>JAVUNC010000004.1:2972500-3572500 GCA_032173965.1 Sitta carolinensis
CAGCTCCTGACAACTGCAGGAAATCAGGAAAACTGACATTTTTTTCCTCTCAGAACACACTTAAATATCAACAAGAAAAATAGAAGAATTAGAAATAATTTGCCTTCACTGATAAAAAATTGGTCACTTCCCAGGAATGTCAAGGAGCTGGTTCCTGGCGAAAGGAGCAGCAGGGAATTACAGAGAGATCTGTGTGTTCAAACAGAAAATTCAGTGGTTTGTTGCAGGCAGAGCTTGATCACAACCAAAAAAAAATAATGAGAGCCATTAACGAAGCTCCAATTGTGTAACAAACCATACCAGGGAGAAAAGAAACAGCAAAACCCCAAATGTTTGGATAAATGGGATTATGAAACTCCAGAGCAGTAAAACAAAGACTAAGAACACAAATGGTAATAAAGCATCATTAAAGGTGCTGTTTTGAAGCACTGCTGAGGTACAGGTAAATGTCAGGTTACCCAGGCAGAGTTTTAGTACTCAAAAGCAATGTTTAATCTGATTTTTTGCTCTCCTGAATCTCTGGATGGAAGATATTCCCCTTACTTCAAGATAATTTTTATTTTCCTATGAGGATAAGCAGGTTTTATTCAGCCCCTTCTCAGACATGGGGCACTATGAGAATGGACCAAGCACTAAGACCAACCCTACAGGGGTCATTTGTCCTTTGTGTTCACTGCCTGACAAACAGATTTCAAACTGGGCTTTGCATCTCCATCAGAAAAACCACAGCAATTTTAGAGCGAGCCGAGGAAATGCTGGAGAATATCTGAATTTAGGGATGCCAAGATTTTCCCACAATAAAACCGGGCAGATCAACCATAATTTTTTGCAAAATTATAAATGACACCTTAAGTCCGGGCTGGCTTCACCTACTGAGGGATGATTAAGCTGCAAATCTACAATTACTTCTAATCTTAAATAACTGATAGGATTTGAACTCCCAACATACAGTAGCTCAGATGTGATATTACTGGGAGCTTTTTGAAGCCAATCAATAACTATTAAAGCTGGATCCCATCAGCTACCACCAGGTATTAGCCACTTTCTCAATATTTCAAGGATTCAGTTATTCTTAGCTACAGTTAAAGTAGTAAAATGAAGTGGTCTCATACTGACACTGCGATAAATACGAGATTAAATATAGAACAAATTTATTACTCCCCGAAGTCCTACTGAGTGTCCTGATTTTTTTTTTTTTTTTCTGTATCCACAACAATCTGGTTTACTTTGATGTTTTATTATCCCAGATCTAAAGCTCACGATTGAAAAGCAAAGCCAGCGCTGGTTCAAAGAACCCAAGCCCAGCCAGGCCGGGGGAAGGGAACAAATTCCAAAGGGAAGGTGGGGATGGCGGAGCCGGCCCTGTGACAGCCGTCATGCCCCACTTAGAGCAAGTGGCACTCACAGGCGAGTGATTTGTGACACTGAGCGTGTGTGACACGGCGCAGCACCCCTGCAGTGCCGCGGGCTGCCGGAGGATCGTGCCTGCAGGAGCCGACTTTTCCTAATACCCTGCGCTTTGAAGAAAGCGGAATAATCAACCCATTTTTAAAGCACTGGTTTGAAGGGCTCCGAGGAGTTTGAAAGGAAAGCAGTTAATTACTTGGCTCGCTTGAAAAATAAATTAACCCACAAATTAGAGTCGGGATGGGTGTGGGTGATGATGGGTGACCCCAGAAGTGCGTGTTTTTGGCACGCTGCACGTCCTGAGCTCCCAAGGATGGTCCCAGTTTAACCCCGGCGGGTCCTCCCTGAGGAGCAAAGCACTCTGGAAAACAGCAGGAGCAACAAACCACATCCTCCTCCACCAGCATCCGAGCAGGATGAGTCCACGAGGACTCGAGTGTTTGGCTCTCAGCTAAATTCCCTGGAAGTGCTCAAGGGCAGGCTGGTCAGGGCTTGGAGGGGTCCCTGCCCGTCAGAGGAGACTGGAACTGGATGAGCTTTAAGGTCCCTTCCAACCCAAACCACTCTGTCATTCCATGATTTATGGAATTAATTAATTAATGTGTTGGCATTTCTCCACTCTCCCCACCTGGGATTCACCACTGAGCAACAATTCCCAAGTGGCCCTATATATATATATATATATATATATATATATATATATACACACACACACACACACACACACAATATATATATATATAATAAAAGATATAGGTCCAATATAACTCTCCCAAAGATGACCATGACACTCTAATCCAATGAAAGGATTAGATTGGTGCACACAACAGGAGTCACAAAATAAATTTAGTCTCAAACAGGTGAATTTGATGGCCATGTCCAAAAGCTAGGAGTGGATTTTGCTGGAGACTCTGACAGGCTGGATACACCTTCATCAGCTTGGAAAAACAAGCTCACACTCTCATAAGAAAATAAAAATTAACCTTAAGTAATGGGAACATTTTCCTTCTGATGTGCTGCATCCTTCTGGGCTCCTCCTTGTCTGCTAGGCAGGGATGCTGTTGCCCTCACAGCCCAACCAGCACAGGATCATCCCTGGGACCTACAAGCCCTCATCTCAAGAAGTACCACCAGAACCATTCCTGGGTGGTGTCCTGGAGGCACCTACCCTCTCCCAAAAGCCAAGAAAGCTTAATGTGACAGAAAGATCCACGCTGTGCAGCCCATCTCAGAGCCAGAGGGCAAATCCTGCCACTGCCAAGCTCCCAAGAGAAGATGTGGCCACTGAAGATGAGTTCCTGGCAAGTGAGATGAAGAGGGCTCTATCCTTGATCAGTGCACATGGCTGGACTTTTAGATGGAACCACAAAAAGGGAAAGGTGTCCGTGCCTGTGGCAAGGGGTTGGAACAAGATGATCTTTAAGGTCCCTTGCAGCCCAAACCACTCTGAGATCACTGAAGGGCTCTGGTATCATCCCAGAGCGAGCTGCAGCACACGTGGGGCTGGAGCCTTGGCCGGCGTCAGTGGCACGATGCATTTATGTCAGCGAGTGACAAGGGGCGCGGAGTGACAAGGACTAAGGTAAGATTAAGCATTCAGGAGCAGAGCGTGTCCTTCACTCCAACAAGGGCGCCGGAGCCTTATCGCGCTGCCTCCCGGCGCGGCCGCGCGCCCAGGCACAGCCTCAACCTCCGGCCCCGGCTCCCACGCACATCACTTGGCAAGGCTCTGCTGCAGCTTCTCCCAAGGAAAACATTCCCTCCCCAGCCCAGCCGTAACAAACGCTGGGAAACTGAGCCCTGAGACGACCTCGCGCTGCGTTGCCGACATGTCGGCGTGCCAGGCTCCGTGTGGTGACCTCACAGCCCAATGGGAGCACCTTCCCTGCGTTGGGGAGTCTTCCACGAGGGAGGAACTGATGGATTTCTGCAGCCGGCGGTGCTCGGAGAGTCGTCAGTGCACGCTGTTCCAAATTATTTCCATTTCTAATTAATATTCATAAACAAGCCACAATACTGCGCCTTCCATCAGCCGTCACACACCACCCACGCTAGATGAAAGGACAACTACACGAGATAAGCAGTTTATTGGATCAAAAGTCCCCTTTAGACGAGGAGACAGCTACTGCAACAGCCTCCAACTGATAGCATCCCATCACATGGAGGGAGTATCAGCAAATCTCCCTCTTTAAACCCGAGATTCAGCACACGGAATGCACAACGCAATTATGATGTTAATTTAGCTGCATTTTGCTGCCTGCTTGAGGCTTGAGCTGAAGGGAGGAACTTTGGTTTGAAGAGCTGCCACTGAAAATGGCTACTTAAAAAAACTCAGTTAACACCCAATTATACATCAGCTTTCGAGTTTAATTCCCTGCTGTCAGCACCACGCTCACCTGGCTGGTTTTGGGCAAGGCCTCTGCCCTTCAGCTTTTGCCTTTACCAACCATCCACATCTTGCTCCGGCAGGATCCTGAGGGAACTTTACCTGTCCTCCTCCCCAAACTCTGTTTAGGTCTCAAGAAAACAAGGATCTCACCTGCTTGCACAGAACATGGCCTGGGAATAACACCTGTTGCTGTCCCTGCATGGGCAGAAATTAATCAAAAAGGCACTTGACATTCACATCAAGCCCATGCAGGATGACAGAAGACACTGAGACTGTAACATCACATTCCCCCCTCTCCACTGATGGGAATCAAGTGTTTCCCAGCTTTACACTGAAAGACAGTAGGCTTAGTTTGGATACTGGGGAAAAAATTCTCCCCTGTGAGGGTGCTGAGGCCCTGGCACAGGGTGCTCAAAGAAGCTGTGGCTGCTCCTGGATCCCTGGAAGTGTCCAAGGCCAGGCTGGATGGGGCTTGGAGTAACGTGGGATAGAGGAGGGTGTCTCTGCCCATTGTAAAGGGTTGGAATGATCCTTAGAGACCCTTTGAACCCAAATCATCCCAGAATTCCACGATTAAAAGGAGCAGAGGAAGGTGCATTGCCTATGGCTCTCCAGAGCTGTTCTGCTCCTCATCCATGAGGGACCCAAACAGTCTGCCCAAGAAAAAGCATATTTACACCCATTGCCAGAGAGGGAAAGTATAAATATTTCCAAAGCTTTATGAAGGCTGGTACTTACAGTCATGCTTTGAAAGGGAAAGAATAAAGCAAAATATTCAATTAGAAAAAATTACTGTAATTGCAGGTTCTATTTTATCCCTCCATTAAAGCAATAAAGTGCCTCGAAATATTGCTGAGCTGGGATACAGAGCTTAGTGCTACTTACCATATTAATATACATCCAGGGGGGTTAATTTAATTTAGATCTGCATGAGGGTCTTCTCTCCTCCCTGGCCCCTATGGTCTCCCCCACTTCCAGCTGGATATCTATGCACGCTTCTCCCTCATTCCAAGGGATGGGCACACAATGCTGAGGCTGGACATCAATTCTGACACGTGCCACACACCTCTGGAGCCAGAGCACATCCACACACAGCTCCACACACACCAATTCCCAGCTTAAACCATGTTTGCCTGCCCCTCAAAGCTCTGATGTCTGAGTATTTGATTTTCTGTTGGACGAAAATGTCCAATTCCTACTCTCTGAACATCAAACAAAATCCTCTCGGAAATGTAAAATCATCCCATTTTGCTCTAATAGCACATAAATCCCATGGGAAGGGATTTGCTGTTGAAAGTCACAGAGCAAGGAATGCTGAGGCTGAAGAAGGGGCTCTTCCTCCCAGCCTTGGCTCTCCCCATGCCTTCTCCACACTACAGTGCCATGAGCTGCAGCTTTCCAAATATAACCTCGCTCTTCCCTCCAACAGAAGATAAGTGAATCTTATTTTAGGGAGCCCTTCATCCTTTTAATTAAACAAATTAATATCACTTCTCCGTATCTCATAGCCTCCATTATCTTTTGTGAACTCCTACAATTCTGTTGTAAAGATATATTGAAAAAGTGCTAATTGAGATAATCTCTGGAATTCAAGAGTTGCTGTATTTTTAGCCATGTTTTAAAACTATTTTCCCTTTGTTTCTGGAATGCCTCCCATCCTTCCTCCCATGCCAGACTGTTTACATTATTTAAATGCCTTCTGCTTATACCACTCTTTACAATTTTTACTTCAACAACATCGGCCTCCGTTGCTCTTTTTTCCCTCGCTTAGACATAACTGGGATGAATTCCAATCCCAAATTCAAAACCACTCCTGGTGCTTTACTGCTGTCTTCTGTGTTTGGTAGATCAGGCAATGTATTTCTGCCATCCTGTCATCCAGGGCTGCCTGTGTGGGGGATCCAAGCATGAGGAGTTAAACTGATCTTCTTTCACAAGAGGAAATGGGAGAATGGGGATTTTCCCAGACACTGGAACTCTTTAAACTAACAGGGACACATAACATGTCCCTGCTTTAGGAGATGATCCTGAGCCACTCCACTGGAAGGATGGGGGAGCTCATCTCTGCTGGATTTTTTGGAGAGTTGTGATGTCCAGTGTCCATCACTGAAGCAAAACATGATCTTGCTCCCTTGCCCCTACAGAAAACCCCACAGAACCCCATGAGCTGAGGGTGGCTCTGGCAGCTGGACATGATACTCCCTCACTCAGGTTTGGGTTTTTCCCACAGGTTTAAGTAGCAAAGTGATAAAGGCAGCTCCAGCCACCAGAGCATCACAGCTCCTGAAGGACTTTTTAATAAGAGTTCTGCCAAAATGGTGGGGCTTCTATGGGAAACTTCTCCCACATCAAGCAGACCTGTGAAGGTAGAAAAGGAGATGTAGCCCTGCAACTGACAGGAGCTTTCCAGCATGAGCTGAGACCTCTGCAGGGTCCATTTAAACCTGTTCACAGCAGGCTTGGTTCTCCTAGTGCCCATTTGCTGACCATCTACAGGGCATGGGGCAGCATTTAGGAGAGATTCCTGTCTTAGTCCTATTTCCCATGGGGTTTTGGAACAGGGAGAAGATGCCTCTTCCCTCAGCTCATCCTGTACAAAGGGGGGTACTTAAAAAGGCTGCGAAAACAGAGGGAAAGTGACTTTTAACATGGACAGATAGTGATTGGACAAGTGGGAAAAGTTTTAAACTAAAAGAGGAGATATTTAGGTTAGACATGGGGAAGAAATTCTTTCCTGTGGGGGTGGTGAGGGTGGCACAGGGTGTCCAGAGAAGCTGTGGCTGCCCCTGGATCCCTGGCAGTGTCCAAGGCCAGGCTGAATGGGGCAGGGAGCATCCTGGGATAGGGGCAGGTGTCCCTGCAGGGACAGAAACAGAATGAGTTTTAAGGTCCCTTCCAACCCAACCATTCGATGACATGATTCTACTCCATGATAACACAGGGATATTTCTCTGGGATGCCAAAATCCTGCTGCAGGTAAACCAAATCAGAACGGAGCAGAGGAAGAGGAGGTCATGATAAAGGCTCTGGGCTTGAACACAGAAGGTTTCAACAAAGCTGCCAATTCTGCAAAAGATCTGAGCAGCTGAAGTCACTTAAGGACAGACTGGGAGTATTTCAGAGGTGAACCTGAGCTCTCACAGATTTCCATAAAAAGGAGATGTGAGGAGCAGCACAGTCTTCAGGTCCCATTATAGTTTTGGGGACACATTTGAGATGGCCTTTTGCTCTATTTTTTTTGTCTCTTAGCCAAGACTTGATTTTGTTTCTGGTTCAAGATATGGAAGTAAGGAATAAAACACACATTTATACTGAAATAACAGAAGTCCATTGGTGAAATTTGTTCAGGGATGGACAAATAGCCACTCCTGAGACTCCTCCTCAGCACTGTAAATGTGGTTCCTCTCCTACAGCATTTCCATATAACCAGACACAGGCTGAAACTGGAATACAGGGTGGTAGGAAATGTAAATCTCAAGCAGAGAGAGTGACAAAAAAATATAAAAATAAAAATCCATCCATGGAGAAATGCAATGGGCTGCTCCTGGGACACAGCTAAATGTTCAGTCCCACAACCCAGAAGATTTTGGGAGCATGCTTGACACTACAGCCCACAGGATATGGGATGTGCCTGATGTTCTGCCCTGCAAAAGTCAAGCAATTCTGCTCCGTAGGGATAAAAATACAAGGTGTTCCTCCCTCCATCAGACTGCTGCTAGGTTGGAGGATTTTCTAAAGATCGTCCTCCCCTGCAGAGCTCTTTCCCCATTTTTTTGGGATCCTGTTTGGAAAAGCATCTCAGGGCCCTAAAGCATCACAGTAGGCTTGGCCATCATTCTGACTCCCAGCACATCAGAAGAAGGTGGGTCAATGAAGTGACAATATTTGGCACATGTTCTTTGCTTACGTCTTTAATTACAATTTAATTTTCTCTCTAGCAAAGCCTTACTCTGACTCCCAATTCCTTCTGCCTAAAAGCTTCCAGGTGCTAAAACACTGCCTTATAGTACTGCTGATGTTCACTACAGTCAGGTGCTAAAAATCAAGTCACGATTTAAAGGAAATAAAGCAAAATGAGTAAACAGTGAAGTTGTGTGAGGGATCCAGACTTCTCCACAGGCTCACCTTCATTCCCCAAGGAAAATTACATGTTTGACGTCCCATTTCTGCTCCTTGCAGTCTCAAGGCAGAGCAAGCAGCTCTCCTCCAAAGCGATGCTTTATCACCATCAGTTCTTCCTCCATCCTTTTCATTAAAAGAAATGCTCCCTGAATAACCTACATTTCTTTGGAGAGGAGAACCACTGCAAGGAATAAAGCTGGCTCAGTGCAGCTGAAAGCAAAATGGAAGTGTCTGGAAAGGTGGAAAATACAGAGCCTGGAATTTTAACACAGAAAAAATGGTGAGCCATCTTTCCTCCTTCCCTTGGCACCCTGCCTCCCCTTCACCAGAAAGGCACTGTCAGGCTGCCACTGGCATTAGAGATAAAGCCATAGGGAGAGTGGGGAAAAAACAAACAGCTGTTTTTCCTGGAGTTCAGCTTGAACAGCTGAAAAGGGATGTTGTGGTCAAGGACCACATGGGTAGGAGCATTTAGGAATGAATGCTTCAAAGCAGTTGGGTTCCCTTCCAGTTTCTAGACTCCTGGAGATGCTGTCCCCAAAATACCTTGCAACATCATCTTCACCTTGAAAGACATGGCAATTTTATGCTGGCTCCAGTAAGAACTACGTCAGGTCACCCAAGCAGTTCTGCTTCCCATTCCTCCTCCCCAAAAGCCAGGGTGGGGGGGGTGATGAGCTGCTGTCACTGCTCAGCCACAGGGCACCACATAGCTCTTCCTCAACAGCATCCAAGAGCAAACCAAACTCCAGTTCCTCCTCCAAATCCCACTCCCCACCTGCCCAAGCCATGCTGTCTCTGCAGAAACACTGGGTCGCATGGGAAGGGGAGTTCCCAGCAGGTCAGGGCAGGATATTATTTCTCCCAAGGAAAGGTTTGGAGAAATCTCTGCCCTCCCAAGGCTGGCCCAGCAGATCCAACATCTGTGGTTGGACCCCCTCTAGTGGGAACCACTCAACAAGACATGGAGCACCACCACCACCCGCTACCCATGGAGACCCCACTCAAAAGATAAAGCCCTTTTTCCATCGCTGTTGTGTCTATTATTATTATTATTATTATTTCCACTCTCTCACCACCCACGCACTCTGTGGATGTTGCTGGACCTCTACACCCACAGCCCAGCACCTCCTTATGGAGATCTGGCAGAAAGGGGGGTGGAATGGGTAAGTTTTTTGGAAGGGAGAACAACCTTGCTGGAAAAAAAATATAAAAAGTTATACCCCAGACCTGACTTTGTAGGGAGAACATATTTATCATCTATCCCAGAATGTCTTCCCTCTGCCAACTTGTCAAAAGCTGACAAAACTCCATACTATAACAGCAAGCTGTTAAAACTTGGCTAAAAGGAAAAACTCAGCTGCCAGACAAGCTAACCAGAAAAAGCTGAAAAAAATATTCCAACGTGCCAGGGAAGGCAATAAATTTCCAGAAAGACTCTACACAGCTGAACATCCCAAACCAAGACAAGGAGGCAGCATTAGGTCAGCAGCTTCTGGTTCATCTGCTGTTTGACAAGCAGATGGCTCTCACTTTGAGGGATTTGGGCAGAGAACTTCAGAGTTGTAGCTGCCTGTATTTCTAAACTACCCAAAATAATGTGTCTCTAACTGTTCATCCCAGACAAAGTATTTTAGGAAAGCCTGAACCCACTCAACACAAAAGTCATTAAATGCCACGTATTCCATTTAAACCCATTGATTCATCTTTCCACCTCCGAAGATGAACAGCTCACAGATTTGGTCTTTCCACTAATAAAAAAGATGCCAACTCTCTGCCTAAATGTTACGAATTTCTCACCCACCATGTACATACACAAGACAAGTTTAATGTCACAACAGTGACAAGGTTTGTTGTGGTTTGCTGGGCTTTCTCGTAAAGACTGTTTTTCTCCTACATCTGTATTGAAATCTGTTTTAATAACAAACCCCATAAATAGAGCACATTCATACCCTAAAACTCACCATCACTAATAGTTTAACAGACACAGAGAGATTTCCAGCTGGTCAGCATTCATTTTAGCTCACTCCACATCCCGTTAATCCAATGGAATCCAATAATGTTTGCTTTAATAGCACAGTGCAAGGGATCGGACTTTCCACTGTAAACCCCCTATTCCAGGGCAGCATCCATGACCCAGTAACCCACTTCCAGCAGAGGTTAAGGAAAGGTACATCTGACAGGGAAGTTCACTCCTGTCATTCATACAACCAGTGCAACTACTCAAGATACCAAAACTTCTACTTCTCCTGAATTTACACAGCTGAACAGCTCCAGCAGCAGCAAGAGCCCTGTCTTCAGCCTGTTTCCAGCAAAACCACAGCATGGCTCCCCAAGGAACAGCCCTTGACAGCTTGCACTGCAGCACCTCTATAATGAGCACAACGTGCCTCAACTGGCATCCTTCACTTTTTGGATAGCCTGGATGAATTGTTCAAGTCCTCAAGACAATCTAAGACTTGAGAGGAAAGGTGAATATTGTAGGTTTACGAAGGTAAAAACCCCAGGAGCTGAGCTTTATAGGTGGGAATGGCATTGGAGATCAGAGTACTGGCATCCATTTGAGATCAGACTACTTGCAGCAAGAATTCCAAATATTATGTATCTATACACACACATATGTTTTTACTATTTTTCCAACAGCCACTATAGACAGACAGTATTAACACATCCTTCAGATCCCAGCTGAGCTAAAAAAAGCCCACAAAACCTCCAGAAATATCACTAAGCCCCCCCTTAGCACTCGCACTGCCCCCTCAGCCCTCCTGCCTGGTCACGATCCACCCTCTGAATAAAACAGAAACAGACAAAGCCCCATCCAGACTGCTCCAAAACAAGCTCCTTCTCCCACGATCCTGACAAAATGAAGAGACAGCCTTGCTAAAATAAGATCCCGATGTATATTTATATTTCTGCCATAAAATGCTATTTATTCACCATCTTATTGGCGAGTTTTCCCAGTATTTACGAGAAGAAGCCGCCACAGGAATTGTGTCATCCCTCAAAACCCAAACGCAGATTTACCTAACGTATTCAGGATGAGGATTCCTGTACTACTCCAAGCTGCCCCCCTCCAATTCTCCACGATTTCGCTCCCAGCTGCTGAGCAACACCCACGACATCCCCTGCGTAAGGCACGGTCCCGATTACGCTCCATGCAGCGGCAGCACGGATCCGTGATCCCACAGGAGAGCAGGCTCGGAGCATTACGCACCGAACTTACGCTGTCCTAGGTTTTCCTCCTCCATCCCCACGTCTAAACTTCTCCCCAGCACGCAGAGATTGCGCCGCAGGCAAACGCGGCCAAACCAGTGCGTTCCAGTATTAGTCCCGTCACCGCATCCGAGATTAATTTTAATGGCATTGGCAATAGCTGAAGTGGGAATTCAAAAAGACACCCTCGTGGAGGCTGCTCCACAGATCCCAGGAAATTAATTCTGGCTCTGGTCAGGTACTGGGAGTTGGCTCCACGCTGTCCAGCGTGCCTTAAAGAGCGGGAGCCGGGCGCTGGTGGGATTAGAGAGCAACAGGAGAGAAAGCTCCCTGATTTCACCTAACGTGATCCAAGCTGCAGCACTCCTTGTCAGCCCCCTTTGGCATTCCCAGCCCTTCACAGTATCAGAAGCAAACGTTTTTCCTCTGCATTAGCATAGCAGGGAAAAGTCTGGGCAACTTGAGCTTTGTTTCTTCCTATTACCCAAAAATCAGCCCCCCACATGCACCCCTTGTGTCCCTGCCGGCATCACTTCAGCATCCCCCTCCCCACACGCTCACTCGAGCGTGCCGTGGCATGGGGTGGCTGTGCACTGCTAAAACACAATCATTTCTTCTGCCTGACTCCAAGAAAGGAAAAATCCAACTTGCCAGAGGAGCATCTGCATTGAGAACTGCTTTTGCTGATGGGATCAGCACTTGGGAGTACCAGGGGAAGCAGCAGAAAGGGTCGCGGACCAATTCATCATCCTCGCACGCACCACCCGCAGACATCCCCCTCCCGCCACCCCCCAGCCCAAATCCCGGCCGTAAAAACCCATAAAAATAGAATAAACCCCCAAGCAGACGTTGAGAACAAATGTGCTTTGAACGCTGCACAAATGACATTGAAGATGCAGAAGAAATATGTATTTGCCGTTGCACTGCATGATTGCATGGGCTTATTTCCGACGTACACATCTCACGCACCCTTGCAACGCAGATCCCCTCCACCCCCGCGGCTTCTTCAAAAAAAAAAATGGGAAAATAAAAATCTTTGATCCCTAAGGATTATTTTAAAAGCTACGAATGCCAAGCGACCCCCATTCGGAGCCTCTTCCCTACAGACTGATCGATCCATGGGGTGGAGGGGGTGCAGCCACCACCCCGTGACACAAACCCAGAGTTGTCCCTCTACCCCCACCCCAAATCTCACACCCCTTCCACATTACCAACCCTCGCCCCAGCTCAGAGGATGCTGGGCCACGCCGGGTTTTTACAGCTGTCCTTACACCACCTCTTTCCGTAAGCCCGACATCTCTGTGGCAGTGTTTGCATCCACAGGCTTTCATCCTGGAGAATCCCTCCCTGCCTCCTCCCACCTCTCTTTTTGGGGAGGATAACGTAATTTCCAGCTCGCAGTGGAGGATGCTCTTTTATTCCTGCCGAGCCCGAGGTCAATTCCCAGACCCGTCCTCCGGCCAGTGTCTCCTCCACCCCAGAACCTCTCCCTCCGGCAGGGAACAGTCCCTTATCCCTGACCTTCAGGCTCAAACCGGCAGCCCCACCGCCGCCGTCCCCACCGAGCAGGTTTCTCCTTTCTCCAGAGCCACAGTCGAGGCATCACGCTGCGTTTTTCCACTCCCACCACCCGTTCCTTCGGTTCAGGGGGAGTCAGCGAGCCAGCAGCTCCCGCTCCTGCTCCACTGGCTGGGGAGAGGCTCTCGGAGATGGATGAGACCCTCACCCCTCATCCCAACAGGATCTGTGCCAGGAGGGCATCAACCCTCTGGAACCAGCACGTCCCGGTGCTTGGCAGCCACGGGTCCATCCCCCCACAGACCCTCTCTGGAGCAGCCCCTGCATCCCATGGGGTCTTTTCCTGGCTGTCCCCTGGCTTCAGGAGAGGGGTGGCGGGTGAGTCCCCCCCAGGGCCACTGGACGTCCCTTTGCAGTGCTGTCACTGCCAGGGTCACCCCCAGCCCCAGGCCTGTCCTGAAGGAGAGAGCAGCTCCATGACCCCCCTCCCATCCTGCCCCATGTCTGTGGAGCACCATCTCATTCCCACAGAGCCAGAATCCCTTCCATCCCACACCGCGAAGGAAGAAGAAGGGAAGGGGAGAGCAGCTCCATGACCCCCCTCCCGTCCTGCCCCATGTCTGTGGAGCACCATCTCATTCCCATGGAGCTAGAATCCCTTCCATTCCACACCATGTGGGGCATAGAACTGTGTCCCCTCCAAGCTGTGAGGTGACAGCAGTTCTATTCTCCTCTCCCCAGCCCCACACACTCATTTTTTGGGAGGGGGGCATCTCTGCTCCCTTTGGGGCTCTTCTCAGTGAAGAAGGGGTCACCCCAGATTTCCACGTGGGGAGCACCATCTCATGTCCTGCTTGTACCAACCAACTCCACTCCTCCCACCTCAGCCCCACAGACACATTTTGGCAGAACTTCTCTTCCCCTCAAGTGCCCCCTCTGCACAAGGGGGACCCTGACACCTCCTCCACTGTGGGGACCACTGGCAAGGTTCCACCACAGACCATGCATGAGGTGACAATGGCCCCCATGGCCCCAACCTCAGCTCCCCAGGCTCATTTTGTGGAAATCGCTCCTCCCTTTGGGTTTCTCCTCCCTCAGCATTGGAGTAACCCCAAATCCCCCTCCCTCTCCACGTGGGGAGCACCGCACTGACCACCACCAACCACCTCAGACCACGAGGTGACACTGAGCCATGTCCATCTCAGACCAAAAGCTGACAACAACCCCCATCGGTCCCACCTCAGCCAGGGACAGCGATCCACCTCAAGCCATGAGATGACACTGCCCCACGTCTGCCTCAAACCATGAGGTAATAATAGCAAAGGCTATCTGCTCCGCCTCAGCTAAGGGACAGTGACCCACCTCACCCCATCGAGGTGACACTGACCCCCATCTGCACCACCTTGTCCAGAGGACACTGACCCACACCAAACCATGAGATGACAGTGACCCACCTCAAACCAGGAGGTGACATTGACCCATGTCCACCTTGGACCACGAGGTGACACTGACCCACGTCCACCTTGGACCACGAGCTGAGAGCTCCCCGCCTCATCCAGGGGACAGTGACCCATTTTAAACCAGAGGGTGACAATGACCCATGCCCATCTTGTATCACGAGCTGACAGCCAACGCACATCTGCCTCAAACCAGGTGCTGACAACCACCTACAGCAGCCCCTCCTCGGCCAGCGCACACCGACCCACCTTGGACCACGGGGGACACTGACCCACGGCCACCTTGGACCACGAGGTGACACTGTCCCCGTCCCTCTCATACCAGGAGGTGACACTGTCCCCCGTCCATCTCAAACCAGGAGGTGACACTGCCCCTCGTCCACCTCGAACCAGGCGGTGACAGTGCCCCACATCCCCCCCCCCGGACCAGGGGCTGACGCTGCCCCGCGTCCCCCTCGCACCGGGCTCTCGCAGCCCCCGCTCCCGCCCCTCCGCGGCCGCGCTCCCCGACCCAGCGCGCCGCCCGCCCCGCCGGGGGCTCGGCGGAGTCCCCGGCCGCCCCTTACCTCCAGACCTGCCCCATCTGCAGCAGGTGGATGACGGACTGCCAGACCCAGACGGAGATCCTGCAGAGGCGCTGCGCCCCGGGGGTGGCGGTGCCGCCGGCTCCTCCTACCCCGCCGGCGGGTCCCCCACGCCGGCCCGCGGTCCCCCCCATCATGGGCGGCCCGGCTGCTGAGCCCCTGCACGGCGCCCAGCCCGCCGCCCGTGTAGTCCTGCACGAACCAGCGGAAGCTCAGGATCTGCACCAGCACCGAGGGCAGCAGCACGAAGGCCAGGGTGAGGCCGCACCACACGTAGTCCCGCCGGCCGTAGTGGTGCAGCGCCAGCCACAGGTCCGTGCCCACATCCCCCAGCAGCACCAGCAGCGCCAGCACGATCCACAGGCAGTCCAGCCACGGCCGCTCGGCCGCCTCGCCGCCCTCCGGCGGCCCTTCGGCGGCGGCGGCGGGGGGGCGCGGGGCCAGCGGCTCGGCGGCGGCGGTGGCGGCGGCCCGCCCGAAGAGGTTCCGCAGGCAGGCGCTCCGGCAGCCCCAGTAGCAAGACGACGTGTTGCAGCAGTGGCAGATGTGCAAGGAGCTGCTTGCGCCCGGCTCCTCCGCCACCTCGGCCGCCGCTGCCCCGACGCCGCCGCCCGTGGCCGCCGCCGCCTCGTCCAGGTTGTGCAGCTGGGCGAAGCCGCCGCCGCGCCGCCGCCGCCGCCGCCCCGCCGCCGCCGCCGCCGCCATCCGACTTGGCCGCCATCTTGCTGCCGCCGCCGCCGCGTCCCCGGCCCGTTCGCCGGGCGCTCGCTCGCTCTGCCCCCCCGTGCCCGCTCCCCCCGCCCGCCGCTTCCGGGGGCGGCGCTTCCGCGGCGCGCGGGACGGGCCGGGGCCGCCTGGCGGCGACAGCGACCGGCGGCGGGAGCGACCGGCGGCGGGAGCCGAGCTCCCTCAGCGCACCGGGCACCGGCCGGCCGGCAGCTCACGGGATGGGGCCCCGAGAGCGGCGGGCTGAGCGGCGAGCTCAGCGCGGTCTGCGACTCCCTCGTGAGGGGGGGAAGAGGAGGGGCGGGCGCTGGGCTCTGCCCTGCGCGGAGCCCGGGACGGGAGACGGGGAACGGCCTGGGGTTGTGTCGGGGGAAGGTCGGGTTGGATGCTGGGGAAAGGTGGTGATCCCAGAGGGTGACTGGGCGCTGGAGCAGCTCCTCGGGGGATGGTCACGGCGCCAAACCTGGCACAGGTCAAGGAGCACTTGGACAGCTCCTTGTGGGAGCTCCTCCCAACGGTGGGATTGTTGGGATGCTCCTGTGTAAGGCCAGGAGTTGGGCTGGATGATCCCTGTGCGTTCCTGCCAACTCAGCTGATTCCGTGATTCTCTGGACAACCTCTGCCCTCACTGGTCTCAGCACCCTCACAGGGAAGAATTTCTTCCTAAAATCCCGTCTAGCCTTGACCTCTTTCAACTTAAAACCATTTCCCCTTGTTCTGTCACTCCCTGCCCTTGTTCAACGTCCCTCTCCAGCTTTCTTGGAGCTCCCTTACAGAGTCACAGAATTAGGTTGGAAAAGACCTCTGACATCACCCATTCCAACTGTTAACCCATGGACATGATCACGCCTAAATTTTATCCCCAAGTTCTGCATCTACACGTTTGGAAAACCTGCAGGGATGCGGGTTCCGCCATCAGGTTGCCTTGGGCAGCCTGTTCATTGCCTGACTACTCATTCCATGGAGATTTTTTCCTCAATATCCAATCTAAACCTCCCTCGGTACAAGTTGAGATCACAGAATCACAAAATCATTTAGGTTGGAAAACATCTGAAATCATTGAGTCCAACCTGTGACCAATCACCAGAGAGCTGAGTGCTGTGTCCAGTCATTCCTTGAACACCTCCAGGGACTCCATGATGTCACTGAGCAGCCTGTTCCAATGTCTAATCACACTTTTTGTGAGGAAATTCCCCCTAATGTCCTACCTGAACCTCCTCTCCAGCCACATGACCTAGGGCTAAGATCTCCCCAGGGTTCTCTTCTCCAGGCTGAGCAACCCCAGTTCTCTCAGCCTTTCCTCATAGGAGAGGTGTTCCATCTCTTTAGTCATCCTGAAATCACAGAAGCTGGGCCCCCTTGTGCTGACCCATCCTGCTCCCAAATCAGCTCCCCAGTCCAGTGTCAACTGCCCCATCCCTGTCACCTGCTCAACCTCAAATCCCAGAACCACCACTCAGTTCATCCTCAGCCAGGCTGCTTTCCACCTTCCCACCTCCAGCAGATCCCAGGTGCCTGGCAGATCTGGGACCTGCTCTGGGTTTCTTTTTGCCTTTTCCCTTCCCATGGTTGTGCTGGGGAAGGGAGGCTCCTGTCCTGCCCCATCCCACAGGTGCCTCTCCTGTACCCAGAGGGTGGTGGAGCTTTGGCTTCCCCGTCCCTGGAAATGCTCAGAGTCAGGTTTGATGGGACTTGGAGCAACCTGGGATAGTGAAAAGCGTCCCTGCCCATGGCAGTGGGTGGCACTGGACAAGGTTTAAGTCTCTTCCCACCCAAACTTTTCTGGGATTCATTCTCAGTTGATAACAGCTCTCTCCAAGCACACCTTGCACCCCGACCTCACACCACCTTGCTGCCTTCTCAGATCCCCCACCTTGGTGTCTTCCTGTCCTTCTAACACAAGGATTCTCCATCCCCTCCTCTGCTCTTTGTCACTCCCTTACCCACTCTGGGGGACACTGCTTTTCCCACCCTGTGCTTACAGAAGCACACAGACTCTGCAAGGGCTCAGCTCTGTGCTGGAGAAACCTCTGGCAGGCTGAGGAAGCAGCTCCTGGCTCTGTTTTTTGATCTGCCTGGAGCTGAGCTGCACCCCAGGCAGCTGTTTCACCGAAGGACTCACTGGCAGTCTGGGAAACCCAAATTCCAGGTCCTTTCCCCCTAGTTCCATGTTACACGTCTGTTCATTCATCATGTCCCATTTTTCTGAGCTGTCTTGTGCTGTCCTCTGTAGGTTACAATCTCTCCTCTTTTCCATGTGTTTTTTTCCCCCCACTGTTCAATAAGAAGACTCCTTCCAGATGCTCCTTCTCCAGCAGCTGCTTCTGCCTCTTTCTCTGGGAGTTTGAATTCTACCCTTTCTTCCTTTTTTTTTTCTTTAAACTGTGTCAAAATATCAGGGCTGAGAATGTCAGGACTCCAGAACGGCTGAAAAAGTTGCTGTTTTGCAGAGTCTAAATTTCAACATGGAGAAAAAAGAAATAGCTCCAAGAAGGTAGAAAAATGCATATAAAATGCAGATGCAGATAAAATGCTTTTGCAGGGAGGAAAAAATAATCTCGAAGAAAAAGTGGGAGGACTTTCATATATTAAGCAGGCTGTCTGGGAAAGGTGTATTTGGTGTTTCTGAGTGATGTCAGAGAGCTGAAAAGTTTTGTGAAGTCTGTGAAAATTGGTGCTGGTTTTGAAATTGCTGGATCCTCCTGTAACAGAGAAATAGAAGAAAGGGAACAGAAAGCAAAGTTTTAGGCATAATCCACATGGATGCACCTGATGCACACCTGGATGTGGACAAATTTCACTTGGAGTGAAACCCTGGCACAAAGTTCTCCAAAGTGAGAAAACTGGTATTATTTTTAATATTATATAGTGGGATCAGACACAACAGGATCCCACAGATCACCATCATAATACATGCAAATGTTGAAGATATCCCTTTTTTCTGCCAACTTCAGCTATTGCAAGAATATGGAAATAAATAAGTGCAAAACCAGCCCTCAAACAAAATTACTTCATGTGCATAAGACATGTATAAATATATATAATATATATATATAATATAAACATCAACTCCCTCTCCTGATGGATACTTTCAAACCTAAATATGGATGTTAATTTTCACAGCAGTAAGAAATAAGAACTCTGGGACCCATATTTTTGGGTGAGAAGCGCCCATATTAAGCTTCAACTTCTGATTTGCAGTACAAGGAGATATAAATGGAAGCATCCCTCATTCCTGCAAACTTTTCTGTGTGGCAGATTTGCTACATATGATGAGAAAGATAAAAAAAAATCCCCCCCAAAAACCAAAACAACAGAGAAATAAACAAACTGTTTGGTGTTATTACTTTCACAGAAGGGTAGGTGAACCAGTAAGGGGGCAGACGAGTCATCTGTTTTGGTACAAAACCAACCCAAACTTGTTCGATGAGACATTCGGGTGGGAGAAGGCAGCAGTTGAGGATTTCAGCGTTGGCACGTGGAGTGAGAGAAGCAGCTGCTTGGGCAGGGGATGACAATGACAATACCCTGCTGGCACTGCCCCAAACTCCTCGGTGCAGCTGTGGCCACCTGTGCCCAGGAAGGGTGAACTCCAACTGCAGGGAAGAGCTAGGTGTGGATCAGAGCTCAGGACAATCTGTCTTTTTCTCCCGTGGACTGAAAGAATTTGGCTTGTTTGGTTTAGCTAAAAAATGAGGCTGGAGAAGGAATATGTTTTCTGCCTATAAATACATCCTGGAAAATAAATGTGAGCGGAGGGAAAGGCATTGGGACAGTGAAGGGCAACGGTGGAAAAGTGAACGAGTAGGAACTGGCCATGAATATTTTTAGCCTGGAAATCGGAAGATCTTTCCAGTAGGAGTATCAGAGACTGAAATAAAAAAATAACTCATTTAACACATAACTTCCTGATTTTATCAAGGAAGAGGCATGCCAGTGTGGAGGGATAAACAGCTGGGATGGAAGCTCTTTAAAGGTCTTCCATCCCAGATCCTCTCTCCTTGGAAAGATCCTGTCCATTTTGATGCACGGTACGCTACGTTCCTTCCTGCACCAGGGGATGAGTCATGGCTACATGACTCCGTGGGTGGCCAGAAGTGATATCTCCACCACTTACATCTTAATTCCTGATTATCCCATGATGTTCTCCAGCTCCTGCTCCCTCACTTAGCACACAGCAGAGATGTGCCCATGTCCCAGTCTCCCCACAACCCCTTGATTTCCCCGTTTCCCACAGCCAGGCTGTGGGGTTGCTTTGGCCAAGGACATGGGGGTGATGCTTTGCCCCTTCAGTTCACAAGAGCTCCCTTTGTAGTCCTGGCCCTCACAGAGAGCCAGAAGTCATTACTCAGAGCCTGTTTCTTTTATTAGCCAACACTCTGTATTTTTAGGGATTTTTTGGAAGTTGTGAGTGTCAATCACACCCATGTTGAGATCTCTCAACTCATATTTTTGAGAGGAGAAAGCTTTTCTCGGCACTCAGCAGCATCCCACGCTTCCATCACGCTGGAGGCACTTGTGTCCGGAGGTCTGGATAAACTCTGGGTGACCCCAGAGATCTGCAAGTATTTATAAAACATGTTTAGCCAGGGTTTTTCCCTCGCAGCACTCGGAGCTGCTCTGTCTATGCCTTGAGTTTCCTGTTCCTGCTGTTCTCCAGGAGCACCAGGGAGGCACTGGGAAGGGGAGGCATGTTCAGTGCTCCAGCAGCACCCCAGCATCACAACCTCCTTGTGCTGCTTGGTTAAAGGCTTTTTTCATCCTGATCAATACCCTAATTGAGCTGTGTGGTCTTCCATCTTCTAGGCATTTATTCAGATCAGGGGAACAAACACTAAATATAGAGAGGTATGTAAGCCAGAATCAGAGTTGTGTAAATCTGGAGCTACCTCATTTAAATAACTGGGGGATGGATCCAGCTGAGTGTTTGGTGTACATGGAGTACAGATAATTACAATTAATGGGGATTTGCTTTAAGCAAAGTAGGTCAGAAAAAAATGACATCTTATTGTGTCATTAGTTTCCATCAATTACTTCCATGTTGTTTGCTCAGTTCCCAAGTCAAACGAGTGTGGGCTGACAGCCTCGCAAGCTCAACTTGGTATTGTCTCTAAAAATCAAACTGCATTATTTCTGCCTCATGCATCATCACCAACAATAAAGCATCCACTGCTGGAATATAGCAGGTGGCTTCGTTATTCATGCATGAGGCAGAAAAAGCTCCAGCTTCCATTGCCACGACGTTCATGTCTCCACAGGATCAAAAGTTGGATGTGTTGGTAAACTTAGTTGTTACTGTATGAGCTTGACTTAGAAGACTCACTTAGACCAGTCCTTCTGTTGATTAACTTCGTTAATTTCTATTAACTTCTTTGAAGTCTATGTGTGTATACCAGGGGAGGATCAACAGGATGCTGCTTTTGCTGCCACTTGTCTCCCTCTGACAGCACTGCCATAGAATCGTGGAATCATGGATTGGTTTGGGTTGGAAGTGATTTCTTGAAGCTCATTCTGTTCCAGCACCCTGCCATGGCAAGGACACCTTCCATTATCCCAGGTTGCTCTAAGCCCTTGGATGACCTCGGATGCTTCCAGGGGTCCAGGGGCAGCCACAGCTTCTCTGGGTAACCTTTGCCAGGGCCTCACCTCCCTCTTTGTAAAAATCTCATTTCTTGTATCTAATCTAAACTGATCCTCCTTCAGTTTAAAACCATCAGTCCTTGTCCCGTTTGTCCCATCTGTCTTGCAGGCCCCCTCTAGGTACTAAAGGGCTGCAATAAGCTCTCCCTGGATCCTTCTCCAGGTGAGCCCCCCCAGCTCTCCCAGCCTGGCTCCAGAGCAGAGGGGCTCCAGCCCTTGGAGCAGCTCCGTGGCCTCCTCTGGTCTCTCTCCAGCAGCTCCACTCCTGCTGTTGGCCCCAGGGCTGGGGCAGCTCTGCAGGTGGGGTCTCACCTGAGGGGGTAGAAGGGCAGAACCCCCCCTTCCCCTTCCTGGGGGATCAGCCCAGGGCATGTGGGGTTTCTGAGATGTGAGAGCACATGGCCAGGGCATGTCCAGCTCCCACCCACTCCTTGGTGGCACTGGGCCCTCTTGGAAAGGTGCAGAAGGTCCCAAATGTTCTCTGTTGAAAAGCCAGTCCACAGCCATCATAAGAACTGCCTCTAAGACAGCAGGAAAGTTTGGTGGACCTTTCCAATTCCATCCCTTCTCTTTTATATGGGGGCTTCATTTCTGAGTTTCATTATAGCAATGCAATTAACTGGTAAGTGATATCAGTGACTGACAATAGTATTAGTCCTTACTGATCATAAAATCATGGAATCACTGAATGTTTCGGGTAGGAAGGGACCTTAAAGGGCATCTTGATCTATTCCTGCCATGGGTTGGGAATCTCCCAGTAGACCAGGTTGTTCAGAGCCTCATCCAGCCTGAACTTTAAACAACTGAACATGGTTTGTTCTCACAGCTGGACCAGGTACTTTACTTCCAGTTCCTTACAAGTCCCTGAAATATGTTCAGGTCCTCAAGTGGTACATGATAAACCTGGATACCAATTTTCCACTAAATACGGAATTATATGAATCCCATATTTGTGTCTATTGGACAGAAATGCTACATTTAAATCACTTTACACCTCCTGACAAATTTAAGAATTAGTATGGTCTTGAGACGTGTGCATTAGCGAACTTCATCGTTCTTGTTATCTAGATCTTACCTGCAGTGACAGGGTTTATTCAGCTCTCCTCAGGCTCCCTTTAATCTCCTGAGAGCTGCAGCTGTTTTCATTTATTACTGTGCATCAAAAGGAACCTGTCTGCTCTCTCTGCTTCCCTCAGAATGCCTTTGTGGGGCACCATTTCGATGCCATCAGCTGAACCAGTGACATTGGATGCCTGGTCCTGGGGCCACCTGGGGAGTGGGGCTGGCCAGGAGAGGGTGACTCCAGGGTTTCCATCCTGCCTTCCTTTCCTGGAAGTACTTGCAGCTTTCCCATTAAACCACAGATGGGGTGATCCCCTCAGTCCTGCTCCTCGAGGAGCTCATTACCCAGTAGGAAGGGGCAACGTAACTTCTTCACCCGAGGAAGGTGGTGAGCAGTGCAGGGAACTGGGTCTCTCCCCTTGGAAAAGCATTAACAGCTCAGGCCTCCAGTTTGATGGACTTGCTCGGTGCTTTTCCAAGCTGGGATTTAGGAAAAGCAACTACACAGCATTTCCTACTTCCTCCCATGAGATTCCAGTGATTTAATTGGCTCTGAAGGGCAGGGATGTATCTCATAGAGTAGCTGGCTGCTGTTGTCACTGTGCCACATTACTCTTCAGAGCTCAGTGATAAATAAACTTATCAGGCAATGCTTCCCCTTCCAAGCAGAATGAAGGTTGACCCCTGTGCCAATGCGAAGTGTGGGTAACATCCAGTTTTTCTGTTCTTCTGGGTCACTAGAAAAGCCAATGCGCAGCCATGGATCATGGGAGGAAGTGGAGCTGGATTTCACACCTTAACTAAGGTAAGGTATATTCCTTGTAAAATGATTCCCCTTCCCACAGTCCCTTGTTGCTGTTTATTTTATAACTAATAATCACTGAATCACAGAATGGTTTGGGTTGGAAGAGACCTAAAAGATCATCCCCTTCCGCACTCTGCCATGGGCAGGGATACCTTCCACTATCCCACATTGATCCTGTCCAACCTGGCCTTGGACACCTCCAGGAGCAGCCACAGCTTCTCTTGGCAACCTCTGCCAAAAGAATTCCCTTCCCAGGGAAGCAATTCCTTCCCAATATCCCACCTATCCCTACCCTCTGGCAGTGGGAAGCCATTCCCTTTGTCCTGTCCCTCCACCCCTTGTCCCCAGTCCCTCTCCAGCTCTCCTGGAGCCCCTTTAGGCTCTGCAAGGGGCTCTGAGCTCTCCCTGGATCCTTCTCCAGGTGAGCCCCCCCAGCTCTCCCATGCTGGCTCCATGTTCTTATGTTGGAGGCCCCAGAGCTGGAAGCAGCACCTCAAGTGGGGTCTCATGATGCTGTAAACCTCCCCCAAACCTCTGAATGTAACAGAATATTTTCTTGTATTTAATGCCTCTTTCCAATGTGGGTTGCTACACCTTGGTGTCTTCTTGGTGGTTCCTCTAGACAAAGTGCTGCAGAGAAATCACCTTCCCCTCATTCCCTGCTGATCTTCTGAGATCCTCTATGGCCCATCTTCCTAAAGCTCTGTCCACACCAGGCCTCCTTGCTTTTCTCTCCTTTTTCATCCTGAGGACAGAATTCCCATTTCCATGTCATTCCTGCTGTTTATGGCGTGACCCTTGGAGTTGTCCTGTGCAGGGCCAGGTGCTGGATTTTGATGAACCTTGTGAGTCTCTTCTATCTCCAGAGAATCCTTAATTCTGTGTTGGTGGCACTTTTGCAGCCCTTCCCCTCTCCCCATGCACCACATGAGATTCTGATTTTTGTGTCCTTTTGCACTCAGTAAATCTTCTCCCCCTGCCTTGGCTCCACTCCAACCACCATTTGTCCCACTTTGGTCCTGAGTGGGAATGTAGTGTCTCGGAATGGTTTGGGTTGGAAGGGACCATAAAAATCATCTAATTCCAGTCCCCTACCAGGGATCATCCCATCTCATGACTTTGTCCTCTCCTAGATCAGCTTGTCTTGTGAGGGGCAGACTCCAGTTTCAGGCGACAACACAGAATTTTTACCTGTTTTGGGGAAATCCATTCACCTGCCTTTGCCATTTGGCATTAAGTGTAAGGAGATGGGGCATAAACATTATTTATTCCAAAATGGAGCAAAACTCTTTTTTTTGTAGGATAACGAACTCTTTCTTGCTTGCTTGTTTTCTTGCTTTCTCTTTCTTGCTTTCTTTCTTGCTTTCTTTCTTGCTTTCTAGCTTTTTCTTGCTTTCTTTTTTGCTTTCTTTCTTTCTCCCACCATGTTAAAAGCATCTCCAATTCCTCTTCTCTGTTTTTAAATGTTTTTAATTAATTTGGCTTTGCACAGGTCATTTAATAACTCAGGGGATTGGTGAGATTTGCCCAGCTTGAAATGGACGCTGGAAGTCTCTCATCTCTATAGCAAAAATTATCACGTGGCTGTTTCAGACAACAGCTCAGAATTAAGTCTGGCTATTCTGAAGTCCTGGTTCAGGCACACTCTGTGCTTTCTGATATGTGCAACCACCAGCATTTCCAGCTTTGCCAAGTGCTCTTATCATTTCTTCCATCTGCCAGTGCACACAATATTTTTAATCTGTTAATTAAGGAACTGAAGTTTTGCCCTAAGACACCAAAGTAACTGGTTCAGGGTTTTTTTTCAGGGAAAACTGATGCCTGCCTTGTCCGTAATTACCTAAATTGTTGAGAAAAAAAAAATTATTCTGTTTTCATGTTGATTCACTTTTGTAATTTCATTGCTGGGGCTAAGTGTGGCACCCATTTAAATTATCTCCTGCTCTCATTTTACTCAAGACATGTTATTTGCTAACAAAGATTCAATATGGAAAAACTGGAAGGTGACAGCTACCTCCTTCATCAATGCAAATGACAATAATCTCCTCTCCTCCACCCTGTAAATATAAACACTGAATCATCCCAGACAGAAATACCCTCCTGCATTTAGAAATATGAATGTGCAAAGGAGACACCTGCTCTCATTTATGGAGTCATAAAACATAAGTTTATCCAGTGATTCCATGGAAAATCATTCAGGACATCAGCAGCAATTGGACACACACTAAAAGTGCCCCCAGTGTTTATTCCAGGAATATGGACATTCTTCACCCTTTGGTTACACTTGCACTTGGAAAGAGAAGATTAATTTTCCTACTTGTCAGATTATTGGAATTATTTATTTTAAAAACCAGCCCATACAATTCCACTCTAATTTATTTTTTCTAATAGCTCTTTGATATTATTAATAGCCTCTATATAGCTTCTAAAGCAACATCAAACCTTCCACAAGTGATCACCTCTTGGACTAAGTGCTGTTGGGCACGCAGAGGCTTCTGCTGAGGGTGATCTCTTGGTGATGCTCCTTTTTGTCAGAAACTCAGCTGATGGAAGAGCATGTGGAAGTCTTTGCCATCAGACTTTTAGATGTTCAGTTCTGTAGATGACTTAGAACTATAGAACTGAGCACTTGAGTTCAGCCGTAAAATACCAGGATGGTTTGGGTTGGAGTGGAACATGAAGATCCAGTTCCACCCCCTGCCATGGGCAGGGACAACTTCCACTATCCCACACTGATCCAAGGCCAACCTGGCTTTGGACACTTCCAAGGATGGGCAGCCACAACTTCTCTGGGCAACCTGTGCTCACCTTCACAGGGAATTATTTCTTCCCAATATCCCATCTATCCTTGGACTCTGGATGTTTGAAGCCATTCCCTCTTGACCAACTTCCGAAGAAGACAATGAAAGTTTGTGACTTCCAGAGGATCTGTTGACAGCAGCGACCTCTTTGCCTCTTGAATCTCTTTGAATCCTCTCAGAGACACTGGGCAAACTTCACCCAAATGTTAAATGTGTATTTAACAGGAGCATTGCAGGCCTACAGCCCCCTGTGACAGACCCTACACAAGAGGAGCATCCCCAGGGCTTAAACCTTCCTCAGCTGCTCTCAGGGCTGTTGGAAGAGCCCTGGGGTCTGGGTCTGAAAGGTGTTTTGGTAGATGTGACAGTCCAGCTGTGGTCTAAAACATCACTAAGGAGCTGAGAGTGCAAAACCTTTGTCAAAAATCTCAAACAAGAGGAGAAAACCCTGTCAGAAAATCTCCCTGGGACAGATTTGGCTGCATTGTGCCATAATGCAGCAAAGCAGAACAGAGGGGCAGTTCCTGCTGAGTTACTTTTTGCATAAGAATATTAAACTTAAATGCAGAAAATAATACCATCCTTCTTCTCAGAGACTGTATCATAGAATCACAAAATGGTTTGGTTGGAAAGGACTGAAGATCATGTCATTCCAGCCCCTGCTATGAGCAGGGACTCCTTCCATAGACCAGGTTCTCCAAGTTACTCTTTCCTAAACAAAGTTAATCAATAAACTTGCACATGGCTCCATGAGTCTTGCAGAGAAGACAAAAGTTAACAGCTCCAAAGGCAACCCATCTCTCACCCTTCTGAACATTCAAATTATCCAGGCTCTGCTGGCTTCTCTTTTCATTCCTCCTCGTGCTTTGAGCCATTCTTTTCTCCACGAGGATGGCTGTTTAGATGCTCGCCTTCTAATCAGCCACAATTACAGCCTTTCCCAGGATCTTCTGCTGCCAAATTGGAGGGGGAAAGAGAGAAAAGGTTTTAAAAAATAAGAGAGAGAGGCTAATGCTTGCAAAGACATATGTGTTTAGTGTTGTTGGCAGATTTGTAAACTTATTAGTGCCTCCACACACCATGTAATTAAGATCTACTGGTAATTAGTCAATAGTTAAAAATAGGGGTTGGTATTGTGCTGCTGAAAACGCCTACAAAATAATGTGTTCTCTGCTCTCAAGATGCAGTTTGTGTCTCTAAAAAATGTTAATTTAAAAAATATGTATTCATTTCAGAAGCAGATTTTTTAGCAAAGGAGATTTCGGCGAGTTTGTGTGTGTGTGCATCCAACCTATTTATCTTTCAACATTTATATGTGTTTGTGTGATGTCCAAAGAGCCTGACTGCTTTGGATGTTTTGTCTTGGATAAAAATGTTAAGCTACAAAACTGCAGACTCGGCACAGCCGTGGAGAGGGAACGGGAGCTGTTCTCATTTGTCGATTTCCGTTGGAATAAACCTGCTCATCAAAAGAAATTGTTCAGAAATCCATGGGAATGGCAGATGTGCAGCACCATGGGGCAGATGTCTGGTGTTTGGAGAGTCGTGTGTGTATTTTCTAAATATTCAGGGATTACCACAGTCTATGGATATAATCCTTTAGTAACCTGGAATGTCAAAGACAACACAAAAGCTCTAATGCCTTGTAGCAAACAGTTTGGCCAAACCACCCTGGAAGAGCAGGTCAGAAGTCACTTGTCTTTATCCCATGAAAGAAGACCCAAAAGAGGTGATGTGGTTTTTGAAGATTTCTTAACTCCTGCTGTATAATGTGCTCCAGAGCTATGAGAGTTGCTGGTGACGTTCTGAAAGGACGTCTCATTTGGCTGTCATAAGCAATCTGCAGTGATTTGTTGTGCAGACAGGCATTTGTCTCAAGTAATCCAAAGGGCTTATTGTGATTGCTTGCTAGATCCAAGGAATGTAGAGTCGGCTCGATGGGGGATTCATTTATTATGCTCCCAAACCTCTCCTAAATCTTTCCTTATGTCATGTCAATGGATTTGTCAGGCCACCCTCAGACACCAGCAATGCACTGGTGGGGGAGATTTGCCAAGCAGAGCTGGTTGCTGTGTTGATAGAGCTGCTCCTGAAGTGCCTGTTGAGAGGGGAATTCTGCTCCAGGAAAGAAACTGGACTTTGTTTTGTGCTCTGGAGAGAAGCACCTGTTGTTGACCTTAAGAGGAAAAAACCCTACCCCAAATTCAGGGTAAAGCAGAAAAGACCAAGCCTGGACTCTCCTACCAATGACAACAATGTTATTTCATGGGCTGTTCATGAAACCACGTGAGTTCATAGAGTCATAGAACAACAGAATAATGGGTTGGGTTAGAAGTGACCTAAAAACCACCTCATTGCAAAACCCTGCCTTGGGCAGGGACACCTCCCACTGTCCAAGGTTGATCCAAGCCCCATCCAACCTGGGTCTGGATCCACTTCCAGGGATCCAGGGCAGCCACGGCTTCTCTGGGCATCCTGTGCCAGGGCCTCCCCACACTTACAGGGAACAGGGAATTGTTATTCCTTCCCAATATCTTATCTAACCCTGCTCTCTGTCAGTGTGAAACCTTGTCCTGTCTCTCCAGGCCCTTGTAAATGGTGTTTCTCCAACTTTTCTGTTGGCTCCTTTAGCCACTGGAAGGCTGCAATTATGTCCCCCCAAAGCCTTCTCCATTCCAGGCTGCACAGTCCCAATTCCCTCCACCTTTTCTCTCAGAAGAGGTGCCCCATCCTCTGGTCTTTTTGGTGCCTCCTCTCAACTCACTCCAACCCATGTCCTTCCTGTGCTGGGGACCCCAGGGGTCTCACCTGATCAGCACAGCATCCCCCCTCCCCTGCTGCCCACACTGTGGGATCAGCCCAGGACACGGGGTTTTCAGGGGCAGGACATGTCCAGCCTCTCACCAGGACCCCCAAGTCCTTCTCCCAGGCCTGCTCTTGATAGGTGACATCTGGGAAACCCTCTGAGCATCCCTGCTGCCCAGACACCTGGCATTGGTACCTTCGAGTCCACAGTAGGATTTATAGTAATGTTTCTTTTACTCTGAAAATGAATTTCAATTTCATTGTGTTCAACTGTGGCATTTACAGAGTGAGTTTTCTGCCCAAAAACGTGAATAGCCATTGAAACTTATCTTCAAATAGCTTTTTCAGGTATGAGTGAGTCCTTTGAATCCTTCCACCCTTTCCCAAGTCCTCTTTCCCTGGTTAAGAGTGGCAGTTAACCAGCACGTGGCAAATAATTTGGGAATGTCATAAAGCCCACTACACAGAATCCATGAGCAGGGCGATGTTATATGATGATAACAAAAATGTATAGATGCATACGGGGGATGCAGTTTGTGTCTAATCAAACAAAATCACTCATTGGAAAAAAAAAATAATTCAAATGAATTATAGAATCACAGAATGGTTTGGGTTGGAAGAGACCTTAAAGATCATCTCATTCCATGAGCAGGGACACCTTCTTATAGACGAGGTTGCTCAAAGCCTTGTCCTCAAAGCCCATCCCAAAATCAAGTGAAAACAGCAATCTTTGAACAAGGAGTGACTTTAAGAGTTCCCTTCTTTTGGAGCTGTGCCTGTCATCTGCAGCTTCACCTGGGAGAAGACATTGATAGGGTATCTTTTGTCTCCTTGGGGTCTAGTAGAAACTGTTGGAGGGCTGAAGGAGTTGTTGGAGCAGATAGGAATGATAAAGACACAGAAAATCACAGATAGGCACTCTGAGGGTGTGATCTCCCCAGCCTTGTTTCCTCAAGAAACCAGAAAAACATAAAAAAAAACATTTATTCCCTCGGCTCTTTTCTGCTTCACTTCTTCCAGCTCTTCTATAAATCACTGTTTCCAAATCTCACTGTCCAGCCTGGGCTCACTCGGGACTCAAACACATCCTGCAGCATTTCCTTGGGGTAGGCACACATTTCTCCTGGAGCAAATCTCCATTTAGCAGCTGATCAGCCACCACTGGGGAGCACCAGTTGATCCCCACTCATGCCAGAGCTTAGGAAGAAGTCTCTGCATGAGAGCTGCTGGGGTGTGAGGACCTCTGGGACATGTGGCTGCTGAGGCTGGACAGTGACAAAGCTCTCCAGAGGGACTCTGGACATCTGCACAGCCTGCAAAATCCTGGAGGACTCGAGGACTGGGAATAGGAAACTGCTGCTGGTCTGTTCCAGAATATGAACTGGGGAGAAAAGCCTGTTTGAGGCAAATGGCAATGAGTTCAAGGAGTCCTTTGGGATGAAAATGTTTGGCAAGTGGAATTATTAAAGATAAATAAATGTTTTCCCTGATCTTAGTTTTCTTAATGGACAGCAGTGGGGAGAAAATGTGAGGTGAATCCTTGATACACCTCATACAGGCTGCAAAGTTCTTCAAAGGGCATCAAATCCAAACTTGGACCACTTTGTCAACTAAACCAGAGCATTCAGTGTCACTTCCAGCTGTTCCTTCAACACCTCCAGGGATGGGATTCTACCATCTCGCTGGGCAGCCTGTTCCAATTTTTAACAACTTATTTTATAAAGGAAGTCCTCCTGAAGTGCAAAGATTTGAAGCAATCCAGCTGCTGTAATGCTCCTGGGGCACCCTGCTGCCCTGGAGGATGCACAGGACCAGTTTGGCCCCTGGTGAGGAGAGGCTGGAGCAGCCCCTGTGCTCCTGACCCTGCAATGCACAGCCCGTCGGGGTTTGCTGCCCAGCCACGTCTTTTCTTCTCAGTTTGGAGTTTTGCTTTGAAAGGCAGTTCTGGTGACTCTGATTTCTGATGACAGCAGCTTCAGTGGCATTTAAAGAGACTGGAAGGAAGAGATAAATAAGTTTGAAGATTGCTTAATAAAGCAATGAAGGATTGTTCTTCCTTGTGAGGCTCCTAAACATGAAGCCAGGAGTGGGAATTCGTCTCACTTTGTTTTATCCATCTAGAATTTGGACATCTTCCTTGTCCAAGCTGGTCCTTCAGGGTTTCTCTGGAGGATTGGGAGAGGATGCCAGCACAGCTGGAAGGCAATTCCCCTCCTTGTTTTAGGCATGTGTTTTGGGACAGGAGTAACCATGCTCTGGAGGTGCCTATCCTTTTTCTGCTGTCTGCACAGAAATTTAACTTTTAGAGGGGTGAAATTAGGCAAGGGCAACACAGACCAAACAGAGTGGGCAGAACCTTGTTCAGAGATTGATCCTTTGATTAGGTGACGCTTTGATTCTTTCCTCTTGGGTTGCCAGAGCGCCAGGAATGGTGAGTTTGGTCTTTGGGAAGTGTCACACACTGCTCCTGCTGGCATCTCCCATGGGAAACCCAGCCAGAACCAGAGAAACCCACCTCCTGCTCTGCTCAGGGGATGGGCAGTGCAGGACAGAGAGAATCCCATGGAGGTCAAGCAACACTGGAGAACAGCAAGGACTCCTCAAAGAGAAGTGTGAGGAGCTCAGTTCTCTCCTGGTTAGGCTCATCAGAAGGGGCACGAGGGAATCTGTGGCACAAATGCTCAGGTTAAGTCTCAGAGAGGATAACAAGCTCTGGCATTTTTAGGGCAGAATGGAAAGATTTAAAAAAAAAAAAAAAAAAAAAAAAAAAAAAAAAAAAAAAGAGAAAAAAGCTGAAACAGCAGCAAACAATAACTCTTGATCTAAATCTTACAGATTACTGTACTTGCAGTGTGGCAACTGACCAGGTAAAGACTGCAAAACCGGGCCTGTTGAATGAGACCTAGCTTGACCCAAAAAGTTCTTAATTATCCTTCCACCACCAGCAGAGATTTTGCAGGCTTGACTAATCACTCTACAGCACCTGTAGTATTTCAACTTAAGAAAGGAAAGAATTCCCATTCTTCTGAGACATTCCCATCCCTGTCTTGTTGCTGTGGACTCCCTATCCTTGGAGATGTCCAATACCAGGCTGGGTAAGGACCTGAGTGACCTGATTTAGTGGAAGGAGTCCCTTCCCATGGCAAGGGGTCAGAACTGGATGTTCTTTAGGGTCCCCCCAACAGAAAACATTCCACAATTCTGTGATTCAATAGAAACTTAATTCATAGACCTGAACATGATGAACAGTCCTGGGAATGGCAGAGGGGATGGTTTTAAATTTGGAGAGGCTACGTTTAGAGATCAGGGAGGAATTGTTTCCTGTGAGGGTGGTAAGGCCCTGGCACAGGGTGCCCAGAGAAGCTGTGGTTGCCCTTGGATCCCTGGAAGTGTCCAAGGCCAGGCTGGACAGGGCTTGGAGCAGCCTGGGCTAGTGGAAGGTGTCCCTGCCCATGGCAGGGGTCAGACTAGATAAGCTTTTAAGTCCATTCCAAGCCAAGCCATTCTGTGATTCTGTGATCCTGCTGATCCTGCTTAGGACAGGTCAGGAATCCCTCCCAGAAATCTCCAGGTGAGAATGGCACTCATTGCTCTTTCAAGTCACTGCAGCCCAAGGTGCTGTGAGGATGCAGTGTGCCTGGAGTGTGGCTGTTCATTAATTAACATTCCAGGGAGAAGCTGCCGGTTCCACTCCTGTGAGCAAGTTTCCCTCCTCGGGGTGGCTGCAGCTCCCAGCTGCCAGGAGGATTTGGTGCAAGGTGGTCGGGCCAGCAGGGTGAGAGGCAGCAAACTCCTGTTTTCAGGAGCTGGGGTAGTGTTGTGACACTCCAGGGACAAGCACACACCCTGTTCCTTGCTCTGAGTTTCTCACAGGGAGTCCAACAACCTTGGTTTGCTCGTATGTGCTTTCAGGTTATCATGTACACCACTGCTTCCAGCTCCTTGTCAGCAGCTCTTTTATCACCTCTTGATTAAACAAAACAGTTAAATCCTTATCCCTTATCATGTGTCGATCCTGAGACGTGTCTGTGTGGCACAATATTCAAACCGGCTCCCAGCACCACTTGTTTCAAGGAGCACAGATGGGCTTCAGGTTAATTTTAGGTGTAATATTTTGCTGAATCAGGATCTTCCCCTGCAAAGGACAACTTCCTAGGCACAGAGAGGGCAGTGCAAGGAGACATCCCTGTTGCTGCAGGAGACACAGGCTAACAGTGTTTTTTGCAGGAGAAAATGTGCATGGGAGGACCTCACAGCTTCCTCCTGAGCCTGAAAGTCTACCTGGAATTGCTTGATAAGGTTGCTGATAGAGGGTGACTTGAGAGCTGGAACTCATGTGAGGGCTGAAGCCATGACAGCCATCCAGCTTTAGGAGGGATCTCAGTGTTTTCCATGTATTTTCTATCCCTGTTGTTCATTCATCCATCCAGGCTGTGCGTGGGCCTCAGTGAGTCCAGTGCTTGGATTTTTCCTGCCAGATGGGGATGTATTCACCTCTGAGTTTCCCGTCTAAAGTGCTTGAACCACAGCTTGGGTCTCAACAGGTGAGTTGAGAGGCAACACTGCTGGGGAATGGACTCACAGAGTCATGGAATAGTTTGGGACAGAAGGGACCTTAGAGATCATCTTGTTGCAATACCCTGCCATGGACAGGGACACCTTCCACTTTCCACTCTCCCAGGCTGCTCCAAGCCCTGTCCAGCCTGGGATCCAGGGGCAGCCACAGCTTCTCTGGGCACCCTGTGGCAGAGCCTCATCACCCTCTGAGAAAACAGTTCCTTCCTAACTCTTCCCTCTTCCCTGGAAGTTTGAAGCCTTTCCACTCATCCTATCACTCCATGCCTTTGCCAAAAGTCCCTCTCCTTTTTTATAAGCTCCCTTCAATTACTGGAAGGTCACAAATAGGTCTTCCTTTCCAGACTGAACAACCCTTGCTTTTCTAGCCTGTTTTCCTAGGAGAGATGCTCCAGCCCTCAGATAATCTTTGTGGCCTCCTCTGCACTGATTTCCCAGGACTTCTCCTTTTTACCTCAGAAGAGCTTGGACATGGCCCCAAAACACTCTCCCCAAGTAGGCTGTGTGGGTTTTGTGGACAGAGATGATGGATGGCTCTCAGAGCACTGCAACAAAGCCTGTTTTCTGTGATTCCCTCTGTACCTCCCCCCAGAGCTCAGGGAGCTGTGGATCCAGGTGTGTTTGACAGTGTGAAGGCAGAGTAACAGTCTGGCAGCTGGGCCCCGCTGGGAAATCCTCTGCCTGCCTGGAGCTGGCTCCCAACGTCAGGGAGCTGCAATCATGACCAGAGGTGATACCTTCATTTCCAGGTGCTTCTGCTCTTTCAGCTATTTGCCTCCCAAAATCACTCCTTATTGCTATGTGTGAAAACCTCCACCACTGTGTGAAATTACTGTGGATCGGGCGGGAGCGGATCCCTGGTGCTGGCTTTCAAAAGGATATTTCACAGCTCTCTGCTTGCTGGGAAACATCCATTCCTGCTCCAGCCTGTGCTGACCTCCAGATATCACAGCTTTCACAGCCTCCTGATGCAGAGCTTGGGCCCTGTAAGCAAAGATGCAGCCCCTTGGAGGTTTAGGTTTGAAGGGCACTAATTTGAGTTCCCCTGTACCCCCACAGTGGGTACTTTTGTCTGAGCACTTGTCACATTATAGCTGGATGCACTTTTCTCCAAGATGCTGCTTTTCTGGACCCTCTTCTTCCCTCCAAATGTCCCCCCAAAAAAATTGTTCCCTGTGAGGGTGATAAAGCCCTGGCACAGGGTGCCCAGAGAAGCTGTGGCTGTGGTTGCCCCTGGATCCCTGGGAGTGTCCAAGCCAGGCTGGACAGGGCTTGGAGTAACCTGGGCTAGTGGAAGGTGTCCCTGCCCCAGCAGGGGGTGGAACTTAATGGTCTTTAAGGTCCCTTCCTACCCAACCCATTCTAGGGTTTTAAGAACTGTGCAGTGCTTGTTTTTTTTCTCTTGCATATGTTGGAAATCTTAATTAGGGTGGGACCACACAGGCTCTGATTTCCCTGATTTATGCACATAAATACCCCAATCCTCAGCCCCATCAATGCAGCCTGCACCCATCAGGTTATGTTTGTTCTCTGGTTTGCAAGAGAACCATGGGATATCCTGAGCTGGAAGGGACCCACTAGGATCATTAAATCCAACTCCTATCCCTGCACAGGACAGTGGCTTTTCATTGACACAGAAACCAATAGCTTCTCATGGGAGGGAGATCAGTGTTTCAGTGTTTGCTGAGGAGGGAATTATAGAATCACACAATGGTTTGGGTTGGAAGGACCTGAAAACCCACCTCATTCCACCCCCCTGCCATGGGAAGGGACACCTTCCATAGACCACGTTGCTCCAAGCCCTGTCCAACCTGGCCTGGAACACCTCCAGGGCTGGGGAGTCCACACCATCTCTGGGCACTTATGAAGGCTCCTTCATCACTCCTCGCTCCTGAACTGGACAAAGCATCATCTTCAGTCTCCCAGGATATTCCAGACTCCACTGCATAGTGCCCTGTGTGTTTTTGCTGGCGTTCCAGGCCAGGTTTGCTGCCGGGGTGCTCTCCAGCCGTGGATTTCCCCGTGCACAGTGCCTCGCTGCAGCACACCAATCACACCCAGCCCCTTCCGTGACCTCCCCAGCTCCTGCACAGCAATTGCCATTCCCACTTAGACCACCAGCTCATCAAACCCTCCTTCCTGCCTCCGGCCATGGCCAAAACCGGGGGCTCCCGAGGTTGCCTCCATCTCCCTCCAAAGGGAGGGCAGGGTTCTGGGTGTGCGGGTGGAACAGCTCTCCCCGGCTGCTGCCAGAGATCCACTTATGCACTGGAGCATGAGATTTGATTACCTTTATTACAGGATCTTCGCATGCAGAGCTGCAAGTGTTCGTGGTCATGCAATTATCCAGTCACAGCAGTTGACTCAGTGACCTTCTTTGGCAGTGAAGTTCGTAAATTGGCTTTACACAGTGGAGGGACCTCTGAATCCCTGCTCCTCCATTGAACTTCATCTTCACCGAGTGGCATCCAGTGACTTGTGTCATGCAGAGCAGGGAAAAGTGGATAGAGAGTTTCAGGACTGTGGTTTCCTTCTCTTTTTTTTTTTTTTTTTTTTTTTTTTTTTTCATTTGAGTATCCTCAAACTCTTCTGTTGTCTTTACAAAATATTTTTTGATGTTTGACTGTTTTATTTCCTGAATGAACAAAAGCTTGTGCAGCTCGTTAGGGTGTTCTAGCACCCTGGAGAACAGGTGAAGATAACCCATGAAATGTCCAACTCATCTTTTGGCTTCTCTGGGCAAAAATCTCAGGTATGTTTGGGAAAATACACAAATAATAATGGAATCCCACAATGGTTTGAGCTGGAAGGGTCATTAAAGCTCATCCCAGTCCCATCCCCTGCCATGGATGGGGTCTCCTTCCACTATCCCAGGCTGCTCCAAGCCCCATCCAACCTGGCCTTGGACACTGCCAGGGATCATGGAGCAGCCACAGCTGCTCTGGGCACCCTGTGCCAGGGCCCCACCACCCTCACAGGAAACAATTCCTTCCCAAATTTCCATCTCTCCCTGCCCTCTGGCAGTGGGAAGCCATTCCCTGTGTCCTGTCCCTGCATGCCTTGTCCCCAGTCCCTCTCCAGCTCTCCTGGAGTCCCTTTAGGCTCTGCAAGGGGCTCTGAGCTCTCCCTGGAGCCTTCTCTTCTCCAGGTGAGCCCCCCCAGCTCTCCAGCCTGGCTCCAGAGCAGAGGGACTCCAGCCCTTGGAGCAGCTCCGTGGCCTCCTCTGGTCTCTCTCCAGCAGCTCCACTCCTCCTGCTGTTGGCCCCAGGGCTGGGGCAGCTCTGCAGGTGGGGTCTCACCTGAGGGGTCAGAGGGGCAGAATCCCCCCTCTCCTGCTGCCCACACTGGGGATCAGCCCAGGGCATGATCGTGGCTGTGTCATGTCCAGGTCTCTTCCATCAGCCCCCCCAAATCTCTCTCCCCAGGAGAAGTCCATTCTCCTCCCAGCCCCTTCTTGTGCCTGGGATTGCCCAGACCAAGGTGTAGGACCTTGCAATTGGCCTTGTTGCACTGGATGAGGTTCACATGGACCCACTGCTCCAGCCTCTCCTGGCCCCTCTGGATGACAAAAGGCAAGGAAGGTCATTTCAAGGACTGACACCATCTGAGACCCAGCAGATGAGAGCAGATGATGAGTTCACTCCTTTAAATTTCAGGAATCTGAGTACAATTTGGCCAGGGCTCACATTTCTCAGTGAAAACGCACCAGGTATCACAAGAAACAGGGAAGGAAACAGAAGGAAAAAAAAATGTTTCTTTTAAGGAAAACAGTGCCACAAAATAATATTTTAGCATCTCTTCCAGCACATGCTGCTGCAGCCTAGAGTGCAAGGAGCTGTAAAAGTGACTAAAGCAAGAGCCTCCAGAGCGGATTGCTCAAGTGAAAGGAAGCTGGGATGAAATGCCAGCCAGCCCCGTCGGTCCCTCACCCAGCACTGCTCAGAAATGCCTGATGCTTTCTGACTGGATAGCCAGGCCTGGAGTAATTACTCAATTCCAGCATTTTCACTTTTAAAGCGAAAAAGAGACTTCTTATCTTTGCATGAGTTACAATTTTGCCTCGTATTTTATGAGCTGACACTGCTGGTGAAGGTCTTTGCTTCTGGTTTGCTCTGCTCCTGGTCCTCGTGGCTAATTCCTACTAACTGGGATTAAAATCCCTGGGGCTATGGCTTCAAGTGGAAATGAAGCTATTTAGGGCACAGATCTTCACCCCTACTGCTGAAATGCTCACTTCAGCTCAGGTGGAACATTGGCTGGGATAACCTGGGACGTTCAGGAGTAAACATGGATCAGGAACCATTCCCCATGGACCATCTGGAAGGATCATCCTGTTTGGAAGAATGAGAAAGTTTAATATCCAGTTTAATAATCCCTTTCCTTCCCTTCCCAAACCTTCCCAAACCTTCTCAAACCTTCCCAAACCTTCCCTTCCCAAACCTTCCCGCACCTTCCCATGCCTTCCCACACCTTCCCTTCCCACATCTTCCTTTCCCACATCTTCCCTTCCCAGCACCATGGATGCTGGGAGCTGAAACACTGGCCTCCAAAACCTTGGGATTCCCAACCCCATTCCAGCTAAAAGCAGAACAATTTTTGGGGTAATAGCATCACTTTGCCTCTTTTTCCAGCTCTCCATGCAGCCCACGAGTCCTTCCCTCCTACCAGACCACTCTTTCCCGAGGGGAATCACAGTCACCAAACCTCCCTGATACTCTAAAACCTGGCATTGCTAAGCCATTCCCTATTTCTCCAGCCCAGCCACCTCCCCCACACTCTTTCCTTCTCTAATATCCAAGGAGCCCCAGCCAGCTTAGCATCACCTCCTCTAATAGCATAAGCCCTGGATGAATCCCTTTGATTTTAGGGCACCCGGTGGCTGGAATTCTTTGCCTTGTTCCAAGTGCTTGGGTCTTTTCTGTTATTTCTGTGCTGGATATTCAGGGCATGGGAAGATGGGTTATTGTTGGGATTTTAGAGTCAGCATTTGTTTTTAGAAAAGAAAACAGGTGCAGCAGAGGGGTCTATATCATACATCCTCAGGAGGCAAAAATTGAGTAACAAGTTTAAGTCATCATGATAAAAAGTTCCCTTTAAAAAAAAAAGAAATCACAATTCTTACTGTTTGGAGCAAATATTCCCAGTATTGGTCAGCTTAATCCTCTTCCCATGCCTGCCAAAAATAAAAAACAGCTTTGGGACAGTCAGTTTATTTGTATTTGATGGGTTTTTTGGGTCTAGGTTAAAGGTCACAGCTTGGTCAGAGGTGGCAGGGAGGACAAACAATGGAGATGTGGTGCTGACAGGCATGTGGGGGTGGAAATTCCTGGAAGCTCTGGATATGCTGGCTCTGATTTTATTTGGGTTTTGTCAAGCTAATTAGAAAGTGCTGCACACTCATGCATTGGCAGATCCTAAACATTGTGGTGTTGGCTGGCTGGGTAAACACAAGTGGGATTGGAGAGAGGGCCGTGCTTTGGGATATCCTGGAGAGATGGAGAAGGGTGGAAAAGGGAGGCAGGGCTGGGGATTTTCTTTGGCAATGCAACACAGGCCATTTCCCTTTGTCCACGATGGGCTAAATTCCTCACTCCTGGAAAAGATGAGCAGACTGGAGGCACAAAAGAGAAGGAAAACAGATGAGGCATCCATAAGAAATGCTTTGGAGTGGGGGCATAGCAGTGGTCCCAGCAGGAAGCCATTTATTCTCGGGATACTCACAAAGGGGCTTTGCCCAAGACATGTTTAAGCAGCTTATGGCCATTAGACAAATGTTTAATCTGCAGGAAAGTGGGCCACCAGGCAGGCAGGTGCTGCTTTTTGAGCCACGGAGCAGCTGGGTCTGGGAGAGAGGGCAGGGAGGCACCCTGGGGACGGGAGGAGTGCAGGGTTGGCACCTCAGGGCTCGGCAGGGCAGGTGTGGCCGCTGCAGAGGCTGAAAGGGTTCCTATGGAAAGGGGAAAGGATCCCCTGGAATCACCTGAGTGCTGCAGGGATGGGCAAAGAGGCCCCAAAAAGGTTGTCCCAAGCCTAGCGGCACCTCTCCCACCCGTGTGTGACCTGCGGGACCTGAGGCAGCCAGGTGCAAGGTGCTTCAGACAAAATTCCAGACGTGCAGCCGCAGCCTCACAGAGAGGCACGGGAAGCCAGGCGGACACTCAGCAGCTCATTGCCAGCCCTGATCCCAGTTTGCCCTAAATAAAGACGTGGCTCGGGCTGCGGGAAATTGCTCCAGGCTGCGCCTCTCCGGGAGCGGGGCTGCGCTGCACCCGCGGGAGCGGCGCTGCCCGGGCAGCTGCCGTCATTTCGCAGTTTTCCAAGAGATGGCAGCCTTCCCTAAAGCTTCTCCCGGGCTCTCACCACGAGGCGTTTCACCTTGAGCCCCGGTGAAACCCGCACGGCGGCTGGCGCCTCGCTGGGATGCGGGGCTCTCGAGCTGCAGGGAGCTGCTAAAAGCCGCCTTTGCAGCCGGGATTTTCCTGTTTCCTGCCTGGAGCAGTGGTCGTGGAGAAGGGATCTGGGTGTTCTCTTGGTTGTACATCACCCAAAGCTGCCTTCTTGATGTCCCGGGCTGTTCCTGTGGCACTCCTCACCATCCATGGTACCTGGAGCAGCTTCTGTGGGAGGAGGTGTTTGATTTGGGAACTCCTGGAGGAAGTGTAGGTGCCAGTAATACACTGGCCTGGGCTCTCAGCTCCCTGTGATCTCTATTCCCACATTGTTCTTCCCTGCAGAAGGACACCAAGAGATGGTGGGATGAGCTCTGCCTCACAGTGCCTTTGCTGCATGGCTTTGTGGTCACCTACCCACAAAATTCCAGTGTGTCCCCTCAAGAAATCACAGAGTCATTGGGATGAATGAGTGGTTGGGATGGAAAAGACCTTAAAAAACCCTCTCAGTCACCCCCTGCCATGGGCAGGCACAACTTCTACTGTCCCAGGTTGCTCCAATCCCCATCCAGCCTGGGGATCCATTCACTTCCAGGAATCCAGGGTATCCATAGCTTCTCTGGGCACCCTGTGCCAGGGCCTCTCCACCCTCACAAGATTCCTACCTTCCTCCCCAAGGATTTTACTCTGCCTCAGTTTCATTGCAGCAGCTCATCAGGACTGGAAATGTCCCTTTATGCACCTGCCTAGTGCATCTCTGTTCTCCAGACTTTGGAAGTAGAAGATGGGAACACAAATACAAACCCCATTCTTTCCCAAGCATCCCTTTTATCAGTTTGACCTTCGCTCCACATTGTATTTGCAGCCTGTGGAAAACTACAGGCACCAAACTGCAAATACAAACCAACACCCTCAGCTCTGCTCCCCCTGCCCACTGTTTCACTGAGCCCACCAGTCCTAGAGAAAGAAGTCACACAGCCTATTCCTGGCTCTGTTCCCGTGGTCTTGGACACTCTGGAGGTGTCTATTCCAGTCCATTAAACAGTGCCAGGGCCTGTTTGCTGGGCCTTAGGCCAGCTGGCATTACCAGGCCATGTCCAGACTATCACTGGTGTGTGAGCAACCCCCATCCCTCCACCATCCCTGTTCCTTACTGGTGAACACCTCTTCTGTTGTCCCCACCTGGCCCTTGGGCTGACTCCTGCACCAAGTGAGACCTTCAGCAGGCTCTGATGACCCCAGCTCACTCCTGATGACCCCAACCTCCCTAAAAGATGAAGCTGTCACTTTCCACAGTGTATCCTCTGTTTTTCTCATATGAAACGATGGTGATCCATTTTTTAATTTGAGGTTTTAAATCCTTCCCCTTTGCTGTGAATTAAAACTGAGCAAAGCTGATTTCTTTCCTCTCAAAGAGAGAGAGGGCAGCCCTTTCCTCTGGGCTTAGGGTGACCTGGAGGTGCCATTGGGGTGACACTGGAGCTGAGGACATTGATGGGAACGGAAGGAAAACCTGGCCTTAAAAACCTGCAGAAGACAATTCCCTGGGCCATGGTGAGCTCTTCTCCAGGAAACTCTCCCAGTCTCCCCCAGGAGCAAGGTGTAGTGGCAGCACAGTCCCTGCAGCAGGGACTTCCAACTGCTCTTCCTGAGGCATTAGCAGAAAGTCACAGTGACAAACAGGAACTGGGATCAGCAAGGCATGAAGTTGATCTAGGGTTTTTTTATGCTTCGTTTTCCAAGAAAAAAGTGACCCAAGAAGAGCCCTAGAACATGGAATCACAAAGTTTATTGGGTTGGAAGGGACCTTAAGGATTATTTTGTTCCAATCCCTGGCCATGGGCACGGACACCCTCCACTAGCCCAGGTTGTTCCAAGCCCCATCCAGCCTGGCCTTGGACACTTCCAGGGCTCCAGGGGCAGCCACAGCTGCTCTGGGCACCCTGTGCCAGCTGCAGCTCTGCTCCCACCAGTGGGTCAGGGATCACTTCCATGTACATCAGATTTTTCTCCTTCGTGTGTCCTCAGTGATGCCCAGAGATGCTGCCTCAGCTGAGAAGGAGCTGCTGGAGGGCACATTCCCCCTGCTGTGTCATTGGGAAGAATCTCCAGCCAGGAGGAATGCCAGGGGCTGTTTACCCTGTCAGGACAACTCTAAAACAAGGCTCAATGACACATGAAGGGACAGAACTGAAGTCTTTCTGGTGACAAAAGTTAATTATCGCTGGCAATTTTCACATTCAGAAGCCACAGTGCAGTTTTTAGGCTGCACTAGCCCTGGCTGGATCTAATCTGTTATCTGAGATTGTGCCTCTCCCCTCCTGCTTCACCCTCCAGCAGCTCAGTCCCAAGGATCCTGTGCCTTCCAAGTGTTCCTGCACCACCACAGGGAGCTGCTCACACAGTCATGGTCATTCCCAAATTGGCAGTTTAGGGGGTGAGGATTGGAGCCCCTCTGCTCTGGAGCCAGGCTGGGAGAGCTGGGGGTGCTCACCTGGAGAAGAGAAGGCTCCAGGGAGAGCTCAGAGCCCCTTGCAGAGCCTAAAGGGGCTCCAGGAGAGCTGGAGAGGGAGCTGGGACAAGGGATGGAGGGACAGGACAAGGGGAAATGGCTTCAACTGGCAATATTTGCATTTGACCTCATCATGTCCATGAACAAGGACCTCTCTGGCAAGACTGAACAGACTTTTCCTGGTTCTCTGCACCCAAATTTTTAGAAGACAACAAACCACACAGAACATTTCAGGGTCTTTTTTATTGAAAGGAACAAAATCTTTTTCTACCAAAAAAAAAAAAAAAAAAAAAAAAAAAAAAAAAAAAAAAAAGAAAGAAGGAAACAAAGAAGAAACAAAATTTCTTCCAAACAAGAAGAAACCACTGCAAACATCACTTTCCATCCTCCTCTCTACTTCCTTTTCCTGTGTGTCAGGCAGCAGTGCATCCTCCCACAGTCCTCAGTGTGCTCCTCCCTCTCTCCTTTGCCACAGGTCCTGGAGCAATGCCCTCTGCAGCTCCTTTTTGGCTGGCTCTTGGCTGTGGGAAGAAGGAAGGATCTGCATCTACACTGACTAATTCCTCTTGGTCACCAGCATGGTCCAGTGACCACGGTGGGACCCAGTTCCCACGGAGACCCACAGATCCTGGAGGTCTAAATTCATGAATGAGGTGATTCTGGAGATGAACTCTGCTCCAAAAGTCTTTTGAACCAAACCCAAAATAATTCTTCTTGCAGGACACATCCACACTTTCCTGGAAAACTTTTTTTCAATCCCAGAGTGATTTGGGTTGGAAGGGACCTTGATCCAGTCCCTTGGGCAGGGACAACTCCCACCATCCCAGGGTGCTCCAAGCCGTGTCCAACCTGGCCTTGAACACTTCCTGGAACACTTTCCCCTTAATTCCTTTATGGTTCAGCCTTATCTCTCATTCTGCTCCACACAATTCTCCCCCTTACCTGGGGTGGCCATCAAGGCCATTAGGAAAACAGCAAAGACAACGTAGATGACCCTCATGGCTGGATATCCACCAGGATCACAGCAGCTCTGGGATGCAGCCTTGCAGGGAGATCTTGCTAAGAAAAAGGGCTGGAGACCTTGATATTTATAGACATTTCCTGACAGAGAGGACAGCGTTAAGAGGAGCGTGACTTTGCTGGTGCCCAAGGACACATTGTTTGCTGCTTAATGGGACCTGGTGTCGCTCCAACCCAGTGGCCATCTGACAATGAGACCTCCACTCAGTGCCCATTTGGCTCTTTGAAGGGCTCTTGTGTGCTGGTGTCCCTCCCAGGAGAGCTGGGCTCCTCTTGGTCTGGCTGCCAAAACTTTTAGCACAGACAAATGTGACTGTGCCCCTGGTCAGGGCACTTGGTGCTGGCTTGTAGGAATGGTTGGGGTGATCAGTGTTAAAGCAATGATTTTGAGAGCCCTATTTCTCCCTTTCCAAAGCAGAGGCCTGAGAGGACTTGTGCTGCCCCAGCCTATCCCACCCTGGGCATTCCCAGCTGCCTGTCAAGATCCAGACCCCCTAGCAGAGCCAAATCCTGTGGCAATGGATATGCAAGTTGTTATCAAGCTGAAATGTCTTTCCTATCAGAAGAACCCTCTGGCTGCTGGAAGGTAAATTTTGCACATAAATTAACAGAACATAGCAAAATGCCAAGGGCAGAGATGGCCAGAGTGGCTCAGGCCTCTACTGCCCTCCCAAAGTGTCCTTCACCACAAACTGGGAAGAGCCATGGAGTCACAGAATGGTTTGGGTTGGAAGGGGCCTTAAAGTTGATCTATTTCCAAGCCTTGGGCAGGGATAGTTTTCACTAGAGCAGGTTACTGGCAGAAGAAACAGAAGTCCTGGCATTTACATTTATATCAGATTGTGATTGATGTGTTCCTTCCCACATTTCCCTCTCCCTTGCGGAGAAACAAAAAAATTCCTTCAGCACCTCCAGTCTAAGAAGAGGCTGAACCCAAGTAGAGACGCTGCAGGTTGTGTTCCTGGCAAGGAATGGATGTTTGAGCCTGAACAATGTTGGCACTGCACGATGCTGTTCCCTCTGGAATGGCCTGGCAGCAGGCTGGGGCTGCCTGCCCCAGGGAGCAAAAACTGGAAAGCCTCTTGCTCCAAGTGTGTCCACGTGTAGGGACTGGGAACAAGGGGTTCCCTTCCACATCCAGCTGGATGTCAGGGCTCTAAGGAGATGAACAGATCCCAAACCCTGTGGATTTGCAGTTATTCTCTCTTTCTCTGCACTGAATGCATCCAAGGTAAAAGCAGGAGAGAAGATAAACAGAGGATTAAACTGCCCCAAATTTCCCCAGTGCACCCCTCTAGCTGTCCTTTCTCTAGATGGGAAATGATCCCTCAGTCCCTGTGGCTCTTCTGGTCCCTGGCTCCTCTACAAATTCCCATTTGCTTCAGGATTAATGTGCCACTGGAAAAGGCTGAGCCCATCAGTGGCAGCACCTCTGGGATAACAGAGGTAAGAAAAGAGGGGGAAATGCAAAACAGCACCTGGAGAGAGGAGTGAAAATATGTGAGAACAGCCCTGCTTTGATTTTCAATAAATTATATTTATTTTCCTAAGTGGAGTCTGTTTTGCCCACGGTGGCAATTGCTGAGGGATCTCCCCCTGACCAATCCATTGCATGGGATCTGTGAGGACCTTGTTTCTTCTCTGCTTCCCACTTGCTGAAATTTCCATGGAAAGAGGGCTGCCTTATGCTTGGGAGGAGTCACTGCTGAGCCACAGACTTTTTTAAAGACATCTGCAGATAACCTGTGACCTGAAAAGCAGCAAGGAGCTCAAAGAGTCTCTCCTGTCTCCAGAGGGCTGTGTTAAGGGCCATGGTGAAGCCAAGAGGAAAAACAGCACTTATTCCCAAATCCCCACCCTGTCAGACCACTGGCAATCCTGCAGCTCATTGTCAGTGCATGTTCAGGCTTTTTTGGGTTTTTTTTTTTGTTGTTGTGTTGAGCCTTTGGGCTGGGTTTGGGCACCTGTTTTAATTCAGGGACTGTGGGGACATCAGTAACCACACCACACACACCAGAGTTACATTTCCTTTTTTTCTTTGTTTTATTTGTTGAGAGGAGGGGATGACAATGGGGTCAGACAGCTGGGAATCTGCTCCCAAGGCCACCACGGTGCCTCCTCTTCCCCAGGTGTTCCCTTTTCAGCTCCTATTTCCCCTTCCAGACGGTTGGGATGCAGCACAAGTACTTGCAGTCGGCAGAGGTGTATTTCAAATCCATCCCGTGGCACTTTGGGGAGCAGTACCCCACAGGGGCACAGGTCTTCCTGACCTTCCCATAACCTGCAAGAGGGGAGGGAGAGTGGTTGTTCCTCATTTCTGTTCCCCATGTCCCCATCTCTGTTCCCCATGTCCCCATCTCTTTTCCTCCCATGTCCCCATGTCCCCATCTCTGTTCCCCATGTCCCCATCTCTGTTCCCCATTTCCATGCCCCCCAGCCCCTCCCAGTCACAGTGGGCAGCAGGATCAGACCCTGTCCATAGGGATGTGCTGCTCCATCCCCCTCATTCCTGTCCAACATTCCTATCCAAGCCCAGCCTCAAAACTGGAAGGGACCTGGATGGTCACAAATCTGCTGAACAGCTCCTTCTGCACCTCCCTCCCCTCCTCTTTGGAAAATGTGCTCCCAAGGGAAGCAGATTCATATCCTTCCTGAGAAATGCCCCAAAGGCAAAGCTCCTAAAGATGTTCCCCTGTGCCCACAGGTGTTTCCTTGCCTTGCACCTCTCCTGAAAGGATCAGTGTTCTCAGAGCAAAGCAGCAAAATCCACATCAAGGATGCTGCAAAGGTCTTAAAATTGGTCCCACAGCAGCCTGGCACCAAATGTTCACCATGAAAAGGTTAAATGTGGGCCAAGGGAAAGACTTGCCCCAGGTGGGTGTGAATTGATATCTGAGGAGATGTCTAATACCCCTTTGGGTGAGCTCAGCCAAAAATCCCCTCTTTATTTTTGGAGAGGGACTAGCTTGAGGGTGTGGGAAACAGGGAATAGCAGCAACAGTTGTGTCACATCAATAAACCAAACATGGAACCATGGAATGGTTTGGGTTGGAAGAGACCTTAAAGGTCATCTTGTTCCAACCCCCTGCCGTGGCCAGGGGCACCTCCCACTGTCCCAGGTTGCCCCAAGCCCTGTCCAGCCTGGCCTTGGACACTTCCAGTGATCCAGTGGCACCCTGTACCAGGACCTTCCCACCCTCACAGGGAAGAATTTCTTCCTCATACCCAAACTATATCTACCCTTTTTCAGCTTAAGCCATTACACACACCCAGGACTGAGCTTTGACAGAGACACTGAGCTGTTTGAAAAGCCCCAACCCCCCAGCACTATGAAATTCTACAAATCTCTGGGAGAAGTGGCCACATCCAGGCTCTTGTTTGGAATTGTCTGTCCTGGGCTCACCCTTAAACTGGACACTGACATTTTAACCTCAATTATTCCTATACAAAACTCCCTGAAGCAATTCTCATTTTATTGTCCCTCGAAAGAAGTCATTGAAGCACCTGCCCAGGTTACAGCAGCCACCTCAGAGGGTTAGAACTGAGCTTAAAAATCATTTTAAAAGAATCCCAACTAGTATAAAGCTCATCCCACCCCATTTCCCAACTTACCTGGAGTGGCCAGGGAGAAAAGGAGGAAAAGAGCGAAGACAAGGTAGAGGAACTTCATGGCTGGAGTTGAGCTGGGATGTCAGCGAGGCTGGAGAGAGGAGAGCTGGAGAGCTCGGAGGGAGGAGGTGATGTACAGGCAGGCTGGAGCTGCTGGGTTTTATAGAGAGTGTCCCTGAGGAGCAGAGGATGCTGGGGACACGGGAATTCATCCAAGTCGTGCTCTTTGGGGCTGGGTGTGCAGTGATGGCCCAAGAATTCCCCAATTGTGCTGGCAGGCACCTCCTGTCTGCCCAACATCAGATAGGATCCCAGCACTGATGAGAACACAAAGGAATAGGGGATGTTGATATCTGGGTCCTTAGCAGGGGCTGTGGGTCAGAGAGACCCGATGGAGATCTGCGGGTGCAGCCAGGAGGGGAGAAAGATCAGTATCATGGAATTCCAGGCCTTTCCCAACCTCTGGCAGTGATGCAGAGGGATGCAACAGGGCCACGATGCACTGATAACTCTCCCTGCATTGTCCAGGCTGATCGCCTGGTGGGACTGATGGCCTGGAAAGGATCCCTGCTCGGAACCGTGCCTGCAAAATCTCCCTGATAAATTCAGGGAGGTGCCTTTGGTTGTCCCCTCTGATGGATGGATGGGTGGGAGCTCTGGGGCTGCCAGCTCCAGGGAGCCTGGAGGAGACACTTTGATCATCACCTCGTCCCCACGGGCCCTCCAGACAGTCCAGGGCTTTCAGACAGGAGCCAAGCTCTATGGGGGAACTTCTGCAGCCCCAGCTCACTGGGCTGTTTAATAACTTGACAAACAGCCAGGAAGAGAAGGAGGCTGAAGGGACAACAAGCTGCTTCAGAATTACTCAATATCATCAAACCTGAATCCTCAGAGTGTAGCAGATGAGTATTAGAGCACAGCAGGGCAGCAAAATGACAAATGCTGCATCAGTGAGAATTTGGAGAAAACTATAATCTGTATAAATGGAGGGTCTGAATTACCTAAAGCCAGCCAGGAAGGAGGTTTGGGCATCCTGCATCACCCTGTGGGATGTGCACTGCTCATCTCCCCATACCTGATGACCTTTGGTAAGGAAAGAAGAGGTTAAAGGAAGGTGGCAGAGCTGGGGACTTGTTTTCACAAAATTAAACATACTGGAACTTGCCAGCTCAGGGTAGAAACTTAATGAAGGTGTATCACAAGCTGCAAACCTTTTAGAGGCCTAAGTTGGACAGAACTACAGTTCTGCAATTATCCTAACCCAAGAAATAAGTGGGATATGAAGGTAAATCAGGTATTTATCATAAAAGTTATTAAAAAAAAAAAAAGTCTTCTTTCACACTGAGGATAGCTGAAAAGTGGAACTTGAACAAGAAATCTAAGAAGTTAAAATGCACTGAAAGGACAAATGTATTGAAAAAGCAATTTATAAATTAATATAGCAGGTGCAAATTTAAAAATCAGGTGCAAAATCTCATTGGGGAATTTGCCAAAGTTCATGTCACTGACTTCTCATCCTGGCCACCAATAGATCTCCTTTCCTGGATTTGAGGGCTGCCATGTTTTCCACATCTCTTTCCTGATCATAACCATTCTACTTGATTCTTTTTTTCTCTTTTTTTTTTTTTTTTTTTTTTTTTTTTTTTTTTTTTTTTTCTTGACAGGTCACATCTTAATCACAGAATTGCAGAATCATTTAGGTGGGAAAATACCTCTGAGATCGAGTCCAAGAGTTCCCTCAGCAGTGCCAAGGCCACCACTGCCCCATGTCCCCAAATGCCACAGCCACAGGGCTTTAAAATCCCTCCAGGGATGGGGAACCCAGCACTGCCCTGGGCAGCCTGTTCCAATGCCTGACCACACTTTGGGTGAATAAATTTTTCCCAATATCCAACCTCCCCTGGAGCAGCTTGAGGCCGTTTTCCCTTGTTCTGTCCCTGTTCCCTGGGAGCAGAGCCTGACCCCCTGGCTGTCCCCTCCTGTCAGGAGTTGTGCAGAGCCAGAAGATCCCCCCCTGAGCCTCCTTTGCTCCAGGCTGAGCCCCTTTCCAGCTCCCTCAGCCTCTCCTGGGGCTCCAGCCCCTTCCCCAGCTCCATTCCCTTCCCTGGCTCCAGCCCCTCCAGGTCTCTCCTGTCAGAGGGTCCCAGAGCTGTCCCCAGGGCTGGAGGTGTCCCAGCACTGCCCCAGCCCTGCCTGGTGACCTCCAGCCATTTTCTGAGCCCCCTGAGCCCTTTCCCTGCTCCCTGGAGCGTGGAGCACACGACTGGATGGATGCACTTCCCAAGGGCCACGGGTGTGCCCTGGGTTTTCCAGACTCAGCTGTTGTTTGCACTTGTGGGACAATGGGTGCTGCTTTCCCAACAGCCTGGCTCGGCTCTTCGGTGCCTGCCTGTGATCTGCTGCCACACAAATGATCCCTGCAGAACTGCCCACAGCCAGAAACTCCTTGTTCTGTGTTCTCCAGCTCATTAGCCATGTCTGTATAGACGAGGTGGCTTCCATTATTACTTAATTTTTTTTTTTTCAATATGGTTTTAGCATGAGGAGTTCCTCTGGATTTCTAATCCTGTCCCCCAGTGCTTTTCAACCTCTTATTTGTGAATTTTTGAAGCATTTTTTCCAGACAACCAAGAAAATTAATAGGCAGGATAGCACTGGAATCACAAGAGACTTCTGATCAGATGTGGTGTGGAAATTCATTTCCTTAGCCTCATTTACATATTTGCTCATATCCCTTTTAATCGGCATCATGATCCTTTTGGAAAGATTTCAGGAAAAATACCCAGAAAGGGCTTGGACCAAATCAATGGGATGAAAACCAGGCCAAGTGCAGGGTCCTGCCCATAGGTTGGGGCAGCCCAAGGATCAATCCAGGCTGGGGATGAAGGGAGGGAGCAGCCCTGGGAGAAGGACTTGGGGGTGCCAGGGGTGAGAGCTGGACATGACCCAGCCCTGAACTCCCCATGCCTCAGGATGAACCCCCAGCTGGAGCATCCAGGGAAGGGAACGGAGCTGGGGAAGGGGCTGGAGCCCCAGGAGAGGCTGAGGGAGCTGGGAAGGGGCTCAGCCTGGAGCAGAGGAGGCTCAGGGGGGCCCTTCTGGCTCTGCACAACTCCTGACAGGAGGAGACAGCCGGGTGGGGGTCAGGCTCTGCTCCCAGGGAACAGGGACAGGAGGAGAGGGAACGACTTCAGGCTTCACTAGGGAAGGTTTAGATTATTAGGAATATTAGGGAATGTTTCTTCAGTGAAAAAGTGACCAGGCACTGGCACAGACTGCCCAGGGCTGTGGTGGTGTCCCCATCCCTAGAAGGGTCCCAAAGGGAAGTGGGTATGACATGTGGGACGTGGTTTAGTGGTGACACAGTGGTGCCAAGTTCACTGCACTCAAGGATCTCAGAAGTATTTTCCCACCTTAGTGATTCTTTGATTTAGTCAGAAGGATGTGGACCCATTGGACTGAGTCTAGAGGAGAGCCACGAAATTCATCACAGAACTGGATTCCCTCTGCTCTGGAGCCAGGCTGGGAGAGCTGGGGGTGCTCACCTGGAGAAGAGAAGGATCCAGGGAGAGCTCAGAGCCCCTTGCAGAGCCTAAAGGGGCTCCAGGAGAGCTGGAGAGGGACTGGGGACAAGGCATGGAGGGACAGGACACCGGGCAATGTCCTAAAGCTGAAGGAGGCAAGATTCAGATAGGATATTGGGAAGGAATTCTTGGCTGTGAGAGTGGGGAAGCCCTGGCACAGGTTTCCCTGGGAAGCTGTGGCTGCCCCTGGATCCCAAGGCCAGGCTGGATGGGGCTTGGAGCACCCTGGGCTAGTGGAAGATGTTCCTGCCCATGGCAGGGGGTGGAACTGGATGGTCTTTAAGATGCCTTCCCACACAAACTCTTTGGGATTCTGTTCCATGACTCTTTGATCCTCAGTGCCAGAGCACTGCTCAGGGTTGGATGCTCCATAAAACCATTCCCCACCATGGATCTGATACCCCATTGTGCCCATGCCTTGCAGAAGTGCCCAGAGCTGACTGGGAGCCATCCCAGACTGAGTTCCAGCTGCCCTGGAGCAGCTGTGCTGTGGGCAGCCCCGGCACACAGTGCCCAGCAGCCGGATCTGGGGAGCAGGAATGGCCCCACGTGCCCGTGGAGCACGGGCCTGGCTGCCAGGGGCCTTTGTGAGAGGGTCAGGGTGACACTGCTCGGCCTGGAGAGCAAACAACAGCTCCAGGGAGATGGTTTAGCCCAAGGCTCTCCTCTGGCTGTGGCCGGAGTCCCTCTATAAAACCTCCGCCCTCGGACACCTCGGACACCTCGGACACGCTCTTCTCCCTGTGTGCCAAGACCCCCCTGGCCTCCAGCCATGAGGGTGCTCTGCGTGGTCTTTGCTGTGCTCCTGCTTTTCTCCCTGGCCACCCCAGGTAAGACAGGGAGGTGTGGAGGTGGAGGAATCGGGGTGACCTGTGTCCTCTGCAGCCTCTGTGCCCCAGGAGGAGGCAGGGGGTTCACCTTCGAGGCAGTGGGGATCAGGTCCTTGGTGATTTACCCAAACAACTGGTTTGGGATGGGATGAACCCCACACTGCAAATCCCATCTTTCACATTCACCTCATCTTTCTCCCTCATCCCCAGAGGGATCCAGCATGAGTAGAGGGGTGGTTTGTAAGTGCCCAGCTGTCCTCCAGCTCACTGGGGACATGAAATGCTTCCTGTCTCAGGTGGGTCTAACCCCAGAGATGCCCAGAGCATCAGTACTGATGCCTTAAGATTTTAGCTTTTATATTTTTCAGATGTTGTGCTGTTCTGGTGGGGAGTTTTAGGTGTCATATTAAGTGCTACTGAGCTCTCTTCTCAAAGTAGACAGACAAAACAATTCCTTCTCTAGTTTGATACCAAGGACAACTCTCAGGCCCTAGAATGAAAACAACAGTGAAGTGAGAAGGAAAACAAAGAGGATGGAGCTTCATAACCTGAAGCTATGGTTGGACAATTGATTGTGATATGCTGATGGACCAGAACTTATAAAAGTGGGACGACCTCGTGCTCAGTCATCCATTTTGTGCCCATCTTGGGTTCACTTGGGTGTGGTCTGCTGGACTCTTGTGCTGCCCAGGTGTTCCCATTGAAGCTTTTTAATAAATCCCTGCTTTATCCTTTCTCTCTGTCCAGTCTCTGTCCTAGGTCAGCCTCCAGAAGGCACCAGTACCAGCAAGGTACAACTGGAACCAGCAAGGACACAACTCCTTGTGCTCTGCCCTCCTACGTCTCCATGGTTTTTCCTCTAACCCCCCTCTGTCTCACAGGGCACGGGCAGCCCAAGGGTTTCTGTGATGGATACTGCGCCCAGGCGTGTGGAGAGACCGAGGAGTGGTCCTACAACCCCTACTGCGAGGAGCTGCACTGCTGCACCCCCTCTCCCAAAAAGGGGAAATGACTGCGAGGAGCCCAGCCCCGGAGCGAGGGCAGCGCTCGCCCTGGAGCTGCTTCCAGGCTTTGAAGTAAAGATGGGCAGATAAAGATGGTTTCTGTGTGCTGTGAAGTTCATTCGCCTCCTGGGAGGGGCAGCCGGCAGAGGTTGGTGGCCAGAGCTCCCTGGAGAGTGGTCACGACACACCCCTGCCAGTCCCAGCTGCTTCAGGCAGCCCCAAACCCCTGACACCAAAATGCCACCCAGGAAAAGCAAAGGCTTTGGGATTTCTGAAGCAGAGTGCTGGCAAAGGCTGGGAGGGGGCTCACTGCTTAATGCAGTCCTCAAGCTGACTCCCAGTTTATTTGTGGGGGGCACAACAGCCCCATCAGTCCCACTCAGCCTCTGCACTGGGGCTCTCAGTCCCGTGGAGAAGTAGGAACGGAAGACAAACAGCACCACCTTCCCCTTATCCCCCAAAATCCCATTCCTGGGGTGCCCATGGAGCAGCCAGTGCAGCCACTGGGGATTTGGGGTCCCGTGGTTGTCCTGGACAGCCTCACCAGGTGCCTTCTCAGCAGAGTCTGTCACCAGATTATTCTGTGGGGATCACCAAGAGCAGGAGAACAGCGGGGGATTTCCTCAGCGTCCCCTTCCCTACCCCATCCACTGTGGGATAACCCCATCACTCCAGGTATTCTGTGTGGGGGCATGGACTGACCCAGTGTGGGCTGGCTCAGAACACCCCACAAACACTCCAGCAATACTGCAGGCTGGGTTGTTTGTGTCCTAAAGGGACACAGGGCAGAAATCAGCTCTGTTTCTCTGAAACCCTGCAGGAAATAAAGGAACTTTCCAGCCCTGGGGCCTGGCAAACACAGAAAAAGCTTTTCACGGGTATTTGTAGGTGCTGCAAGAGAAGAGAGGGGGTACAGACCTCTCCCTCTTGTGGGATGGCTCCCAATTTCTGCAGGAGGAAGGGCTGTGTCTCCTCTCCTCAGCAGCACCCTTTGTGATCAGCAGAGATCTTGGCACATGGAGCTGGAGGTAAATGTAATTTCTTCCTCAGGATAATTTACATATTTGTCCAAAACTCCCATTTTCAGGACACCTGGGGCCTGCTGGTGTGTCTGAACTTGCAATGAGGGGTTCCAAGGGTTCTGTGACCACCCTGGTCTGAATGAGTGATCCTGGAAATTTTTTGGCAGATAGGTAGGAAAAAAAAGAATAACAGGAAAAAAAATGACCAAGCTTATCCTCCTTTATTTTATCTTTAGGATAAAATTTTCATCCCTAGGATAAATGTGGAATCTGATAACCTGAAACACATTATCAGTTTAAAAGCTGACCAGGGATACAGGAAACCTGATAAGGCTGTGGGATTTCTTAGGATACAGACAAGAGGACTGAGTCTCTTCACAGACTGGGTGAGATGCTGAGTGTGAGGGGGTTCAGGTCCAGTTTACAGAGGCTGAGGGCTGGCAGCAGGTAAAAATCACATTTTTTGATACAGGATGGCCCATCAAGAGCACAGACTGTCAGCATTCACCTGAGCCCAGGCAAGACGACAAGAAAACAGAAAATTCACTTAAACCAGCCCTGAGCTGGTGACACTTCACAGACACATGAGGCTGAAAGTTTGATTAGAGGATAAAAATTCCAGAAGGAAATATAGAACACAAATAAAAATCTCATTTGCTGTTTCTTTGGGTTTTTTCCCTGGGAATTTTGAGAGAAGAGTGAAAAGAAAAGCCAAGTGAAATGAACTCCAAAATGGGGTTTGGAGCAGCCTGGGTGGTGGAATTTGCCCCTGCCCATGGCAGGGGCTGAGATGAGATGAGCTAAAAATTCCACTGACAACCCAAACCATTCTGTGATTCACTGATATTATAAATTCCAACTATGCCAAGAAGCAGATTCATATCCGGGAAAGAACCTTTTATAGGAGAAATTGGTTGAATATCTCTTTGTTATGCTGATAAATTACTGGATTATGAGGGTTTCTCATATTTACAGGGAGAAAACATCAGTTCCTGGGCTTGGTTCAAAGTTGTCCCCTGGGAGAGCCCCTGCAACTCAGATCACAGAGAATTTACACTCCACAGCTTCCCAGGGGCAGCAGGGGCTGGGAAGGCCACTGCCTCTGCACTCAATATCAATAAAGAGGTGATATAAAAATGGGGGAATTGTTAAAAAGGAGACAAAGGGTGCAGCTAAAAGAGTAAAATGCTTGCAAATAGATTCTTTGCAAGCACCTGGGGAGATGTTTAAGGCCACTAAGAAGGAGACTTAGGGAAAATCTATGACAGGTATTTAAAAAAAAAAAAACCAAAACCCTGAGAAAGAGCAAAAAGGAAAAGGTCACGGCAGAAGAGTGGGATGAGGGAGGTTGTTAGAAAGGAAAAGCTGAAATAGTGTCCAAATATGGAATATAGAAAAGATAATAAATGGGCCTGACAAAGTATAAAACACAATAAGGCAACTCAGCAGAGAATTGCAGGAAGAGCTTGAAAAATGTGAGGAAACCTCTTCAAAACAGTCTTTTTTTTTTTTTTTTTTTTTTTTTTTTTTTTTTTTTTAAGCACATCGTGAAAGCGAAGGATGACAAAGAGGGTGGTCAGGGAAATAAAGTTAATTAAAGCTAAGGCCACTCCACAGGAGCTGAATGAAATATTTGCATTGGTTCTCACCTGGCAATAGAACAGCCACTTCTGACTGCAGTGTGTGATCTCTGCAGCCTGGAGGAGGGAAGGATCCAGGGAGAGCTCAGAGCCCTTCCAGAGCCTAAAGGGGCTCCAGGAGAGCTGGAGAGGGACTGGGGACAAGGCATGCAGGGACAGGACACAGGGAATGGCTTCCCACTGCCAGAGGGCAGGGATGGATGGGATATTGGGAAGGAGTTCCTGGCTGTGAGGGTGGGAGGCCCTGGCACAGGGTGCCCAGAGAAGCTGTGGCTGCCCCTGGATCCCTGGCAGTGTCCAAGGTCAGGCTGGATGGGGCTTGGAGCACCCTGGGATAGTGGGAGGTGTCCCTGCCCATGGCAGGGGATGGAACTGGATGATCCCTAAGAGTCCCTTTCCACCCAAACCATTCCATGATTCCGTGATTTGTCACTCAAGAAAGTTTTCCATGCAAAGATGGTTAATGGTTGTTTGATTAGGAAAAAAAATCTTAAAGTGTTTTATGAGATTGCAAGCCAGGATTGTGCCAATTTTAAATATAATAACAAGGGGGGAAACCAGGAAATCAGGAAAATTCTGTCCTAAACCCAAAGGACAGGGAACAGCACTTTGGGGCTGAGATGCAGGAGAAGGAGTTAAGAGGAGCATGGAGGGGGGAATCACTGGTGGGGCTACAGCAGGAAATTTGATCATAAAAAGATCTGGAAAAGGGATGGGAGGGATGGAAAGATGCACGTTTGAGGGTAATAAAGGTGATGGCTGAAGAAGGACTGGCTTGGGTTTGGGGCTGTGACTCCTGCCCTGGCTGGTGGAATCCAGTGCTGGTGGACATTGTGAGGAAAAATCCGAGTCATTCTCTATGTGCAGGGAATGGCCCCATGTGGGATTTTTGGTTGTAGACTGGGAATGCAGGAGCAAGAGAGGACAGGGAGCATCAGCAGCATCACACTGAGCTGTTTGTTAAACCTTGGGAATTCCAGCCAGGCATTCTGGGACTCTTCACATGCTCTCTTTTTTATTTTTTTTTTTAAAGTTTTCCCATGTGTTTGCTGTTCCCATGACAGTGAATACCCCTGTGAAAGGAGAAGGAAGAGCTGGAGGCACCTTGTGACCACTCAGGGAGTAAAACCTGGGATCTGCTGAGCCCTCAGCCTCCGTCTCACCCAGGAAGGATCAGCTGGGAAAAGCCCTGCTGGGCCATTTTTTTTTTTTTTTTTCTGTTTACACAAAGTGCACTCATCAGAAGGTCCCAGTGTTTAAAAAGAGGCAGTGCAGGCTCTGCCCTGCTCCCTCTCTGTGGCTGTGAGTGGGTGGCAGTGACAGGGAAGCAGATGGGCACATTAACAGGAATCACTGGGCCAGACATTACCATTCCTCTCTCTCCCAGGGCAGATGCACTGACTGTCACTACAAGGAAAGACACATCTCTAAAATGTATAGCACCAGGCAATATGGGAACTCCAGATTTGTGGGGAAAGCATTTTTTTTTTTTTTTTGGCTGCTCTTTGTGGCTTTTTTCCTTTAAAAATGTTTCTGTTGAAGCCTTATTTCACTGAAAATAAGATATAGAGGAAAACAGAGGGGGAAAAAGGAATCTTACGAGCAGGATCTAAGAAATTGCCATGAAATCCTGGAACGGTTTGGGTGGGAAGGACCTTAAAGCTCATCCCATTCCCACTCCCTGCCATGGGCAGAGACACTTCCACTGTCCCAGGCTGCCCCAAGCCCTGATCCAACCTGGCCTTGGACACTTCCAGGGATCCAGGGGCAGCCACAGCTGCGTCTGAGCATCCTGTGCCAGGGCCTCCAGCTTCTAGAAGCAGGACTCAGCAAAACACCCTTTCTTTTGGGGCTGCAATTTATGGGGCTGTGTTAATTGATATTCATCACTTCTCAGGCACCTGGTGGGATTTTTTGGGGGTGTCCCATGCAGGGCCAGGAGTTGGACTGGGTGATGCTTGTGTGTCCCTTCCAGCTCAGCATAGCCTGGGATTTCATGAACATTTCTCAAGTTGCTCTGTTTATGCCAGACAGGAAAGACAAAGGAGGTTTCCTTTTGGTTGTTTTCCCCAAATACCTGCCCTTTCCAGATGTAGAACACCATGAAAGCTTGACATGAGAGGAGTGAGTGAACAACTGCTTTAAAGTGGGGTGGTTTTGGCTGAAACCCCACAGCAATTCAGGGCCACTTCATAATTCTACTCCTGCACTTGTTCCATTGCTCTGCACAACTCCCTGACAGGATGGGACAGCCAGGGGGGTTGAGCTCTGCTCCCAAGGACAGGAGGAGAGGAACAGACTCAGGCTGGGCCAGGAGAACTTTAGATTGGATCAGGGACAATTTCTTCATCAAAGGTTATCCAGCCCTGGCACAGCTGCCCAGGGCAGTGCTGGGTTCCCCATTCCTGGAGGGATTTCAAATCCCTGTGGCTGTGGCACTTGGGGACATGGGGCAGTGGTGGCATTGGCACTGCTGGGATGCTTGGACTCGGTGATCTTGGAGGGCTTTTCCAACCTAAACAATTCTGTGATTCTATTGATGCATATAAACATGAGAGTATCTCTGCTTTCTCATTGTTCCTTTTTCTCATATGGTTCCTTTTCCAGATTTATTTGGACCCCTGTGAACCCCAATCCTTAAGGCTTTTTTTTAAATGTTTTTCAACCTTTTTTTTTTTTTTTTAACTTTTCTTACTGGATTCCATGGTCAAACAAAATGTATTAGGAGGGAAATACAAGTGATAACTGAGGGAGATCCCTCTGCTGAAATTTCTGCAGTAATTTCAGGGTACCAAGACACAAAAATCATTCAAATACGTGGGCTCAAACACACCAAATCCAATCCTGGATCAGTGGGACAGAGAACATCCTGAAAGGGATTGTTAACAGTGCCCTAATTCAACAATTCTAAGATTCCTCCAGAGCTGGTGAGAAGGGATTTTGGCAACACCAGAACCACTGGGAGGTCAGAGCTGCTGCTGCCAGAGGTGTGCCACATTCCTCAAATTGTGTCTTTTTAGGAATGACCAGTGGGAAACCCAAACTGCTGCTCTTCAGTCCTGTTCCTCATCTGCTGGATCTTGGTCCTGTGTTCCTCTTCACCTTTCCCAGTATCCATTCTCCATCCAAGACCAGCAGAGGTGCCTGGAAATGGCTTTACTCCATGTATTTGCTGGAGGACAAGGAGATGGGATCTGCCTCCTGGCCAGTGAGGCTTAATCCCATTTCAGGAGCTTCTGAGCACCTTCTGGTCATCCCTGAGTGGTCTCTCCCTGCTTCTTTTAAGGTCCCTCTGTTTGCATTTTTCCCTCTCACCAATCCCTGCTTTATTTCATCATGTTTCCTTAAAATTCTTAGGTTTCTCCAACCTGTGGCCCTTTTTTTTCCCCTTCGAAGCAAGGAAGATGCTGAAGAGAGTTTGAGACCTTCCCCCATCCTTCCCTCTCATTCCCCAGCTGTGGCCACGACACTTCTGCCAGGATCTCCAATGAACACTGATTTTTTTGAGCCCCAGGACCCCTCCCACCCATGGGATTTGCTGTGAGGCTCAGTGGGGACAGGGACAGCCAGGAGGGTGTTGGTCCAACCTCACCTTTGCCACCCAGCATTGCCTGAACTCCCTGTGGGAAACAGAGGGGGAAAATACATCTCCTTAACACTTTCACTGTGAAATTTGTGGAAAAGAACAATGAGACACGATGCCAACAGGTTTTTGTGGCTGTCCTAAAGCTTTAAATGATGACCACACAACAAATTACATTTCCTTTTTTTCTTTGTTTTATTTGTTGAGAGGAGGGGATGACAATGGGGTCAGACAGCTGGGAATCTGCTCCCAAGGCCACCACGGTGCCTCCTCTTCTCCAGGTGTTCCCTTTTCAGCTCCTATTTCCCCTTCCAGATGGTTGGGATGCAGCACAAGTACTTGCAGTCGGTAGAGGTGTATTTCAAATCCATCCCGTGGCACTTTGGGGAGCAGTACCCCACAGGGGCACAGGTCTTCCTGACCTTCCCATAACCTGCAAGAGGGGAGGGAGAGTGGTTGTTCCTCATTTCTGTTCCCCATGTCCCCATCTCTGTTCCCCATGTCCCCATCTCTGTTCCCCATGTCCCCATGTCCCCATCTCTGTTCCCCATGTCCCAGTTTCTCCATTTCCCCATGTCCCCATCTCTGTTCCCCATTTCTCCATCTCTGTTCCCCATTTCCCCATGTCCCCATCTCTGTTCCCCATGTCCCCATCTCTGTTCCCCATTTCCCCATGTCCCCATCTCTGTTCCCCATTTCCATGCCCCCCAGCCCCTCCCAGTCACAGTGGGCAGCAGGATCAGACCCTGTCCATAGGGATGTGCTGCTCCATCCCCTCATGTGTCCAAGACTCCTTCCCAAGCCCAACCCCAGAGCTGGAAGGGCCCTTGAAGGGCCCAAAGAAGCTCCCTGTGCACCTCCCTCCGCTTCTGGTGGTTACAGGGCCACTGGATGACCCTGGTGCACTTTGGGAAAGATTGGAGAGCATCTCAAAACACCCCAAAACCAAAATTCATGAAGATGTTCCTCAGGGCAAGGCTTCATCAAGTGCCAGGCACCAGGGTGAGAAGCTGCTGGCCTGAAATAGCTGGGAAATGATGTCCAAAGTGAAGGAGTATTGGAATGGGAACCCTTCTGAGCCCCAAATTTACATTTGTGTCATTGAAGAGGGAGGTGAGAACCAGAACAGAAAGGATGTCTGAGCACTACACATCAAAAATGTGAGGGAGCTTGACCCTGAAGGTATTGCCAGAAGTAGTCTGGCATAAAAACTGGCATCAAGCAGAGGAAAGTTCCAGAAGGCTTGTGTCTCTGAAAATGACATCCAGCCTGCTTGGTGCTTCATGATTGAAACAATTACACCAGCACACAGCTCGCCTTAACTGAGGTGTCAAAAACATCCAAAACATCCTAAATGCGCCTCTTACAGTACTTAAAAGTGATTTTTTTTCTTTTTTTTGGTAAAGACTCATTTGTATAAAAATAGATCCCCATGTAAGACAACCTGGGGTAACGAAACCCTAAAATCATAGAATCACAAAAACAAAGAATCATGAAATCATGGAATCATGAAATCAAAGAGCCATCGAGTGGCCTGGTTGGGAGGACACACAGATGCACACCCAAAGGCTCAGGGACATTTGTGTGGCTATCAAAGTCACGCTCTAAAGCCAGCAGGGCTGTGTCTCCTGCAGCTCCTGTGGCCCAGGCTGACCCTCCTCATTGTGCTTTTTCCCCCATACCCAGCTCACATTCCCACACAATTCCCCCTCTTACCTGGGGCAGCCATGGAGACCAGGAGGAAGGCAGCAAGGAGCAGGTAGAGGAATCTCATGGCTGGAGTGGAGCTGGGATCTCAGCTGGAGTAGGAGGAGCCGGAGCTGGGCGCTGTGAGCGGCACGGCTGGGGATCCTGGGATTTATAGGGCAGAGAGGTGGGTCTGGGGGAGGTCCTGCTGCTCAGGCCACCTCTCATGGGTCACGGCATGGCCACCAGCCCCTCCACCCTGCCGGCAAAACACTGCTCTCCCCAGAGCTGGTATCAGCCCCTGATCCAAAGGAAAACCGTGGAGTGTGACAGGAGCGGACGGGGAGCAGATGGAACAGATGTCCTGGGGCAGAGGGACCTCGAAGGGAACAAGATCAGTATCACGGGCCTTTCCCAACCTTTGGCAGGGATGCAGCAGGGCTGGGATGTGGCCAGGATGCACTGACAGCTCTGCCTCTGCTGTCTAGAGCTGTCCCCACACGGGCTGGACACGCTGAGACACCGTGTCCATGTGTCACCCTCCTGGGAACCATGACTGCAAACTCTTCTGGAAAATTCAGCAGACACCACATTCCCTGCAGCCTCATCTGCTGTCCCCTCTCCCCTCTTGAAGGGCAGGAGCCCTGGAGCTGGGAGCCTTTTCTCAGGAAGAGCTGACTACTTGCATACACTTTGATCAGCCCCTCTTCCCCACAAACCCTCTGGAGAGCTCCAGAGGTTGGAATGTGTTCAATTTCTGGGTGAGCATGGCCTGATCCCCGCTGTCAGGGGTGCTCTGGTGCCAACAGAAGGTAATTCAGGGCAGGGAAATGAGAACTGACTGCAAGGAGTCTGGAGGCAGAAGGATCTCAGCACTGAGTGGCAGCTTCAGCAGATGGCAAACGAGACTGGCTCAGTGATGGCAAACTGATTTTCACCTTTCAGGAATGAGACATTCCCAAAGAGCACCCAGAGAAAAAAAAAGAAATAAACCAAACAAACCAGTGCCCAGAAGCAGGAAAAGTGTGTGGTTTGTTTGCTGGAATGGATGCTGATAGAAACTGGGGTGGTTTTGAGGTAGTTTTGAGGGTGCTTCATGCTGCAAACTGTGCTGGTGTCCCTCTCTGCACATGCAGAAAAGAGGTACAGAGGATGGCAGGGAGGGTGGTGAGAGCTGGGGACTTACCCCAGGCAGAAAGAGTAATTAGCCTGGGAACTTCCCCTGTAGAGGGAGAGGAGGATGTGGGAATGTGTGACAGCACTGTTTAAAAAGTGCCCTAAAAAGAGAGATTCCCCTTCCAGGACCAGGGATTCTGGATTCCCCCTTCCAGAACCAGGGAAGCAGATGACACATAAGAATCTGATGCACTGAGCTAAAGAATTGTTCTTTCCCACTGCCCACAGTGGTGCAACTCACTGTGCCACTGACAGCAGCTAAACAGGAGAGGTTTAGGTTGGATATTAGGAACAATTCCTTCATGGAAAGGGCTGTCCAGCCCTGGCACAGCTGCCCAGGGCAGTGATGGAATCTCCATCCCTGGAGGGGTTTAAAAGCCCTGTGGCTGTGGCACTTGGGGACCCGGGGCAGTGGTGGCCTTGGCAGTGCTGGGGGAAGGGTTGGATTCAATGGTCTTATAGGTCTTTTCCAAACCTAGATGATTCTAAGATCCTGTGATTCCATGGTGTGCTTTGCCCTTCTGTGAGTGACTTCTTAACAAATCACCTGTCCTGGCACAAGATGCTGCCTCTCCCCACTGGTAAGAATTTTAACACAGCCCTGGCCATGATTTTTTCTCAAAGCCACTCAAGACATTGGCAAACACAATTCCCACTGCCCCTCCAGTGTCTCCATGAGAGAGGCCTGATTTCCACTGGGACTGGGACCTGGTCACCCTGCTTGGAGTGGAAGAGATTTAATATTGTGGTTATCAGCAGATGACCACTGACATCAGAGCCAGGGAGTGGGGCATGGAACTGTTCAGCTGCCAACAAAGCTGCCACCACCACTGTGTTTTATCAAAAATGCATGGGACCACAGTGTCCAAGGAATGCCACGGAGCTGCTCCAGGGCTGGGGCCCCTCTGCTCTGGAGCCAGGCTGGGAGAGTTGGGGGTGATCACCTGGAGAAGAGAAGGATCCAGGGAGAGCTCAGAGCCCCTTGCGGAGCCTAAAGGGGCTCCAGGAGAGCTGGAGAGACTTGGGACAACAGATGGAGGGACAGGACAAGGCTTAAACTGAAGGATGGTGGGTTTGAATTGGATATTAGGAAGGAATTCATGGCTACGAGGCCCTGGCACAGGTTTCCCAGAGAAGCTGTGGCTGCCCCTGAATCCCTGGAAGTGTCCAAGGCCAGGTTGGATGGGGCTTGGAGCAACCTGGGATAGTGGGAGGTGTCCCTGCCCATGGCAAGGGTGGAACTTAATGGTCTTTAAGGTCCCTTCCCACCCAAACCATTCTGTGGTCACAATCTCAGTTCTTCCAGATTTTTGCTGTGGATCACATTTTCTCAGTCCTGTAACTGTCTCAGCCCTGAGCTCTCTCCAACTATTCCACCTCCCCTTGCAGCCTGATCCTCTTAGCAGCAAACAGCACCACCTGGAATTCTAATTCAGAATAGTAAATGAATTAACTGATGTGCCTGACACGTGAGAAACCTAGTGGTTATTTTCATAGAAAGAATAATTCCTGCCTTTTCCAGAAGAGAACAGGATGACGTTGTCCCAGTGCGTGCCCACTGCAGCCCCACATCTTTCCTGCAGAATCCCTGAATTGCCAGATATTGCTTATTCCAGCTTCTCCACCAACTGTTCCTGTCTCTTCCAAAAAAAGAGAGGCCAATCCCAAGTGCCCTCCAGAACAGAGCAGCCCCTTTCAGCCTATTTGCAAATTCAGAAAGGAGGAGCTTTATTCCATTATGGAATTTTTTAATGGAGACCCTGGATGGTTCAGGACTTAGAACAGCCTTCTGAGAAGTGCTTCTACCATCACCATGGTAACTGGAAATTTGTTAACTCCTGCTCATAAACCATTATATCCTTCATTTCCTTTAGGCCATGATCAATACCAGAAAAAAAAAAAAAAAAAGAAACAAACTCAAAATTGAGACAAAACACCCAGAAAAATGAATGTGATAAAAATGTTGTAGAGAACCACATTTGGGAGAGGCCCTTGAGGATCCTCAGTGCCAGAGCACTGGTCAGGGTTGGATGCTCCATAAAACCATTCCCCAGCATGGATCTGATACCCCATTGTGCCGATGGAGCACGGGCCTGGCTGCCAGGGGCCTTTGTGAGAGGGCCCAGCAGGTCAGGGTGACACTGCTCAGCCTGGAGAGCAAACAACAGCTCCAGGGAGATGGTTTGAGTCGTCTCCAGGCACAAATGTTTCTGGTTTTGTTGTTTCGTGAGCACTGCTCTGTGCTCCCAGCACAGCAAGAGCTCCCCTGGCCTTGCAGGCATTAGGTTGGAGACGGGGGGAAATGCTGTCACTGAAAGGGTGGTCAGGCCCTGGAATGGGCTCCAGATCTTGGAATTGTTCAAAAAAAAGCATGTAAAGGTGGTGCTTATGGACGTGGGTCAGTGATGTCCCTGGCACTGCTGGAGAAGGATTGGACTGGATGGCCTTAGAGGGATTTTCCAACCTCAGTGCTTCCATGAGTCTGTTTTCCACACTGTTCTGCTTTTCCCTCGTTTTCCTCCATGCCCACCCAGGTAACACAGCAGCTGGGGAGCTGGAGAGGATGGAGAGACCTGGAAGGACCAAATCAGGAATTGTCACCTCCAGAGTCACCTCATTGGGACACCCTGCAGTGACACAGCCTTGAACACAAACTCCACTGGCCAGAAACTCTCCAGGAAACTGGAGAAAGTCTCTTCCCACCTTCTCCCCTGTCACTCCTTTATCCCCTTTCCAGATTTCTCCATTCCTTTTGTCTTTTTTATGCCTCCATCCAGCTATTGTCCATATCCAATGATTGTACCTACATGTTCATACCCTCACAGCTTCCTTCTTCATTCTTTGCTTTTCCCTTTTTCTTTCCACTTTATGTTTTTCTGTCTTCCATCACCACTGCAGGGAAATAACCCTGCTCATTTCTGCTGTTGACCATTCATAACCTTTTAGGAAGAGTAATTCCATTTACTGGAATTCTGAAGGAAAATAAATCATTACACTGATCTTTACACTGCTGTTGAGCAGTGGGTTTTTTCTTCTTGACAAGAAACTGGGTGGGGTTTTTTTTTAAGACGCAGAGTTTGTTTTGTAGAAATTGAATGTATTTGTTCCTACAAATGTTCAGCAGGAAATCCCTCCTTCTAGCTCTTCACATTCAAATTCAAGCAACCACCACCAATCATTGCTGGTGTTGTCTCATCTTTTCTGGATGCAAAATCAACACCTAAAATCTCTTCCTTTGAGTTAAGGAGCAGGGAAGGTGAGTCTGGATCAGCTGAGAAATACCCAAAATAAAAACAGTGCTGGGAGATGCTGAAGCCCTTTGCATCACAGGAGAAAGAGCAGAGCTGGAGAAAATCCAGCAGAGGAGAGGAAGGATCTGTGTTCCTTCACAAAAAAAAAAAAAAAAAAAAAAAAAAAAAAAAAAAAAAAAAAAATTACTGTATTTTTGAATGGGATATGATCCAGCCTTGATGCATTTTGGGGTTTTTTAATCCCAGAAATTCTAGAACCATTTTTCCCCAGGCAGATCTGTGGCTCTGCACAGATGTTTCCATTGGGCTCATTTCTTCCCCTGGCACATGCAGTGACCTCTGTGGTCCTTGTGGCATTGACACGAGCTGAACCTGGCACCAGTAAATGAATATTTTCAAACATGGCAACAACAAATGTCTAGTCTATCCTCCTGATGTACATCTGGGATTATTTTCCCTCATTTTTCACCTCTCAATTGTGGTGCCCCTTTCCCACGGCTCTTGGTTCATTCAACACAGGAAAGGGAAAGGCAAAGGGGCGAATGGCTCAGACAGGGAAACAGCAAAGGAACTGTGATCTCTTCACTCTCCTCTGGCTCTTTCCAGTTAAAAATCTGAAGCCAGGTCCTTGGCATGTCTCTCAGGTGAGCTCTGTGCTGTGCAGCAGGAAGATGGCACAAGCATGGCCTGCTTTGGCCATCCCCATGGGATTAAATTGCTCCAAAACAGTGGAGTTCTACCCAAATACTGGCTGTGGCCTTTGGTCCAGAGCCAGTCCAGAACTTGCATTTGAGATCTGGTGAACCTGCTGGTTGTCCTGGGCACAGCAGCTCCTGGGGCTGTGCCAATCCTTTGGGAAAATGGCACAGTTTAAATTGGGGGGTGGGAGATCCCTAGGGCAGCTCCAGATCACAGCAGCTCTCAGGATTACAGCAAGAAAGAGGAATAAATGGAATCAGAACTCCTGGAGTTCAGAACTAGTGGAACTGAATTTGTGGTGAAAATTTTCCCTGGTGAGGAATATCCAGTCATGAGCTGAAAACCTCCAGGCAATGAAGACATCACCACTTCTGTTATTATTGAATCTCTCTTTTAATAACTGAAGTTTCTTTATAGAATCATAGAATAGGATCATGGAATGGTTTGGGTGGGAAGGCACGTTATAGAATACCCAGTCTCAGCCCTGCTGGGGCAGGGACATTTTCCACTGCCCCAGTGTGCTCCAAGCCCCATCCAGCCTGGCCTTGGACATTTCCAGGGATCCAGGGGCAGCCACAGCTTCTCTGGGCACCCTGTGCCAGGGCCTTACCACCCTCACAGGAAACAATATTTTCCTAACTTCCAATCCAAAGCAACTTTCTTTCAGTTTCAGCGCTTCCCTCTTGTCCTGTCCCTCCAGGCTCCTGTAAATTGTCCCTCTCCACATTCTCTGTAGGCTCCCTCCAGACACTGGGAAGCCTCCCAGGTGCTGGGTTTGGTGGTGAACATGTGGGGCTGGGTCAGTGCTTGGACTTCCATGACCTCAAAGGGCTTTTTAAACCTTAATGATTCTGTGATTCCATTAAAAAACTAATAATAAAAAAAAAGGCACAGGACTGCTGCAGCAGCTGTGCTTTGTGTCTGATCTTCCAGCTAAAGAGACTCTCCAGCACTGCTGCTGAGTTCCAGCACAGCTGGACCTTTCCCCAGCTCTCACTGTCTCCGTGTCCTGTTTGATTTCTGGAATGACAAGCCACGGCTCTAAATTTATCCCACTGCCTGCAACAGGGAGTGGAACAAAAGGCATTTCAGCTGGTGGGAGCATCTCTGACTCTGCTGGGCTGCCCTGGCTCTCATCTCTTTGTCACTGGCACTCTGGCCACTTGTTCTTTATTAACTGGGATCATTAATTGGATTCTGGAAGAAAAGGTTTTCAGTTCTCTGTGTCCAACAGAGAGGACATTTACTCCCATGCTGAGAACCCTTTTTTCCCTCAATAACAATGGCTCATACCTCAAGCCACTCAGGAGACTCAGCCTAACAAATCCTAACTTAGCCTGTACATATTTGATCTTAAATACTCAGAACAACCTCAGCAGTCACTGCTGAACTGACAGCACCAGAGGGTGGTTCCAACTCCATTTAAAAACATTTTCCCTGGTTGTGAGGCCAGGTTGGACAGGGCTTGGAGCAACCTGGAATAGTGGAAGGTGTCCCTGTCCATGGCAGGGGTGAAACAAGATGAGCTTAAAGGTCTCTTCCATACCAAACCATTCTGTGATTCTATGAAGTTCAAGTCTCCCTGCCCACTAAAACAAATTTTTCTAAGCTCCATAAAGTCCAGGAGGGTGTGGTTTGGAAGATGTATTGATTTGTGTTCTTCAAGAGGCAATTCAGGGTTCAGCTTTCTCAGGAATAATCTGGCAATTTCCCAAACTGGGCCAGACCCCAAGAACCCAAGTTTGGAGTAGTAAAGGATTACCCCAACATGTGCAGCTCCCAGGACACAGAGAACCTGAGCCGAGTCTCAAGGAAAAGCAGCCCAAATGATGTTTTCAAGGCACCACAGCTTCTAAACTGCAATGATGAAAAATCATTTCATAAACAATTTATCACCTCACATTATTCTCATCTCCCTTTCAGAAAGAGGTGGTGGAACAACCCTGCCCTTGGATGACAGAATCAGAGAAACATGGAATGGTTTGGGTTGGAAAGGACTATCCAGTTCCAAACCCCCTGCCATGGGGGGCTTATAATAATGCTTCCTTGCAGCCTCCAAAAAAAATCACAGTTGTCTCTATTGCAGCCTGCAGTCACTATAAATATCTGTGTCATTATCTTTCAACTTAAACCCAAGTGCAGGTGAAGATAATTTGATTAATGCCCCTTTTGTCACACTCCTGTCCAATGGAAAGCTTTTGTAACCACAGAGGTTTCCCTCCTCTGTCACCAAATTCTCTTCCTTTCTATTTTTCTCCCTCGAGGGGTCTCAGAACCCCCAAAGGCAAATCATACCCAAAGCAAAACTCTCAAAGCCACTCACCTAAAATATCAGATCGTGGCACAACAACTCATTAAATATGTATCAGACCCATGTGCAGTGGCCTGAGTGGTTTCCTCAGAATTCAATTTATGTTGAATCTATGGAAAGGTTGGAATTTTCCCCCTGAAAATTTGAACAAGCCAAGTATATCAGATATCCCACCCTTCACACTCGGGTCCTGATAAAGGGGAGGTTTTGCGGACTGTTTGTACCTGAGCAATTGTTCTCACTCACTCAGAATAATTCCAAACAACACTGGCCCCAGGCTGTGTATTCTGTGTGCTCCAGGAGCGCAGAGACCTGGAGGTTTGTCTCTGAGGAGTGCCTGGAGATGGCAAGAAAAGATTTTCATAAAGTGAGGAGGAAAAAAATTTTAAAAAAATTAAAAAAAAAAAAAAAAAAAAAAAAAAAGAAGAAAGAGGAAAAAAGATAATAAAAAAAAAGATAAGAGAAAAATGTTAAGTTTAGAATCACAGAATGGTATGGATGGAAAGGGAAATTAAAGCTCATCCCATTCCCAACCCTATTCCATGGGCAGGGACACCTTCCACTGTCCCAGGTTGCTCCAAGCCCCGTCCAGCCTGGCCTTGGACACTTCCAGGGATTCAGGGGCAGCCACAGCTTCTCTGGGCACTCTGTGCCAAGGCCTCACCACCCTCACAGGGAACAATTCCCTCCCAATATCCCATCCATCCCTGTCCTGTGTCCATGGGAAACCATTCCCTGTGTCCTGTCCCTCCACCCCTTGTCCACAGTCCCTCTCCAGCTCTTCTGGATTTCCTTTAGACTCTGCAAGGGGCTCTGAGCTCTCCCTGGATCCTTCTCTTCTCCAGATGTCCAGCTCTCACCTACCAGCACCCCAATCCCTTTTCCTCAGGAGCATTATATAACGCCCCCCGATTTCTTATGACAAAATGGAAAAGCTCTGCCAGAAACTCATTATTCCCTGGAGGAGAAAAAATGGTCTAAAGATAATTAATGATGTCATCTCAGCCCCGAGGAACACTCGTGCAGGCGGTGTGGGGTCCATCTGTCTGTCTGCCTCCTCCTTCCCCCTGCAGTGTCACTTCAGAGCTGCCCACTCACTCTCTGCCTGCCAAATCCCCGGTGTGGCTTCTCTGTGCTGCTGGGAACGCTGGCTGGGGAGCTCTCCCACCCCTGCAGGTGCCTCCTGCCAGCTGCCAGGAGGATGGATCCTGCTGCTGGGGTTTAGGGAGGGATGGGGGATGGCAGCCCCCGGACACGCTGGGAGCTCAGGCACCCGGGCATTGTGGAGTGGAAAACAACACCCAAATCAGCTCCAGCTGACTTTCCTGCTCTTTTAGCACGTTTCATATAAACAGGATGGTTTCTCAACTTCTTCATGGAAGGGTTTTCCTCTCTGCCTCTTTCTCCTGCAGACTTTTTGCTGGATCCACACCAGTGAATGAAGCAATGCCAGGACTGGGCTCACACATAAAATTTCCCCCAGCCCCTGGCATATTTTTGGTCTGGGCAAACTGGCTTCAAGGCAGGGCTCAGGAGTGAGCACAGACACCAGTCCCAAGCACTGTGGATCCCTTTTTTTGGCAGCCAGGAGAACTCAATGCCCTGGCTATGGCTTGGCCCTGCCAGCTGGCCTTGTGTCTGGATTTATCCCTGTGGATGTGATCACTGCACTCACAGATGATTCCCAGCAGCCGCAAACCTCCTCTGCCTTGTGCTTGCTGCTCTTCCTGGGAAAACATCAGAGGGCAAAGCAGCTGGGTGTTGGGATAATGGGATCACAATCTTTTTCAGGAATGAGAACAAGCACAGAGAGAGCCCTTAGAAACACCAGTGCTCGTCCAAGAGGCAAATGGTCACAGGCTGCAGCATATGGAGGGTGATCCTCTGCCAGCCTGCAGCCAATTACTCCTTGGATTCCACAGGCAAGCCCCTGCTGGTGTCAGTGCACACGTGGTGGAGGAGAGCTCACCCTCTGGAAAGCCCAAAATCACGGGGAGCACTCCAGATTTGGGACATGTGGCCTCAAGGGTGACTCCAGGGCAGGGAGAGGAACATCTGCTCCCCAGGGTCTGCCCCATGCCCTGGGGTTTTTCAGGAACAGACCCAGACAGTTCATGATCCTGCTCTCCAGGCAGGGGAGGAAGACATGAGAAGAGCCCTGACTCGTGCTGAGGACAGACAAGCTTCTTGGCAGAGCTCTCCAGCCCACATTCCAGGGCAGAGGGAAGCAGATGGCTGGGCATTTAGGGCTCTGGCAGGAGCAATCTCTGGGCTTTGGCAGAGGGCACTGATTTAGCTGCATTTCCTTCTGCCTGGACAATCTCTGTTCATGCTTCTCCCACTCATGGGGTTTCTTAGGAGGCTTTGTCAGAGCAAGGAAAAGCAGCTGGTGCCTGGAGCCACCTGCTCTCAGCAACTAGAGAGGCCTCCTTGACCTGTTATCAGTTCTTAAGACACAAACCCATCCTCAAAAATACCTGTACAACACATAGAGCATAGAATATTTAGGTCGGAAAACCCCTCTGAGATCAGTGAGTCCAACAGCTGCCCCAGCACTGCCAAGGCCACCACAATCCCCAAGCACCACATCCACAGGGCTTTTAAACCTCTCCAGGGCTGGGGACTCCAGCACTGCCCTGTCCCAAGGCTGGACAACTCTTTCCATAAAGAAATTTTCCCTAATATCCAACTCAAACCTTTCCTGGCACAACTTGAGACTGCTTCCCCTCATGGTTTTTACTTGGGAGAAGAGACCAACCCTCCCCAGCTGTCCCCTGCTGGTTGGGATGTCTCCCATGGAGGGGGAACACAGGACAGGAGGATTGTGCAGGATACAGGGATAAGGCTGGCCAGGCAGCGGTGTGTCCTGGGGTGATGATGAATTGTATCCCCATTCATCTGTTTAGCTCAGAAATAAGTTTTGCACCTTTAAAACTGGATTTGAGAGTGAAGGGGGGAGAAGGAGAAGCAGTGGAATGTCTGAAGCAGTTATTTTCAAAATATAAAGATCAGAGTTTTCAGCTTTCCTTCACACACAGCCTGTGCTGTCTGCAGTGCAGGCAGGGAGTGAGCTCTCCTTTGTTTTGTTTTTTTTTTTTTGTTAGGTTTTGGCTAGCTGAAGCAAAGAAGTTCTCTGGACTGTTGTTTTTTTCCTTTTTCTTGGAACTGTTTGACCCTGCTCTGGACTAAAACCCAGCAGAGCCCCAGGAGCTCATCCCTGTGTCTCCCGAGGCATTTCCCAGAGCCAAGGGGCTGACACAGACTGAGGGAGCCGAGCTGCACCCACGGCAGAGACTGGCTGAATTTGTCATCTCTTCAGAGCAGCAAGAGGTTTTGCTCTTTAGTATTGCTCATTTGTTGTGCTGGGGAGTGCTTTGCCTCTTAAATAAACACATTTTTTCCCCACTTTTCTCCAGGGAAATCTTTTCCCGAACCGGTGGAGGGAGTGGCCGTTTGGATTTGCTTTCTAGACAGACCCCATTTGGAGGTCTCTTCCCAAATTTGCCCCGAACCAGGACACGGTGTGTCATTGCACAAGAGGCGTGCTGTTCCCTCCCCGTGTCCCGTACATCCCCATCGTCCCCGAGGCTGGGGCAATGTTTGCTGACCGGTATCGGGGCTGGGCTGTGCCAGGCAGTGTCACAACCCAGGGAGCTGCTCCAAACATCGCTGCTCCTGCTTTTACAGGGCTGACAACAAGGCAGGATGGGTCTCCCTGCCATGTTCCTGTGGGAGAGGTGACATTCAAGCCAAATTCTTGAGTACACGATGAGTACACAAGTGAGTACAAACCTCATTTTCCCTATAGCACAAGGCACGAAGGCAGAAAAAGGCAGGCAGTGAATTCCATCCATCTCAGTGCCAGCCACTCCTCTTCTTAACCACATTCCTAGTGCACCTCTAACTCCTTTTCCTCTGTGTAACATCTGATGTACCCCTGACTGAGGGCTGTATGGGGTGGGTTTCTCTCTGAGCTGGGCGATGAGCCCCTCCCACACATCCCCTGGGCATTACAGAGCTGTCAGGACCAACACCCGGGTAACAATCAGTCCCTCCATGTGCAGCCACAGCCCAAATTTGCCTTTTCCCTCCTTCACAGAGGCAGCAGTGCTGTTTCCCTGCTGCCCAAGGGGCTGAAATCCTTTGTTTTCCTTGGCAGCCACTCCAGCTGTGGCTTCCCCATCCCTGGCAGTGTCCAAGGCCAGGTTGGACGGGGCTTGGAGCAGCCTGGGACAGTGGAAGGTGTCTCTGCCCATGGCAGGAGGTGGCACTGGAAGATCCTTAAGGCCTCCTCCAACTCAAACTGTCAAGCTACACACAGAGACCCCTCTTCTCCCTGATGATGTACATCAGTGCAAACCCCCAGGAGAGGAGAATTAACCATCCTTATTATCAATCTTTGCAACTATCTATGAGATTAAAATGTCCTTAGTTAGACTTTGAAATCATTCCCAGACACTGGAATCACCCAAACTGCCAGCATTAACAGGCAACAAACTGGACAAACTCAGACTGAATTCAGCACCAGGGCGAGGATAAAACTCGAGGTCACCAAATCCAATCACCTCTGCAATCGTTCTCAGGGGAAATTGCCCAGAACAGGCTGTCACCCACCCCCGCCCGCTGGCACCCACTCGGACTGATTCCGCCGGGCAGGGCTGAACAACCTTGAAGCTGAAGCAATCCCGGGAGCCATCCATGCCCTCCAGAGGGAGCCCCAGGAGTGACTGATGACCCGATTTCCACGCTTTGGCTTTGTTCTTCGCCAGAGATAAGGTAGATAAGGCAGGTGGAGGCTGAGGAGCTGGAGCCTCTCTGGGTGAGTGAGATCTGTGGGATCTGTGAGATAAATCTGTGCGATCTGCAGCTCTGGATCAGAGCCTGGATCCACTCTCCCTTCCAGCAACCCCAACAGCCAGTGCAGGCAGTGGAGCCCCTCTTCAGGAAAAATCTGGATTTTTTTTTTTTTTCCTTAAGATCTGGAGAGTCTTTCACCTTTTCCCACTCCCTAGAATTCCACTTTTCCCGGGAGCACACGGGTTTGTGGCCAGCCCTTCTCACTCTCACAGATACTCTTGGGGTAAATGCTGGATTTTAGTGTCACCAGCCTTGAATTTGGTTTGGAATCACAGGATAAATTTGGTTGGTAGGGACCTGAAAGCTCATCCAGTCCCACCCCCTGCCATGGATAGGGACACCTTCCACTATCCCAGGTTGCTCCAAGCCCCATCCAGCGTGGCCTTGGACACTTCCAGGGATCCACATTCCTGCTCACACCTCTGCTAATAAATTTAGTGGTAAGGTTTGGGTTTTAGCTGTGCCCAAGCTCTTCCTGACAGGGCGGTACTTTACAGGAATAAACCATGGAAAAGCACCCGACCTTATGCAGCCCTGACCCTGCAGCCTCGCTGCTGGCTGTGGGATGCTGACAGCTTCCAGAGCCTGAAGGAAATCCAGGAGAGCTGGAGAGGGACTGGGGACAAAGCATGGAGGGAGAGGACACAGGGAATGGCTTCTCACTGCCACAGGGCAGGGAGAGATGGGATATTGGTAGGGAATTGTTCCCTGTGAGGGTGGGCAGGCCCTGGCACAGGGTGCCCAGAGAAGCTGTGGCTGCCCCTGAATCCCTGGAAGTGTCCGAGGCCAGACTGGATGGGGCTTGGATCACCCTGGGACAGTGGGAGGTGTCCGTGCCCAAGGCAGAGGGGGTGGAACTGGATGAGCTTTAGGGTCCCTTCCAACCCCAAGCCCTCAGAAATCCCGTGATGGAATCACAAATGCTGGTGATGACCCAGGGAGGGGGGCTCTGTGGGCAGCAGAGGGGACCGTGCTTTGGAGAAGAACCTGAGGGGGATTTCAGAAAACACAGCGTGTGGCGAGGCCAGGCTGAATTTGTGGCGTCTTCCCCGTTTTTTGCGGGAGCAGGACGGCGCTGGGCTGCGCTCAGCAGAGACCTGGCCGTGCCTGTGCCAGGTCCCGCGGGTTTGTGCCCAAACTGCGGCTCCCGATGGCCTCGGTGGGGACCGACCCCGGCCCGGCGGGGCTGCGGCTCTGGCACCCCGCCTGCTCCTGCTCCATTCCCATCCCCGCTCCATTCCCGATCCTCTCATTCCCATCCGCTGCTCCATTCCCGATCCTCCTGCTCCATTCCCATCCCGCCTGCTCCTGCTCCATTCCCATCCCTCCTGCTCCATTCCCGATCCCTCCTGCTCCTGCTCCATTCCCAATCCCCGGCTCCATTCCCAATCCCGCCTGCTTCTCCTCCATTCCCCATCCCCCCTGCTCCATTCCCCATCCCGCCTGCTCCTGCTCCATTCCCGAACCCGCCTGCTCCTGTTTCGTTCCCAATTCCTGCCCGTTCCAATTCCCTCTCTGCCGGCTCCACTCCCTCTCTATTCCCGTTCCCGCTCCTTTTCCAAGCCTGCCCGATCCATTTCCTCTCTCTGCCTGCTCCATTCTCTCTCTATTCACATTTCCCGCCCCATCCATTCCCTGTCTATTCCCATTACCGCTCCGTTCTCAGCCCCTGCCCGTTCCAATTCCGGCTCCATTCCCAATCCCTGCCCGCTCCCATTCCCGTTCTGTTCCCAGTCCCGCTCCGTTCCCGTTCCCATTCCCGCTCCGTTCGCAGTCCCGCTCCGTTCCCATTCCCGCTCCCGTTCCCATTCCGGTTCCCATTCCCGCCCCCTTCCCCCAAGCCCCGCCCCTCCCCATTGGCTCCTCCTTCAGGCCCCGCCCCCTCGCGATTCCCCCTCAGAGGCCCCGCCCATTACCACGAAGTGCCGCGGACCGTTTGTGGCGGGGCCGTGCTGCGGACCGGACCCTTTCACCGCCTCACTGTTCCGTCAGGACGCCGAGCGCGGATTGGTCCAGGGGGGTGTCACGTGACGCGGGAGACTCCCGGGCGGCGCTTCCGGCCCATCGCGCTCCGCCGGCGGCTCCGGGAACGCCGAGGGGCCCGGGGATCCCGTTAACACCGAGGGGCCGGGGGACACCGGGGATCCCGTTAACGCCGAGGGGCCGGGGGACACCGGGGATCCCGTTAACACCGAGGGGCCGGGGGACACCGGGGATCCCGTTAACGCCGAGGGGCCCGGGGACTGCGGGGATCCCGTTAACGCCGAGGGGCTGGGGGACACCGGGGATCCCGTTAACGCCGAGGGGCCCGGGAACCTTGGGGCGGCCGCGGCTCCCCCGGCGCCCTGACCCTCCCGCCTCAGCAGCGCGGCCCTCCCCGCTCCCCTCGGTGGCGTCCTCCCCACACGCGCGGGCCGGCCCTGAGGCAGGGCGGGTGCCCCGCGCGGGTCTCGCCCGCTCCCCGCCTCGGTGCCCGCGGAGCCGCCGCGGGTTCTGCCCGGCTGGCACCGCGCAGACCCGCCCCGGCTCTCCCCTCCCGGCCCTGACCCGCCCCGGCTCTCCCCGCCCCGGCTCTCCCCTCCCGGCCCTGACCCGCCCCGGCTCTCCCCTCCCGGCCCTGACCCGCCCCGGCTCTCCCCGCCCGGCCCTGCCGGTGTTCCCGCGGTTCCCCCCACGTTTTCCCGGTGAGTTTCCCCAGTGAGTTCCCTCCCGCCTTGCCCTCCGGCATGGAGTTCGCCGAGCTGATCAAGACGCCCCGGGCCGATAACGTGGTGCTGCATCGCCCCTTCCACCTGCCCGTGGAGGGGACGCTGTGCCTGACCGGCCACCACCTCATCTTCTCATCGCGGCGGCAGGATAACGCCGAGGAGCTGTGGCTGCTCCACTCCAACATCGACTCCACCGAGAAAAGGTGATGCTGCCCTTGTCGCTGCCTGCCCGTCCCTAATGCCTCGCGGTTGGCGCTTCAGCCTTCCCTGACCCGGAGAGCAGGGAGGATGCTCTGAGCTTAACCTGTACCAGGGGAGGCTCAGGTTGGGCATCACGAGGAATTTCTCCACAGAAAGGGTGGTTAAACCTCTGAAATAGCCGGGGAGGTTTGGAATCTCCATGCCTGGAAGTGCCCCAGGAAGGGCTGGATGTGGCACTCCATGCTCTGGGCTGAGGACAAGGTGGGGTCAGTCACAGGTTGGGCTCAGTGATCCTTTTCCAACCGTAATGATTCCCTCAGGGCCCAGGGCAGGGTTCCCATTCTGTGTGGATATTCGTATTTGATGTTGCATCTCAAAGGTTGTTTTCTGGTGCTGTAGAGAGTCAGAATTTTTGTGTTTAACTCCTTTTGCTCCGTGTTCATTGCTCAGTGGATTCATCTGACGATGCAGCTTCCCCACTGGGCACAGAGAGGTAGGGGTCAAAGCACTGCTGAAGGGCTCTGCCTTGTGTCAGCCCTCAAAACTGATCCAGAATTGGGTTCTGCACTTGCTCAGCCCCCAATCATCCCCTGCTGCTCAACAGTCTCATCCCTCACTTTTCCAGCTGCTCGTGGAATCAATAACCCTTCAGCAATGTGCTCTTTGTGGTACAGCTGAGCTGCAGCTGCAGAGCTCCACATTTTTTCTTGCCCATCCCCTTTTTAACTACAGAGAAGTCAGAGATTTCTCTTTTTCCCCTCATTTCTTCTTTACCTGCACCATTGCCCCTCATTGAGAGCCTGCCCCATCTCACCTGGTCATTGCCTTCTGCTCCCTCACCTTGGTCCTTTTTCCAGCTTGAAGATAACACTTTGTTTTTGTATTAATGACAAAATCTCCCCCTGTTTTTGAAGCCTTTTAAGGAAATCTGGTAGGACAGAGTTCCTTTCTGCCAGCAAGATTAGAGAAATCAGGCAGCAGTGATTAAAACAAGCACAGAGCCTGGGAGGGGGGAAGCTGCTGGGTGCTGATGAAGTTTGTTGCTGCTTAAGTTCATTCCTGACTTCCCTGTGTGTTTCTGAGAGAGGAAAGGAGCAGAGGGGTGGAAACCTCAGGGAATTTCTTCCCATGCTCCATCCTCAACCTGGCCTTGGACACTTCCAGGGCTCCAGGGGCAGCCACAGCTTCTCCTGGCACCCTGTGCCAGGGCTTCCCCACCCTCCCAGTGATGTAATATTTGTCATGCATTACCTCCACCCCTGCCACAGCAAAAGGATGGAATAAATGAAAATAAAACCAAACTTGTAAATAACAAATAACGAGTTGTGTTTGTTTCTTTATTTTCTTGAAAGGTGCTCCTGCAGACAAATTGTAGATTTGCCTCATAGGAAGAGCTGTGACCCTTCCCCTGCTTTAATGGACCCTGTTTTCATGGGGCTCTGATTTCCTGTCTTGCTGTAGGTTCGTGGGCTCCTTGGGCACCATCATCATAAAATGCAAAGACCTGAGGATTATCCAGCTGGACATCCCGGGAATGGAGGAGTGTATCAACATCTCCAGCTCCATCGAGGTGAGCAGTTACCATCAGCCACAAAACCTGCAGGCCTGGAGCTCACCTCAGCCTTCAGAGCTGCGTTGGGGTTTTTTCCAGTTAGGTTTTCATGTTTTCCAAGGCAAAGTGGAATCTGGAATATTTCACACAGCGTCCTGGGGTATTTCCCCAAGGGTTTGGCCTCCCCATCCCTGGAAAGGTGTTCAAAGCCAGGCTGGATGGGGCTTGGAGCAACCTGGGCTAGTGGGAGATGTCCCTGCCCATGGCAGGCTGGAATGGGATGAGCTTTAAGGTTCCTTCCAACCCCCACCTGTGATTCCATGATCTCTCTTGTCCACACAGGCACTTTCCACCCTGGATTCAGTCACCCTCATGTATCCCTTCTTCTACCGGCCCATGTTCGAGGTCAAGGAGGATGGATGGTCCTCCTTTCTGCTGGAAGATGAGTTTGAGCTCCTCAGCTCAATGGTGAGTGGGTTTGAGGGATTTACCCAGGCTCTTGGATATTCTGTGAACTGTTCCAGCCAGCAGTGGCTGGACTGGAAATCATAGATGGTTGAAAATGCTGCATTTGGTGCCTGGGTGAGAAGTGAGTGTTGTAGAAATACTCCCTCTGTAACATCACACATTTATTTACTGCTTCACCTTGTACAAGAGGAGGTTTGAGGCCTTTTTCAGGAAATCACAAGGTAGGAAATGTTTCTGGCCTTGGGGGATGGTTCTGTAATTGGAAGAACAGATTGAAATGCTTTATTCTGGCTTTGTCATTCTTAATTTTGGTCTGGAGTAGGATGAGCTGAATCTTTGTCAAAGCCTTCATTGAAATGACATTGGTTTAACAAATTGCTCTTTAGGAGGATGACAATGAAGATGCCCAGTTTGGAACACTTTTTCCTTTAATTGATGCTGGGGAAATATTCAGGAGGTTCAAAAAGCAGGAAACTTGCACTTCTCTTTTTCCAGGTGCTGCTGAGCACACTGATTTTCTTTTGGGTAGGAATCGTTCTTGTGGCATTGCCTGTTGTGTCTCTTACTCAAATTTCCTTTTAGGATGCTGGATTTGGTAGAGTGGGAACTGTCTTGGGGGCAGGAACCTGTTTTAATAATTCCTTGGATTTGCATCTCTGTGTTCCAGGTCTTTGTTTCACATCCAGGGTGTGCTCTTGCTCCAGCAGCTCAGGTTTCTGAGCCCACATCCATTAGTGCAGCATCCAAGAACATTGATTTTTTTTTTAATTTTTTTTTTTTGCTTTTCTCTGCAGCCCATCTTGTCTGCAGCCTGTATCACTTCCTGGCTATGAGTAACAACTGAATAATGTGATTAGCTTGACCAAATTCAGTTGATGAAATCACCAGAAAATTAAAGGGGTTCAGAGGCCTTGCTGTTTTTGTCTCATAATTAAAGCACTCTCATGTGTCTTCTCTTCCTCTGCCCTCCAAAACCAGACCAGCTGTTATCATATCCAGCACATGGATCCATTGATATGCTTTTTTTCCTTAGTTTTTCAGGGTTTAAAACTTCATTTGTCAATCTCTTGCCTTTCTGAACACATTCTCCTTGTAAGAATTGCATTGAAAAACCTCATTACTCTTTAGAACCACGTTTCCAGGGCAATCATTCATTCCTTTAAAATCTCCATGCCAGACAGCTGTTGATTAATTCTTAGCTTTTAACCCAAAACTTCACATTTTGAACAAAACGGTGTCAAAAGCCACCTTCCAATGATTTACATCTCCTGAACAACAGATAAATGTCTCGTTGACCAAATAATTCTTGTTCTGTAATGACACTGCTTTATGTGCCAGGCTGGAACAGGGAAATGCCTGATTTAAATCTTCCTCCCAGAAGTCAAATGAGTAGAATTCCAAAGGTTCCTGCCTCTGCTAAAGCATCCATCTTGATCTGCACCTTCCCCAGTAGGATAACAAGTCAAAACCTGTTTCACCCACCCTACAGCTCTAGTAATTTATTAATTCCACATTTATCTGCCACAGGAGAGCTGTTTTCAGCACTCTCTAATGGCAAAGTGCAGTGTAAAAGTTAGCTCTTTTTAAAAAAGTTAGGGAATACATTAAATATTTAGATAATAGAATATGTAATTTGTAATCTTCCTGCACAATGAGGGGCTGATGGAATTCAGAGAATGTGCAGAGGGGTTCATGTTTCCTCTGAGCAGTCAGAGAGGAGCCAAGAGGTTTCTCTTCTGCCAAATTCCAGAACTGCAGGATGCTGCAAACTGACTGGAAATTCCTAAAATGAAGTGAAGAGGCCGAAGAAATTGTACACTGACAGAATAATTAACATAAAGGTATTTTATTGCCAAGATCACTTGCTTCATCCTCTTTTTCTTTCTCCTTTTTATTTCCTTTTTTCTTTGCCTTTTTTTTCTCTTTTTACTTTCTCCTTTTTTTCTCTTTTTTCTTTCTCCCTTTTTTCTCTTTTTTCTCTCACCCTTTTTTCTTTCCCCCCTTTTTTCTCTTTTTCCTTTCCCCCCTTTTTTCTTTCCCTGTCTTTTTCTCTCTTTTCTTTCCCTTTCCCCTCCCTTTTTTGTCTCTTTTCTTTCCCTTTTTAGCAGGAAAGATCTCAGGGCTCTGAACAACTCAAGTTATTCTTCATCTTCATGTCAGAGCACCTTTTAAAAATCACCATTTTCTGGGTTTAGGCTCAGGTTAAATGGTAATTGTGAACCATATTTTGCTCTTTTCAGACAAGCATCATCTGTTCTGCTCCTTGTCCATGCACAATCTGCTCCCAGCAGGGCTTGTTCCTTGGGATGGCCTCTGGCTCTGCTGCTTTGCAGGATCTCCCAAGATCCATCTGGGCTCTTGACTTTTTTTCTAAAGGCCTATTGGTAGAGCTTGACTTGCTTCCCAGTGTTTTCTGGAAAATAACCTCTCCTGACAATTTTGAGTTTTAGGAGGAATGATAGCTTGGTCATTTGGAATCAATGTCTCTATAAACAATTACAGGACAAGAAAAGTAGAAACCCAAGAGTTGATCCTGCACTGGGTTTAAAAATCACTGCTTTCCTTTTCTTCTGGAGTTGTCTCTCCTTTCTTCTCAGCCCTCATCCCTTTGCTGCTTTTATCCTTAACTTTTTTTGACTCCTAAAAGCCCAGATGTCTTGCTGGGAGAATTAAGGGTTCACTTTGCACTCCCTGAGTTTCACACAGCACAGTTACCTGGTTGAAAGTGAGGTCTGCCTTCGTCCCTTTCCCTGCAGTCCTTCTGCTTCCTCTGCTGCTGCCTCGCTCTTCCAATCACTGATGACCCTTTCTGCTTCCAAATTCCAGCCAGGCCAAAGCTAAAGGAGTTGATTGGGGCAGTCTGGAGCTGGCAGTGCAGAGGTTAATGAGATCTCTGCAGCAGGAGCTGTTGGAGGGAAGACAAATGGTGCCAAGTGCTGCCAGGCTCCTCCTCCTTGCCTTGGAAATTACTCTGGGATGACATAACGGGATTGGGATCGGCTGTCTCTGCTGTAAATGGGGAGCAGAGCAGGTTGTGGGTGGGGTTCAGTTACCAGAGCGGGGAGAAATCAGGTGCTGCTCCTCCATTCCTATCCATACTGGTGCTGCCAGTGACAGCCAGTGTCCCACACCTTCTCCAGAGTCCAGGGTTTGCCTTCTCCACATCCTGTGTTGCAGCGAGGTTTTTATCAGTTTTGTATTCCAGATCCATGCATATTTTTTTTCATGTCAATCAAACTGCTCACCCTCCTACGTAAATCAACACAGGCACCCCAAAAACCCTGTTAAAAATCCCATTGCTGGTGCATTAAAAGCTGGAGCTGTGACCAGCCACATCCCTTTTGTGTCCCAGAAGTTTTCATCTCTGCTCATAACACGATGGCCAGAGGCAACTCGACTTTGCATCTGGGAGAAGCTCTGCTTTTTATAAAATGGAGCTGTTCAGAGAGGCTGTTTGGAGGTTAATGATTAATGAAATAAGGTGATAGCAGGGATGGTGCAAAACTGTCCAGCTGGGCTGCTGCAAACAGGCAGCAATTGCTGCTCTTGATGCTGATATTTATTTTTTTTCCAGCATCTTTTTTAGGCTGCCACCAAAAAGGACAGTTTTCTGTCTCCTAAGCCACACATCCCATGCCTTGGAGCTGCTGCTGCTGCAATAGTCTTGTGAGTCAGATCAGCTTGTTCAGCTGATGGAAAGGCTTCATTGCCAGAAGACATTCCTGAATTGATCCCAGTTTCCCACTGGACCAGTGAGCCAGTCAGGTGGATTTATATAAGCAGGTAGCAATAAGGAGGTGTGTGGCCAGAGATAGTAAGGATCTGGAAGAAAGAAATTCTGATCAGAGATGTGCTTTTAATTCATGTTAAATCAGCAGACCTGAATGGATGTGGATTTTGTGGGTTTTGTCACAGCCTAATTTAACTGCTGTGCTCTTCTCTCACTTTGCCCTGCCTGCCTTATCCCTCTGCCTTTTTGTCTGCCTCAAAGTTCCCTTGCACTCAGCTGAGCAGAGGTTTGATGGGTCTCTGAGGTCTCTCCCTGCTGCAGAAGCTCCTCGTTGACCTTTTTCCCTGAGCTGGAGCCAAGGCCTGTGGGTGACCCTGGGTATCAGGTAGCTGGAATTCTCCTGCCAAGTGCCTGCGAGGTGCCACGTCCAGCCCTTCTTTCCCAGGGTCTGGCTGTTGGGAGCTGCAGAAGTTACATCATAGGAGCTCTGCTGGGTTGATTCCAGCAGGTGCTTTAGGAGGAAGCTGAGCCCACAGAAAAGAACCAAGCTGGAGATGTTTAAATTGAGATTTTAACCTCCAAGCAGCTTTAATATCTGGTGTGGGTGGAAGTTCTTGCCTTTTTTAGCCACCTTTGTCATGTGAACTCTTCTTTCAGCACAGATGGAGGGTTGGGCCCATATTCCCTGTATCTAAATGAACTTTTCCCCCCTCTTGCTGTGGGAATACATTTTTCTGTGGGGTCTCCCCTTGCTGTCTGCTGTTCCTGTGAAATAATTTAAAGCCACAATCACCCATTTCTGCCCACGTGGGCTTATTTTGTGCTGTTTGAGGATGTGGATAAACCAGAGGGGGAACTGATGCTCAAGACTCAGAGGCACCTGATCATCTTCCATTGCTGCTGAGCTTTATCTGCACTCTAGGAATGAGCTTCTGGGAGGTGATTTCATGGAGCACAAAGGGATGTGCTGGAAAAATTAATGGGTCAGCAGGCTTGTAAATGGTTACTTAAAGGACAATTTGTGGTGCAAATGCAACAGATCACAAACACAACTCTGCGTGGAAGTCTTTCTTGCCTGTTACCTCTCCCATATAATGTCTTTTCTGAGCCAAAGCTGTGTTCTGGTGTTTTGCAGACCAAGGAATGGCGTCTGAGCTGCTGTGAACAAGGAATTCTCTGTGTGTCCCTCCTACCCCCCACTTGTCATCGTCCCCAAATCCATCGATGACGACGCGCTCCGCAAAGTCGCCCTGTTCCGCCAGGGCGGCCGCTTCCCCGTGCTGAGCTACTACCACAAGAAAAATGGGATGGTGAGCTGGGTTGGAGGGGTGCTTGTGCCTGAAGGAAGTGTGGGAATCTGTTGGTTTCATGCTCTGAAATTGATAGAGCTCCTGGTTTATTTTCCAGCTTCCTCAGTGAAGCCGGTTCTGGGTGATGGAATGAGTAATCTCTGTGCTAGAAATAGGCTTTAATCTGCTTGGTTGGGAATGTGCATGGCAGGAGCTGGCTTACAGCAGTAAGAACAAGATGAGGCTTGTAAAGCCACTGCTGGTACCCTGACTGGCTGTGTGTCTGCCAAGAGCTTCCATGGAAAGGATGGCAGGAGCCACATTGTCCTGTCTGAGAGCGGTAGGCCCTCGTCACAGCCGTGGTGACAGCAGAGCCAATGCTGCCTCTGCTGTGAGATTGTGCAGGGAGGATCAGAACAGTCTGTTCTCTGAGCCTGGCAGGGTAACTGATTCAGGAGTAGCAAAGTCTTGGTCTTGCACAGATTGTGACCAGCCAGAATCTCAGGGAGTGACTGATACATTGTAATTAAGAAATGCACTGTATGAAAGTGTTGGGTGATTGTGTCTCTTGCTGAGGTAACCAGTTCTGAGGACGACGGGATGTCCAACCTGCAGCTTTTAAACTTGATACACTCTCCTCAGATGCTCTAATGCCTTCTCACCTCCTGGGGCCAAGATTTGTAAGCCTCCAGTTTGAAGCTGTCTAATCTGACTCAGAAGTACCCTGGGATTTTCTTTGCTTTAAAAGCAGCCAGCCACCTACTCCATATCAATTGTACTTTTTGCTTTTTCTCAGCTCTCCTGAAAACCATTGAAGGAAGATTTTTTTTGCTCAGTTATCTCTCCAAATTGTGCATGTTTCATGTGAGGAGTACAGCAGTGTTCACTCAGAGTGCTGCAGTTGTGACAGTAATGCTGTCACTCCCATTGCTCTCCTGGCTCTGAGTTCTCAGCTGTACCTGGGCTTGCTGACTGACTGCCCTCACATTTTCATTGTGTTCTGAGCTGCTGGGGTGCTTCTGAGTTAAAAGGCATTTGCTAAAGAGAAATCCCAGCTTGTCAGTCTGTGGACTTGAGGTTTATTAGTCCATCCCTGGGGTAAAAATGCCACCTTTAACACATGAGCAATTCAAGTGTTTTAAGAATGGAGTTGGGAATTGACCTTGAAAATGACGATCCTGAAAAAGTTGGGTTCATAGAATCACGGGATGGTTCTGGTCAGAAGGATCCTTAGGGGCCATCTAGTTCCAACCCCCTGCCATGGGCAGGGATGCCTCTCACCAGGTCAGGCTGCTCATCCAGCCTGGCCTTGAACACTTCCAGGGATTATTAACACTGCCAGGGTTTGTAAAGGAGCCATCAGCAGGAAGGCAGCTCAGTAGCTCACAAAGATGGTGCTTGAAGCATGACTGAAGGGATACAGCCTCTAAGATGATGCCTGGCATTTCGAACTTGCCCACCCAAATGATAGCTGGATTCAAGGATTTCTCATTCAGTTTGAAATACATCCAATCCTTGAGAGGGATCGAACTTGAAACATCCGAAGGATTCGGGGCAACACTTGGGGCTCAAGTGCTTGGTGCCTTTCATTGAGAATTCTCCCCACTTCCAGTGCCTCAGCCGTGGTTTTGTGTCTCCCCAGGCCATGATGAGGAGCAGCCAGCCCCTGACAGGCACCAACGGGCGGCGCTGCAAGGAGGATGAGAAGCTGGTGAACGCCACGCTGCGCTCCGGCCGCCGCGGCTTCGTCATTGACACCCGCCCTCTGTCTGTGGCCCAGCAGGCCAGGGCCAAGGGAGGGGGCTTTGAACAAGAAGTCCACTACCCCCAGTGGAGGAGGATTCACAAATACATTGAGAGGTGGGTGAAAGCAGGCTCTCCCCTGAGCTCAGCTATGTCAGGTCGCACTGGCGGAGCAGTGATACCTCCACGAGGTATTTGCTGCTGTAAGAAGGGTTGTGTGTGCTGGCTCCTGGCAGCTCCTGTTCCTTCTGTGGCAAAACCAGGATATATGGATGATAGGGGGATTTTTGGTTTGGTTCCTTTTTCTGAGCAACCTGCTGCAGGTTTCAGCCATCAGGCATCTCCTTGTGCTGTTTTTTTTCCTGACCATTATCAACCATACTCCCACTTTCCTGTGTTCCCCTTTGCACAGGAAGGAGCAGGTACCTTGCCAGGAAGCTTCTGCATGGGAGGGTTTGTTCTGTGGCTGTCACAGAACTCTTATCCAGAGGATTTGTCCAGAAAAGCTGTGATTGTCCCATCCCTGAAGTGTTCAGGGAGAGATTGGACAGAGCTTGGAGCAGCCTGGGATAATGGAAGGTGTCTCTGCCCATGGCAGGGGGTTGGAATGAGATGAGCTTCTGAGTTTCCTTCCAACCCAAACCAGTCCATGATTCTGTGATCCAGTGCTTTTCTCTGGACATCTAATATTGTTCAGTCATTTGGAGACAAGTTACTAAATTAAACAGACTTTTAGTCTGGCCTTGTCCAACTTCTCTTAAAGCCTTAATTTGGGGGAATCCTTCTACACAGACATGCAGAAATTTTACTGGAGCTGCATGCCAGCTCTTGAATAGTTAAATAAGGAATTTCCTGGCAAATACTTGAAGTGTTTGGTTTTGCTTCTAAACATTTTATGTGAACTTGAATTTGTTGCTGATTATTTACAGCATCAGAAAGACAGGAATGAATAAACACAATATACAACACTAAATAACCCATGTCCTCGTTCCTTTGTTACTGCTTGTGCTTTCAACAATGTTTTCCTTTTCCCAAAGGTTTAATATCCTGCAGGAGAGCTTCATCAAGCTGGTGGAGGCTTGCAATGACCAGTCACACAACATGGACCGCTGGCTGAGTAAACTGGAAGCTTCCAACTGGCTCACTCACATCAAGGAGCTGCTGACTGCAGCTTGTCTGGCTGCTCAGTGCATTGACAGGTAAATCTCCTGCAGAAAGGCTTGGGTTGCACATTCCCTGCTTACAGATTGCTCATTAAACACCTCTGGCAGTATCAATAACTGCCCACAGTGGTCTGGCTCACTTGCACCCATGGAAGATTCTGTTTCCTCATGGTGAAGGAATGTTTCTCCAATAAATCAGGAGGAGGGAGGAAATCTCGGCTAAGAAAAGGTTTTGGATCATGTGTTTAAGGTATATGCCTGTGTCTGTTGCAGCCAAGCTAATTTAGAGAGTTTTATTGAAGGTTTGGGTTAAAATGGGTCCATCTGAAACGCTGTGTGATGGCCTGGAAAAGGGGACACAGAAATGTCTTTTTTTAAGAAGTCCTTTTTTCTTTTCAGCTGCAGATTTCCAATACCACACCTCACTTCCAGAGGTTAAGACAATGTCTTCTCCTTGTTTTCCCCAGGAACTGGTCCAGTGCTTTTCCCCTCTTATATTTTTATCCCCACAGCCCTATCCAGGCAATCCTGCTCATCCCTTCTAAGTGCCTGTGACCTCTTTTAACCTGACATTTCTTTCACAAATGCTGCTGACTCAGCTGACTCATGCTCATACCTCAGGCTGCAGAGCCAGTGCTTGCTCTCTGGTGCCAGGGTTTGTAAGGCCACATGCAGGAATCTAAATTGGTTTTATCTCTGACTCTAGGTGGGAAAAGCCCATCCAGAAATGTAGGGAAAACCTGGCTTTTCACAGGAGCTGGGGAGTGTGTTCTGCAGGCACACAAGCAGCTGAAATGCAGGTTCAGAGATGAAACAGCACTGCTGCATTAAAATGGGAGCTCTGTGCTTTTTAAAAGCTCTGACAGTGCTGGTTTCATTACTGGCTGTGCCAGGAAAAGATTGCTCTGGATCAATAGTTTTATCTGAAATTCTTTCCTGCAAGCATGTAATGGGAAAGATCAGTGATGAAACCCTTCTGGCTTGTTGGGACAGTGGCTGATTTCGTCATTTTTAACCTCAGCTTTGTTTTTTGTGTTTACCTGGAGCCATGGCAGCTCAGTTCCGGGTGCCCGACCTGCCTCACTCTGAGGCTGGAGGTCAGAGCTGAGCTGACAAGGAGAATTCTGTTGTATTTTCCATGGGGAAGGAATGGCTGGGACAGATCTTTCAGCATCTTAAATGCCTGAAAGATAAAAGGGGAAAATAGTGTTAGAAAATTAGTGTAGAGAAAGGTGAAGATTAAGTAGGGAAGGAAGGTTTAGATTAAATATTAGGGAGAAACTCTGTATTATAACAGTGGGGAGACCCTGGCACAGTTGCCCAGAGCAGGTGTGGTTGCCCCTGGATCTCTGGAATTGTCCCAAGTGGATCCCAAGGCCAGGCTGGATGGGGCTTGGAGCAACCTGGGACAGTGGAAGGTGGAATGGGATGAGTTGCACTTCCAAGCTGTAACTCAAAGGGATGCTAATCCCAAAGAGTGAGAACCACAAGGGAGATCTTACTTGTCAGTGTGGGAAAGGATCTGGAGTTCCAGACTGCTCAGCAAGACACTGAGCCTTTAGTGATCAGAGCTCCTGTTGATTGGGATCCAGGTGGGATGGGGCTGCAGTGGTGGTGAAGAGCCAGCAAAACCTCAGCACTGGTGTCCATGGGAGATAATGGCATCCACTGGGATGGGTTCTGCTCATTCGTACTCTTACCCCCTCCCACCTTTTCTTTCCCAGGGAAGGTGCTTCAGTGTTAGTCCATGGCAGTGAAGGAACTGATTCCACACTCCAGGTCACTTCCCTGGCACAGATCATCCTGGATCCACGGTGCAGGACCATCCGTGGCTTCGAGGCTCTTGTAGTGAGGGAGTGGCTGCAGGTAAGAAATGCCCCTGGACAGACAAACAACCAGAGACACTGGGGTTGGGAAATAGCCTGAGAGGAAGCCAACAGGTTGCAGCCCTGCTGAGTGTGAGTGTCCTTTGTCCTAAAGAGCAGCATCATTACCTGAGTCATTTGTCCCAATGGCACTCTGGGGCCTCTGCCTCTCATGGCAGGTTTTTGATTTTGGGGAACTGCCTGTTTTGTATGCTCAGGGTGAAAATCTTTATCAAGAATGGTTTGGCTTGGAAGGGACCTTTATGAATGACCTCCTCTCATTCCAGCCTCCTGCCATGGGCAGGGACACCTTCCACTGGACCATGTTTCATCTCTTCCATCTCATTAGAGAAAACTGTTCAGACTAAACCACAAAACCGGAGTTGTGCTCTTTGTATCTTGGCAGTCTGGTCCCCCAGCTTGTTCCTGCCCACTTTCTCTGATCAAACACAGCCTGAGAAAGGCAGGGAAATCGGTCACAGAGTCACAGAACCATTTAGGTTGGAAAATGCCTTTAAGATTGTCAAGTCCAATTGTCCCCCAACACAGCCAAGGCCTCCACTCATCTGTGTCCCCAAGTGCCCCATCCATGTGGCTTTTTAGCCCTCCAGGGATGGGAACTCCACCATTGCCCTGGGGAGCTGTGCCAGGGCTGAACAACCCCTTCCATGAAAAAATTTTCCCTGATATCCAACCTAAACCTCCCCTGGTGCAACCTGAGGCCATTTCCTCTCATCCTGTCCCTGTTCCCTGGGAGCAGAGCCCAACACCCCCAGTTATCCCCTCCTGCCAGGGAGCTGTGCAGAGCCATAAGGGCCCCCCTGAGCCTCCTTTGCTCCAGGCTGAGCCCCTTCCCAGCTCCCTCAGCCTCTCCTGGGGCTCCAGCCCCTTCCCCAGCCCCTTTCCCTTACCTGGACACACTCCAGCCCCTCAGCATCTCTGTCAGGAGGGCCCAAAACTGAATCCCAGATTTGAGGAGCTGCATCAGGAGCTAATGTTTTCTAACAGCTTGGTCCTGGCTGCCTGAGCAGTTGCATGGACAAAACTCTCTCTGAAGTGTTCCTTCCAGCTGTCCTCACATCCCACTCCTCAGTGAGTGACGCTGTCCCCATTCCCTGCAGGCTGGCCACCCCTTCCAGCAGCGCTGTGCCCAGTCAGCCTATTCCAACAGCAAGCAGAAGTGGGAGGCCCCGGTGTTCCTGCTCTTTTTGGAGTGTGTGTGGCAGATCCACCGGCAGTTCCCCTGCTCCTTCGAGTTCAACGAGCAGTTCCTGATCGTGCTCTTCGAGCACGCCTACGCCTCCCAGTTCGGCACCTTCCTGGGCAACAACGAGCACGAAAGGTCAGTAGGGTTCCTTGACTGGACTCCTCTAAATGTTGGGCTGAATTTGACTAAAAGGTCCCAGAATCATGGAATGGTTTGGGTTGGAAGAAACCTTAAAGATCATCTCGTTCCAAGCCCCTGCTGTGTGCAGGGATGCCTTCCACTCTCCCAGGTTGCTCCAAACCCTGTCCAAGCTGGCCAAAAATCTCCACCCATCCCCAGTTTATTTAGTTTCTCATACAGAAACTCTTCCATAAAAGAAGAACCAGCTGGAGTTTGCTGTGAGTCACAGCTGTGGGAAGCAGACCTGTCCAGGCAGGCCTGGAGGAGGAGGTTGAGGCAGGCAAAGGCCACAGCTGACAATTCTGTCCCTCACCTGTGAGGGAGGAACCTGACTCTGTAGCCTGGTGGTCCTGAGACTCCCCTGGGAGTAGAAACAGGGTGAAGGACTGGAGCTGCCCACAGCTGCCTGGGAGGTTTGGGTTCCTCTTTGGAGCTTGGCAGTTCTGCCCTCAGGACTCCTGGCTCCAGTAAGGCCATGGCTGAGGGTCTCCTGCTGGACTGAAGGCCAGTGGACAAGAAGGAAAAACAGAAGTGATACTCCACAGAAGGAAGGCAATTTAAAGCTTCCTCTAAACCTTTCTTTCTTTAAAGTAATCTAGGCTTAGAAGAGACTGCTGCCTTCTGCAGGGCTGCTGAACCAGTCATCTGCAAAACCAAGTTAGACTTGAAACCAATAAGCTGAAATTTGGAAGAGTGTTGAATGTTATGTGTAATAACCTGCCTGTCACATCTGAGCACGTCAGCCTGGGAGCACAGACAGGGGCTGAGTCTGAAGTTAAGCTTGTGCTGTCTGAAGCATTCACAGAAGTGGTGAATCTCCTGCCTGGCTGGCAATTCAATTTGCCAGTGCAGGCAGAATGAGATTTGCTGCAGTCTGAGGCATAGAGGGATCCCTGTAACTGCTGGAGGTGGGATTGCCCCAGGAAAACAGCACTGCTTGCTCCGTGTGCTCAGTTCCTTTCTGCCACCAGAGGGACCTGTCAGATGTGCCCGTTCCAGCAATAAAACTGCTTTTATGTGCTTGAGAATTCCATTTCCATCCTTCCCTGATGCAGCCCTGCCCCACCTTCCAGCTCTACCTTAACCCAGGTGCCTGATCCCTTTCCAAACCTGGCACTCAAACCACGTGGGGAGGTGACTGATTCTTCACCTGGACAGCAGGCAGCCAACTTACAAGTGTTATTTCCCCATCTTTTATTCAAAACTAATTGTAATCGGCCAGGCTGGGAAAATTGCTTTAGGTTTACACCCTGTGCCATGATGCTGCAGGCATTAATTTGAATTATCTGGGGGAGTAGCACATGGCAAAACTTGTGGCCTTGTCTGTGTGGTTCTAGCAAGAGCCTTACAGATCCCAGTGTATAAATCTGACCTGTTCTGTGGGTTTCTTAGGGCTAAACTGAAGCTGCCTCAGAAGACCATGTCCCTCTGGTCCTGGGTGAACAGGCCTGAAGAGCTGAGCAGGTTCCAGAACCCTCTTTATGAGGCCAACAGCCTCGTCATCTGGCCCTCTGTGGCCCCACAGAGCCTGCAGCTCTGGGAAGGTGAGCCAGGTTTGCTTTCCCTGTTGCAGGCAATATCTCTTTTGTGATTTTTTTCATCACACTTCATTGCTGACCATTCTGAAGAATCCATGTGCAGTGGGTTCCCTGCTGCAGAAACTTTCCCCTTCCTGTGGGTGCTGAAGAGTTCATGACAGTGACATGTCATGAGGCTGTCATGGCAGGGTGGAGACTGAAAATGGAGTAGTCTGATAAGTGTAGAAAGAAAAGAGGAATGAACCCCGCTCAGTTTTCATTTTTCTTTCATTAACCTTGTTTAATAGAATGGTGAGCTTGGTGAGGAGGGAGGAAACCATTTAAGGGGGGGAAGGAAAGGGAAAAAAATATGAACTGTGTGCTCCTTACTTGAGAGCTGCTGGAATGTGAACAACCTTCAGGAATTCCTCCTTGTTTCAAAAACCCCTTGTGACCTGCGTGTCTCTGGGCTTCCAGGTGTCTTCCTACGGTGGAACAGGCCTTCCAAATTCCTGGAGGAAGCTGAAATTGAGAGGATGAACATTGTCAAGTACAACAAGGAGCTGCAGGCCAAGGTGAACGCGCTGAGGCGGCAGCTGGTGGAGCTGGAGACGGGTCAGGGGGAGCAGGAGGAGCTCTGAGCTTGCCCCAGGCCTCGGCTTTCCCCTTTACATCCAGGAAGAATCATGGAAAGTGCATGTTCTGCTGAGCCCTTGGGTCCAGCTGACCCTCCCACTGCTGAACCCTTCACTCCATGAACCTCTCTGCTTTTTGGGGAGGGGTTTTTGTTTTGTTTACAGAAGACCCAGCTGGGCACGGTGTCCCCTCTTGGCAGCTTTTCTGTCTCGGAATTGGGTACAGTGTCAGCAGAAGCTGGAACTCTTTACCTCCAACCATGTGGATGACCAGGATGGGCCAAGAGACAGGATGTCTCCAATTTATTTTGGACTTTTTCTGGTTTTGTTGAGCACTCACAGGATTAAAATAGATTTCTGTATAGATAGGTAAAGGCATTTTGTCTGGAAGCACTTTTTCTCTCCAGGAGTAGGTAAGGCAACTTAGTTCTTTAATTTCCTAGGAAATCTAGAAATTGTTAAAATCAAATTACAGGTTCTGCCAGTCTACACAATACTCTCAGTAGCCTTCACATCTCACACTTGGGTTTTTGTGTTCAGCATGGGCTCGGGAGCAGGAAGTTCAATACCAAACCAGAGCAAGACATTTCAGTGCAATACAGAATTGAAGGAGGGATTCTGCTGCTAATGTTTAAGCCATGACCTTCAGGTGGAATTGTCCCTCGTGGACAAGGATCCCTAAGGAGGAACAAACTTTTTTTTTATTCTACCTGGACAACAAAAAGGTTTAATAGTTGGTGGGGGTGTTCACTTGCAGAACAGGGCTCAGAGCTGTCCTTTAAACCAGAGCCAAGCTGCCTTCTTGGAAATTCCAACCCCCCTGGCTGGGTTTGGACACCTGGCCAGGTTCACAGCATTGCCAGGGTGCAAGAGCAGCCCTTCATTTACAGCTCAATAAAACACTTCGGTTGCACCTGATGTGCTTTTCCTTCTTGTGCTCTTATGCCCATCTTGTGGAACCTCAAAAGCAGAAGCTGGAAGTTCAGGTGACTTCACAGGTCTGCTGCAGATGAAGGGGCCATCACACTACAAAAAAATATTACGAGTTTGATGATTTGTAGCTGCTAAAACTGCTTAAAGACTTTAGGAATAAGCTTTTTCCCATTTAACTTTGTATTTTGTAGCTGCTCCTTCCGTTTCTGTGGCTTGAGTCTTTTTAAAATCAGAGTTTTCTCTTGTGATTTTTTTTTTGCTCCTTTAAAAAGACAGGTAGGGGTAAGTCTGAAATGCTCCTTGAGGCATTTTTTCAGCTTGATTCTGTGGGCAACTCCACAGGACTGGGAAAAGTTGAATTAACAGCAGCACATGTGGCTGGGATTATCCAGCAAAGAGCTTCTGTTAGCCTGGTTCTGCTGGAATGAATGGAGCTGCTCTAGGTCAGTGGGAGGATCCCTCTGGGAACTGCTGAGCTTCCAAGTTTATGGAATGAAGCTGCCTTTATTTAAAAGCCACTTCACATAGATACATGTGAAAATGCAGGATCTGTAGTTGTAGAAGTAGCTGGGAACCTGCAAAGTAGTAGGAACCTGCAAAAATCATGTAATCACTTAATGCAGTCTAAGAAAATTCTGGAAGTTATATAAAATTATGTGATAGAGGTCAAGTGCTACCTTAATGCCTTTTGTTCAGTCCTTATTTCCTTAACCATTTCCTTCTTGCCTAAGCTAAACTTAGCCCTGAAGTCCTCTGGCTTAAAAAATAACACGATCCCTTTTAAAACATTGCTCACTTAAGGCAGAAGAGTGATTTCCCCCTGCTTGCAATGCCAATTTCTTTTTAGGTTTGGAGCCTTGTTCCCTAAATCCAGTCTGACACAGGGAGTGCTGCTCAGGGTGGCTGGGGATCTGTTCTGCATGACAGGGGAGGCAGAATCAGGCTGTGCCCTCCTCCAAACACAGAGATTCTTCTGGGTATGTTGCTCATTTAAGCCCTTAAAATGATGTCTTTGGGATCTGCACCTGCCTGGGTGGTGTTTCCCGACCCCATTCAGAATTTCTCCATCTGAAATCCATTATCCCCTGCCAGATGGGAAGGATTCAGAAGGCACTGTTTTCCCTCTAATAGACTATACATAAAACACTCCTAAAGGTTATGCAATTCCCTAACACAGTAATTATAGATTGAGCTAAATAATAGAGGAGCAGAGAGGGGTTTTTTGGATCTAATTGCCTGGCTGCTCCAGCCTCTCCTGCAAACTGCAGGCATGTGAGGAAATTGGGAAACCAGCTGTGACAGCCAACAAAAGGCAGCACGTTCCCTCTTGAGCTGGCATCAATTTCAGCCTCCCCTTGTGCTGCATCCACACCCAGGCGCTGTGTGTGCCTTGGGAACGGGGGTGCTGGGAATGTGCCTTCCTGGGGCAGTGCTGCTGGCCTCCTGAGCAGCCCCTGCAGTTTGTTCCACAGCTCCTGGGCTCTGCACAGGCCTGGCAGGAGCTGGAGTGGGGACAAGCTGTGTGGTGGTGTTGGTTCTCCTGGGACAGGACGCTTCCCAGAGCTGTCCTGTCCGTGGAAGTTTTCCATTCCCAGGCTCCCCGTTGACAGCAGATCGCTCCCATTCTTTGCTTTGCTGCTTGCCTCCCCTATCAAATCACATATTTAATATCAGTGATGGGCTGGCTCCCTCCGAGGGGGATCCCTGCCCTGTCACACCCCATTTGCAGATTCCCTGAGCTGGGGCAGTGCCCAGCTCTGGCTGCTCCCTGTGCCACTGCCTTACACCCTCGCTGCCACCCCGCTCCTGCTCCTTTGCACACACTCTCTGTGTAACGAGCTGGACACTGAAAGCCCCACCTCCAAATTTTGGGGGCAGTCCACAAGGATACTCTGCCATTTACCAAAAAAAAAAAAAATAAGAAGGGAAAAGGAACTAACTTGCACAGTTTTCATAAGGGAAATATGAAATATGTACCTTCAATATTTTGATTGTATCGATTTAACTCTTGAATGTGGCGCTGGTTTTGACGTGCACTACTGTCCCTGTTGCATAGGATCTAATTTAAAATTGCACTGTACAGCGTTTTTGGTGTCTCGTGTGTGCTTTGCTGAAGCCTTGGGCAGTGCTGTGGTGGGGTGAGGGTGAGGTTTCTCCCAGCACTGCCTGTGTTTTGTCACAGCAGCCCTGCGTGGCGTGAGCTGTGTGTCTGTTCACTGCTGCCCGTGCGGGTGATGAGGGCACTGCTGGCCCAACGCCTCCACTGCTCCTTGGACTTGGCTGCTGCATCAGTCTTGATTTTTTTTTTTTTCCTGTACAATTTGAAATGCCAGGGCTGGGAGTTGTGTGCTGGTGTTAGGTATTTGCTGTTTGCGTACAGAATCCCAGCTGCTGCCACGTGGAATTTATTGTAACAACAACAATAGTAACAAATCTGAGGAAAAAGATGATGGCTCAAGGTTCAGCCATTTGGGGGGAACAAAACAGATACAAAGTGGCTGTAAACTTTGCTGTAGATATGTTGAGAGCATAGTAGATGTGTCTGTTTAAATTAAAATATTGAAGACTAAAAAGTTATTTAATTACACTGCTGAATCTTCTTTATTACTGTGTCCTTTGCCTCCCACAGGAGGGATGTGGGTGGGTGTGACTTGGAGTAAGCTTTTGCTTGAAAGTTTAGCTCTTTTCAGCTCAATTGTGTTTTATTTTACAGCTGAACAGGCCCTGTGGGAGATGAAAGGAAAAGGGTGAGACCCTGAGGCTGAGAGGGGCTTGCAGGGCTCTGCTCCAGTGGCTTTGGGCCTTGGACAGCAGCTCTGCACGTGATGGATAAACAGTTTGATTAGCCATGCTTTTATCCTGGTATTGATCTCTCCAAAGGAAGAAGGGCAGGGGTGTTCACAGGGAGAGGGGTTTGGAGTGAAACAAAGCCTTGCAAGAAGGTGGATGGTGAAAGGACACAGGGGAATGGTTTAAAACAAAACCAGGAGGGATTTAGATGAGATATTAAGAAGAAACTCTTCCCTGTGAGGGTGGGGAGGCCCTGGCACAAGGTGCCCAAAGAAGCTGTGGCTGCCCCATCCTTGGAATTGTCCAAGGCCAAGTTGGATAGGACTGGGAGCAACCTGGGAAGGTGGAAGATGTCCCTGCCCATGGCAGGGGATTAGAATGAGATGATCTTCAAGGTCTCTTTCAATCCAACCCATTCCATGACTCTGAAGTCCATCAGGGACTGGGGTCACAGTTGCCTGTTGGTTTTGGCACACTGGTGCCAGGGGAAGGTCAAACAAAAAGGACAAACAGCTCCTGGGAAATGGAGCCTGGGAACTCTGGGAGCTCCTGGATCTCTGCTGGCTGGTGAGTCAGGAGGCTGGGAACTACTGAGCCCTCTGCTTCCTGTGGCATCACCGTGGTCACCACAGCTCCTGGGGAAGGTAGGGAGTTTTTGTGGCTTTTGGGGTTGGAGCAGATGGAGGCTGGGAGTGTTTGTGCTGGCCTGCAGCCTGTGCAGCCCATGAGGTAACACAGGGATGGGTGCTGAAGGTTTTGATGTGAAAAGATTGATATTCAGCTACTATTGGTGCAAAAAGTCACAGCTGAAACAGAGCAAGTCTGTTTTAAAATATTTTCAGCAGTGATTTGAGCAGTCTGATTTGGGTTACACTTGATTTTGGAAGGGGGAAGGAAATATCTAAAGAATCATAGAATGGTTTGGGTTGGAAGGGTTTTTAAAACTCATCCTGCCCTTTTCTACCCCTGCCATGGGCAGGGACACCTTCCACTATCCCAGGCTGCTCCAAGCCCTGTCCAACCTGGCCTTGGACACTGCCAGAGATGGGAAATCCATCTGTACAAGTGTTGAATTTTTTCTTTAACCTCTTCTCGAGTCTGTTGGATTTTTCTCTTGGAAATCCCAAGTGGTTTTGCTCAGTTCCACTGTCAGAGTCTCTTCCATGCTGCCCATTTTTCCTTGAGCACTGAGAGGGGAAACAATGAGGAGTAATTCCCATTGTACTGGGTGGGACTCAGGATGCTGGGCTGTGCTGGGCTGCTCACAGCTTCCCCTGCCATGGAAATGTCACCACAGGCCCTGGCATTTGTCTTTGGGAGCTGAGCTGATGAGTCCCTGATGTTCTCTTGGGAGGGGGTTGCTGATGGCTTTGGATGCTTTATCTGATGCTGCAGGTCAGCTCATGGAGGGTTTGCTCCTAAAGCTCCAAATCTGCTCCCTCAGGATCTTAAAATACTGGCAGACAACCTGGGCACTGCACAGATGTAGTTACACCACTAAAAACCACAGTGCAGTCACTAAAATCTTGGGTTTTGTAGCTTGGGCAATTGGCTGTAACCCTTTACATGACCAGTTTGCACATCCCAGTTAGTACTGGTTCTGTCTGGGGGACGGTTTCAGCTTTGAAAGGTGTAGCCTGTGGTCACTGTGTGAAGGAAAAAGGCTCTTTTTGGCAAATGGCTCCTTCAAAGGTACAGGAGATAAAGGAAATCTGTTTCCTGCTGTTCTTTCCTGACATGGAAAACATTTGTTGGGATGCCCCAGCAAGGTAAGTGCAGTATTTCTACAGAGAATTTTCTGGGTTTGGCTTGTGAGTATGTAGTGGAACAAAATAAAATGTTTATGGCAGGAATAAAAGTTGTTCCAGACTTTGGGTTGGGTTTTATTTGTTTGTTTGTTTTTTTTTTTTTTTAACAGAAAAACTACTTAGCTTCTCTGTTCTGTGCTTTATTTTTGGGGGTCCAACTTGAACACTTCCAGGGATGGGGCAGAAACATCCATCAGCTGTTTTGGGGACAAAGCAGCAATTTCTACTACAGTGGGGTAAAGAGAGGGCTATGGTTTCTACATTTCCCTCAGCGAATAAAAACAAAAAAACCTGCAAACCTTACTGTGCCTTACTGGGAAAAAGATTTTCTCCCAGATATCCTTAAAGGACGTTTGTGCAACATCAAGCACGTGGAGTGTCCAGGCTGTGCTGCCAGCCCTTGGCAAGGCTGGCGTTTCACAATGGGGAGGGCTGTGGCAATCCTGAATTAAAATTCTGTTCTGCTCTCCTCCGCCTCTTTTTCCTCCTCACTTGTGCTGGTCCAGCTGTTTGTGGTTCCACGTGGCACATGGGATTGGAATGTATGGAAAAGTGACAGAGCCTGGAGGGAAGAGCCCTGCAGGCTGAGTCAGCATCTGGGGTGTTAAACGTGGCATCGGGGATTGGAGTAAATTCAGTGACAGGGAGGATTTGTGAGGTGAAAACCCACGTGGAGCTGCTGGAGAGAGTCCAGAGGAGGCCATGGAGCTGCTCCAAGGGCTGGAGCCCCTCTGCTCTGGAGCCAGGCTGGGAGAGCTGGGGGTGCTCACCTGGAGAAGAGAAGGATCCAGGAGAGCTCAGAGCCCCTTGCAGAGCCTAAAGGGGCTCCAGGAGAGCTGGAGAGGGACTGGGGACAAGGCATGGAGGGACAGGACACAGGGAATGGCTTCCCACTGCCACAGGGCAGGGAGAGATGGGATATTGGGAAGGAATTCTTGGCTGTGAGAGTGGGGAGGTGCTGGCACAGGGTGTCCAGAGGAGCTGTGAGTTAAAAGAAGAAGAGGAGAGCAGACACACCTCTATCCTTTCCCCACTGCCACGTTACAGGAACCCTGCCCTGAGCTCCTCCGAGATTGTCAGAGGGATTACAGGCAGCTGCTCTGCCCCAATCCCACACTGTGGGCAGGGAACCAAGGGGACAGCACATCCCCGATGTGTCCTGAAAGGCTGGGAGCGCTCCTTGCCTCAGCTCTCCGAGCACAGTGGGTGGTGAGGGTTTGCAGGTTCAGCAGGGCAGAGGGCACAGGAGGAGACAACAAAACCCCGGGGGTGGGAGGGAGATCAAGCCCCAGGCTCTGGGAGGGGCTGCTGCAGGAAGCTTTGGAGGATCAGCATTTCTGGATGTGGATCCATGGCAAGGGAGAGAAAGAAGGTAGTGGTGGAGAGTGGGGAGAGTGACAAGAATGCTCGTGGAGCCCCTGGAGTGATGGCACCGTGCTGCCTCTGAGAGGAGGGATGTTGGAGTGTCTCCTGCTTTCTTCCCCTTGGTTTGTGTTTCCAATATTCCATTAGCCTGTTTCTGAACCTCAGGCTGGCTTCTCATGTTTGCAATCCTTTGGACACAGATTCATATTTTAAAAAGTACCCCAAATCAGGCAAAATACCCCAAATCAGGCAACAAACCAGCCCACAAAACCTTAAAATTCAGACAACATGAAAAAAATAGAACATACAAACTCCTCAGTGGCCTGTGACCCTCCCTCTCTCCCTGGAGCACTTTTGGGGGCATCTGTTGACACTCATGGAGATTCTGTGAGCAGGATTGGAACAGGATGCAGTGGAAGTATTCCAGAGGTGTGTGGATGTGACTCTTGGGTGACATGGTTTAGTGGTGGATTTGGCAGTGCTGGGGAATGGTTGGACTTGGTGATCTTAAAGGGCTTTTTCTATTTAAATAATTTGAGGACACACACAGGTGAGGACTGTCACAGAATCACAGTCTGGTTTGGGCAGGAAGGGACAATAAAATCATCCAGTTCCACCTCCTGTCATGGACAGGGACACCTTCCATCATCCCAGGTTGCTCCAAGCCCTGTCCAACCTGACCCAGTGAGCTGCAAGTCTGTGCTGCCTGCAGAGAAAGACACCCAAGGGCAGTCCTTGCTGCCCACAGGGGCGTTCACCAGGTGGGAGAGTCAGCCTCAGCTGTTGTTGGGATGGACCCTCCACACTGCTCATCATCCCAGCGGGGTGGAGTTTTCTCCCCTTTTGAATCTTCTGCCTTCCCACATTGATGTTTTTCCTCCTGTCCCCTTGAGATGCTGCCTATTGCATCCTGCCAATCCAGCCTCTGTCCTCGGTTTTGCCTTTCTTATCTCACAGGGCTCTGTGCTCTTTCTCACAAGCTGGCAGCCTCCTGGGCTCAGGGAGGGTTTTCCAGCTGGGCTGTGTCTGGGAGGCCTTGGATTGCAGCTGGACCTGGAGGATCAGGCAGTTCAGGGCCAGCTTTGCTGGACGTGCCATTTTGCTGATTTTGTGCCAGTTCAGTGCTCCAGGTGCTTGGCTCAGTGCTGGAGGAGGGAACTGGTTTATGGAATCACTCCTGCTTCCCTGTCAGCCTGAGGGCTCTGCCATCCTGCAGTGATCCGGGTCTGGGAGGGAGCTTTACCTTGTGTCCAGGGAAGGGAACGGAGCTGGGGAAGGGGCTGGAGCACCAGGAGAGGCTGAGGGAGCTGGAAAGGGGCTCAGCCTGGAGCAGAGGAGGCTCAGGGGGGCCCTTCTGGCTCTGCACAACTCCTGACAGGAGGAGACAGCCAGGAGGGATTGGGCTCTGCTCCCAGGGAACAGGGACAGGAGGAGAGGGAACGGCCTCAGGCTGTGCCAGGGGAGGGTCAGGTTGGACATCAGGAGGGATTTCTCCATGGAAAGGGTGCTCAGGCATTGATTGGCAGGGGCAGCCCACAGAGGTGGTGGGGTGCCCATCCCTGGAGGTGTCCAAGGAATGACTGGATGTGGCACTCAGTGCTCTGGGCTGGTGACAAAGTGGGAATCAGTCACAGGTTGGACTCGATGATCCTGGATGTCTTTTCCAGCTGAAATAATTCCACGATTTACATTGACTCAAGTGATAAACCCCAGTGCTCCCTTCACTCCCCTCCCTGAGCAGAAAAATCCCTTTTGCCCAACTGCTCCTCTATGTCAGGGCTCTGGGAACAACAAGATCTTCCCTTGTTCCCTCTGCAGAGTTCCAGGTGAGCTCTGTTTGCCCTCTTTGCAAGGCTCCACAGTGCCCTTGTGAGAACAGCCACAGAGCCATGCTGCAGGCTCTTGCTTTCCTCCCATGTGGGCAGACTCCTCAGACTGGAACAGGGAATGCTGAGGCCATGCTGTGATCCAGGTCTAAGAGACACTGGCAGAGAATCACAGGATAGGCAAGGTTGGAAAGGACCACAGAAATCATTTCACTGTAAGAAATTCTGGGCCCAGAGTGTCCAGAGCAGCTGTGGCTGCCCCTGAATCCCTGGCAGTGTCCAAGGCCAGGTTGGACAGGGCTTGGAGCAGCCTTGGATGGTGGAAGGTGGTCCTGCCCAAGGCAGGGGATAGAATGAGAGGATCCCCAAGGTCCCTTCCAACCCAAACAATTCCATGATTCCATGTCCAACCTGAATACCCCACAGGATTCAAGGACCCTTTAACTGGGCCCTTTTCTGGAAGCTCCTGCTCAGTCTGTAGCAGGTGGATCCATTCTGCTGACGCTTTGCCTCCCCAGGGTTTTTTTCCCAGGCTCTGCAGTGGAACAAGAGGATTCTTTGTGTTTCTTTTCCTCCTGGAGCTTTCCCTCTTTTCAAGAGAGACATCTGCTCTGGTCAATGGTACTTATCAGGCCTTTCAAACTCAATTAGGCACTCAAGAGCTGGGAGCGCTCAGCTTCCCTAGCCAGCAAAGGATTTTCCCCTCTGCAGCTCTGTAATACCATGATTTTACATGATTTTTTAAATAACTGGCCATTTGTTAGCATCTGAAATGCTTGGAACTAACAGCCATTCCTGCTTTGTTTGCTCTCTGAACAATTTCATTCAACACTTTTTAAGAGAGAGAAAAACAAAACTACAAAAAGAAATAATCAGTCTCTACCCCAACCCTGAACTGACTCGAATCTTAGATCCACAACAAATACCAGGGATTTTTTTTTTTTTTTTTTTTTGGCAGGTTTGAAAACCATTGCAGCATTTGAAAAGGTGAAGCCCTAGTGTGTTTCCCTTTGTGGAGGTGCATCCCAGGGCACAGGGATTTTTTTTTTTTGCAGGGTCTCCTCCTGCCCTGGAGCTGTGCCCGGGTCCTGCCCAGCCGGGCGGGAGGGATGGGATTAATCGTGTCAGATGTGGTTGGCTCTGCCTCTGATCTCCAAGGCCGGGGATATCTCTGTGTGTGCACTGCTGAGTTGGATTTTGCTTAGCAGAGCTCTGGGAAAGGTTTTCCCCTCTCAGGAAATCGCTTTAATGTTCATCTTTGTCCTGAATGAAAATGATGACCTAAATATATCTATGTTTTTGTACAACATTTTTTCTTTCTTGATTTAGTTAAGCTCCTCTGAGTGTTTCCTGTGCCTTTAACAAAAGTGTTTTAATATTTCAGGATTCCTTTTTGGGCTGCTGAGCTGAAGGTTCCAGCCCAGTGAGCTGTGTGCTCACAGGGGCCTGGGATACTTCATGTGTCACATTTTCATGTTCTGGGCTCCTTCTCAAGAGCTTCCAGGGGACACTGAGCTGAGCTGGCTTTGTGCAAGCGTGTAAGGAGGGCCAGGCTGGTGAGAGCAAAGGCACCAGCACCTCCAGGCTCACTCTCCAGCATCCATAATCCATGGATATCAAAGGAGAAAACGCAGGGAATGGGACCTGAGCATCCTGGGCTGGTGGGAGGTGTCCCTGCCCATGGGGGTGGAACCAGGTGAGCTTTGGGGTCATCTCCAAGCCAAACTATTCCAGGATTCTAAGGATTTCCCAGATTCCAGCGATTCCTGATTTTGATTTAAGTCAGAATTATTCAGGCAAAACCTCCTTTTTGTCCCCAAGGACAATTTTCTCTTTGCTGAGATTGCTCTTTCTGCAGATGGAAAATTCCCAAGTGTGAGTTGGCAAGCTCTGGTTTTCAGCTAAGGCAGATGCTGATGTATGTTTATACCCTGTTCCAACAAAAACTGAGGATAAATCAGGAGCTGAAGGCAGGAGGCATTTCCCCTCCTCATTCCAACAGCCCTCATGTTGCCAGTGGGGGGTGGGTGGAAAAATGCCAATTACAGTTAAGTCTGCAAGAATATGACAGCAAAGTTTAGTAAAATATAATTCCAGCTCTCTCACCTGTCCTACAGGGCACTTCCCTGGAAATTCAGGAAGAATTTTTTCATGGAAAGGGTTGTTAAGCATTGGAAGGAGCTCCCCAGGGAGGTGGTGGAGTCCCCATTCCTGGAGGTATCCAGGGAAGCACAGGATGTGGCACTCAGTGCTCTGGCTGGGGACAAGGTGGGGATTGGTCACAGGACAGACTCGATGGTCTCAAAGGTCTTCTCCAACCTTAAAGATTCTCTGAAATGAAGAAAGATCCAGAAAAGCTGACCTGCAGCACCTACTGCCTGAGAAATGTCGTGTGAGAAATAATAACCTGCCTTTATTTCAAGCAGAGGACTATTAAACTTCAAGAGCAAAGTCTGTAACCTCATCATGCTAAATTACAGTGATTAACTAAGAACACTTGATGGAAAATGGAATTCTCCAAAGCCTTTGCCTCTCCCTGGCTGGTAACACGATGCCTTATTCCCTCCAGCAAGGGCAAGGAATTCTTAAGCTGATTTGTCAGTCCTGCTGTGGCTGCTCTGCTCCTGCACAGCCGTGAGAGGCTGGGGAGGCTGTGGGAAAGGTGCTGCCTGTTCCTGGAGGCTTCCAGAATGCTCCAGCACTTGATAATGGCTTTACAGCTGTGGTGGTGGCTCTGTTTTGGTGGCCAGTTTAAATTTCATTTTAAATGCATCTCAACATCTCTGCCCCAAAATCTTCCCCTGAGGTCTTCTGTCAAAAGTCAGCTTTATTTGAGAGTATTTTTTGAGGTTAATTGAACAAAGCACTTGGGGGGATGAGAGGTTTAGGTCTGTGAGACCTCACAGATTTCATGGAACGCATGGATATTTTTTAGCAAGCTTTTCTCAGGTTGTGTCATTACATTCTTCAAGCCCAATGAAATCCAGTGGTTCCCTGGACCATTAGGAATGAAAGACTTCCAGTACCTGAAGGGGCCTCCAAGAAGGCTGGAGAGGGAGTTCCACAAGAGCATGGAGTGATAGGACAGGGAGGAGAGGCTTTAAAATGAAAGAAGGGAGATTTAGATGAGAGATTGGGGGAAATGTCTTGTCTGTGAGGCCCTGGTACAGATTTCTCAAGGAAGTCTGGCTGCCCCAACCCAGGAGGTGTCCAAGGCCACGTTGGATGGGGCTTGGAGCAGCCTGGGATAGTGGAAGGTGTCCTTGCCCATGGCAGGAGGTGGCACTGGATGGGTTTTAAGGTCTCTTCAAGCCCTAATCATTCCCCACTGAGGAGTTGTGTCTCTATTCACACATTTCACAGGGACTGAGCCCCTGACAGGGAAGCTTTTAAGTAACATTATCAGATGAAACCCGAGTCCTCTTCATAAACTATTTATTCTCCACAGTCCTATTAACAAATGTGCTCAGTAAGGGGAATTGGGTAAGCAGTTTTTCACTAGCCACAGGGTTTTTCTTCTCCACCTTTTTCCTGGCAGAAAATGACCCCAATGATCATCACCTGCATTTTCCAGTGAGCTCTTTCCTGAGTATTCAGTGTCTCAAGGCTGATTCCTGGCATTCTTCAGGTTTCCATCTCTTGGACAGAGGGAGGTGAATCACAGAATATCCCACAAGAATCCCTGAAGTCCAATTCCAGAGGAGGGTGGTGATCTTCCAGTGTTCTTTGTGGTGTGCGATAAACTCGGTGTGAGGTTTTGTCTGGATTTTCAAAGTTTGGTTTTCACAGAGTACATTCCTTAACCCTTGTTTTGCAACATCTGCTCACCTCAGAGCCCTGAGCTTGTTTCCACATGGGTTTGTGCTGTTCTGAAGGACACAGACCTTTGGGAATGCAGGTCAGTGTTTAGTGGAAAGGGAAGGCTTACAGTGAGTGAACTCTCTTCTGCCTGCCCCAGAGTGCTTGAGGGGCTGCTCCTGCTTACTCTGGTAACTCATCCTCATCATTAGCTGCACTAATTATGCATCTTCTTTCCACAGCCTGCTTGAAATGAATCCCTGTGTGGAAATTTGTGTCAGGGCCAGTAAGGAAGGAGGAAAAATGGATTCTGTTTACACTCCAGGCACCGTTGGTGAATCCAGCTCTGCAATAGCAGCTGCTGAGGGTTTAGAACATTTCTGCCTTTGTTTCTTCCTGTGGTTACTCATGTTTGTTTCAGGGTGAATGGTTTTGGCTTTTTACGACCAAGCTGTGAAGGGCAGAAAGATTCCTTGGGTTGTTTCTGCTCAGAGACTTCCATGTAGTTTTCCCAATATGCTATAGGAGCCCTGCTGGAAAACTGGGAAATGGTCACAGACTGGTTTGGGTTGGAAAGACCTTAAAGCTCATCCAGTTCCATGCCATGGGCAGGGACACCTTCCAGGTTGCTCAGAGCCCCATCGAACCTGAGCAAAAGAGAATTGAAAGAATCATTTTGAATGATTCTGCCCCTTGTGAGCTCCTTGTGTCCCCTCCAAGGTATGAAATTCCTGCTTAAGGACAAGTGACAACTGCTGTGTTTTCTGTGGCAGCATCAGGGCCTCTCTGCAGGCAGATGTTTATGAAGGGTAAGACCAAGGCCTGATTTGTTCCTCAAAAATCCCTCCTTTCCGTGACTGATCTCAAATCATTGTTATATTTGTGATGCACCCTTCATCCACTCTGTTTGCTGAGCTGTGAGGCTGCAAGGCAGTGGATGAACGGGTAACATGGAAAGCCTTCAGGGAACAAAGGGAGCTGCTTCCTTCCCCAAAATAACAATGCCTCTGTCTGGGCTCTAAGAATCCCTCCTGGCTGGTTGTGCTGCAGGCTGGGCTTCTTGAGGATTGTGTAACCACAGAACTTGTATCCCTGACTTTTCTGTACATTCCCAGGATAAACAACTCATTGTTTAATGCCTTTACTGGAGAGGCAGCAAGGAAAGGGGAGAGACTCAGGTGCTGAATCAGAAGAGGAGGTTTGTGAATTCCTCTCTCATCTGAAACAGGATCCATGAACACACATCTCTGCTGAAGTTTTGCTCTTAAATCTCTCAGCAACACAAACTTCTCCCTCCCCCCAAGTGATCTTTTCCAGGACTTCCTTACAGCTAAAGGTTTGTCCTAAGGACTAATCTGGCTGCCATTGGAGCACATGCCTTCAAGATTGATTTGTTTGGAGGTTTTTCTTGTTGTGATGTTGGTGCTGTAAGATTGGCCCCTTGTCTCCTCAGCCACTTCTGCTCTTCATAGGTCTGTTTTCTCCCTCTTCTCCTTTTTTTTTTTTTTTTTTCTTTTGGTAACTCTTGTTGCTGTGGGCTGTCCTTAATTGTGTTTCATCTGTCTTTAACACCTGGATGTGCCCTGGTCTCCTTGACAAAGTGGAGATGGGTCACAGGTTGGACTCAGTGATCTTGAAGGTCTTTCCCAACCTTAATGATTCTGTGAGTGTAAATAAACCAAAACTCCATTTAAATTGTGGATTTAAAGGAAAACAGATCTTTTATCTGCCACCAGTGCATGAGCAGTATCGGGGTGTCTCCTGAGGGGAAATCCTCGCAGGATTGCTGCCCCGTGGTCACAGGAGAAATGTTAATTTTAAGAAAGCAGCAGCACAGAAGCATCTGGGGGGCACTGAGGGTTTGATCCTGGTCCATTACAGTGCAAGATGCCATAAGGTCCCTTTGCACAGGGAAATGTGGCTGCAGCCACTGCTGTGCCCAAGCTGTGAGCACCCTGTCGGAGTTAACCCTGCTGAGAGGCTCCGTTCAGGCACGGATCTCACACCCAGTGTGGAACAGCCAGGTGGAAGATACCACAAACAAAGACTTCCCTCCTTCCCAGCCTACCTGGAGGGGAAACACCTGTGTTTTCCCTTTGCAGGAGCTCACAGGGAGGGGAATGGTGCCAGGAAAATGTGCTGAAAAACAAGGCATCTGTGGCTCACACAGTGCTTTCACTCCTTATTAAAAAAAAACAAAAAAAAAAACAAAAAAAAACAAAAAAAAAAAAAAAAAAAAAAAAAAAAAAAAAAAAAAACCCAAAACAACAACAACAAAAAAAAACCCAAAAAAACCGAAGCAAATCTAATTGAACCAAAGATCATCAAGTGCGTTCTTTTAATTAAAAAGAATGACTTCTAAATAAAATCTTCCCTTTTTCCCTTCTCCAAGCAGGCAGCAGTGCAGTGTGACACACACGTTTGGGCACAAAAGTGACACTTTCACTCACAGAGGGAAGATGAGGCCTGACTGTGATCAGTGTGAGGTTGTCCTGTGCTGCCAACACGATGTGACACCTCCCTGGGCCTGGGCACAGCCCGTGTCACATCTGCTGGGCATGATGAGTGTCAGGGTCAATCCAGCTCAGCACCACAGGCAGAAGATGTTTCTTCTTTTCACATCCTGAGTGGCTGAGCTGTCACTGAGGCCCAGCTCAGTGTCCCTCCTTGGTGACTCTTTGTGGCTGCTGTGGCACATGTGGACACAGCAGGAGAGCCTTCCAGGAACTGAAACTTTGCTTGGCTCTGAGGGACAGAGAGCCACACAAAATCCAGGCAAAATTCCCCTTCCTTACTAACCTATCTCTGGGCAGCAGCAAAGGCTTGGGGAAAAACCATCAGAAAGTGACCTGGCATAGATTTGTGGGGTCCCCCTTGCAATGGGGGAGGCTGGAGAGGGGGCTCTCCTTCAGGAACTGTAGTGATAGGACAAGGAGTAAGGGGGTCAAACTGAAAGAGAAGAAATTTAGGTGAGACATATGGAGAAAATTCTTTCCTGTGAAGGTGGGGAGGCCCTGGCCCAGGGTGCCCAGAGCAGCTGTGGCTGCCCCTGGATCCCTGGAAGTGTCCAAGGCCAGGTTGGACAGGGCTTGGAGCAACCTGGGACAGTGGAAGGAGTCCCAGCCTGTGGAATGGGTGGAACAACATAAGCTTTAAGGTCCCTTCCCACCTAAACCATGCCATGATTCTGTGAACTGTGGTGGATCCCTGCCCTTCTCAAGAGACCACAGCTCAGTGGGGCTCTCTGGGTTTACCCACGTGGGGGATCTGGCCCAGGAATTACCTGCTGCCACCTTTCCTGGAAGCAGTTCCTGCAGGGAACCTCCAGCTGCTCTCTCTGCTTCCTGTGCCTGGTTCACTCCGTGTGCTCGAGGGCTGCTGCACAGCATCCACCTTCCTGCTCACCACTGCAGCTCATCCCAGAATCCCAGGATGGATCAGGATGGAAAGGACCACTGGAGCTCCTCTGGTGCCACCTCCCTGCTCCAGCAGAGCCATCCCAGAGCTCAGGGCACAGGGTTGTATCCAGACAGTTCTGGAATATCCCAGTGAGGAGATTTCAGACCCTCTCTGGACAATATGTTCAGTGCTCAGTCACTGCACAGGGAAGTTCTGCCTCATGTCCAGGTGGAAATTCCTGGGCATCAGCTCCTGCCCATTCCTTTTATACTATTGCTGGGCACCCCAGAGCCTGGGCCCTGCTCTGAGCCTTCCCTGCAGACAGAGACAGGGAAGACATCCCCTCAGGAATAAACAAAGTACTGGATATTTGCCTTTTTACATGGAGGAAGATGCAAAAGCTGGAAGGTGTTTTAGCCTTCCCCGCTGGGAACAGTTTAAGACCTGCTTATGGGAAGAAATTAAGCAAGATGGAAATACCATTATCTGCAGAACACCGTGAAATTCAACAGACTTCAGAAAAGATAGGCTGTGTTTCAAAAAATATGTTTGAATGCAAACTCCCCGTCAAAGGAGGAGGTTGGTTTACCTTCAGCAGCACCTTCAAATACAAAGTACTGCTCAGAGGGAGGGTAAACATGACTCAAGTGCAAGCAGTTTTTAAAATACAGGCTGATAAACTGAACACCACATAAAAATGACTCCGTTGTGTGAATAACAATCCAGTGGGTCCAGCAAACAGAAATGACCCGTGCTTCACAAATACAATTACTGCACTTGGCTCCCTCATGGCTCAATGCCCTGCTTATAATAAATGGCCTTGAAAAACAGAATTTTTATAGAGAGTGGTTGGTTTGCTGAGCTCCTCCTCTGCTCCTTGCTGTGCTGAGGCAGGAATTGCTCATTACTCAGGGAACCCAACTCTGAACATAAAAGCAACCCCAGCAAATCAAGGCAAGATCCTCCTAATCCTGCTCCTTTGTTTCCAGCAGCAGCTTTTTCCCTACAGTGCTCTCGCAGACTCTGGAGTCTACAGCTGAAGGACTTTCTGAACGAGACACTATCACTGCCAGTCACTGTCACTTCCAGGATATTTACAGTCACTCATCATTAATGTTTTTTCTCCTCCACAAACTCACCCACGTGCTTTAGAAACTCAGGTAAGCTTGTGCCATCCACACTGGAAAATATCCCTGCTCTGTCTATAATTTTGTGCCCTCTAATTACGTGTAGCTAAGCTATTACATAACAATCCCAACCTGTCTGCCAAAGGGTGGAATTCGTAAGCAGGAGGGAATTGGAAAAAAAAAAAAAAGAGGCTTATAAACACCTCTGTGGCAAGATAATCTTATCTCAAAGCCTTTGTTCTTCAAGATTGCTCAGGGAGTTAATGATTGTGGTTGTGAAAGAGAGATGTGTTTAGAATAAGAGGGGGAAAAAAAGTAATAACATTGTTTGCTGGAGGTACAGCTCAGCAGAAGGAATCTGGGGGAGAAGGATCTGGAAGGTCTTTGTGCAAATGCTGCTGAGAATGAGACGACTCGTCAGGATTAGCTCAGGGAAAGGAGGATTTGATCAGCTTCTGTGTGAAGAGCTGCTGGATTGAATTGAGAGATCAAATCACTGGACCCTCAAACAGGGAATTCTGCTTGCCAGCAGTTTGTCCCTTTGTCCTTCAGAGGACACCCCACTGTCCCACACCCTCCCAGTGCTCCCCTAAAAGGGCAAAAAGGCACAAGCCTCCCCTGTGGGCAGCCCCTCGTGCTGTCAGAAGTCACCCACTCCCTCAGCCAGAAACAGCAGGAGAACCTGGATGGCCCTTAAGACCCATTCCAACTCTAATAATCCCAAGATTCTATGATTCTGTCCTTGATTGAGGAGTGGGATTCCAAATCAAGCCCTACTTCCAAGGCTGCAAAACCCCACCACAGCAAGACTCTGCTTGGAGATTTAGAAAGTGTGACGTGGGATCAGATTTAACTCCAAATACTTTGCACAAACTGCTCCAGGCCCTCTAATCCCTCCTGGCTGCTCATTAAGAACTCCCTTAAAGACTTCCTGCTCCATAGAGCTTTACTGGATGCCTACAAAATCGGGCAGTGCCTGGACTGCACCAAGCCATGACGTGTTTCTGGGTTTCTGCAGTTTGGGCCAAGTAAGGCCCCTCTTTAGAAGGATTCTTGGCTGGGAAATATGCAACTTTGTCCTTGGTGCCTCCATACAGTCTTGGGATGAAAGGGACATTAAAGCCCATCCAGTTCCAGCTCTGTGTCATGAACAGGGACACCTCCCACTACCCTAGATTGCTCCAAGCTCTGTCCAGCCCAGCCTTGGACTCTCCAAGGATGGGGCAGCCACAGCTTTCCTGTCAGGCTACCAATTGGAGCTGCAGGGGCTTCAAATGAAGAATAATTCCCCAGAAAGGATAAATGGAAAGGTAGAATTTGCAAGTGAGAAGGACAACTCCAAAACCTCAGCAGAAATAGCTCTGAAAGACATGGTAAAACATAGGAGTGCATTTGTCACCTCACAGGACACCTTTGTTTGAGATCCAAAAATGTTGAACCTGGGTTCATAACCCACGATTCAACTTCTCTTCAGTCAAGAAGAATGTTCTCATTCCAGCACTCCTGTCCTCTAGAGAATTGCCAAGTTCCCAAACAGCATAAAAATAAATGTATCCAATGGAAAGTGCCCCCCTATTCCAGTTCAGTATACCTGAAACCAAGAGAATTTTAGCCTTTCTAAGGCTATTCTAGTTTTCCCTTGTGGAATCCAGCAGAATCTGGGTGTCAGCCTCACCCCAGTGGGGCCCTTGCTGTGGACATGCAGCTCCACCAACTTCATTCTCTTTGTGGTCTCCTACTTAAAAAAAAAAAAAAAAAAAAAAGTGTTGATAGGATGAGTTTTCTTCTCAGAAGAGCTACGCCCATCTCCTGCACACGATCAGCCAGCAGGCTCTGTCCTGTGATATGGTGGAGGCTGCCCAGGAGTTCGATGAGCAGCTGTGAGTGTGGGTGCTGATAGGAGGGTGGATCTCCACTTTTGAGGCACAGTGCCACAACTCAGCTGTGCAGAGAGCACAAACACGAGGATTCCTACAGCCCTGTCCCAACAAAAGGTGATTTCTGCACCTGAGATCAACCAGGTGGCTCGTTCTGCTGGGCTGAAACCATTTAGGACTTGGCCACATACATGAGACACTGACCTTGATGGGAAAGGGGGAAATATCTCCTTCTATTGAAGTTTTAGGGAACAGTGTTAAACCTAACAAGTCCTGCCCAGCCACTGTGAGCTCAGTGAGAGCAGGGACAGTGAAAAACAGAGTGTAAGCGAGGGAGAATAAGTTTTAGAAGCCATTCATGTAGAACAGCCAGAAGGATGCAAAGGCAGCAGAGGAAATTTAAAATGCAGAGGTGATTTTTAGCAACTTAGACATCATTTGCATACTACATCCCTCTCTGATGTCTGGGCAGTGAAGGAGCTGGTGGCACAGCCTAGGAGAGCCAATTGTACTGGTGTGATGGAAAGATGATGAAGGGATGAGGAAAGGCTGAGGGAGCTGGGGCTGCTCAGCCTGGAGAGGAGATCCTGAGAGGGAAGCTCATCCCTGTGTGTGCCTGTGAGCAGGGAGGGTCAGAGCAGGGCCCAGGCTCTGCTCCAGGGCCCAGCAATGGCACCAGAGGAACGGGCAGGGACTGATCCCAGCAAGTTCACCTGGACAGGAGGAGGAACTTCCCTGTGCAGTGACCCAGCACTGAACAGATTGTCCAGAGAGGGTTTGGAGTCTCCTCACTGGGAAATTCCAATGGAATGGACACATGGACACAACCCTGTGCCCAGGGATGGCTCTGCTGGAGCAAGGAGGTGGCACCAGAGGAGCTCCAGTATTCCTTCCCAACCTGACCCATCCCGTGACTCTGGAATTACGGGTTCTGGGATTCTCTGACCATCGCTGTGCTGTTGTACTCCAGCTCAGCCCGTGAGTGCTGCCCAACGGGAGAGCTGAGAGGGACTTGGGACAAGAGCATGGCGTGGCAGGAAGCGGCGGAATGTTTCCCCACTGCCGGATGGAGGGGATATGGGGAAGGAATTGTCCCCTGTGAGGGTGGGCAGGCGCTGGCACAGGGTGCCCAGAGAAGCTGTGGCTGCCCCTGGCAGGTCCCAGGCCGGGTCGGACGGGGCTCGGAGCAGCCGTGGCGCAGTGGCAGGTGTCCGTGCCCACGGCTGGGGGGACGAGCTGACGTTCCCCGTTCCCGTTCCCCATTCCCCGTTCCCTGTTCCCATTCCCCGTTCCCCGTCCCGCTCCGTGCCGCGCTGACCCCGGGCCCGGCACCGCCGCCCCTCACTGAGAGTGACGTCACGCCCGTGTGACGTCAACGCCCAATCCCTGGGCGGCCGCCGCTGACGTCACCCGCAGCCAAGGCGTGCGCGGCTCCGGCTGAGGGACGGGGCGGCGGGAGCGGGAGCGGGTGAGTGCGGGGCCGGGCCGGGGGTTGCGGGGCCGGGGGGCTGCGGGACCCTGGTTTTGGGGGATTTGGGATGGCGGGGCCGCCCCGCTCCCGGCGCCACCGAATGAATGAGGTGGGGGAGGGGCGGCTTCCCCCGCCCCGCGCGGTCCGCTCCTTCGGGAACACGCCGGGACCGGCGGTCGGGGCTCCCGGCGCTTTGGAGCCTCGCCGCGGGCGGAGGGCTTTGTTCGTGCCCCGGCCCCTCGGCTTCATCGGCGGAGGCCGTGCCGGGTGTAGTGCCGGGGAATCGGGGAATGGTTTGGGTTGGGTGGGGACCTTAAACATCACCCAGTTCCAACCGCTGCCATGGGCAGCGACACCTAACGCTACCCCAGGCTGTTCCAAGCTCTGACTTTGGACACTTCCAGGGATCCAGGGGCTGCCACAGCTTCTCTGCACCCTGTGCTAGGGCCCCTCCACGCTCATCAGTCAAGAACTCCTTCCCAATATCCCATCTAAACTTAATTTTTTTTACTTTAAAGCCACTACCCCTTGTCCTGTCCCTCCATGCCTTGTCCCCAGTCCCTCTCCAGCTCTCCTGGAGCCCTTTAGGCTCTGCAAGGGGCTCTGAGCTCTCCCTGGATCCTTCTTTTCTCCAGGTGAGCCCCCCCAGCTCTCCCAGCCTGGCTCCAGAGCAGAGGGGCGTCCAGCCCTTGGAGCAGCTCCGTGGCCTCCTCTGTTCTCTCTCCAGCAGCTCCACATCCCTCTGCTGTTGGTCCCAGGGCTGGGGCAGCTCTGCAGGTGGGGTCTCACCTGAGCAGGGCAGAGGGGCAGAACCCCCCTCCCCTGCTGCCCACACTGTGCCCAGGACACATTGGACGTTCTGGACCAATCTTCCTTACCTGTTCCGGGAGTTTCACGCCGTTCAGCAGCTGCGTAATCTCCCTTTTTTTATTTTTTTTTTTTGTTTATTTTTGGTGGCTGAGGTCAGGTTTCCAGCGGGTCCCTCAGGGCTCGGGCTGACGTCTCCTCTTGGCGGCCCCGCGAGGGGCTCGGCTCATCCCCGGCCGTGCGTCACCCCGGGACAGGAGCCGTGCGTGTGTGTCAAGGTTATTCCAGCCCAGCTTGGCCAGCAGCTCCCTGCCAGAGGGACCAGCTCCAGCCTGGACACCCTGGCACATCCCCTCTGCCAGGGGACACCGGCAGGGACACAGCGTCCCAGCTCGAGGGGCTCTTGGAAGCCGAGGAATTGCCAGCAGGGACTGTGTGATGCATTTGGGCTGTCCAGCTCTCCAGCAGCAGTCACTGGGGTTGAGCTGGGAGTATCCCTTAGTTGTTGCAGCTTGAGTGCTCCCAAATGCAGGGATCTGATGGAGTTTCCACTTGGCAATACTTGGGCGCCGGAGAGGCTTCCCCATGGGCAGAGTGGCTTGAGTTTCATCTTCTGGATGCCCAGGGAAGGTGCTGTCTTTCTCCTTGAGCTCTTGCTACAGTTGGGAAAATGAGAGGAGCTTCCCAATGCATAAGCAAATCTGCAGGTCTGACGCAGAAACCGTGGGGTTTGGAGCCAAATGGGAGTTGAGAACTTGGAGCTCAGTGCCTTGGTGTGGATCCTATTCCCGAGGATGTGCCAGATCTTGCGCCCTGTGGAGTCCCTTAATTTTCTTTGAAAGAAGAAAGTTCTGGATTCTTTGCTTTAGCTCCCTGGAGGGGCATCCCAGCAGCTGTGCAGCCCCAGAAATCCTGTGGGAGCTCTGGGCTTTGGTTTGGCCTCTCTTTCCTCCCTCTCTGCCATTTTCTTTGAAGCTTGCAATGGGACTTTCCAGACCAAGCCCATGGCTTTCTTATCTTCCTTATCACCGTGACAGTCTATTAATAACTAATTTACAAGAGCTGCTGGTTTCCATATACATTTTTGACTTTTATGTGAGCAACAGGTGTTGCTGCTTATGTAACACCTTGGAAACCTCGCAGAGGATCAGCAGCTGGCAGTTCACTCACTAAATGTCATTTTATGAATCTTTTTTTTTTTTTTTTTTTTTTTTTTTCTTTATTCCCTCTTTTCCTTCTCCCTTCGCTTCAATCTTCTTACAAAGCCCAGAAATTTCCTGCTATCCCAGGCAGATTATTGGACATTGGAACACGTTTGCTTCCTACTAATTCTTTTGCACTGCCACTAATTAGTTTAAACTTTTGTCCTTCAGCCATGACCCCAGGCTGGCCGGTTGTGGGACTTGGAGGAGCTGCTTGTGCACCTTCAGAGCCCTTTCCCTGCCTGTGCCAAACTTCCAGGCATTTCAAAATCCAGCAGTACAGAGCAGTGATATCCCTGGCTGCTGCTGCTCTCACACGCACGGGTTTTTTTTCTTCCTTTTTTTTTTTTTTTTCCCTAAGGTGTGGGACAACTCCTACTCTCAGCCAGGTTTTGATTGGCTTTCCAAAGAGGCAGTGTCCTATAAATTGCCTTCTCCTCTCTGCTTCTGCCTTATCACCAGCTGAGACCCAGGTGAGTACAGGAGAGGGAAAATTCCAGCGGCAATTCCATTGCCTAATCCTTGAAATTAGCTTTGGTTCTTGGCGTAAATTAGTGGGGTGGGGGGAATAACTTTGTTGTTTCAGGATGAAACTTCCTCATCTTGCTGACACTTTTCTAATATCAGTTTGAGTTGATAAATGAGATCAGGGACTGAGAAACTATTCTGAAGGGGATATGGGAGGGGGGGTTTTAAAAATATATCATGGAATAGTTTGGGTTGGAAGGGACCTTAAAGCTCATCCTGTTTCATGGGCAAGGACACCTTCCACTATAAATTATATAGAGAATTTTTTTCTCTTCAGTTCCCCACAGATCAGACGTGTTCCCCTTTGGGATAGTAAAAAGGGAAGCCTATAAGTTATTTTACATCAGTTAATTTTTTGTGTGTGTGTGTTTAGAGCCGTTAATAACTCCTGGAAGGTATTTAAGATGGGAAATTTGGATGTAACAGAATGGGCTTTCCTGTCTGAGTTGCTTTTGCAAGTTGGTCACTGTGTGGGGCTGACTTCAGCTAGTTGGGGAAGTGATTTTAAGGCATAATATTGATTTATTTATATATCTGTGCATTTATGACAACTTCAGTAGCCGGTCACACCTGGTTTTTTCCCTCTTTGTATTTGAAATAGAAATAAATGTCATTGGTGGAGGTTTTTGCAGCAGCTCTGCTGCCTGGTTGTTTCAGTGCCTGGTATAAAATGCATTTACTGTTCTGAGTCAGACCTGGGAGTAAATTCTCAGCTTAAGCTTTTGTGGTTTCACTCCAGGTGCACTTAGAAAAACCAGTCCAGTCATTGGGAAACCAATTTTAGTCACAGCCAAGTTTTGTTTGTACTTTGCAGAGCTCAAAATGCCTTTTCAGGTACTTGGAGTGGAATTTTTTTGTCACACACACCAGCGAGTCTGTCTCAGTGCTGGAAGATTTTATTTTTCCATGCTTAAATAGGACGGGATTATCATGAGAGCTGGTGCCTGGGTCTGTGTCCAGATGGAATTTGGATATTTCCAAGGATAGACACTCCCATCACCTCTCTGGGCATCTCAGATCAAGTTTTTTTATCAGTTTAAATGTCATTTTTTAATAATGCAGTTTTATGGGGCTGTCTTCCTAGACAATAGGCAGTTCTGCAAATCTGTATTTAAATAGCAAAACGCCCTCAAATACCAGAATATTCTCAGTCAGTCGACCTGAGAAGTGAAAGGAACACCCACATTAATCACTTGTTTGCTTTTCTCTGCAACTGGAACTCATCTGCAGCAATAAACTGCTGCAATTTCTTGTGGAGAGCTTCCATCCACCTGACTCTCCCTTTTAGAATGTATGCCCCAAGAAAGGATTTGACAGGGTAACCTCATCAGGCAAGTTTGAAATATGCTTTCATCTGGGAATTTACATATTCTGGATCCTTGGGAAAGAGTTAAAAATTGTTCAGAGGGGATAAGGAAAAAATAAATGGTTGTGCCTTGAGGATTTTATTTGAGAAAATTAAATTTGCACCACAGAAACCACCAGTTGTGGCTGCAGGTGTCATTTATTTGGGGTACTTTGCATTCCCTTCCCCAGTGAGACAGATTTGGAGAGAAAGAAGCCAAATTTGAATACAGCATGGAGTAAATTACAATTATATGAAATAATTTGGTCATTTTCCTGAGGCCTGGCCAAGCCCTGCCACTCCTCTCTTTGCTTTCTGGGCATCATCCATCCTGAGTGTGAAATCAGAGTAAATCTCCATTTTTTTCAAGAGATTTCCTGCCTGCTTTTCTCAGCTGCTCTTGCTGATGCATCCTGAGGAGTTTTGCTTATTCACAGCAGCCTGCAAAACTTTCGCTCCAAACGTGGCATCACAGCAGCTTTGGTTTAGTCTGTATTTAGTCTGCTTAAAGTCACAGTTTCGAGAGATGTTTTAAAAAAGGTTTAAACTTGGGCTCTACAGTGTTCTTCCTGTCCGTTTTCCTGGACTGTGGCTGTCCGTTTTCCTGGACTGTGGATAATTTCTTGAGCTCACTCCAGGGGGTACATTACCTCTGCTCATGTTACATCCCAGGCTGCTTTCAGCCCTCACTTGGCACAATCCCCCAGCCCTCGAATGGCATCAAATTCCCTTGGAACCCTTCGGATTTGCTGGGGGAGCCTAAAAGCCCTTTTTACTGGGGTTGAATCACTCCTGACTCATCTTTTCCCTCTCTCCTCGCAGCACACCTGAAGGGGCAGGATGCCAGTCGTCAGGAGCCTGGGCAGAGCTGCCAGCCAGCTGCTGCAGAGCTCTGGCTGTGGCTGTGGCGTGTCCCTCGTGCCCGTGCGGGCCATCGGCGTGTCCCCACGCCAGGTGGCCTCCGACGCCAGCTTCCACTCCGTGACGTTCAGCGAGTCGGATCACCCCCGGGTGCTAATCACAGGTCAGCATTCCTGGCACAGCTGGGTTCCTGCTCCCCACTGAGCATTCCCACTGCTCTCCCCCCTCCCCGAAGAGGCAGATCTGGAAGCAAAAATACCCCAAATATCCTGGAATTGGGATGGTCTTTCCCATCGGGCGGTAAGATTGGAGTCCCGCGTGGACTTTGCTGTTTTAATTCCAGAACTCTTCTAAAACCAGTTCCTTGAGAAAAAAACTTCCTGACTTGCTGAGGAAATCATACTAATTCTTGATGTGGTACAGATAATAATGGAATCCTGCATTGTGACCCCCTTTTCCTCTGTTTTTTGTCTCTTAGGTGGTCTTGGCCAGCTCGGGGTGGGACTTGCCAAGCTGCTGAGGTGGGTCCCCATTCCCTGGCTTGCTGTGAGGGAGCAATTCCAGCTTGAGCCATCACTTCTAGGAGCAATAGTTGTCTGGAAAAGTTGTTTATAAAAGAAATCCTATTTTTCAAATGCTGTTTTGCCTCTTGGCTTTGTAAATAACATTAGTGGCTGGACTCGATGATCTTAAAGGTCTTTTCCTCAATGATTCCTAATGATTCTATAATTACATTTTCACCATCATTTTATTTGTCCCTCCTGTGCTTGCTGTGGGTTCCTGACGTGCTTTCTGCATGTCCATTGGTCACGATTCCCAAAATAGCAGGATTTTGTTGAAGGGACTGTCTGCTGAGCTGTTTGCTTCCAGTTAAATGGGAGTATTCAGAGTCTGAACCCTCAGAGTTTTCCTTCTTTTTCCTTCTCCTCTTCCCCCACCTCAAGCACAGTTACCTCCTTTTTTTATGATATCTTTTCAAGACATGTGAAATGCTCCAAGAGCTCTCCCTGATCCATGTCCTTGTCCATACCCAGCTCAGCTCCAGTTGATCATTTGCTCACAGTCTTTTTCTGGACGAGATTTGGACCAAGACCAAAAGTGAGCAGACTCACTGCACTCAACACTGTGGCAGTTTGAATATTTTCTACCATTTCTGTGATGTGTTTTAAAATTATCCAAATAATGTGAGCCCAGAATGTGCTCCAATGCCCCCAGATTTGTTCTCTCCAGCAGCCTTGTGTTGATTAGCACAAGGTCACAATTTCTCTCTTTTATTTGCTTAGTTGATATAAAAGTAGCTGCAGTTACAACAATCCCAGTGGCTTTTTGTTGTCTGCAAGGGAATAAATTATGCCTGGCTAAAATTTTCATTGAGAAAAGGATAGGAAAGTCTCTTTCCCAAAAAAGTTCTTTCTAAAAAACTTTTCTAAAAATTTTTCTATCCGTATGCAGACTTTGACTGCTACCAGAAGTATTTTATCATTTTTTAAGATGCTGTGTTGATATTTCAAGGATTGTTGGGTTTTTGTGGGTTTTTTTGTTTAGTGCAGTAACTGATTTTATTGTGGAAAATATTGTTCCTTCACTATCACTCCTACAAAACAAAATAGCAACTGATGGATTATCTCAAAAAGCTGTGGACTCACTGTTCCCTGTGGGTATTTTTACACAGGAAACGCTTTGGAAAGAACAATGTGATCTTGTCTGACATTAGAAAGCCTGCTGATAATGTTTTTTATAGTGGTAAGTGACTGGGGAAGCACATGGAAAAAAAAAAATCTTGACTTTACCTCTGATGTTCATAAACTAATTATCAAAGTGATAAGTGGATTACACTGACAGCCTTCTGCATGATGCCTCCCTGTTTGGAAATCTTGCCAAGATGTTGGTTTCTTCTCTTGCTACCTTTTCCTAAATATTCCTCTTTGCATTTTTTCACTGCTGCTTTGCCACTTTGGTGACTTGAATAACTTTGAGGCATGTTGTGTAAAAAGAGGTGCTTTTCTTCTTGTGGAAGGAGAAAAACTTGTGCCTTGTTTTTACGTGCTCAGGGAATTTTTATTATGAGGAGGATATAGAGTAGGATGCAAGATTCTTTGATTTTCACTGGAAACCTGCTAAAATTTTTCCTCGGCGTCGCTGTTTAGTGATGTGTTTAGGTGACAGAAACAGCAGCCTGAACTTCCTGCAGAACCTCCCTTCCCTCCATCCCTGACAGCTGATTTCCCACTGCTCCCATCTCCTGCAGGTCCTTTTATCTTCGCTGATATCCTGGACTACAAGAACCTGCGGGAGATCGTGGTGAACAACCGCATCACGTGGCTCTTCCACTACAGCGCCCTGCTCAGCGCCGTGGGGGAGGCCAACGTGCCCTTGGCCAGAGCTGTCAACATCACTGGTGGGTGCTGGAGGCTGGCTCAGGGGAGCTTTGGGTGGGAGAGCAGGCAAAGGTTCTGCCCCGGAGGGTGTCAGGCACTGGAAGAGCTCCCCAGGGAATGGGGACATTCCCAAAGCAGCCCAGAGCTGTTAACATCACCAGTGTGTGCTGGGCTGCCAGTGCTAGAAGCTCAAGAGAGCTTTGGATGGGAGATCAGGGAAAGGTTCTTCCCCAGAGGGTGGCTGGGGGTCTGGAGGGAGCCTGGCTGGCCCTGTCCACTGGCTGTGTGGCCAGGGGCAACCGTTCCCAGGCTGAGAAGGGTCAAGGAACGATGGAAAGCAGATGGCTCTCTGCTTCCTACGAGTCTCCTGATCCCTTGTGTCGAGGTTGGAAGTAAAGATCAGAGAAGGCACTTTTGCATGGAAGTTTTTGCTTCTAAAGGGGGTGCAAAAGAGGAAGCAGGACCTTAAAGCCCAAGGTTTTATCCTGAGTCCTCCTGGGGGTGTTACCATTGGGGGGCTGGTACAGTGGGACAGGGTGTGGCCAGCCAGGGATAAACCAAGCCCATTGGGGGATTAACAGGGAGATACTACCAGAGGGTAAACAACTTAACCAACTCAATATTCATTACCACACCAGAGGGTGTCAGGCACTGGAACAGATCCCCAGGGAACGGGGGAATCCCAAGGCAGCCCAGAGCTGTCAACATCATCGGTGTGTGCTGGGCTGCCAGTGTAGGAAGCTCAGGAGAGCTTTGGGTGGGAGATCAGGGAAACAGACACCCTCCAGGATCAGGAATCAGACACCCTCCCCCAGAGGGTGTCAGGCACTGGAACAGCTCCCCAGGGAATAGGGACACTCCCAAAGCTGCCAGAGCTCCTGGAGCATTTGGGCAAGGCTCTCAGGGATGTACAGGGTGGGGTTGTTGGGGTGTCTGTGCAGGGCCAGGATTTGGGCTGGATGATCTTGATGGGTGCCTTACAACTGAGAATAGCCTATAATTCCCACAATGGCTTGAGAAAGCAGAATATTCTGGTAAATACTGTTTTGGGGTTTTTCCAGGTTTACACAATGTTCTGGATATTGCAGCAGAGCATAACTTGAGGCTCTTTGTTCCAAGCACCATTGGAGCCTTTGGACCCACCTCTCCTCGAGATCCAACTCCTGATCTCTGCATTCAGAGACCAAGGACAATCTATGGAGTCTCCAAGGTCCACGCCGAACTCATGGGAGAAGTGAGAATTTTTTTTTTATTCATTTCCTGAAAGGTCTTGGAGAACTTTACTGAAATAGGTTTCCCAAAGAAGTTGTGGCTGCCCCTGGATCCCTGGCAGTGTCCAAGGCCAGGTTGAACAGGGCTTGGAGCAACCTGGGATAGTGGAAGGTGTCCCTGCCCATAGCAGGGGTTGGAATATTCTTTAAGGTCTCTTCCCACCCAGGCCATTCCATGATTCTCTGATTGGAACTTCATTGCTTTTGTAATATTCCTCACTCATTCTTTTCCCCATTTTTCCTTCCTTCAGACTTTAGTACTCAGCAATAGTCTGAGACAGCTCTGAAGGTCAAATATCTTTTTGTGTTTTGTTGGGAAGAGCACAAATTAGGGAAAGCTGGCAAACAGCTGACTTTGTGTCATTTCTTTCCCTGTTTTTTATGGCTTTGACCTCTGTGCCAATGTGAGTGGCACTGCAGAAAGGACAGTGCACAAAGCCTTGTGACAGCAGGTACACAATGAAGACTTTTTGCTCCTCCTCTCCATAAAAAGACTTTAAAGCCAAAGCACTGGGAGTCTGCGCATGCACAGCTTCTCTTTTGGCTTTATAGTTATTTATAAACAACCTTTTTAAAGCTGATATTTTTATACAGTTTCCTCACGTTGGTGTGAGGACTGTATTATCCTGGAAAGTCTCACAAACCTGGGAATGTTCAGTTTCTGAACACTGTAGTCCCTACATGAGTAGCATGACAGTCCATGTCAAAGATCCATATCTGCTGATGTGCATGTGAGCTGGGAAAGGCCAAGCAGGGAGATCAGCTGCCAGGCAGGGAATGGGGTTTGTCCAGTAATTCTGCCCCTTTCATCCCTGTCCTGGGACAGCTGGGGGTTCATCCTGTGTCAGATCTTTCCTGTGAAATCAGTGGGAGTGTGATCAGCTCTTGGTGTGTAACTCTGTGTTTCTCCCTCTCCCCAGTACTACCACTACCGCTACGGCCTGGACTTTCGGTGCCTCAGGTATCCAGGGATTATCTCTGCTGATTCCCAGCCTGGCGGGGGGACAACAGGTGAGAGACTGGTGCATGACAAGAGGGATGGGGAGGACTTTTCACAAGAGCATGGAATGACAGGACACAGGGAATGGCTTCCCGCTGCCAGAGGGCAAGTTTAGATGGGATATTGGGTAGGAATTGTTCCCTGTGAGGGTGCTGGAGCCCTGGCACAGATTTCCCAGAGAAGCTGTGGCTGCCCCTGGATCCCTGGAAGTGTCCAAGGCCAGGTTGCATGGAGCTTGGAGCACCCTGTGATAGTGAATGGCATCCCTTCCCATGGCAGGGCATTGGAACTGGTTGTTCTTTAAGCTCCCTTCCAACCCAAACCACTCTGTGATTTCATGATGAGTATCACATAGTCCTGCTGCCAGATTTGAGACAGGAGTCTTTGGGCTTGGTCAGAGGTTTGTTGATATGAAGTGCTCAACACAGATCCATTATTCTCTTCCCCAGATTACGCTGTCCAGATTTTCCATGATGCCATAAAGACTGGCAAATTCAAGTGCTACCTGAGGCCGGACACCCGGCTGCCCATGATGTACATCGATGACTGCCTGAAGGCCACGCTGGAGGTCATGGAGGCCCCTGCAGAAGCCCTGACCATGAGGACCTACAACATCAGTGCCATGAGCTTCACTCCAGAGGAGCTGGCCCAGGAGGTGCAGAAGTATGTCCCTGAGCTCCAGATGACCTACAACGTGGATCAAGTCAGGCAGGCCATAGGTTAGTATCCTCCCTGTGGCAGCAGGTAAGAAAAAACACCATCAGGAGCAGAATAAAGTCTCTTTTCTTTTTAGGAACTGACAAATTGCTCCTGTGCAGTTCAAGTCTTATGGTACAAAATTCAGCTTTAGTAGTGATGAAACATCTCAAAGTTCAGAGAGATTTTTCCTAAACCTCACCTTTCTTGGTTCTTTTTCTTTTTTTCCCTGCAGCTGACAGCTGGCCCATGAACTTCGACGACAGCAACGCCCGCAGGGACTGGGTTGGAAACACGATTATGACCTCCCCGAGCTGGTGACCACGATGTTTAGCTACCTTGGGTCTGACTCTAGGGTTGCCCAAGCTAACTGAAATGCTTTCAGATGTTTCCAGATTTCCACAGAGGACCAGGAAGAAATGGCTGAATTTTAGTTTCTAATTTTCTGAGTCTTAGAGCACGTCAGTTACTAGTTTTTGTAAGTAGCGACAGAGTTGGGCAAAAACATCCTGTAGGTGGAATGTCCTTTAGATAAACAGCATCACTGGGTGCTTTCCCCAAACACAGCACTGCTGACAAACACAGAGGTCTTGAACTTTCACACTTAGGGAAAAACACCAAAAGTAGCACTTAGTCCTGGCTGATGGCTCTCCAATCATTCCTGCCTCTTCCTTGGCAAACAACACGGGATAGCATTGTCCAGCCTGGCCTTTCAGACATATCCCAAAAGTTAATGATAGGTTTTGCATTTTCCTTGTGGGGGATGTTAGGTTGTAGCAAGACTTTTTTTTACTCTTTGTTTACGAAAGAGACATAAGAAGAGCTGTTTCATGTTTCCAAATTGCAGGGGGTCGTTGCAATTCTAGTTTGAAATCAAACTTTGCTCGATAGCTCCTATTTATATCTCTCTCTAGTGCTGTCTAAGCATACACTTTTCTATACCTAGGGCATACAGAGTAGCATTCTTATGCTGCTGCTTATAAATGTGAAGTGGAATAGGACTTGAATTCTCATCATGCTTTAAAAAAAACCCAGGGTTTACAAGCAAAGCTTTGTCCTGTTCTCTGCAAGTGCTGCTGCCTTCAGTGCAACCTCAGAGGGAGAGCTGAAATCTGAAGAGCTGTTCCATGGATGTGAGTCTGGGTGGGGTTTCAGGGAGGCCAAGCCCCTGGCTGGGGTTCTTAGCAGTACTTTTGGTTCTCCCACTTGTTTGGTGTCCCTGCACAGTGTCAGATTGCCTGGAACCAGTTTTAAAGGTGGGCTGAGGAGGGAGCCTTACTGTAGAGTCGGGTCAGCCTTGGAAATCTTTCCTGTTCACCCCGTTTTCCACGTGCACTGTGTTTGTAGATGCTGTTTATGTGTAACTCATACCCTTTTATTCTTCAGAGAGGGATCCAGAAGCTGAAACCATCTTCTAGCTACAGCTAAGGGCTGTTCTGCTCGTTGAGTTTCATGCACAGGAGGTTCTGGGATGAACAAGGGAGTTTTAGTAGATGTGCGAGAGGAAGAGGTGTCAGTTCAAAAGCTGCTTAGGAGACTTCAGGAAATGACAAACTGGAGAGACAGGAAAGTCATTGTAGGTAAAATAGCAGTTTCCATGGATGTGATGGATGTGAGTCTGAGCTGTCAGTTACTCTAGCTGAGAAACAGCTTCTGGGAGCTTTGGACTTTATTTTTTTCAAAGAAAAAAATATTTTTCATTTTCAAAATGACTGGAAGTTCCCTACAGGAAGCTCTCCTTTTTTTTTTTTTCTTTTTTTAATCTTGTATACTCCAGTAGTATGTGTAGGTAAAAACATGCAAGTTTTTTTGTTTTTTTTTCTTTTTTTTGCTTACAACTTGTTTGCTCTGTTTTCTGTCATGGTGCTTTGGTGGTTGTGAGTCTGTTGTGTTCTCCGTAACCCTGCCATGATCAGACTTTTGTCTCTTTGTGCAGGAGTTCTCCTGCAGGGAATATGTTTCCTCACAAAAGTAACCTTCCAGTGAAGAGTCTGTGGTGAAACTCAGTTCTTTGAACCATTTGTTACACTTGTATCTCTTGGTTTTGTACCTATTTTATAGTTTCATCTGTGAACAAAGTAGGAATTTCCCAGGTATTTAAGCTCAAGGGTCCTGGCTGTTACTGAAACATTTTTGTATTGTTTACGTTGCTGAAAGGACAAGTTTTTAAACTTTGGCCACTGTTGTAACTCGTAGCTCAAGTGTAACGTTTGGCCCAATGGGCCAGTGAAGTCAGCCCTCCCTTCACACCCTGCCAGGAGAGACTGGCTGGGCTTTCCCTCTGCCCTGCCCAAAAGCATGGGATCCAGAGGTGGATTATCTCCCAGGGACCTGGAGCCAGCAGATGAAGGGCTGGAAAGGAGCTGAAGTGTCGTGTCCACTCCGCAGTGCCTCTGTTCCACCCTCGGGAAGTGTCAAATAAAGAGCTGTTGATGGATCTCACTCCATTTCTTTCTGTCACTCAAAGTCCTGGGCTCTGATCCCCTCCCCCTCATTCCCAGCTCCAGTTTAATTGGAGTCAACAAGAGTGAAGAGCAGCAATGTTCTTTCTTCTGAAACACTGTCCTTGGTGGTGGAATTACACAAAAGCCTTGGTGTCACAGCAAAGGTGAAATTCAAACCTATGGCATTTTGAACACAGTGTTGTTTTTTCCTGCCAAGATGTTGCTGGCCACATTTAGGAGCCATTTAAGGAACTTAATTTTTTAAAAAATCTGAAATAAACATGTTCCAATAGAGAGTGGTCTGGAGGAAACTGTGGTGACAATAAGGGACTGTTATTAAATGTGTCTGTGAGGCCTGGATCCTGTTTGAAATTCTCATTTTCAATCTCACCAATGATCTGTATTTTTATTTTTCTTATGTCTTCCATTAACTTCTCTTGTAATGATGTCACATTTTTTTTTCTGCATTAAACCAACTTGATGTGGTACAAAATATCTACCTTTTGCTACCAGTTGGGATTTTGACTTCTGGGCAGAGACTTCCCTTGTGACACTTGAGCGCTGTGGCTGTCGAATTACCTATTAAGGACAAAAAAAAAGTTAAAAAATAAAGGTTGTTAAGAATATTTTTTTCAACTGTTGTTAGTTGTGGGTGCTGCCTACTTTAATAAAATCCTATGCAGGTGTATCCTGGGTTTGTCATCCTTGGCTGGAGCAGGTGAGAGCAGTGCTGGGGGCTCCTGGTCACTGCTGAAGGAGAGCTGGGGAGGGACCTGGGACAAGAGATGGAGAGGCAGGACACAGGGAATGGCTTCCCACTGCCAGAGGGCAGGGATGGATGGGATATTGGGAGGGGATTCTTGGCTGTGAGGTGGGGAGTCCCTGTTGGGTCCCTGTTTCTGTGTCTGAGCAGGTTCTGCCTCCAGGTGTTGCACAACCTGCGGTGGGTCAGCAGGAGAAGCTCGGGTGAGGAGATCACACTCCTGACTCCCTGCAGCCCTGCCCTGCCTCCTTAATCTGGGGATAAACCCTCCCTGCAGGTGAAAGGAGGCCTTGGCCTCCTCCCACACCTCGGCTTTCTGGTGCTGGGAACCTCTGGTGGGAGAGCATTCCTCCTGACCACACTCCTGACTAACGTGGCCGTGGCTGTGCTGGGTGGAGCAGCACCGTGCTCTTCCCAGCTGCTCCTCTTTGATCCTTGGGCTGGATCTTGTTGAGTCCTGTTTGACACAAGCCCAGCCTGGCGTTTAGAAGTGCCAGAGGTGACGGTGCTGCTTCCAGAGCTGCTGCAGCTGGAGCCAGGCTGGGAGAGCTGCAGGGGTCACCTGGAGAAGAGAAGGATCCAGGGAGAGCTCAGATCCTAAGGGGATTCCAGGAGAGCTGGCGAGGTTCTGGGGACAAGGCATGGAGGGACAGGACAAGGAGGAATGGCCTCAAACTGAAGAATGGTGGGATTAGATGGGATTTTAGGAGGAAATTCCTGGCTGTGAGGATGGTGAGGCTCTGGCACAGTTTTCCCAGAGAAGCTGTGACTGCCCCTGGGTCCCTGGAAGTGTCCAAGTCCAGGCTGGAAGGAGCTTGGAGCTGCTTTCTTCTCTTGGCTGTTTAAGACATCAGACAGGTGCAGGAAGAGGAGGAAGCTCTTCCCACAGTGGAAGAGTGTGAGGGATGTGGAGGATTAACCCCTGTGCTTTTGGAAAACCCTTCCTGCCCTTCCTCAGGTTGGAATCAAGCTCCCTGCTGTTCACCAGGAGCTCTGCATTCCTGCAGGGAAGAGAAGTTGAGCCCAGAGAGGTGCAGAGAGGAGAGGAGAGGATCTGGGTTATCCAGAGGGAAATCCGGGGGCTGGGATCCCTGCCCTGCAGCTCCCTCCCCACACTCCGTGTTTCAGCCAGGCCTGGTGGCTTTCCTACCCCTCAGGCAGGTTGTGTCTATTTTAGGGGATCATCAGCTGATGCTTGCCCTTCTCCTGGAGCCTCAGGGCAGACAAATGCTCCCCAGGCTATTTCTGGCTCCATACCATAACTGTATGTGATCCTAAATTCCCCGTGGGACTGAGCGCCTGTGGCATGTGAGGGGCAGGGAGGGGGCAGCTCCTGGAACAAACCCAGGGATTTCAGGATGACTGGGATGACAGAGCAGCTCAGAGCTGCACACAGGGCTCTGGAGATGCAATTCAGAAGACATTCATGCCTCAGCAGCACCATTAGGGAAGCTAAATCTGAGTGGGCTTTGCTTAGTCAGGAGAGAAAGTTGTTTCCTGCCCTTGTTCTAAACTGGGAGCAGTTTAGGAGGTTTTCCTGCCCCTATAGTCCTCATGCAGCCTCCTGGAGCTCCTGAGAAGGTGCAGCACACAGGTTAATGTTCACTTTTGAGGGGACTTAAACTTTTTAACAAAAAATATAAACAGTTTTGTGCCCTCTCTCCCCATCTGATATGGATCCCCACAGTAGAAAAGATCTTGGATACAGGATAATATTTCTTTTGACCTCAAGAAGAGGTCAGAACATCAGTTTGGAGAAAAGAAGGCTCCAGGGAGAGCTCAGAGCCCCTTCCAGTGCCTAAAGGGGCTCTGGAAGAGCTGAAGAGGGACTGGAGACAAGGCATGGGGGGACAGGACACAGGGAATGGCTTCCCACTGCCAGAGTGCAGGGATAGACGGGATATTGGGAGGGAATTTATGACTGTGAGGGTGGGAAGGCCCTGGCACAGGGTGCCCAGAGCAGCTGTGACTGCCCCTGGATCCCTGGTAGCGCCCAAGGCCAGGTTGGGTGGGGCTTGGATCACCCTGGGACAGTAGGAGTTGTCCCTGCCCATGGCAGGGGGTGGCACAGCATGCTCTCAAGGTTCCCTTCCAACCCAAACCATTCCATCATTCCACGATTCTCTGAACTCTTCCAGAGATGAACGTGAAGATGAATGGAAAACTGGGCTGGGAATGCATCCTCAGGAACTCCCTGGATGAGCTTTGGACCAATCCTAAAAAGGAGGAGGTTCTTGGCAGGGCACACCTGGCTCCAAGGTCACCGCCAGCCGATCGTTTTTCGGGCACTGCTGCCAGGGTGATGTCACCTCACCTGCGTGATGCAACAGGCTCTTCATCTCTCCAGCCTTTTCCCAATTCCAGATTAAAGATCTGCCACTGGCAGAGCTGTTGCAAAAGGCACGAGTTGGAGTAAAGTCCAGATTTTGTCCCCTTCGACCCAAAAGTGCCCAGATTTGGTGCATTTTTAAAGCTTCTCTTCCTGGACCCTTGTGATGCTGAGAGACCCTCATAGGTTTAGGAAAAATCCTTCCCTTTCAAATCCTTGTAATTTTAAGGAAAGATTGATCTTTTAGAAATTAATATGAACCGTGTGAGCTCCAAAATCTGTAATTAATTTTTAAGACAGTTGAGTTTTAATATTTGATCACTGATTTATTTATAATAATTCCTTATCTTATTATCTTGCTTACTTTAGTGAATCAGTTTTTCACTATATCCACAGCAATATTCCTTTGGTAAATACAGGAATTATGCCATAATTGCTCAGATATGGCTTGCCAACATGTCCTAAATTGTGATAAACTGCTAAAATGACATTTTTAAGAAGGGTGTCTTATAAGGAACTCGTCACAAAGTGTCTGAGAGTGTTTGGCTGCACACAAACACCACCCAAGGATGCTGTTTTATGGGATAAGTGGTCTATTGAGCTCCGAACTCTAGGGAAGCTTGGTTTGGTGTGGATTTGTCATTGATGTGGGTGTCTAATATTGAAATAAAATATATTCCTTTTGCCTGAGTCCAGCCCCATCCTGGGGGACACACAGTGTCTCCACACTTTTCCCAGCTGCACTTGCCTTTGGGGAAGGTAAAAGGAGGAAAAGGTCAATAAATGAGCAATTTCCCTTCATGTTTCTCCTTTTTCATCACCTCTCCTCCTGCCACACCCACATGTTTTTATCGTGGTTAGGTGTGGTTTAAGCAGGTCTGAAGTCGTGGCAGGGACCAAGAGATGTCACACTTGGCCTTGTTGGAGGAAAATGTACTTTGGAAACTGCAGATAACCCCAATTCCTCCTGCAATGTTTCCCCACCTACAGGTGGTGTGGAAGCTGACATGTAGAACAAACAAAAGTAATTCCCAATCAGATTAGAGCTGAATTTGCTGGAATTGAGAGCAGCAGGGGGAGGAAGAGGGGTCAGTGAGGTGCAGCTCCTGCTCATCCAAGCCCAGGACAGCTGATCACAGAAACAGAATGGAATATTGGCACCAAGGTGGGAACAAACCTCCAAGATCATCAAGTCCAGCCTTTGACTGGATCCCACCATTACCACTAAACCACATTGTGAAGAATCTTCTGGTTCCCCCCACAAGACCCCTGGCCCACTCCTTGACCCCACCATCTCTGCTGTCACTTCTCCATTAGTTTTTCCACCTCCATGGAAGGCAGAGGCCTTGCAAAGCCCAAATTAGCACAGGGAAGTTTGTTGAGCTGGTTTTAATACACAGTTTGGCCAAAGAGCTGCTAAGAAAACAGCAACAGCAAGAAATCCATGCATCCATAGCCAGCCATGCATGCATCCATCCATCCATCATCCATCATCCATCCATCCATCCATCCATCCATCCATCCATCCATCCATCCATACCATCCATCCATCCATCCATCCATAATCCATCCATCCATCCATCCATCCATCATCCATCCATCCATCCATCCATCCATTCCATCCATCCATCCATCCATCCATCCACCCCATCCCTGTCCCTTGGCCAGGAGCTGCAGGCTCTCTCTGGGCACACCCTGGGTCACAGAGCAGACATTTGGGTGCTGATGACCCCGGGGGTGTTTGCTCTGCTGGCAGTGTGTCCAGGAGCAGTGCCAGGAGCAGATTTCCCACCTCCAGACCTCCAGCCTGGCAACAGCAGCCGGGTTCATTGACCTGAGATAAGCCTGAGCCTTTGGAGGACATTTCCCACCCACCCCTGGGCACGTAGGCCTGGCAGTGACCCCAGGGCCTCAGCTGGCAGGAGATCATCAGGGTCTGCATTCCATGGGAATGGTGGCACCTCAGTCCCTGGGGATCACCACAGCCCTCTCCAGACAATGTGTCTATGAAAGGGCCTGGGGACTCCTGGGAAGTTTTGGTTCTCCAGAGGTTACAGCCCTGGTGTGAAGGGAGTTGTGATGGAGAAGGGCTGTGCACAGGAGGAAAAAGGGCTGGGACCCATGGAGGGACTGCTGTCCACAGCCCCCAGACTGCTGACTGCAGGTAAATAAAATAAATTGTAATTCAATTATTAAAAAACCACATTAAAATAGTAGAACCATAAAATTGTTTGGGTTGGAAGAGATCTGAAAGATCATCTCATTTCACCCCCTGCCATGGGCAGGAACACCTTCCACTATCCCAGGCTTCTCCAAGCCCCAATGTCCAACCTGGCCATGGACACTGCCAGGGATCCAGGGGCAGCCACAGCTTCTCTGGGCACCCTGTGCCAGGGCCTCACCCTCACCGTCAAGGATTCCTTCCCAATTTCCCATCTATTCCTGTCCTCTGTCAGTTTGAAAAGCCTTATTTCAGTTTTCAAGCCTGATTCAGACTCTGAATGCAGTGATGATGATGATAGATGATGATGACATGATGCCGTGACAACAGAGCCACTCACACTGAGCTCAAAGCCTGGATGCTCTTCCAACACTATGCCATTACTGCCAAGAAGATTCCACTCATGGCTCTGGCTGATGCTTTTTAATGATGGTTTTTGTTCCATGGCTGGGGCTCAGATAAGTGCTGGGCTGGAGGCTCGTGCTGCTCTCCTGCCAGTTCCCAAATCCCTTCCCGTGGCAGCCACCTGCCACTCCGCCAGAAGCTGCCTCTCCATCTCTTCCAAGACACTTGGAGCCAGACACAGCTTTACTTGTCTGGCCAGGACAGGGGTCTCCATCCTGCTGAGGTGCCTGTTGTAGTGGAAAGTTTAATTTAAGGCTTAACTTGTCCTCTCCCCAGAAGCCATTAAGTGACTGCTGCTGGTTTGGCCAGGAGGCTGGAGTGGAGGTGGGGGAGGTTGCTGTGCTCTGGAAGATGGAATGGAAGATGCAGCAACTGCACAAATTTGGGATGTGCTTGGGGGAAGCAGAGCTGCTGGGGCAGGAGAAGGATTTGGAGAGATGATGCTTCAAGGGCTGGAGCCCCTCTGCTCTGGAGCCAGGCTGGGAGAGCTGGGGGGGCTCACCTGGAGAAGGAAGGATCCAGGGAGAGCTCAGAGCCCCTTGCAGAGCCTAAAGGGCTCCAGGAGAGCTGGAGAGGGACTGGGGACAAGGGGTGGAGGGACAGGGCACAGGGAATGGCTTTAAGTTGAAAGAGAACAAAGCTAGATGGGATATTGGGAAGGAATTGTTCCCTGTGAGGGTGATGCGGCCCTGGTACAGGGTACCAGAGAAGCTGTGGCTGCCCCTGGATCCCTGGAAGTGTCCAAGGCTGGATAGAGCTTGGATCACCCTGGGACAGAGGAAGGTGTTCCTGCCCATGGCAGGGGGTTGAACTGGATAGTTTTTAAGTTCCCTTCCAGCCCAGCCTGTTCTGGGATTCTATGAAAAGTTTTTTCCATGTCCAAGCTTGATGTCAGAGAAACATCTGACCCAGAATTCTTCTTTAAATTCAAAGAAGCTGCTCAAGGAATGATTTTGAAGAAGTGGGAAGGTGGAGGATTCTCCATCCTCACACATTGAGTCCGAAAAAGCTGCTTTGCTTTGCCCCATCCTCTCTCCCTTGCACCCTGGATTTTGAGGACCTTGTGCATGATGACATCAGCAGTGGCTGATGATTCAAAACTCCCCCAGTACTGGAGTTTGTTTGGATGTCTGATAGTTTTGTATTTTCAAGGGAAAATGATGGTTATGCACAATTTGGATCCAATCATTAAAGCAGCTCTCCCCTCCCAAATGGATCACATTTCATGGAAACACAGAACAAGAATCATGAAATCACAGAATCAAAAATCATGGAATCAAAGAATCACAGAATAATAGAATTACAGAGTCATGGAATCATAGATCATGGAATCAAAGAATCACAGAATAATAGAATTACAGATCATGGAATATGAACACAGAATCAAATCACAAACATGGAATCATGGAATATGGTACACAGAATCAGAACAGAATCCGGAATTAGGAATACAATCATGGAACATAGAAAACAGGAGGCCAGGCTGGAAGACAGGAAGAGAGAGAGAGGAAAGATCTTCTTAAAATAAATCTCAGTAAATTCCCAATAATGGGAATGGGAGGTGGTGGGATGGGAAACAAATCTCTCCCAAGAAGGTCAAATTCAGGCAGGGAACACAACCAAGTGTTCTGCTGGGACATGATACATGAGACTAGCATTGATTTTTAATTTATTTGCATAAATTTCTTGAAACCTGGCCATCCCCCTTTTTTTCTCCCCCAGTCTCCCACACTGTAGGTATTTTACAGCCTTCTCCCTGAGGAAATGAAGCATTACATGCCTAAGTGTTATTCCATTTGCCCATCAGCCCTTTCTTAGCAATCTTTGCATCTCAGGATTGACTTAGCTGAGAGGCAGAGAAAGGAAAAAAATGCCAAATAGATGGAAAATTTGAGGCAGGAGCAGCTGGAAGGAGCGAGAGACGCCCTGGGGCGAGCTGAGCCCCATATCAGACACGAGAGAAGCCCCAGCCTGGCACAGGAGGCTCCCAGGTCTCTCTGTCCCACCGGGGTTACTTTCACCCCAAAATGTGGGCTCGCCTTGCCATCTGCTGGTGTAATCGGAGCCCGTCAGAGGAGCAGGCTTGGGGGACAGAGGACATCCAGGACAAGGGCAAGGGGAGGACTGAGCCCTGTATTGCTGTTGTCACCCCCAGAGGGGACAAGCCTGGTCAGGAGGGGACCAAGCCCTGCCTTGTGAGGTAATTTTTTGTTTTCCCGAAGGATTTCCTTGCTCCTGGAGCTACTAATTCTCTTTAAACGTGTTTATCCCCACGATGCATCGTCCTCCTCCTAAATACCCTTCAGAATCCCTTCCCTGGCCCCCAGGCTTGGCTCAGGGATGTTCCCTCCTCTGTCTCATCGCTGCTGCTGCTCTCCTGGTTCCACCTTCCTCAGCACAGAGATCCCAAGGGTGAGCTGCAGGTGGCCTGGCATGGATTTTGGTGGAGTTAGGAGGCTGTGAAAGCCGTCCCAGGATATGGGATGGACACCACGGCTTGGAGAAGCAAAAGGATCTGTTCCACGTGAAAGTGCAGATGCCCTGGGAGGAGATGGACATGGGAGACACTCACTGTCGGCCTGGGGGATGTGTCCCAAAATACACAAGGCCATGCTTGGCACGGTGCTGGTGGGGTTTTGATTTGTTCCAATGTGTTTAAAGGGATTTTTAGAAGGGTTTTTGAAGCACATTGCACCCCATTATTCCTTTGGAAACTTCAGTGGGTGAACCATCTCCACAATTGGATTTTGGGGATGCTTGAGCCACTCAGAGGTTTTGTCCATGCCCTGGCCTGGATCCAATGGGTGAAAAGCAATCCCAGTGCCTTCCCCACCAGCTTTTGGAGGATGGCTGGACCAGCGAAAGGAGTCAGGAGAGGGAGCCAGAGCCTCAGCTGAGAGCTGTGAGAGCTGCAGGGAACGGCTCTCACCGCTGCAGGGACAACACAAGCCACACAACCACCCTTTGGGGCTGGTCCCAGACACATTTGGGGATGTTCAGAGCATGCCAGGACCCCAATTTTTGGTGACTGTCCTTGTTTCATAGAATCACAGCTTGGAAAAAAAAATCTAAGATCCCTGATTGCAGCTGTTTTGGCTGGGGTAGAGTTAATTTTCTATCAGCTGGCAGAGTGGTTAAATTGGGATGGAGACATATCAGGACAATAATTTTAAGCCCTGGATGAGTTTTGCCTGGAATTTTAGCTGCACTGTGCTGTGGGTGGGATGTCCCCTTGTCCCCTCCCCATGGCATTAGGAACCTACATCCCATTTTTTTTAATCCACCTCAACAAATGTAATCCCTCTGTTTTACTGAGTCCACCCAGAAGCTCAGCTGATGGGAAATGCATCCAAGGATAGGTTGGATTCACAGTTTAGCAAAATACACCCCCTCTGCTCTTGTGTTACCTTCAGATTTAGGCTTTTCCCTTCCAGTTTTCCTTCCCTCTGAATTTAAGGGATGCTCAGGAAGATGTGGAAGCCCCAACCCAACATCCCCAGGATAGGAAGAGAAGCATTTCTGTCTGTATGGATACTCCATCCCCAACCTCATGAATAAAACCCCGTTCTAACAAATTCAAACTCCTACCCAGGGCAGAGAAAAACACAGAGCTGACTGTGGGAAGAGCTGGTGAACGGGACTTGTGTCTTTTTTGGAAAAATCCTGGAACTTGTTGGCTTGAAACCTGGAGAGTGGCAGGATCCTGCCACTTCCACTTGTCAGTGGAGCAGGAGGAAGGATGGGGAGCCTGAATTTGGTGTCTGGCCCTGGAAATGCAGAGGTGACAGAGCTGCATCCCACTAATCCTCCATGATTTGGCCACCCTGACCCCGGCTGCTTCAGCCCTGTCCTGCCACTCATCTCCAGCTCTGTTTCAGATCTCCCTGAATTATTGATGGCTCTGATGCAGGAGTTTATAATTAGCTCCCCAGACCTTTTCCCTGTGGGCTGGAGCTGGGAACACACTTTCTTTTTCAGTGGTTTTGCTCAGAGTTGGGCAGATTGAGGAGGGAGGAGGGGAGCAAGGGGTGGATGACCCCTGGGGGACATAGAGGGTGGCTTTGAATGCATGGAGTGATTTAAGAGTGGCCACGTCCAGGGAAAGGGATCTGGGGAGAGTCTGGGCTGTTTGAGGGGTCCTAAACCTGGCCTGAACAGTGTGGAAGCTGTGCCAGGAGCTGGGAGAAGGCAAAGGGTCTTTGTGTCACCTTTAGGGACCTCCTCAGCCACAGTGTTCCTGGATTTACAGTTCAGAGGGAGAAAAACACTGAGCCCTGGCTGCTCAGGGAAAGCCAGACTTCATCTCGAGGGGACAAAGAGCTGGTTTTGTGTGTGTCTGCATATAGAAAATGATGGGTTAGAGGCACAGCTGGGCAGCAAAGGGGCAGCTCAGTATCTTAAAGCTCTTCTTTAAGAGCCATTCATAGCTTAAAAATGGCTCCAGTGATTTCTCTGAGGTCTGGGTGCAGTAACACTCATTCCTTGAAACCCCAACTCCCAATCAAAACAGGAGCAGAAATTCCCTGGGGTTCTGAGGTTGAAGGCCTCAAATTTAAGTCTATGAATTGCTTTCTGAAAACCAGGCAGAACAGTTTAACCCAGTCTGAGCTGCAGCAAAGAGTGGCACCTGCAGAGTGCCTTGGCTCCCAGAATTCTCATTCAGGGGCTCCTGGATTAGTTGTGCTGGGGATATTTTGTTTATTCACTTATAACACTTCCCTGGAAGCATCCAAGGCCAGGTTGGACAGGGCTTGGAGCAGCCTGGGATAGTGGGAGGTGTGTCTGCCATGGCAGGGGGTGGCACTGGATGAGCTTTAAGGTCCCTTCCAACCCAAACCATTCCATGAGATGCTTGGCCAAGGGCTGCTGGTGACCAAAGGCCCTCTCCAGCCTGAGGTCTCCCATTTCTCACTGGTGGAAATCCCACTGCACAGTGCCAGTGGGAAAAAGTGGCAGGTGAAGGAGGGCAGGATGGTTTTGGCTGCCAGATGAGCTGTGAGATGAGTCTGAGGACAATCATCTGCCCCTCCTCTCAGCTGAGCATGGCACAGACCTCCCTGCAAGCCCTGCCTGGAGAATCCTCAGGCACGGAGCAGGGATGAGAGGCAGGGCCAGCAGCAGGAGGTCCCCCTGCCAGGGGAGCTCCCATTCCCACATCCTTGGTCCAAGGTGGAATCACAGAACAGTTTGGGTTGGAAGGGATGTTAAAAGCCATCTCATTCCAGCCCTGTGCCATGGGCAGGGACACCTTTCACTATCCTAGGCTGCTTAAAGCCAACTCAACCTGGCAAATATTTCTCTGGGTTACTTTAAAAAATGGATGGAGATTAAAGAATTTCCTCTCTTGGATGAGACAGGCACTTGACCTTTCAGGAGGACACTTGTTCCAGGGAGATGCAGGAAGACAAAGGGAATAAAGACAGGGAATTATCACATCTCGACAAGAAGGAGATGAGTTGTCTTCGGTCCCAGAAAGTCTTGGCCTTCCCCAGCATGGTGACAGGGGCTCTGCCTTGGAGAAAAGCTGCTGCTGGGGTCAGCCTGGACTGCACTGAGGGCCACTCTTGCCTTCCACAGCACACCCTCCACTTTCCTTGGGGACTCCAGCATCAAGATCTGGCTTGAAACAGCAGCTACCAGGCTCCAGCAGGAAACTGCATCTATTTATAGGGTATCTGCACAGTTTAGGGCAGAGCTGACCCGTGTCTGACCCTTATATCCCATTCACAGGGCAGGCTGAGCAAGGGACAGGTCACCTTTCCCCCAGCACCACCAGGAGCCCATCCTGCCCCAACCCCATCCCCTTGGACACCCCTCACTCTGCCCTTGGAGGTCTCACAATCCTCTCCTTGCTTCAAGACGTACATTCAATACATTTAAGCACATCCCCTAGAAACTGTGTCTTTTTTTGAGGAGCCTGGCATAATTAAGAGTGGATTTAGTTCCAGTGGTGTGGGAAGGGCTGCAGGCAGGCTCAGGGCTGTGCTCCTGCTCTGTCTCCTGCTCACCCCAGGCCTTGGGCAGAGCTTTGGCCAGGATGAATCCCACTGACCCAAACACCCACTGTGCCTGTGCACAAGGGAGTGGTGGACTGAAAATAACAGGATTTTTGGTGAAAAGGAGGATTTTCCTGAAGACACCTTCAGGTTTTGGATGGAGATGAAGAATTCTGATAAAATCTGTGGCTGCCCCATCCCTGGAGGTGCCCAAGGCCAGGTTGGATGGGTCTTGGAGCAGCCTGGGACAATGGAAGGTGTCTCTGTCCATGGCAGGGGGTGGGATGAGATGAACTTTAAGGTCCCTTCCAACCCAAACCATTCTGAGATCCTCTCTCTACATCACAAGCATCATCCTGGGGTGAAAAGGCAAAGATAAGGATGTGCAGCCATGGAACCAAGCTGGAATAAAGAGGATTCTTCAGCCTGTGGCACAGGAAACCCAGGGCAGCTGGCGCAGAAGGTGATGGACACGATGTGGGTGTGGTACGTGGATGTTGCCAGCTTGGATTTCTGTGTAATTTCTGCTCCCTCAGGGCAGGGAAATAACTGGAGAAACCTCTCAAGGCACTCTGCAGATCTCTCTATCTGCATTTCTGAAGGGCCCAGAGAGCTTGCTAACCCACAGGCTGCCCCTGCCTTCCCCCCAGCCAGGCAGAAACCCAGAGAGGAGTGGCTGAGGAGCAGAGGGGCAGATTGAAGTTCAGGGCACAGGTCATGGGAGCCCATAATAAATAAACAAGGCTTGTTTGGGAGATGATTTATGCTGCACTAACATTGTCCCCAGTCTCCCACTCATCACTGAGAGCTAATTACCCTTTCTGGAGCCATCAGACTTCCCTCTGCATTTCCATACACTGTGCAAAAGCCTGGACATGACCTGGCAGCTGCGGCTGGCGCTGACCTTTCTGTTTCGGTTTCCTTCAGCTTTTCTGCTGTAATTGGTCCTGCAATTCCACACTAATGAACAGTGTCCTGGCCTCTGAGGAGCTCTGCCATGCTTCCTTCAGAGAATGTGGGGTTGAGAGGAGGTGAAGTGCCATATAAATCTGTATATAAGGCTCTGTGCAAATGGACTCGGGCTGGAGTGGATTCATTATTGTGTTTGTGTCAGCAGAGAGGGTTCCTGAAGGCTGGGAGGTGGATGTGGTGGACCATGGACATCTCCAGCTGGGTTGTGATACTTCCTCACACGGTTTTGGTCCCACTGTGTGTAAAATGAAGGGGTTTTGCCTCAGGTCTTGAAGGGAAGGATGGTGGAGAGTCTGGGAACCGGGGCTCCTTCCCCGTGGCTGGTCTGTGTGGTCTCTCAGATGTGGGGCTCCTTCTGCCAAGCCAGGCCTCACAGAGTCACAGCGTGGCTGGGGTTGGGAGGGACCTTTAAAGGTCATTAATTCCAACCCCCTGCCATGAGCAGGGGCACCTCCAACGAGGTCAGGACCTGCCTGAGGACACAATTTGTGGTGGAGAGCAGCAATCCTCACTCTGCTCTCTCTGCCCCTCAGCTTGGTCAGAGCCCAAGGCTCCTTGGGCCACCTTTGCTGTGTCCCCGTGGGGAAGGTGGGGCCCTGAGCAGGGCAGGGTCTGCTTCGTGCCAGACTCACATCAGATGGGATCAGTGGGCCAAATTCCCTCCCCAAATCCATCCCATTGGAAAAAGTCTCCTTTTCTGACCTTAACAACACCCTATAGCTCCTAAAATCTTAATTTCCACCAACCCATCGTGCTAAACAGGCAAAACACTCCTGGAAGCTTGCAGGAAACAAAAAATCCAAGGATTTTTTTTGTCTGCATCTGAAAGAGGTTGATTTTGGGTGCTGCAGGCTGAGAGGCAGCCCTGACCCACCCCACAGATGTGGGTGCAGGGTCTGACTGGAGGAGAGGAGCCTGCACCTCTGGAGAACATCCTTGCTAACGCCAGGGATTTATTTAGCCATTAGTAGAGGACATTTTGGGGATTGTGAATATAATCCTAACCTCAGTTTAGCTCCAGTGCAAAGATCTGCTTAGAGAGATCATGGGCAGGTGGAAATCAGGTGCATGGAGTCATGGATGGGGCTGGTTTCCTTGTGGTGGGAAACCAGGAGGAGGCACAGGGGTCTCTGGAGTGGCATGAACTGATCTCACCACTCTCAGGGAAAAGCTGGAGCCAAGCACAGCTGAGAGCATTTGGATGTCTTGTTTGGGAGAAATTGTCCCTATAAAGACAAACCACAAAGCCTTGTTCATAAGAACAGACCAGGCAAGGTGTAAAAGGCCGGAGAATGGGTTGCAGAGAATTGTGGAATTCTGGAATAGATTTTAAAGGTGATCAGCCCAAAAGCCCTGACATGGGCAGGGATGCCTTCCAGGTTGTTCTGAGCCCTGTCCAACCTGGCATTGGTCACTTTTAGGGATGGGGCAGCCACAGCTTCTCACCTTTGCCAGTGTTTCACAACCCTCATTGTAAAAAAAATCTTTCTTTATCCAATCTAAATCAACCCTTCTTCAGCTTAAACCCATCACTCCTTGTTCTGTCACAACAGAATGAGGCAAATCTAAAATATCCTTCATCAAGAAGGATTTGGCTGTGCCTCAAAATATTCCTGAATTTATCTGTTGCTTCCGTCTGCTCATTTACCAACACTGAATTTCGCTGCCACAAAATAATCCTGCATCCCCACGATTTCCTATCAGCTCTTAGCAGGAACAGCACCTTGCTGCAAGGAGTTGCCACATTTCTGGGAAGGGAGTGCATTTTTTAAGCACTTTTCCAGCTGAGCTGAGCCTGGGTGGAAAGCAGGGTTCCAGTGGGTCTCTGGGAAATAGCGACACCTCCTCCAGCTTCTGGACACACCGTTGGCTCTGTCCCTCAAAATGCTGCTGCCTCTGAATCAAGGGTAGGGAAAATGGAGCCTTTCATATTTCAGAGGAGAAGGAAGCAGGGCCACAATGCAGAACTCCCAGATTTTTCCATGTTTCTGGGCCAGACAGGTGGAAAACAGCACAGCAAGGAGGGAAACCCAAACACCTTGGGTGCAGCCTTTCATGGTGCTCCAGACAAATTTGAAATTCTTGCCCCTGAAGGTTTTAAAATTGCTCTTCCTGAGGCTGAAGATTGATGGGTTCATGCCTTCCCTTCACAAGTGTAATTTCTCTTATTCTGACCCTATTGTAGCAGCTCCAAGTGTTTAATGTCTGGGATATTTTCCAGGTAGTTTAAACAAGGGCTTCAAGGGCTGCCCTGATGGTTTCCTGCTTTAGCTCATGTTGCAGTGGGATGCAGGAATGGATGCAGGTGATTCCTGCCTGGCTTTCTCCACAGACCAAGAGGTTTCTGTGGAAAGTTGTGAATTTACCCCTCCTCAGAATTCACTTTACCCTTTCCACCTGGAACACGTGCTTTGCTTTTGGAAAATTGCTCCAATATGAAAATTGCTCCAGTATTGCTGAATTTGAACAGCTCCCAAGAGATCCCATTCCCACCTTTGAAGAGCCTCCTGCAAGGCTTTGACAGGACCTTTCTGGGTGAATGGTTCCCATTTATTCCAGGTATTGGTGTCATTGATGATCTGGGAAAGTTTATCTTCAAAAAGAATCCAACCACCAGATGTAGCCCTCAGGGTGGGAATTTGTTCCTGGCCTGGTGGCTGGTAGTAGTTATTTTATTAATACAAACCACAGCAGCAATTTGAAATTGTGGAATAACTTGGGTTGGAAGGAATTCATGGAGCTCATCTCATTCCATGCCTTGACCAGTGCATTAAATCAGGTCACTGAGGGCCATGCCCAGGTGTGTTCTAAACACCTGCAGGGCCATGAAGGGATGAAGAAGGGCCTGGCCATGTTGTGTAAAGTTTTGGGGAAGGATGGATGCCTGTTCCCCATGTCTGTCCCTGGTCTAGCATGGAGCCAGGTAGGGGCAGTGATGAATAAATGCAGCTCTGCAGCTTTGGTACTCCTGGACTGGATAGGGAAATGGTCATTTCCAGGCTCTTCACAGGGCTTTGGAGACTTGTCCTGAGAGAGCTGGGGGTGTCCAGCCTGGAGAAGAGAAGCTCCAGAGAGACCTCAGAGCTTCTTCCAGTGCCTAAAGGGGCTCCAGGAGAGCTGGAGAGGGACTGGGGACAAGGGATGGAGGGACAGGACACAGGGAATGGCTTTAAGTTGAAAGAGAACAAAACTAGATGGGATATTGGGAGGGAATTTGACTGTGAGGGTAGTGAGACCTGGCACAGAGTGCCCAGAGAAGCTGTGGCTGCCCCTGGATTCCTGGAAGTGTCCAAGGCCAGGTTGGAAGGGGTTTAGAGCTACCTGGGCTAGTGGAAGGTGTCCCTGCCCATGGCAGGGGGTGGAACAGGATGGGCTTTATGCTCCCTTCCAACCCAAACCATTGGAATCAGACCCCAAGAGACTCATACCCCTGATGGGAAATATCCCCTGGTGTTTGGCCATCCAGGCACCCTGGGGCTGGACAAGCTGCCCCAGAGCTCTCTCCCAGCAGGATTGATTTCCCAGGCTGTGGCAGAGGAAGGGGTGTGAGTTGCATGTGCTGGATGGGAGCCACCTACCTCCAGCCAAAGGACACGTTCTGCTCCACCAATCTGTTCCCTATTTTTCCTCATTAATGCTACTTCCATGCTCGACAGTTGTGATTTGAATAATTTGGACTGATTAGTATTTACACAGCAACATTGGGAGGGAATGAAACCACTCCAGAGCCAGCAGCCAACTCAAGGCTCTGAGAGACCATTTTGGGGGGGTTTCTAAAGAAAAGGGCACACATGGCCTGCAGACCTTTGTCACTTGCTTGCCTGTGAATTTGGTCACCTGAAATAGTGACAAATCACAGCCATGTCTGATCTGGGGGTGTAGCTCTCAAAGTGAAGTGTTTTTTTGAGGTTTTGAGTAAAGCAGTTTGCTGGCTGGAGGACTGGAGATGTTTCTCTGTTGGCACTGAAGGAAGGGCAGGGATAGCAGTGCCTGAGGTTGTTTATATTCCTTAAAGCACAGATCCAGCAACCAGGATGTGCCTCTGGCCTCTTGCTCAGCACCTGGAACATTCCAAACAAGGCCAGGACAGGGAGTATCCACAGCCAGGAGAGCAAGGACAGGGAGCAGACTGTGTCAGAGGAGAGAAAGTAGTGAAAAATTGCACCTGGGAGATAAAAGGGACTTAAGCAGAAAAGATAACGGTAATGGGAATATCTTGGAGCCTTGTGTGAATGGGTAAAAGCAGCCTTGGAGCTGTGGGACATAAATGTGAGCTCTTGAGATTCACCCGTTTCATGGAGCTTCTTTGCCTTTTTTCCTGATCAGAGGTTTTTCAAAGGTTGCTGGGGATTCAGAAACCCTTTCAGAGAATCCTCTGCCTCCCTTCATCTCTGCAGGCAGAGAGGCCTTATCAGACTTTTCCCTGGAGATGGATCTCCTGCCCCATCTCTAAAGGTGCTGCTGGAAACTGGGATCCTTGAAAATGTGCAATGAAAATTGTGTGTGCAAAGCCAGGGGGGTTCCTCCTTCTCCTTACTCTGCTTTTGGCACTGGCCACTTTGCTTTTTCCTGGCTTTCTTGGGGCTTGGCACTTTGTTTGAGCTGACTCAGGTGATCCCAGAAGTGTCTTTGTAGGTCCAAATTGGAGGTGTTCAATTGGAGAAAGCTCCAGGGAGAGCTCAGAGCCCCTTGCAGAGCCTAAAGGGGCTCCAGGAGAGCTGGAGAGGGAGCTGGGGACAAGGCATGGAGGGACAGGACACGGAATGGCTTCCCAGTGCCAGAGGGCAGGGACAGATGGGATATTGGGAAGGAATTGTTCCCTGTGAGGGTGATGAGGCCCTGGCACAGGTTGCCCAGAGAAGCTGTGGCTGCCCCTGGATCCCTGGCAGTGTCCAAGGCCAGGCTGGATGGGGTTTAGAGCTGCCTGGGACAGTGGAAATTGTTCCTACCCAAGGCAGGGTATGGCACTGGATGATCCCTAAGGTCCTTTCCAACCCAAACCATCCTGTGAAACTCCCTCAAGGAACAATTGCAGGGGGAATATTTCCATGCAGGGGGAGATTCTGAACAACCTCCATGGAGCTTTTGAGCTCCACCAGTTCACTCAGTTTGAGCTCTGGGTGGTGCAGCACTGGCCAGATTCCCAGCACAGGATTCCCTGCACAGGATTCCCTGCACAGGATTCCCCACCATAGGGTCAACACAAAGATTTGGGGATCCTTTTGTGCTTTGATTCCTTTGATTTTCCTCTCTCCTCCAAATCCACCCTGCAGCCGCTGATGTTGACCTGGACATTTCCCACCACCCTCCCTCTTCTGTAAGCACCAAACAACCAGGAAGAGAAGGAAGAAACTGAAATAATCAAACCCCAAAGTCCTCCAAAGCTGGTATTTTATTTGAGGAATGGAGCAGCTCCCAAGCCCCCTCAGTGCCTGCTGGGAGTGTGATCCAAGCACTGATATTGTCCAGGGGATGCTCTGATCTCTGTCACTGAGCTGAGGGCAAAACCCTGGGAGAACTAAAGAAACCTCCCTGTGTTTATTTATTTATCTTACACCGTGTGCGTGGGCAGGTTTGTTTGCGTGTGTAGTGATTTCTGAGGGAACACAGTCTTGGATTCCCTTGCTGGCTGAGGTTTTTTTCTTTTCTCTGAAAATATCAGGCTTCATCCCTCTAATTTAGGAAGATCTGAGCGCTGGCATTCCCCCAGCTGCTTTCTCAGTGTCTCTGTAGATGGTTGAGCAGCCTCTGGCTACGGCTGTGTGTCCAGGTCCTCTCTAAATGAGGGAAGAGCCCACATTCCTGCCTTTTCCTCTCCTGCTGCACACGGTACTGCCAAGGAAATGCAAAATCATCCCCTCCTGGCTGCAGGGATTAATAACCAGCTCATTGAGACAAACGACTCCAGGCTCTGCCTGTTCATGGCTCAGCGATCGCCGGCGCTCCGCTCTCCTGGCTCCGCACGTGATGCAGACGGAGCTGGAATGCTGGTCCCGGGGGGAAATTCTGACCCCTAGGAGATCTCAGCTCCCTCAGCTTTCCAAGGTCACCCTCCCTGCAGGATTTCTGGGCACTGTTAGACATCTTTGCCTTCCCCCACCTGCCTCCCTGCTCCCCGAATGGACTGTGGGGTCCCTCAGGATGTAATTCCACAGCAGTTTGGGTGGAGGAGCTTCAGCCCCAAGAGGGACTGTGAGGATCCAAGTGGTGCAGGCAGGAGTGGATGTAGGAAATCTCTCCAGGGTCACAGCACGGTCCCTTGAGCCCACACTGGTCAGAGATGCTTTTTAGGGAGAGCTTGCTAATAATCCATGGGCTGGAGCTCTGATACATTTTTAGCTTTTATATTTTTTATGTGTTGTGCTGTTTTGGTGGGGAGTTTTAGGTTTCATATTCAGTGCTACTGAGCTCTTTTCTCAAAGTATACAGACAAAACAATTCCTTCTCTAGTTTGATACCAAGGACAACCCTCAGGCCCTAGAACCAAAACAATGGTGAAGTGAGGAGAAAAACAGAGGATGGAGCTTCATAACCTGAAGCTATGGTTGGACAATTGATTCTGACATGCTGATGGACCAGAACTTATAAAAGTGGGAGACCTTGTGGTTGATTGTCCATTGTGTGACTGTTTTGGGTTCATCTTGGGTGTGTTCTGGCTGGACACTTGTGCTGCCCAGGAGTGCCCGTTGAGGCCTTTTAATAAATCCCTGCTTTATCCTTTTGCTCTGTCCAGTCTCTGTCCCAGCTCAGCTCCAGAAGGCATCAGCTCTCCATGGGCCCATCCTCGAGTTCTTCCTTAGCATCCTCATCCCTGGAGTTAGGTATGCCAGGGAGGACACCCCAGCCTGGTCTTTTACCATTCATTCATGGCCTTGCTCCTATTTCTCATTCTTTCCCCAACATCCTTATATTTACTGGTGCCCTCCGTGCCAAGAGCTAATTCGTCTTACTGGTTTTGAACTGATTCCCTGAGGGTTTCACCCCTTGCTGCCCAGGATTTGGGGAAAGATGGGTCTGTGGTTGCCATTCCCAGCTCATTCATAGCCACTTGGCACAGCTGGGGTGTCTTGGGCCACGGCACAAATCCAGGCAGTTCTGAACTGGTCAGTTTACTGGTGTGGATGTCATCTGTGTCCAGCCTGTTTTAGATCCTAGAAACACGGAGTATTTTGGGTTGGAAGGGAGAATAAATGTTATCTCTATATAACCCCTGCCATGGGCAGGGACACCTTCCACTAGCCCAGGTTGCTCTCACCTGGCCTTGGACACTTCCAAGGATCCTGGGGCAGCCACAGCTTCTCTGGGCACCCTGTGCCAGGGCCTGTCCACCCTCACAGGGAAGAATTTCTTCCCCATATCCCACCCGAATTTCCCTTTTCCAGTTTGAACCCATCCCCCTTGTCCTGTTCCTCCACCCCTTGTCCCAAGTCCCTCTCCAGTACTCCTTCAGCCTCTTTAGGCGGTGGAAGGGGATCTGAGCTCTCCCTGAAGCCTTCTCCTCTCCAGGCTGAAAAACTCAACCCTCTCAGTCCCCTTTGGATAAGTGCACTGATGGAAAAGCACTTGAGAAACATTTGTGGGAATGTGACATCTCTGAGGTTCACTGGTCCACCAAATCTGGCTGGGATGAGGAGGTTCCAGAGCTGTCTGGAGGGAGAGGGTGTGAGTGACAGTGGGATACACAATCAGCGTCATTGTTCAGTGCTGGAGGAATAAAACAAACACTCCAAAAGCAGCCTGTGCATCAGCAATCCCAACTGATACCAGGAGAAGGGAAATCAGGACAAGTGGGAAAATTCTACAAGGCACAATTAATCAGATCCAAAAAATAAACCACAGCTCTGCCTCTGAGGCAGCTGGAGAAGCGGAGAAGCAGAAAACAAGGCTGAGTCTCTCCCCACACCCTGCATGCAAATCCATCCTGAACAATTTCTGGAGCAGCAGAAGGTCAGTAATTGATTTGGAGACCCGAATTTCTGACTACATCACCATGCAGATGTGCTTCCGAGCCTGGCTGGCGGCTGTGCAGCTCCCACTGCAGCAAATGAGCTCAGAATACCAATGGAGAGGGGAAGGAGCACTCTCTTCCCTTGACAGGGGAGCAATGGGGAGGCAAAAACCTTTCCATGCTCAATTAACCCAGTTTTGTCTGGGGTTGCGACCCCCTCTTCCCTGTCTCCCTTCACTCTTCAGAGCAAAATGCCTATTCAAGGTTCCCTTGCTGGGGTGGAAGGGAACAGGGAATGCTGTAGGAGGAGCAGGAGGAGCAGGGGTTTCACTTGGGATTGTTTTTAACTTGGTCTGGAAGCTCCTGGACTTGGAAATGATGCTGCTGTTGCAAAAACCAGAGTGGCTCTGGTCCTTCCCTCTTCTCAGCCCTGAAGCTCAGGCTCCCTTTGGGAAGCACTGGAGCACAGTGAACCTCAGTCCAGGGATGAATCCATGGGGCTGTGGTGAGGAATGGCTGCTCCTGGCTTTGGAGGCTGAGCACTGGCCCAAGCACCTCATCTCCCACCCTGGATTTGAGCAAAACCCTTAAAAACCTCCTGGCTCCTGGACAGCTGCATCCTCCCCAGGGATTGTGGAGGTTCAAGGAGGGGATGAGAGAAATTCATGCAGGGTTGGTCTATCCACGGGATTTGAATGATATCTCATTCAGGAAAACCTCACAGGGGTGTCAGAGGCATAAAAGTGGGGGCCAGGGTGAAGATGAGGTCCTCCAAAATGAGTTCCTGTGGAGGCAGGATGCCTTCATCCTTTCCCACTGAAATCCTGTGCCTGCTTGGCCTTTGCCATGATGAGGATTACCCCAGCTGATGGGCCAGTAAAGGCTCTTGGGATGCTGCCACTCTTCCTGCAGGACCTGGATGGAGAACCATGGGTTTGTGCAGGGTGATCCAAACCTCCGGTGTTTGGGGCTTTGGCACCTGAGCTCCACAAGCTGCAAAGCAACTGCCCACAGAGGTGATGGCCTTGGGAGAATTTGCTGTGGTTTTAAAAAAGTTCAGAGGGCCTCTAGGCCTCTAGGTTTTAAGCCCAGCCTGGCTCCTTACCAGCTCTGGATTTTGCAGCAGTGGAATTGGAGGAGTATTTCAAGAGCCATTATGGAAAATCCAGGAATGAAAAGGAATGTGGTGCCCAGAAGAGCTTTGGGCAGCAGAGTCTCCAACCCTCATCAGCCTTGCAGTGCCAAAATCAGCTCCTTCCTGCTGCAGGCTTGGAGTTTGCGTATCTGTGATGCTCCAAACTCCACAGCAGCCAAGAGGGATTTCCAGGGATACAGCCAGTGCAGGATGAGCACTAAATGGAGCAGAGAAATATCTGGGAACATGATTCAACAGCAGAGCAAGACCAGCACAGCTATTCTTTATTTCTTCCTTAATTATGTCCTTTCTTTTAAAGAGATCCACAGTGATACAGGGGACAGATGGGCTGGTCGAGCTGAGACCATTCTCTTCTCCCCCTCATCTTTGTCTGTACAAAGAGATGCTGCAGGGAAAGGCAAATATTTGACTGTTTGGGATGCTGAGGAAAGAGAAATTGGAACGTGAGCCAGCAAGCAGCTCCTTACTCAAGCAGAGCTTCCTGTGGCATGGATGCAGCCCTCCAGAGGGGCTGGAGCAGGGGGTGCTGGAGGCAGGTGGAAGGCAGGAGGGAGGGAGAACACCTTCATCCTTTTCAATCCTGTGCCCTTATCTCAGTCCCACAGCCGAGGGTGTTCAGAGGAAAAATAGTGTTGGAGGGGATGCTTGGGAGGGGAGAGGAGGAAACCCCCCTGGGAGGCAGCAGTGCGAGGAGTAGACTTGGAACGATGGTGTAAAGGAGGAAAAAGGGATTTGAGGATGAAATATTCCATGATGATCCATCTCCTGAGAGTGGCTCTTGAGGCGTTATTTCGGTTCCAAAGGGATGCCCTTCACCTGCTGTCCCCAAGGACAGCCAGCACAGATCTCCCTCCAGCCTGCCTGTGCTGGCACTGGCTCCCGGCAGCAGCAGGGCTGTGCCCTGTCCCTGGGCATCCCTGGGCATCCCCTGTGGCTCCATGGAGGTGGGGACAAGGTGGCTGAAGGTCACAGACACATCGGAACATCCCCCGGGGGACAGCGCCCAGGGCGGGTGTGCAGCCCCACCCCAGAGCACGGACATAAAATCATAGAATCTTTGAATTATTTAGGGTGGAAAAGACCTTGGAAATCATGGACCCCACCATTCCTCAGCACACTACCAAACCCACCACCGACCCATGTCCCCAGATGTCACATCCCCTGGGCTTTTAAACACACCCAGGGATGATGACTCCACCCCTTCCCTGGGAAGTCTGTTCCAATCCTTCTCACAGGATCTCCGTGGATGTCAACAGATGTCCCAAAAAGTACTCCAGGGAGAGAGGGAGGGTTACAGCTACTGAGAAATTTTGTGTATTTTATATTTTTTCAGGCTACCGAGTGGTTTGTCTATTTCATGTTTTTCATGTTATCTGGATTTTAATGATTTGTGGGTTTGTTTGTTGTTTGCGGGTTTTTTAAATATATAAATCCACATCTAAGAGACTGCAAACATGACAAGACACTCTGAAGTGGTAGAATACTGGAAATAATTTATGTTGGAAAAGAGCTTTAAAATCCTTTAGTCCAACCATTCCCCCAGTACTGCCAAGCCCACCACTAACCCATGTCCCCAAGTGTCACATCCATCTTTTAAATTGCTGCATGGCTGGGGATATCAGCACTGCCCTGGGCAGCCTGTTCCAATGCCTGACCACCATTTCAGTGAAGAAATTGTTCCTAATGTTCAATATAAACCTCCCCTGGTTCACAGTCAGCTCCAGAGCCTGGGTCTGCCCCTCTGGTCTGCTCAAGGAAACATCCTGGATAGAAAATGGAATGTTGTGGGGAGCCCCAGGCACAGTGCCAGCCCCCACACAGGGGCACGGCGAAGCACACACGGGTTTCCACGCTGAGGTGCACACTCACAGGAAGGCTTTGGGGGGCTTATCTGGGGTCTGGGGATATCCTACAGCTCACACAAGCACCACAAAATCCTGCCCCTGCCGTCCTCTCCAGTAAATTTCCCCTTTCCAGCGCCCACACCCCGAGCGTGGCAGCCCTGCAGGAGAGCACGGCCAGGTCCGAGCCACAGCCAGGAATGCAGCACAGGGACATCATTTCCCAAAATATCCTGTACCAGCGAATTCTGGCCCTTTGCTCTGGCACATCCACCGGGCAGATGGTGGCAGGACACGGCTCAGGTAGGGAGGCAGCTCCTGCACGCTCAAATTCCTCCCTTTTCCCTCTGCTTCCCGGCAAGAAAGGGGCTGATTAGCACAAAATCCATGGCAACCCGGCCAGCAGCCTCGGAGCGGGCTCCTGGCTCCCTCCCCTGCTCGGAAAGCCTTTGTCTGCTGCTGGCACAACCCTCAAGCCCTCACTTTTTGCTCTCCTGGATTTTGGAGGGAGCAGCTTTGCTCTTCTCTCTCCCTCTGGGCAGAGCTGGCTGGGGAACAGAAGATTCAGTTTTCCCCCTTTACCTGTGAGGGACACTTTTACTCCTTTTCCTATTCCTGGGGAATTTCTGAAGAAGCCAGGCAAGGGATATGCCCTCAGGATTCAAGCTTGTCCTAGATGTGGGTAAACACCCTGGACTGATGCCCCTAAGGAGACCATTTCCACCTGCAAACAGCACAGGGGAAAAAAAATTAAGGCTGTGACTGCAAAAATCTTTTCAACAACCACCTGGCAATTACAGATCCGGGTGTTCCCCTGAGGAAAGACCCTATAATAACAGGCAGGCGTGTCCTCCTTTGGGGTTGAGGGCACTTCTGGAGCCGTGAAGCAGCATTTTTCCCCTCTGGGACTCACAGAGCATTCTGGCTAAAACCAGCCTGGAGCCCAGTCAGTGCCTTGCCTGAAATCTGAAAGCGCAGCCTGATAAATCAATAGGAAGAGAGGAATTTTCCTTTCCAAGCAAAGCCAGGCTAGAGGGAATCTCCCCAGCCCCTCTCTGATCCCTCTCACAGAGCTCACTCCACACATAAAAAACATTTTAAAAGCAGCCCTCGAATCCACCCATTTCCTTTCCTGAGGGAATCAGCCCCTGCAGTGCACGGAACCCTCCAGGTACCGGGAGGGGTGGATTGAACCTTTCCATCCCATATTGGCAGAGATTCCTGCCATTCCCCCTGCTCCCCTTGGCGATCACTCAGGAGACCGAGGTGAGCCCCCGAGGAATCCTGAACGGGCAAGAACTTCCCAAATCCTGGCCAAGCAGCCCCACATCCCCTGGCTGGTGCCAGTAAGGGATGGCAGACAGCAGCAGGAGCATCGTCCCCTCGGCATCTTGGAGTGAAAACATGGAAAAACGGGCAGCTCTCAGCAGTGGGGGCTGGGACGGATTTTTTTGAGTTTGAGTGCTGCAGGAGGATCTCGGATGCCTGGCAGCGTTCGAGTGGTCCTGCTGAAGGCTGCAAAGCTGGCTCTGCCTAAAGATAAGCCCGAGCCTGCAGCCCGGGCTGGCTGGAGCCCAGGCCGGCACAAAGAGGGCTTTGTGCGGGCGGGATGCTCGAGGGGATGGGGCAGAGCTGCTCCCGGGGGTGTTGAGAGCCCGGAGACAAACGGGGAGAAGCTCAAAAGGGACCTTTCTTTCTTTCTCTGCTGTCCCGGGGATGGAAGGGAGCTGCACATCGCGATTGAAAAGCCGCAGGTGATCAAACCCTGGCGGCCGCGGAGCGGTGAAAGGGGAACAAAGAGGCGCGGGGAGGGGAGCAGGGAAGGAAGAGTAAACACTCCACGGGGATCTGATGGGAAAAAAGGAGGCTGATCCGCGACGGCACCTCTTGGATCTGCCAGGCTTGAGCTCATTAACAGCCGTGTTTCCTCTGGGCCGTGATGCCAGGCTTGAGACGATGAAGGGTGAGAGCAAAGCGAGAGGAAGGCAGGGTGATACCGAGGAAGAAACGTCCCTGCTCGTGGAATCACAGAATGGATGGGGTTGGAAGGGAAAATAAAGATTATCTCGTTCCAGCCTCCTGTCCTTTACAGGCTGGGATGGGCACAAACACGGTGTGACCCTGCGTGTACAGAGGGGGGCTCTGAAAATCCCCGGTGCCATGAGCACCGGCAGAAGGATTGCAGCTGAGCTTCAGGAAGGGCAAGAGCCTGGCTTCAGAGTCACAGGGTGGTTTGGGTTAGAAGGGATGCTGGAGGTCATCTGGTCTGAGGTTCCCCTAGAGCAGCTTCCTCAGGGTTGTGTCCAGACAGCTTTTAAAAATCTCCAGGGAAAGAAAAATCCAGAACCACAGAATGGTTTGAGTTGGAAGGGACCTTAAAGTTTATCCCATTCCATCCTTATCCATCCCATTCCACCTTCCACGATCCCAGGCTGCTCCAAGCCCTGTCCAACCAAGCCTTGGACACTCACAGGGATCCAGGGGCAGCCACAGCTTCTCTGGGCACCCTGTGTCAGGGCCTGCCTACTCTCACAGGGAATAGTTTCTTCCTAATATCTAACCTAAATGTCCCCTTTTCCAGTTAAAATTGTTCCCTTTGTCTTGTTACTCTCTGCCCGTGTAAAAAGTTGTTCATTCTCCTTTTTTTTTATAAGCCCTTTTAGGCCCTGGAAGGGGCTCTGAGCTCTCCCTGGATCCTTCTCCTCTCCAGGTGAGCACCCCCAGCTGTCCCAGCCTGGCTCCAGAGCAGAGGGGCTCCAGCCCTTGGAGCAGCTCCGTGGCCTCCTCTGGACCTGCTCCAGTGATTCCATGTCCTTAAGCTGAGACTCCAGAGGTGGATTCAGTACTCCAGGGCAGAGAGTCCTTGGTCAGTTCCTGTCCACCTCCACTGGTGTTTGACCTGCTGTTCATGAAGGAGGAGGAGCAGGGGACAGTTGGGCTCAGGGGTGGCAGGAGGGGCTCTCAGAGCTGTGAAATAACTGGACTTGCACCTGGAGAGAGGCTTGAGAAGCTCTAGGCTGAGGGCTTTGGATTTCAGGAGAGTTGACTTCAGCTTTTTTGGGAACTCTGAGGTTGCTATGAAGGGGAGAAGGTGTCCAAGACAGCTGGCTGATTTATTTTTAAGGAAAACTCTTTCAGAGCTTGGGAACAAACCCTCCCTTTGCTCATGAAAATCAGGAATTTCAGCACAAAGCCTCCTTGGCTAATTAAGACACTTCTTAGTGAGCTGAGCTGTTAAAAGGAAGCATACAAGAAATGGAAATAAGGAGGGGAAATGAAAGAAGACTGCAAATGCAAGGCTGGGGTACTTAGGGATGAAAGCTGGAGGGCTGAGGACCAGCTGGAGCACGGAGTGGCCAGGGATGCTGGGAGTGACAAAAAGGGGGGTTGCAAGTGTTTTAACAGCACACTTCAGGGAAAATATGTGTGTGGGTTGTTGGATGGGGGGACAGCCCAACAAAAGGTGATTATGGCAAGGGCTGAATGCCCCTCTTGGCCTCAGTTTCTATAGGCCACACTTGCTCCAAGCTTCTGCACATAACAGCAGTGTTTGGGAAGGAGAATAACCAGCAGCGGGGGAAATAAAATTTTAGGGGCTGTTTATTGAAATGAAATGTATTTACATCCACAAGCCTGGATGGGAGTGCTCTAATGGAACTCTGTGGTGGAATTGTGGGGCTGCTGCCTGTCAGCTACAAAAATCTCCTGGTGTCTGATCTCTGCCCCCCCTCAGGGATCTCCAAGCTTTATACATGCCTTAAAAAAGGGGAAAAGGAGGATTTAGAAAGCTCCGGAGATCAGCTCCCCCTTAGACCCTAGAAAAATCATGGAGCATGCCCTCTGGGAATTAATTTATGGGCATGAGAAGACCAGAACTCACAGACTCCAAGTTTAGTTCTCTGGAGGCTGGTGCATAAGGTGCTCTGCAGAAATAGAATTCCAGGTGATTGGAAGCACACACCCACAGCAATCAGTCTTTCTCCTTTTGTGGCAATGGCTCCAAATGGGGGCCAGGAGGAAGGCTGGCATTTTGAGGGTGTGAAAAACCCCCTTAGGAATCCAGTCCTGGTGCTAAATCCTTTCCATTCCAGACAGAGCTGGGAAGAAATCATGAACAATGAGGCAAATTTCACCTCACCCTGTGGCACATGGCAAATCTTGAGGCTTGCACCAAGATGAGTCCCTGCCCTTGTCCATCACGAAGTTGGATGGAAAAATGGTGGAAAAACTCCAAAAAGGGCTTTTCCCAGGAAACTATGGCTGGGTGTACACAGCCAGCCCAGGGCTTGAAGTGTTCCTTTGAGCTCAGGGCAGGGGCTCAGCCTGGATCTGGTGTGACATCCTGGCCTTTCCCACCCAGGGGACACAGGGAAGATCTTTTGGTGTCTGCTTTTTGCCCGAAGGGAGGATTTCCAGGAGCACCACAACCTGCCATCCTTCACAGAGGTGCTGGAGACTGCAGCTCATCCCTGCAGAGCCCCTGGGACCTCCTTCCTCTGCCAGCCTCTCCTCCTGCATGGCAAGGAACTCTCTGATAAATAATTCCCTTTTTTTTTTTTTTTGGTTGATTGAATGCTGTTACTAGGAAACCTCCTGGCATCCCTGGGATTGCAACTCAGAGCAGGCTGGCAGCTAATGGAGATAATTAAGATTTTATAGCCACCTTTCTGAACAAGCTGGCCAACCCTCCCTGTGGGGGTCTCAGAGAGCTGGGGTCCTCTGTCTGGGCTGAGTGAGCTTGGAAGAGACACAGGGAAGGAAATATAACTTCTTAAAGACTTTGCTGGTGTCAGTGCTGGGGCTGTACTGGGGCTGGGAGCAAACCAGGAAGCCAAGGAGCATTTCCAGGTGCTGGATTTCAATGGTCACCACAGTCCCTGGCATTGGGTTAGGCATGGGACAACAACTGCCAGGCAAAGTCTGGGAGCTTTCACGGGTCAGGGACATTCCTGAGATGCAGTTTGGTGTGGCTGCTGTTTTGTAATTTTTAATATGGGCTGAATCAGATTGGGCACTTGGCCTTAGGCCAGAGGATGGGTCCTGGTTGCTGGTGAAGACACAGCTCCTGCTGTTCCCATCCAAATGAGTGATTCCACTGCTGGGGGAGAGGTTTGTGTGTCACTAGTCAAGGAAACTTTGTTCCTGCAGCCTGGGCTTAGAAATGCACTGGGGAATTGTCCCTTTGCAAGATTCCTGAGTCCTCAGTGATTACTCTCTGTAAGAAAGAATTCTTGCCCTCTGTCCTGGCTGAGTTTCCTCAGCTCTGTGGGTGAACTGAACAGCACCAGGGTCATTCCTGTGCCCACATTCCAGTTGTTACAGCCCAGACAGGTTTGTATGGCTAAACCCTCATGCCCCCAAAGAGGTAACAGCCCCAGGCTGGCAGTCTGGGATGATCCTTGGCTCCCACAGCTCCCGAACCCAGCCTGCTGGTTGGTGGGGTCAGGGCTGGTTGGGCTGGACCCCCACCATGCCAGGGACCTCGTGGAGCAGGCAGAGCCCCCCCTTGCACCGAGGCTTTGGCTGGAACTGGCAGCCTGGGAAGGGAGCAGCTCACTCTGAAAGGCTGCTGCCTCCACAGGAGCGTTGGAGAGAATTAAGAACTTGATCCCTCTGATCTGGTTAGAAGCCTTGCAATGGGCTTTCAGGTTTAATTCACCTGCAGGCCAAGATTTTCTCTGAAATCCCAGTGCCAGCAGCTTCCAGGGTGGTGAGGGACGTGCTGAGCCTGCTGAGGTGTTCACACCTGGGAGTCCAGGAGATGCTCAGCTGCATTTCAGGCTGAGCACCCGCAGCGTGGGCCAGCCCATATCTCGTTTCCCTCCTTATAATCACAGCATAATCCCTGCAATCATCTTTCTGGAGTGGCAGGAAGGAGCTGACCTTTGCAGATCTCCACAGGGCACTGTCAGCAGCATTCCTGCTTCCCACTGTGCTGCCTCCTTGGCTACCCAGGCTGGGGGCTGCAGCAGGGGAGGGCAACTCCCTCTGCCCCTGAGCAATCCCTGTCCAAGAGAGATCCCCTCGTAGCACATGGCATTTCTGGAGCAGCTCTTTCCTGCCCCCATTGTTCCTGGGAAAGGCAGACAATGATCTAAGAATGCAAAACTCCTGAAACCCCTCCAGAAAGCCGAAATTTATGAGCAGCCTCTTCCAACTGGCAGAGGGAAACTGTCAGTGGAACAAAAACATTGTGTAATAAGCTCCCTCCTCCCCTCCTCCCCTCCTGGGGGGATGCTGAAACAGCCTCAAGGAAAAGGAGGGTCGGGGAAGGAGCAGTGGTGAAGCACTGAGCACCCTCACAGAATCACAGAATGGATTGGGTTGGAAGGGAAAATAAAGATTACCTCGTTCCAGCCTCCCCCTTCCACCATCCCAGGTTGCTCCAGGCCCTGTCCAGCCCAGCCTTGGACACTTCCAGGGATGGGGCAGCCACAGCTTTGGCACTGCAGACCGCTCTCAGTGGCTGCCCCAGAGCGTTTTAAAGCACATTTAAGTGCTGAGGGCAACAGTGACCAGAATGATTCGTCTGAGCACAAGGACTCTGTAATTCCCACCTTTTGCAAGGATGGGGCCACTCCAGGTCTTGGCTGCTCTGAATGACGGGTGAATGAAGGTGCTTTCTTGACCCTTATTCACAAAATAATTTGAAAAGATAAGAGCAGAAAGGCTGAAATCAGGAATTTCCCCATAATCCACTGTTTACCTTAAATTCCACATTTACACTTCACCTTCCCTTCCCACCCACTGGAACCTGGGGTGAGTGTGATCATCCCTGCCTGCAGAGGGGAGGGAAGTGCTGGGGCCAGTCAGCAGCCCAGGGATGAGAGAGGATTTTGGGAGTGCACTGCACATCTCTGGGTGCTGCTCCTCCTTGGATCTGGTCCATAAGTGATGCCAGAGGGGTGCTTTCTCCCGGGGTCTTGGGATGTCTCAGTCCCATGTGTGCATGCCCTCAGACTCAACACTCGGTTGTAAAACGTGCAGCTGGGGGAAGAGGCTCTGGCTCGTGGAGCCTGCCACCTCCTCCTTGCAATCCCTTGTTTTTTCCTTCCCCCTCCTCCTGCCTGCCTTGATCTGAAGGGAAACCCACTCAGCAGACAGCGCCAGGCTGTGAAAGAAACCCACGAGGTGCTGGGAATACTCCAGCTGGGATTTTCCCCCTATATATGCATGTCTACATCATCTAGATCTATAAAAAAGGTTAAACTGTGATAGCTGAAATCCCGTGGAGCAGAGCCAATCTGAAAATTCCATCTTTAAGTCTTTAAACGTGTCATTCCTTGGCTTTCCTGGTGCAAGGGGACCCAGTGTGGCATTCTGTAAGAGAATTTAATTAAGTTTTTATGGGGCTGATTGTGGGAGACCTCGAATCACTCACTGATTATGGGATAGCACTTCCCAGTGCCAAAAGAGTGAGGAATGAGACACTTTCCTGGGAACAATGACCCTTTTCATCATTTCTGCTCTGAGGCTGTGACAGAGGAGCAAGGTCCTGTCCATTACCAGGTCCTGGCAGCCCATGCCAGGGAGAGCAGCCACTGATTGTGAAGTAAAATGTGCAAAATTGCTTTGTGCTTCCTCTTAATTGACCCAAAGGAAGTAAAAAAGAAAAAATCTGGGCCAATTAATTTTTAACTGATTTTTTTTATGGTAAAAATTGTAGAGCTTTGGACTGACCAGAACTTCAGGGATTGGGTCTAGCTGAAAAGAAAAAAGTGGAAAAGTTTTATTAAGGCTCCTTCAAGGAAAAAATTTTAACAGCTAATAGTAAAACAATGTTTGAATAAAAATGAAGTGTTAATGTCTCAGCTGTAATTTTAAATTTTTAGAACTATTTTTGCAGAATGGTTTGGGTTGGAAGAGACCTTAAAAATGATCCAGTTCCAACACCCAGCCATGGGCAGGGACACCTTCTGCTGTCCCAGGTTGCTCCAAGCCCCATCCAACCTGGCCTTGGGCACTTCTAGGGATGGAGAAGCCACAGCTTCTTTGGGAAACCTGTGCCAGGGCCTCAGCACCCTCACAGGGAAGAATTTCCTCCTAAAAAAGAATTTTAAGTGATGCAGTTAAGTTGTGAGTAAAAGCAACATTTATCCAATTAAAATGCTAGACTGATATCCCCCCTTTTAAAATTTGCATTGAGCTTTTGGGGGCAAGGGAAAATAATCTGAAATTTTATCTTCCAGTTAGCCTGGAAAAATCCACAGCCCTCCAGCCTGGCCACCTAAATTAAAAATGCAGTTAATTATTCTCATGAATTAACTCAAACTGGCTCTTCCATTTCATGAGGAACATGTCTCTGCTGATTGGCTGAGGACAACCCTGGAATCAGTGCCCAGAAGATTCCTGCTTCCAAGAGCTGTAGCAGCAGCCACTGGTGCTCCAGATGGAGATGCAGCTTTGATTTGTTGAAGCATTTTTAGGATGGACTTGGGCAGGGCCAACCTTGATTTCCACCAGCTTTTCTCTCCAGACATCCAGGACAGGGAATGTGGCTCTAAGCCAGAGGAGAGGAACCACCACTCCAGGGTTTGGATCATCTCATTGTGGACAGCTGAGACCTGCAGGCTCCTTTCTGGGAATTTTGTGGTGGGAGCATTGACCTGTCCTCATGTTTCTCGAATCTGACCCAACATTTGGGTGACTTTTTGTTTTAAACAAAATTCAGCAAAAACCAGACCTATTTCTATTTATTTTTCCTCCCTAGCCTGATATATTTTAAGTGCCTGGACCTACTTTTTACTTTTTAAATTTTTTTTTTATATAAAACAAAAAAGTATTTTTTATTTTTGTTGCTCTCTTTCCCATACATTTTTATCCAAATCCACCATACGTGTTGCAACTTTATTTTTCTCCCATCTCTCCTGGACTTCCAGGTGGAGCTGATGGGTGTGACTGGATACAAAAGCCTGCCAGGAAAAAAACCTGGCACACCTGTAACCCTGGAACACACCATCCTGCTGCTTCCCCAACACAGTGAGAGACCAGAAGCGGAAATCAATACAGACAGAGATTTTATAATTAAAAAATTGTGCATTTCCACAAACAGCTGGCAGTTACACCCACCCCTCATCCCCCTCAATGCAGAAAATACATGTCTGGAACCCAGACGTTTGATTTTCTAATGCCACGTGTAATGACCCACTGAGACTGTGCTTGAATTAACCTCCTGCTTTTGGCTACCAGACGAGAGCCCAAAGGCAGGTCCACCCTGTACTCCACTCCAGTTGACCCTAGAGAGAACCAATCCACCTTTCCAAGGCATTGTTTTCATGGAAAACCATCATTTATATCTTCTGATTGAAAAAGCCTCTGAAAATCAACATGTGGGACACAAACGGATTTATTTTTATGAAAAAAGTAAACGAAAAAGAATTTTAATGAGGTGGGGTTGTTTTTTTTCCAAGATGTCCATGGGGAAATAAGGCTGTTCCTAGTAAACTGAGCATCACCATGGCTGGTTGTCTTGTCCAGAGGCCAAGTGACAGTCTGGTCACAACCCAAAATAAACTTTCCTCACCTGGGGAGCACAAGATTCAGCACCCAGGCATGGTGCTGATGGTATAGGTAAAGCTCTGGTGCCTAAAATTCCTCCTTCCTTGGCAGAAAGACAAGATACTCATGGAGCTTTGGAGTGACGGGAAGGCTTCACCCAGGGGTTGGAGGACTGATCTCAGCTCAGCATCCCCAGCTCCACATGTCTGGGAGCCTTTGGTTTGTCACTCCCGTGCATTCCTGTGGAGGCACAGGAATTATTTGTCTTCTCTGCACCATGGGATGGGGAACCCCAGGTCTGGAAGCCTCCTCACATCCTCCCAGGCATGCTGGAACCTCGCCGGGCTCCGGCTCCCGTCACGGTTCGGGACAAAGGCACGAACCCAGCCTGGAGCCTCCCGGGAGAGGCGTCCTGTGGGCTCAAGTGCACTCACACAGCCACTGACACACACACACAGGGATCACAGACAGCTACAGGCACATGGACACAGCTCCCAGGGCAGTGGGATTGCCCCTCCTGCTCCTTCCTGGGGCTGCGACACAGCCAGGGCCGCTCAGCCAAGAGCCAAGAGAGTTGGGCTGAGATCACGGAATGATCTGGGTTGGACAGGAGCATGAAGATCGCCTGATTCCAACCCTCCTGCCATGGGCAGGGACACCATGAGCAGGATTGTGCCACTCTGACAGGGTCAGGAGTGGTGTGGGCACAGGAAGGAGAGCCTGAAGGCATCTGTGCTTGATCTGAACTGTCTTGGGAGGCAGGTATCCCAAAAATTGCCATGGCAAGACCTCAGGAGTCCCTTGGTGGGCAGCACCAGAGGTGTCTGCCCCCCATGCCAGGTACAGGCAGCCGTGTGCACTGAAAGGCAAGAAAATACAGCATCCATCTCACATTCTGCTGGGCAGGGAGGGAGCCCCCGGTGTGGCTGCAGGTCCAAAGTCCACCGCAGCAATTTCTCCCTTTAATTTTAAGTCCCATTTTGAGTTCATAACCCAAAAGTCCCCTTTCTCCTCTTGAAGTTCCCCTCTCTGATGGGTGTGTGTCGCTACAGAGGATCCAGGGTTTGCTGGTGCTGCTGTTGGGGGGTGTCAGCCTGGGGAGTTCTCTGATGAGAGATGTCTTGGGTGCAACCCTTCCCTGTTTGCAGGTGAACCACAGGGTGTCTTGTGGCTGACAACAGGATCAGAAATGTGTATTGCTCTGGGAATGACTTCCAGGGCACACAGGAGACTTCTGGTCAGCTGGAATTTCTGAATCTGCCCATGGTGAGTCCATAACCTACACCACAGGCAAGATGGAGCTGTAGTACCCTGGGATCTATGGAGCAATCCAACAAACACATCTTCTCACTGCTTCTTTGGGCTGGGACCATCTAACCCACTGGCCTTTGCTTGCTGGGAAGGCTCCCTCCCACTGGAAATCAACTTCCCACCTGAAACAGCCCCCTGGATCCCACGCTTGGAGCAGCAGAGGCTGCGGGTTGGTGCCCAAGGGGACATCCATGAAGGAGACTGACATTGTTGCTCCAGCCTGGGAGGAGGGGAAGGGGTAGGGAAGAGGGATTTTGCTTTGTGGCTGATTTTCGAGCACAACCACCCGCACCGTGCTGCATCCTATGGGAGGAAGAGGAGGAGAAGGGACTTGGCAAAGGAGCTGAGCACACGTGTGGGGTCTGGGTGCTCTCCAGGCTTCCTCCATGCAGGTCCTGCCTTCCCCACGAGCATCCCCAGGGCCGTTCCAGTGCCCACCTCTACGCCACCACCGAGACCGGCTGTGGCTTCCCCCCGTTTGCTCCCGTCCCCCCTGCTCCTCGCTGGCCTCTCCATGAGGCAGAGAGAGCCTCTCCCTCTTTCTCCCCCATCCTTCCCTCTCCTCCCGCCCGCTCAGCACAGCGAGAACCGGCGGGAGTTGATGTTCATCTTGGTGACCCCGATGAGCTTGAGGGGCGTGGAGAGGCTGAAGGAGCTGACGAGGGGGAAGTCGCAGAAGAGGTCGGCGAGCTCGTCCCTCTCCTCCAGCTCGAAGGTGGCATCGTTGAGCATGCGCTGGTGCAGGTGGCACGTCTGCTCGATCTTCAGCTTGTTGATGTCGCTGCGCAGCCTCATGAGCTGCCTGGCCAGCTGCTGGTCCTGCAGACGCATTTCTGCCTGCAACGGGGACGGGAGAGGGGGGTTTAGTGGCACGTTTGGGGCCTCCCTGCTCGGGGATCATGGGGAATGGATGGGTGTTGAGGTGCTTGGGTGTGTCTGGAGAAGGGTGATGAGGTTGGTCTGGGCACAAACCCTGTGAGGAGTGGCTGAGAGAGCTGGGAAAGGGGCTCAGCCTGGAGAAAAGGAGGCTCAGGGGAGACCTCATCACTCTCCACAGCTCCCTGACAGGAGGGTACAGCCAGGTGGGGGTCGGGTTCTGCTCCCAGGGAACCAGAAACGGGATGAGGGGACACAGCCTTAAGCTGCTCCAGAGGAAGTTTAGGCTGGACATTAGGAAAAAGTTCTTCAGAGAAAGAGCGATCGGGCATGGAATGGGCTGCCCAAGGAGGTGGTAGAGTCACCATCCTGGAGGTGTTTAAAAGAAAGGCTGAATGTGCCATGGTCTGGTTGACAAGGTGGTGTTAGGTCATAGGTTGGACTCAATCTCAAAGGCCTTTTCCAAGGTCTGATCCTGTGAACTCATCTAGAGGTGCTCAATCTGTGAGGGAGACAGGGATCTTCCAAGCCAGCAATGCATCCCAAAAAAATACCAACTCAGGATGGGGAATTTTTAACAATGGAGAAATTCTGTGCCTGCTCACATTTGCAGGAGCACCAGGAAACTGAAATTAAAGCTGTGCCAAGGCTGTTGGCTTGGGTATCTGTCAGGCTTCAGAGCCTCCATCTCAACATTAAACAAAGCCCAAATTAATTTTGCTCACAAGGCAGCAGCCACAGGGAGACAGAGCAATTAGAGGTGGAAAGGACCAATTAAAAGAACACCAAATAACTGATCCCCAAATACTCAGCCTGGGTTTCCAGCCTGCATAAATCAGAGCTGGTCCATGACAGACCCCACCTCCCCTGTAGATTATTTTATCTCGGTGATTTGAAGTGGCTCCCAGGATGGGACCTCCATGGTTTCCCACAGGACAGAAAGCTACAACCTCCAAGCTAATGATCTAAGTATTTTGGAGGAATTTTTTCTCCCCTGGCACGTGGCTTGGGAAGGTGGAATATTCAGAAGTAATGAAAGGAAATAGGTCTTTATTAAAAAAAAAAATAAATCTAACTCATAATTAAAAAAGTCATTGCCACAGGAAGCTATGGGCAGTGAAGGAAGGAGGTGAACATTTGGTGTGGGAATCAGCCTGGCTAACAGGAGCAGGCAGGGCTGGAAAAGCAGATCAAGACAATTCCCACTTCCCACCCTACTTCCCTCCTCACAGAAAAGCATCAAAACTACAGAAGCTACAGAGAAAAAAAGGTGGGAAAGAAACCAAACAGGCTCAACAGAAGGGGCTGGGACAGGATGATCTCTAAGGTCCCTTCCAACTCTGACAGTTCTAGGACTCCGTGATTCTGTGTTTTGGGATAAATTTCCCTTTCCAGGATTTTAGCAGCATGGACATGATCAGACAGTATCAGTTTCCCTCCAGGCCTGAAAATGAGCTGCTCAGTATGCGGGTACAGATGTAGCTCTGGAGGAGGGGGTAGATTACTCCTGGCCTGGTGGCTTGTGCATGAAGATGCAGGAGGGAAAGGAGGAGGGAAAGTTCCCTTGAGAGACCCCACAGAGACCCTGATATTCCTGTGTGAGACCTTTCCATGGGCTGCTGCAAGGAGGGTGGGAAGCAAAGCAGCCTCGGGGCTGCTTCAGCTTGTGCCATAATCCCTCCTCCTCCAGGCAATCAGAGAATCCCAGAAGAGTTTGGGTGGGCAGAGACCTTAAAGATCATCCAGTCCCACCCCTGTCATGGGCAGGGACACCTTCCACTATCCCAGGCTGCTCCAAGCCCTGTCCAACCTGGTCTTGGGCACTTCCAGGGATGGGAACCTGTGCCAGGGCCTTACCACTCTGTGGATTCCACCCTGTGGAATTGTTCCACAGGGAACCATTCTTTTCTAAGATCGAAATCCCTTCGAACCCAAACCATTCTTTGACTCTCTGACAGTACAGAGACATCCTGGAGGACCTTGCCTGATGCTCCCAGCCAGCAGACTCCAGCTTGGCTATCTGGAGAGGATTAAGTCACCTTTGTACCAGTCTCTGAGTGAATCTCTCTCTCTCTCTCTCTCAGGAAATCTCTTTCAAATTGTTGGCAGCCTTGTGGTTATTTACCTTTATCAAAAAAACTATTTCCTCTCAGACCTCATAACCAGTGTCCCCAGCAGAGCAATGCCACTTGGCAGGTTTTTATTCTCCCACCTGAGTTACAATAAAACAAAAATGAATCATTCTGTTGGTGTTTTTCCCTGTCTCACAACAAATGCTGACATTTTATCAGGGAGGCAATCACAGGTGTTATGGAAGTGACCCTGGGTCATTCTTTCTTCTTGGTGTATCAAGTTACCTAAGAAATTCCAACAAAGGCTTTCATTTAATATTTGGAAGAATGTGGGATTAAAAAAGCCTCTGCTGCAAAAAAGAAAAGAAAAAAAGGCATTTAAAAGAGAATTACGATGACTGTGCAGAGTGGTGTGAGTGAGAGGTGCTTTCTTTCTCTTGCAAACCAGCTTTACTTTTTTTGACTGGTTCTTGTTTTCCCTCTTTTTTGAGGAAACCATTTGATTTCACACAAGCTGGAAGGCAGAGACCTCCAGAAAATGAAGATAAGGAGATAAGCCTGGAAATGGTTGACTAAAAACCATGTGGATGTGGCACTTGAGGACATGATTTAGTGCTGGGTTAACATTTGGGCTCGATGGTCTTCAAGGGCTTTTCCAACCTTTACAAATCCATGTTTCTACGAGAGGATGGTGTGCACAAGGAGGAGATGGAAGATGGGATGAGGGCTGCCTGTGCTCCTTGGAAGGCTGCCTTGTCTTCCCAAGGCCTTGGGAGCTCCTTGCCTGGTGACAGGTCCTGTGGAGGCAGCTTTGTGGGGTGGAGCACAGAAAGCTGAGCTGCTCTGCAGGGCATGAACTCTCACTCCCCACACTCACCCCTGGGGCTTGGTTGGAGATGCAACCCCCCTGTCCTGCATCCATAGACTTGTCCCACTAAGCACTGCTCTGTTCAAACCCTCCCAGAATATTTAGTGGAATTTCAGAACCCAGAAATCCTGGTTCTCCTTCCCTTTCCCAGGGGCTCTGCACAAATACCAAAACCATTCCCCCATCCCATGCTGGGGCCCAAACAATCGCTGGCCAGGATGAGTGATGCCCCTTTCAAAGCAGCACTGTCAGGCCAGCAGAGCTCCACAAAGCTGCCTGGGGATGAATAATGAGATTCCAGGGGCCACAGCACGGGAACCTGTGGGGTTTTTGGTTTGCAGAGTTCACCACGAGGTAACTCCAGGTTATCCATGAGAGGCACCAGCAGGATCCCACACACGGATGCAGCATCCTGGAGAAACACATGGGGAGCATCCAGCAGAAGCCAGGCTTCTGATTTCCTTTGATCCTCTCATGGCCAGGGCAGGAAGAACCTTAAGTGTGTCTTGCTCATGAAACCCAACATTTTTACACGTTCTGCTTCTCTCTGCATACCCAGCCCCAGCTGTTTCTCACTGGTGTGGTTGGGGAATGTTGTTGGAATGTTGGATGCTGGGTTGAACTTTCCAGGGTGGAAGGGGGAACCAAACTCAGGTCCTTCCTGACAGTGAAGCAACTGCTGGATTGAAATGTGAAGCTGGACCACAGGATCTTATGAAACCAGGGAGGATTTTCTGCTTGGATTGAGCCTCAGAGTCTCACAAGTATGTTTAACAAGAGAAAGCTCTGGATGTATTCTTTCCTGTTTTCCAGTCCAGGTGGCTCAGCCCTAATAGCTACAAGCAGTTACCTTCAATTTTGCCTTCAACAGACAGGAAGACCAATAATTTTCCCATTTCCAGCAGTCCATCTTTCCTCTGTACTACTTTCAAGGGATTTTTCAGCAGGCAACACCTCAAGGCATGGAGATGAGGAGCTCTTTGAGATTCCCCTGTCCTCCCAAAAGAGAAGAGTCCCATGGATGAAATCCCAGCCTGGTGCATGAAGCTCAGGGGGCTGGTCTGTGGACAGGCAGCTTCTCCCACTGGGCCAGCCTTTTTTATTTCCAAAAGATCAAAAGAAACTGAAATGTGAATTGGCACTTTCCTGGGTTCAGCCACTTGGATTCAGGCACAAAGAGGCACAGGCCACTTGTCAGATCCATGCCAAACCCTTCAGACAGGTCCACAATGCCTGTGTGTTGGCCTGGGGCTTCCTCAGGGGTGCTCAGGTGCCACCCTCTCATGGCTAATTTTAGGTGCTCACACTCTTGTGGTGCAACCCCAGCCCCAGATGAGTTATCCCAGCTCCTTCTGGAGCACCTGGGAGTTCTCCACCATCACCAGCAGAGCTTTACCTTGCAAAGCCTGTCGTGGGTCCCAAATCTCACTCTTCCTCAGTGCTGTTTAGCCTGTTCTGGCTCGCTCTGTCCCTAGAACAGGGTGGCTGCACCTGAAGGGACCCTTGGGGATGGTCCTGGTCCATAAAAAATCCTCAACTATTCCCTTCCAGCAATTTAACTGTAGAGGTCACAGAGTCACAGAATGGTTTGGGTTGGAAAGGACTTTAAACTCATCTCATTCCACCCCTGCCATGGGCAGGGGCACCTTCCACTATCCCAGGCTGCTCCAAGCCCCATCCAAGCTGGCCTTGGTCACTTCCAGGGATGGGGACTCCACAACTTCTCTGAGAAACTTCTGCCAGGGCCTCCCCACCCTCACAATGAGGAAATTTGGTGCTTCAATTGCTGTTTAAATTCACTCAAGCACTTGTTCAGCCAATATGAGCATCTCAAATGAAAATGAAAGTGCTTAATGTTCAATAAAAAACAATCTGACCATCGGGACATTGGTGTTTTATGATTTCCCAGGAGGGACCCTCAGACATTTGTGTTCCTTTTCAAGCCTTTCCTGCATTCTGGCTCACACCCCTCAGATTTCAGTGCCAAACTGGTGATTTTGACATAGAAAACTCATTTTTCCTAATGGGACAAAGTTAGACCTGTTTTAAGATGTCTCTGTTAATGGGGCTGTACTTTAGCCATACTTAGGAGGGAGAAGATTTTGAATGCTTAATTTTATAACTTGTAAAACCTGGCTAATTTCAAAAACAAAGAGCAAAGTGTGACCCCTCCTGTCCTCGAGTCTGTCACCATCCCTGGGCTTGTGATTTTTCCTCTCAGCACAGATGAGAGCTGCCACACTTGACAGTGCAAAGGCAAACACAAGGGCAAAGGAGGAGCTGGGGAGGGAAATGCTCCAGCCCCAGGGCAGCTCAGCACATGCTGAGAGCTGCAATTTGCTCCCACACCTCCACAGAGCCTCTCAGCTCAAAAACAAGAGCAGTTTGCATGTCTGAATAAATCAGCTTCTCAGGGCCAGGTCCTCAGCAGGGCCCAGCTGAGGCCCCGTGGGTTTATGTCAGTCCTACAAACCTGGACCAGGGCCTGGGACAGGTCACATGAGGTGACAGGCCAAAAAAACAGACAGACAATAAAACCTTGGGTTTGTCTTTTGCTTCACTTCTCAACGTGAGCAGCCTAAACCTGGCTGAAACCAAATCAGAGCAGACTCTGGAAAGACAGAGGAAAATTCCTTGCAGTGTCAGATGATGGCTTTTGTGCAGATTGGAAGTAACAAGAGACAGGGCAAGAGGAAATGGCCTCAAGCTGCACCAGGAGAGGTTTAAATTGGATATTAGGAAAACATTTCTTCAGCAAAAGGATTGTCCAGCCCTGGCACAGCTGCCCAGGGCAGAGGAGGAATCCCCATCCCTGGAGGGAGATAAAAGCTGTGTGGATGTGGCCTGGGGACATGGCTTAGTGCTGGCCTTGGCACTGCTGGGCAGTGATTTGACTCAGTGATCTTAGAGGGTTTTCCCAACCTAAACCCCTCTATGACAGTACCAAATTTACTCTCCTGCCTCTGCTACTTTTGGCTGGGATAGCGTTAAATCCAAAACTGGGTGGTCCTGTACCAATTGCCTGTTGGGAACAGCCCCCAGCATGTGCAAACTCCTGAAGCTCCAAGTGCTTGGGAGGATTCTCCCTGGGACAAGCCAGAACCATTCCAGGGTGATGCTGTTGAAAGAACACAGCCTGAACACGCCGGGAGCTGAGCTGAGGGCTGGGGGTGATGGAGCTGCATTTCATTCCGTAAGGACACGGCTGCTGCACCTCCTTCCTGCATGGCAAGAGTGTCCACATTCTCCAGCTTCTGCCCCTTTATTGCACAGGTGAATCCTACAGACCCAAATAACCATGTTGTGGAATCACAGGATCACAGAATGGTTTGGGTTGGGAGGCACCCTAAAGCTCATCCTGTTCCACCCTGCCATGGCAGGGATACCTTCCACTGTCCCAGGTTGCTCCAAGTCCTGTCCAACCTGACCTGGACATTTCCAGGGATCCAGGGGCAGCCACAGCTTCTCTGGGCACCCTCACCACCCTCACAGCCAGGAATTCCTTCCCAATTTCCCATCTGACCCTGCCTTCTGGCAGTGGCAAGCCATTCCCTGTGTCCTGTCCCTCCACCCCTTGTCCAAAGTCCCTCTCCATCTTTCTTGTAGGCTCCTTCAGGAACTGGAAGAACACAATTAGCTCATCCCAAAGCCTTCTCCAGGCTGAACACTCCCAGTTCCCTCAGCCTTTCCTCCCAGCAGAGCTGCTCCATCCCTCTGATCATCCTGGTGCCTCCTCTGGACTCTCTCCAGCAGCTCCAGGTCCCTCCTGTGCTGGGCTCCAGATCTGGAAGCAGCTCTGCAGGTGGGGTCTCAGCTAAGGGGGGCAGAGGGGCAGAATCCCCCCTCCTCTGCTGCCCACATGGGGCATCAGCCCAGGATCTGGTTGGTTTCTGGGATTCATCCTGCTGTGGAGCCTTCCTGGTAGCTTTGCTACCACAACGTGAGGAAAAGCGAGGAAAAAATCTTATCTGTGTTGGGATGTTTGGAAGCTTGTTCCTCTGTTTGACAAAAAACTGCATTTCACCCTTGAAATGTAATGTGAAATGCACCTTTTGGTTCCAGCACCGTGTGATGGGGTGTCCTGGCTGTGCTCCCTCTGCCTGCTGGCAGCTCTTACCCACACTCCAGCACAGCTATTTCGCCCTGTGGTCAGTCAAAAAATTGTTCTCTCTTTTGGGGAAATTGTTCTAAATTACCAGTCACATCCAGATCCAGCAAAGACTGGTATAATTAAGCGGCTGGGAAATGGAAAGTGAGGAACAATTAGGGTTTGCTTGGCCTTTTCTCATCCTTAATTTAAACTTTCAGTTTTTGACAGATGGTGGTTTAGATACCACACCCCAGTTAAGGGGTAGAATCAGACTCTGAGACAATCTGTGTTCCACCATGGGCAGAGATTGAAAGAAAACCCCAAATCTTTTAAAATCCAAGGTTCTGAGAAGGCAAATCTGCTTCTTTCTCTCTTTGATCACCCTGAGATTTGGGGTTTACATCACATGTGAATTTAAGATTGCACCCCGAATTCAGGTCACAGATCTGGAGCTGAGGTTCTCCACAGCACTGAGGGGTTGTAGGGGATCATCTCAAAGCTCTTCCTAATAGTCCTGAATTCCTGAAAGCCACAACCCTAAGAAACCAAGTCACCAAAGTGCAATATCCAGAACCACCTCTGTAAAGAAATCTTCACGGGACCAGTGGAATTGGGTGAATACAGCAACAGAAAATTGATAAATTATCTGAAGCAAAAGTCACAAAGAAACCTTTAAAACTGTTTTTCACTTTTGTCAGAACTTTCCCTCAAATATTTCAGTGCTTCTCAAAAAACAAAGTGTCTGCACAGGAACATTTTCACAAGAGTTGGCCACAAGTAATGTCTCAGCCCCCGTTGTGAGTATTCCTGCTGGGATGCACAGGCAAAATTCCAACTGGGCAACAGAAACAAAGCCACGTGTCGTGAGTCACTTCCAGTGATTTGGGCCAAATAATAAAGACTTTTCATGCCAGTGTGGAGAAGGGAAGGATCCCTGGGAAGTGTGCTTTTGGTGTCTGATTGTTTCTACTCTTGTGAGGAACACCTGAACTCTGTCTCCAGCTGTGACTTCAGCAGCCCTGACAGGGACAGATCCATCCTATCAACCTCCAGAAAATCACAGGATACCCTGAGCTGGAAGGGAGCATTGAGTCAGGACAACCCCAAAATCACTCTATGTTCCTGAGAGCGTTTTCCAAACATTTCTTGAACTCTGTCTGGCTTGGTGCATCTCCTGGGAGTAATCCCCAGGATGTGCTGACTCCTGGGCTCGGCTGGGAGCTGGGTCAGGCCCAGGATAAATGTGTGCCAAAGACCATGATAGCAAAGTGACAGAGAAAAGGAGAATTCCAGCCCTGTGCCCTGGCTCTCTGGGTTTCCCTAGCACAGGTTCCTAGAAAAGACAAAGCATTTTTGTCCTCTCCTTCTCTGTGAGATGTCCAGCACGTAACCACCAGAAATAAACAGATGTGTGAGACAGGGCCCAAGGCTGGGATGGGGGGATGACTGAAGTGTGAACTGGATTTGGATCAACAAAAAGGCAACAGAGGAAGAGCCAGGTGTGGAAAAGGCAATGATTGCTGGAAAACACAATGACTGATTGTTGCTTTTCCACCTGGGGGTGAAGGCAGGTAGGAACAAGGAGTTTTTCATTTTTATCCCTCTCAAAAATTTGTGCTGACAGGGACAGGCAATCACTTACCAGCTCCTTCCTGAGCCACGTCAAAGCTTCGTCGATGCTCTCAAAGCCACCCACTCTCCCTGAGGTGACAGTCCCCTTGTCCTGGGCAGGGCTCCCATTCAGGTGCAGCTGCACCTTCCTCATGGGGACAGTCTCCCCAGGGGTCTTTTTGGCCTTGGTGGCCTCGTCCTCCCCATCTGCCTCGGGCTGGGGGCTCTTCCAAGCCTGCTCCTCCAGCTTTGCCTTCCATTCCAAGTAGGAAGGGCGCCTGGTCTCCAGTCTCAGCTTCTCTGTCAATGCCTTGAGGGTCCTCAGGTGATCATCTGGAGGAGGAACCTCCCCAGAGCCAGCATCCTTGCTGTCCAGAGCTTCTTCTATTTGGATTTGGGGCACAGACATCCTCTCTGGGAGTCCAAAGGCATAGAGGTGGGCTGGAAAGGACCAAGGGTGGAGATGAGAACCCTCAGGGTTTGACCAGATATCACAAGGTGCTCAAGATAGCTCCCTGGAGGACAGCTGAGGTGTGGGCCCCTGCTCAAGCACCAAACCAGCCTGGGATGAACACCTAGGAAAAAAAAAAAAAAAAAAAAAAAAAAAAGGGATTGGTTTTGGGAAGGAAAAGGGAGTGAGGAAAGAGAGACAGCTCTTGCTGGAGCAGAGGAGTGAGGGTTTTGGGGAAGGCTCAGTGCCAAGGTGCTGCTGGGGAGGGTGACCTCACCTTGGTTATCTGAGTGCTCTGGGGCAGGGACAGGCAGGCTCTAGCTTTTAGCAAAGCTCTGGTTACCTACACCTCCAATCTTAACTCAAGGGGCCATGGGAGGATTGCAAAGAGGCCAGGACACATTCCCAGACCCCAAAGTCCTCTGGAGACAGCAGTGGCTGCTGCTAGATGTTGGCTGTCTGGCTTTGCTGATTTTCTGCCTGGCAAACCCACATTTCCCCAGCTGGGAAAATCAGGTCCAGATGAAATAGGACAACCTGAAAGAGGGGAAGTTTAGATTAAATATTAGGGAGAAATTGTTCCCCATGGGGTGGTAAGGCCCTGGCAGTGGTTGCCCAGAGAAGCTGTGGCTGCCCCATTTCTGGATGTGTCCAAGGCCAGACTGCACAGGACTTGGAGCAACCTGGGATAGTGGGAGGTGTCCCTGCCCATAGCAGGGTTTGGAATCTTTAAGGTCCCTTCCAACCCAAACCATTCTGTGATTCTATGAACCCAAACTTCTCCCAGGAGTCTGAGTCAAAAGGAGAACAGGAAAAAGGGACTTGTTCTTCTCCACACCACACCCCACTCCAGTTTTAGAGGTCTGGGTTTAGTTCTGGGTTTGCTAAAGCTGCAGCCTGAGGATTCAGCTCCCTCCTGGCCTGCTGGCTCCAGTCAGGAGCATGGTTCCAGCCAGGTGAGGAACTAACCGGGGTGCTGGCATGGTGTGGGCTCAGACACCCAGGGAGACTTGGACTTGTGGTTTCCATCACTGGCCACATCCAGCTCATCCAGTGGGAACGGTCCCTTGTAAACACCCCTCAGGAGCAGAAGCACAGAGAAGCCAGGAGCTTCCTCCCCACTTCTCCTCCTGGCAGCACTCCTGGAAGCTGTGCCCAAAGCTGGTCTGACAAACCCTGTCACCTGGAGGGGAAGAGGACTCCAACAACTCCTCAAGAGTTAAGCTCAGGCAGCTCCTGTGTTCATTTGCCATCCGGATCAGATAAGAGACATTCTCAAGGTCGTGTGCTCATCTATAGCTGAGCTAGGAATAGCTTCAGAGCTCTCCTCTGAACGTCAGGCACAAAACAAAATACTTTTCTGCCTGCCTGGTGAGATGCCTGGAAAACCAGGCAGGATGTGTGCAGCTTCCTAGAGCTACTCAGCCATTCTTCTCCCTGCCATTTCCACAAAGGCATGTGAAGCTCTGAAATCCAGACCATAATTACGCCTCTCCAACCTTTTCAGTGAGAAGATTCAATTTAAAATAAACACTGAGTGAGAGCCAGACTTATCCCAACAATTGTGTGGGGGCACACGAGCTGAAGGAGGAGTTGACAGTGTACACACAGACAGTGTGGGGGTGGAGAATTAGTCATGTTGTGGTCTCCTTGCTGCTCCTAGTTATGTTAATGAGAGTTTTACGGGAGAGGGAGCACTTACAGACACTCTGTCAGGTTGAAGCCAACAGCTCTCATGCCTGGAACGGCAATGATTTTCCTTATTCTGTTGAAAAAGAGAGGGGAAATCTGTGGGCTGCCCTGTTGGAGGGGTGCTCTGCAGGGCTCAGGGCATGTCAATGGATTTACCTTTCCTCCAGCTCCAGCATCCCCAAATCAATAAAGAAAAACAAGTAATGACTCTAAAGACCTCATTTCTGAGCTTTTTTTCCCTGTCCTATGAGACCTCTGTGGAGATTGCTGAGGGTGGCCCAAACCCAGCAGTCCAAGCTGCAGTTCCACACTGGGCTGCTGGATTTGCTAATCCCCAGCAAAGATCATATTTTTATCATTTTCTGAATGCCACAGCTACAAAACAGAGCCCTGCAGAATCTCTTTAGTCCTGTTCTTCAGCGTGTATGGAATCCTCGGGGTGGCAATGGCCCCTGGGGCTCGAGCCCTGGGCACAGCTCAGATAATATTTAGAGCATTGGAGCGTGAAAACAGGACAGCAGCTTGGAGCATCCCCTTTGTCACAACCCTGCTGTCATCTCCCTGTCACCACAACTCCCAGCAGCTTTGGAGGAGATTTGGGGTTTCTACCCTGAAAGCAGCATTGATTCAGCCCATCCTTCACTTTCTCTCTGGTGTGGAACGTCTCATTCCCTCTGCAGGGACACCCCCTGAACTGGCAGCTCTCTTCCCCAGCCTGTCCAAACTCTGGAGTGACAGAAGGGAGCCACCTCTAATTTCCTATCAATATCTTGGACTTGGAGCAAAAGCCTGCTGTGGAGAGAGAGATCTGAAAGTTGTAGGTGTGTGAAAAATGTCCTTGTGCTGTAACACAACCCCTTCAGTGTCTGAGCTTTTCCAAATTCCCAGGAACAAACCTGCCTCTGGCTCAAATCCACATACTCCCAGTCTCCCTGCCCTCGGCTTGGCTCCCCCTGGGCTGGCCTGTGTGAGGGGATTTAAGAGATTAATCCTTGATTTGTCTCATTATCACACTTGCAATAGGGAGTTCCTGCCACCCCTAATTAGGGGTAACGAGTTCAGCCCCAAAACAGGGTGAGGGTTTGCTCACACCTCACTAAGAACCTCTGCTCACGAGTTCCCCCCCTCCCTTAGATGAATCCTGAAAGTACAGAACACAACAGGTCACTGAGACAACAACAAAAAAACCCTTTAATTTCTTTCTTGGGTTAGGTTTCCATTGGAGAAGTCAACCGACCTACCCCAAGGGATCAGCAGAAGCACGAGTCTGGGAGGAGAAATAGTAGGAATGTTAAACTGGGAGTTCAACAGTTAGCCAAGGTGGAGGTGTGGGCAGTAAATTATTCTTCCTTCACCATTCCTGGTGGATTCCTGTAACACCATTTCTTACTGCAGAGGAGCAGCAGTGACTGCTGGAGTCTGTGCTAGAGGAATTCTGCTCCTCTGGAGGCTGGGAAGACAAAAAAGCCTCGATATGAGACAAAACCTCAGCTGACAGAAGCCCTTTTAACCACAGGATGATGCTTCTGACATGGAGCAAATAAGGCAGAGGCAATGGTTCAGCCTGTGAACGACCTTCAAGAAGCACCTCAGCCCCTTTGTGCCTCAGTTTCCCTCTCACTGAGAAGTTAGTCTGTGCAACTGGCCTCCAGGGAAAAAGCTCTGAGGATTCTCAGAGGTGTTCAGAATTCACCTCTGGTGTCTCCAGGTCTCATCTGCACTGCAGTGGGTGCAGGGACACCCCCTGTGATCCATGGAGCTTGGGATGTGGCTCCTCTGAGCATTGGCTTTGAAGGTTTGCACAGGGGTCACCCTGGGCCATGCAGACCCCCCAACCCTGATCCTACAGAGGAATCCCCTGGAGTAAATCCATCCTGCCAACATCACCACCCAGCTCTGCAGCTCCCAGCTGCAGAGGGGGACCCTGAGCCTGAGAGTTGGGGTGAAGGAGCACCGAGGTGGAGTGAGAGGTGGGGGACAGTGCCTGGTGTGCAGGGAGGGCTGGGTCTGCCTCCCTCCTTGCACAGCAGTGACACAGGGATGGGGTGGGGCTGACTGACCCCCCTGCAGGTCTCTGACCCCCCCCCCCCCCCCGCCGGGTGCCTGCTGCTGGCTGGGAGAGGGGCAGAGAGGAGGAGATGCCTGTGAGAAGGGGTTGCCATAGCAATGGAGTAAAGGGAGGACTCTGGCTGCTCACGGAGGTGGATGGATGCTCCGGAGCATCCTGAGGGCAGCAGAGACTCAGAAGCCTCAGGAATGGGGTGAGGGAAGGAGAGACCCATCAGGATCAACACTGCAGCTCCCTGGAGCTGGTGGTTCCCTTTCAGGGTGGTTGCACATCGCTCATTCCTTTCCCCAGCCAGAATGAGCTCTGTCAGGAGGGGAGCTGCTGTGCTTTGTGGATTTGGTGAGCTGGGGGCTTCCTCACCCTGCCAGAGCCCCCCCATCCTGCTGCCCTGCACCAGGGTCCTGCAAAGAGAATGAATTCCCAACCACCCCATGGATTCTGAGGAGAGCTGTTTTCCCTGGATTTTATTATTCAGTGTTTACCCACCCAATCCTTTTCTATAGCAGCTGAAATCCTCTCCTGCAGAAAATCAGCCTGGTCCCAGAGTGACCTTCAGCTCCCCTCCCTTGAAAAGGACAAAATTCCAGCACCATGAAGAGCTGTCTGATCCCAAAGCTACGATATGCTCCAGGCTGGAATTGGTGCTGTCAGGATCAGGTGCCCTCTGCCTGCTCAGGATGCTCAGGACAGGATGGGAAGGGTCATGGAGAGCCCTCAGTGACACTGAGCACTGTGCCCATGGAGACCTCCCAGCCACACTCCTGTCTGTGAGCTTGTTCCTTTCTCCATGGAAAAATGACAGCACTGATGAGACAAATATGGGCTTTATAAGCATAGATGTGGACATGGCATTGACAGAAAAATGGGAAAAAGGGAAAAAGAGGGGCTTTCTGTTCACATATGACCTGGAGCAAGGCAAGGGTTTGTTCTGGCACATCCTTCTGCCCAAATGGCCTCCAGGAAGAGCCCTGAGCCCTGCAAGGGAGGAGGGGAGAGCAGTGGGGGCTGCAGAAAATCCATCAGAGGAGTGAAGGGATGCAGAGGTGGCTGCCCCAGCCCTGGAAGTGTCCAAGGCCAGGCTGGATGGGGTTTGGAGCAGCCTGGCATTGTGGAAGGTGTCCTTGCCCATGGCAGGGGGTGGATGAGCTTTATAGAAGGGACCTCCCTTCCAGCCCAAACCATTTTGTGATCCTGCAAGATTACAGGGGACCAGTTTGCACTCCCTGCCCCAAGGCACTTCTCCCTGGCTGATTTCCAGCATCACTGGTAGAGTCAGAACCTGTTTCAATAAACACATCTGCACCTTCCTGCCCGCCTCACCCCTGCTGCATCCCCCGCACAGCTTCTGGCAGGCTCCTGGTGAGGGAGCAGGGCTGAGGCTGCTGCCTGCTTCAGATGGACCCCTGCAGCTCCATTTTCAGCCCCTGGGCTCCCCTCGATCAGCAGATTTCCAGGCTTTGTGTGGAAATCCTGCATGAAGAAGTATTTGACATTCCAGCAAACCAGTCTTCCAGTCAGCTGGAAGTAGCTGCAAACTGGGGAGCTGAATGGGGTCAATGCTTTCAACCCATCAGCCCAAAACAGGTAGGATTCCCCTTAGGAGGAAGAGGATTAAGGAGCAGAAGCAAAGGCAAGTTTTGAGGCTCTTGGTGAAGTCACCATGTCCACCCTCGGTGTGTTCTTCTGAGCTCTGTGGAGCCATGGATTACGGGCAAGGGTTTCTTCTCCAAGCACTGCCCCGGCATGCTTTGGAGGGAATCTCAGAGGTGGCACAGCTAGCCTGCTCCCAGAGATGCCCCCAAAGGACCTGTGCCTTGGCACAGCCCGTTGTTCCCCTCTTTTCCCTGCTGCCACCCCAAGCACGGACGCGTTTCAGCAGGGAGAGGCGGGGACCTCTGTGCCCGTGTGCCCTGGGTAATGAAAAGGGCTGGGATTCCTTGGGAATCAGCCAGGGCAGGCTGAGAAATGCTCCCTTCCCAGGAGACTAGTAGGGAGAGTTATTTTTTCCCCAAATGCAGCATGCAAGGGTGTGTTTTCAGAAAGAAAAAGAAAAAACCAATTAACCTTTTTGTTTGTTTTTTGGAGCTCAAATGTGCCCAGCACCGAGCTCAGCCCCTGCAGGGACAGCACCAGGGCCGGCTCCCACTGGAGACCCCCAGGCTCTAGGTTAACATGATCAGGGGAGTGGGGTCAGCCGCTCGGTGACCCCCTAATCCCCTTTACATGCCCCCTGTCCCATCCAATTATCCAAACCGTGATCATCCAACCTCTGTCCTCAGACCTGTCTTCTCCCAGTGCTGAGCTGCACTGTGGAATTTAATATCATTTAAGATCAGCTGGTTGCAAACAGACCGTCCTCTCCCTCCCCCCAGAAGGGCTACGCTGCTCTGAGTCTGATTATTTTTTTTTTTCTTTTTCCCTGCAGTGTCTCTGCTACATTTTGCAAACACCTAATGGCTGCGGGGCTGTTGCAAGCCCAGAGCCCGGCAGAAGCCGGATTCCTCCCGTTCTGCTGGATTTTTGCGGTGTACAGACCCCCCCGCCATGAAGGATTGGCGGGGGACTTTATTGGGCATTTGAAAGCGGAGAAGAGCTGGGATGCAAAACCCAGCAGCAGCTCCCGTGTGCTGAAATGATGGCTGGCACAGAGCAAACACACAGCAGCCAAAACAGGCTCGTTCCCGCTGGAAAGTGGGGAGTTCCTCGCATACGGGGGATGAGCAGACAAAGCCAGAACAATCAGCTGGGCACAGCTCCCCGCTGGAAGCCAGAAACTTGGGCTTTATCCATTTCCACCCTATTCCTCCGCTGAGGCGCCCGATGTAGAAATGCTCCGGAGGGTGCAGGATTGTGGAATAGCAAGGGGAGCATCGCAGGAAAACAGGGAGGGGAGTCCTCAGAGAGGCGGGCGAGGTGTCAGCCTGCCCGAGCGGAGCGGGTCCGGGCTGCAGGGTGGGGATGGTGCCTGGTGTGTGCAGGTGTGCCCTGGGCTTGCACAAACACTCGCGCTGGGAGGCGGGCGGGCTGGCGCTATTATTTTAACAATTAGCCCCGAGCTGTTCTAAAGGGCTCTGAAGAAGTTCTGGCTGGGTTATTTTTTTTTTTTTTTTCCCCTTCCTCGGTGTAAACCTGAGCTGCGAGGGCCAGGGCTGAGCAGGTGGAAACCTGCTCTGCTCAGCACACCGTGCCGGATCCAAAAAACCCGAGGCAGCTACGCCCTGCGAGGCCACCACGCTCATCCCACCATGTCTGCACTGCACAACCCCAAAAACCTTCCCAGGGCTCCCGCACATCTCAGGCTGGGGGCAGAGGGAGCAACAGGTGATTGTCCCGAACCCCGGCCAGCCTCACCCAGCGTGGAAAAATCCTCCCGAAAGGCGCGAGGAGCTCCACGCTGCTCCCAGCTGAGAGCAACATCCACAGACATCATCGCAAAGGAGGATCCAGACATTCCCAGGCAATGGGGAGCCCTCTCCAGGGAATGCGGCCAGGCAGGAGATCGCGGCTGGGGGACGCTCGGCAAATCCAGCGGGACCAGCTCGGAGACCCCAGTGCCGGTGCTCCCCACCGCCCCTCGCTGCTGCCCCCCGGGGACCCGCTCCCAGCCGGGGTCCCCTCTCCCACCGCTCCCGTGCCGGGTGTCCCCGGGGCGGCTCTGTCCCCCAAGCCACCCCGAGCAGCAAACTTACCGGGGCTGGGATCACAGCAGGGATCGCACGGACATCCTGGCTCCCTCCTTCCACCTCGGGTCCCCAACTTGGTGCTGGCAGAGCAGAGTCACCAGTGCTGCCTCCCGGAGTCTGTCTCATCCTCCTCCTCTGTGTCTCGCTGCAGAAATCTGTGTGTGTGGTGGTTGGTTTGTTGTTTTTTGTTGGTTTTTTTTTTTTTTTTCATTTAGGGGACTTTTTTTTTTTTTTTTTTTTTTTTTTTTTTCTCCCAGCGGTTGCGTCAGGGCTGTTGCCTGGAGACAGGCGAGCTATTCCAGTTTGAGCTTTTCAGTGCCGATTTCCTCTCTCTCTTTCATTCATACCACCGAGCCCTGAACCTACCTCCCACCAAGCAATAACCCTGGAGAGACCTGAAAGGGAGGAGCTGAACAGCCCGGGTCCTAAACATCCTCCGGCACCCAGGAGAGGGAGGGAGATCGGCGGTGCTTTCGGCGTGGAGAGCAGGGATGGAGCGGTGCAGAGGAGGGCAGGCACCCTCAGGGCTTGCAGGAGATGCCCGCAGAGCTGCTGTGCTCCCGAAGGAATATGTGGCTCTTCCCGACACCAACCTGCTGGCGTCCCCATGCTGATCATGTTTCTTACCATGGATGTCAGCCCCACCAAAGGAGTTTGGGATCCTCGGGCACTCGGGAGGGCTTTGGGATAACGTTTTCCAGGTGCCACAGCGTGCCCACGGTCACTGCGTGGAACGAAGGGAATTTTGCAAGGATGCATCAGCATCTCTGGGGAGGCCCAGGGTGGTGCCTCAGGTGGGGCTTGTACCATCCATCCCCGGGCAGAAACAAGCTTAGGAACCAGCCTGTGCCTGGATTTTGGACTGGGGAAGCTCCTGCTGCTTCCACAGCTGCCCCAGCGGGGCTGGAAACCATTTTACCTGATCCCAAGGAGTTTATTTTTTATGGAGCTTTCATTTCTCTGAATACAAAATACATCTTTCCCCTGTATGTTTGCTTTTGCTTTCCTTCCTTCCTGCTGCCTGCCTGGGCACTGCTGTCCAAAGCATCACACATCTGGGGGCTCAGAGCTGCTGCCCACCTGAAAAGGGTTAAACCTTGGCCAGTGACCCCCAACCATCCAGGCCCCTTCCCACATTTCCCACATTTCCCACATTCAGCTTTTGTGACAGAAACCCCTTCCCAGCCTTTTTTTTTTTTTTTTTTTTTTCCCCACTCTTCTCTTCTCCTGCTTGAACCATCCCTCCTCCCCCCCGCAGGCAATGGGGAGATTTACAGCCCCTTCCTGAGCTCCAGCATGGAAGGGCTGGGATTTCCCACCTCCCTTTGAATGCCAGGGGTACCCCAGACCCCCACAGTAATTTAGACGATGTGCCTGCACAGGGTTTGGAAGTTTGGAGTGCAGAGAAAGGGTGGGGGTGCCCTGGATGCAGCAATGCAGATTCAGAACGAAGAGCATAATTTTCACATTTCTGATGAAAATGCAAATTTTTTAAAAAACTTTTTTTTTTTTTTTCTTTTTTTTGCCAGCTTCCGTTTTTTTTGTCAGATTTCAGATCTGCATATGCAAACTCAGCCTGGTGATCAGCTCTCACTGTGCTGCAGGGAGGCACCTGAAGGCTGATAATGATGGAGAGGCACCAAGGGAGATGGAAGAGCTGGTGGCTGCGTGTTAAAACTGTCTCACAAAGACCTACAGGAACTTTCAGCAGCAAAAGGAATCCCAGAATCCCAAGATGGGTCAGGTTGGAAGGGGTCACAGTGGGTCAGCTGGTCCAGCCTCTCTGCTCCAGCTGGGACATCCCAGAGCACAGGGCACAGGGTCATGTCCAAATCATTCTGGAATATCTCCAGTGAGGAGACTCCACACCCTCTCTGGACAAGTTCACTGCTCAGTCACTGCACAGGAAAGTTCTTCCTCATGTCCAGGAACTTGCTGGGATCAGCTCCTGCCCATTCCTGTTATCCAGTTGCTGGGTTCCACAGAGCAGAGCCTGGCCCATCAAGCACGTGGAGGTTCAACATTTTCAACAACATCTCATCCAAACCAAAACTGGGTCTGTGCCCATGAACCAAAGAGCACCAGGGAACAGACAGGCACAGGGTGAAACTGCTCCTGGCCTGGTTTTGGTGTGGGATGAGCAATCCCAGGCCATGGCTCAGGAACGACCAAGCCTGGGGCCCCTTCCTGACAAACAACTTGGATTGAGCCCCCCGGATTTGATGGCTAGGAGTGTTCAATCACAGGGATGTGGCCAGACAGGGTCAGTCGGCCTCAGGGCCAGAGCCCAGGTCTAGCAGGTGTGAGTTTACAGCAGAGGTGTTGCTCCCAAGGCTGGATGTCTGTCTGTCTGTCTGTCTCCTCACAGGAACAGACCACACACTGTCACCCGCTCCCTCCTCTGTAAATGTTTATTTTTAATTCGGTTGCGTAATGGATTTCAAATGAGCTGCCATAAGATAGCAGTGAAAGGCTGCAGCCACATCCCTCTGAAGCCAGTCCATGGGGTTTGAATGTTTTTTGGCCTGGATTTATCTGGGATAAGTTGGCTTCATCCAAAAAGACTGGCGGGGAGCTGCTGAGGAAGAGTGGTGCTCCCACTGTGTTAGAGTAATGCTCTAACACCAGCCACCTGCAGTGAACACCTGAAATTAGGTGTGATCAGTCAAAATAAACCTGTGCAACACCAGCACTGCCCACACCTATGGCTCAGGTTTTTTTTCTTTTCCTCAGACACAAGGAATCCTTTCTGTTGCCCACAATGCTCCAGAGACTGCCAGTTCCCATGGCATCCCTGGGCACAGGACCTTTTCCAGAGGACTGCTGAGTTCTTGGGAACACACAGATCCAAGCCTGGGTTTTTGCTGGAATGAGGTTTTGCAAAACCCAGGCTGGATTTACTTGCTGTACTGGTAGTTTGTAGAATCATGGAAGGGTTTGGGTTGGAAGAGACCCTAAAAATCCTCTCATTCCACCCCCTGCCATGGGCAGGGACACCTTCCACTGTCCCAGGTTGCTCCAAGCCCTGTCCAACCTGGCCTTGAACATTTCCAGGGATGGGGCAGCCAGACTTCCTTGGGATCCCCTGTGCTGATCTCAACAGCACAAACTCTATAAGGTGCCTTAGAGTCCCCTAAATCTTACCTGAACTTTCTGAGCTGCCTCTTACCACCCAAAATGGGCAGAAATGACAATTCCTTTATCATAACAGCAACAGCTTAACTTGGTTTGGATTGGAACCTTCTGCTTCTTGCCCTTTCTGCTGGTTTTGGGTGATTTCTCCCTGCAGGTATCCTGCTAACAAAGCATGGAGGAGCTGGACCTCCTCCTAGCAGGGTTGTGTGGCCATTCTGTGGGACCAGTGCTGGAATCTTGCAGGAGCATCAATGGTTTCTTCTCAGCTGGTCCCCACATAAATGCTTTTCCCCTAAAGCAAAGTCCCTGTAAAGAAGAGTTGCTGAAGTACCTGAAGGGAGCATGCAGGAAAGCTGGGGCAAGAACATGGAGTGACAAGACAAATGGGAAAGGGCTCAAATTGGAAGAGAATGTCTTTATATTGGATATTAGGGAGAAATTCCTCCCTGCAAGGGTGGGGATGCCATGGTAAAGAGAAGCTGTGGCTGTCCCCAGGTCCCTGGAAGTGTCCAAGACCAGTTTGGACAGGGCTTGGAGCAGCCTGGGAGGGTGGGAAGTGTCCCTGCCCATGGCAGGGGTGGAACTGGATGGTCTTTAAGGTCCCTTCCAACCCAAACCACTCTGTGATCCTACAGTTCCCTGGGGCTCAGCCTCCCAAGGATGGGCAGAGGAGGCTGTGGTGCTCCCATCATTATTGGGATGCTAGCCAGGAGCAGCCTCCACAGAGACTTGTACCAGGAAAGTCCTCTGGCACGGCTGGAGGATCACCTGGGAGCAAATCAACCTGGAAACACGGCAGAGGCACCTCCAGAGGGCAGCAGGTCTCCAGGTGATGCTGTCCCCTGGTGTCCCCAGGGGCTGCAGAGGTCAGTTGTGGTTGCCTGGCAGCTCATCTCCATGAAGCACTGAGGGACCTGGCACTGGCCTGTTTCAGTCTTCACGGAATCATGGAATGGTTTGGCTTGGAAGGGACCTTAAATATCATCTGATTCCAGTCCCTTGCCGTGGGCTGGGACACCTTCCACTAGGTCAGGTTCCTTTCTTGGGGTATCCACTTTATTTTCTCTATGGGTTTCTCCCAGGTGAGTCAAACATAAAAGATCAAACAATTGCCTGAAATCCCACCAAAGTCATGGTGGGAATTTTCAGCCCATTTGCTTTCTTTTTTCAAAGCTAAAACTAGATCCACTTGCTGATTCCATAACTAACTTTGTGTGTATCGAGTTAATGAATTATTCTTCCCTCAACTCAAAAAAATTCCCAAGACCTGAAGAACTAGAAATCACTTCCAAATAAAATCAAGACCCTTTCCAAAGATTTTGACTGATTTGTAATGTCTTTCCTTCGATGAACCTACTAACCCAATTCACTGCAGCAGTCTGTAAAAGTAAAAAGCCTTTAAAATCTCAGGACTGATAGATGGGGGTTTCCCACCTCTCTTCTTTGCTGGGATAAAGGGATTTCAGTTCCACTTGAACTCCAAATATTTGTTGTAAATTAATTCCAGAAGTGCTAATGAATAAAAATTCCTCCTCCAGTCTTACCTGTCCACCCAGTAAGGCTTCATCACCAAAACCCACAGGACTGGAGGGGTCTTTAAAAAAAGCTGTGATTACCCTGAACTTATTACCTAGTCTTTGTGAGGAAGGGAAAGGTAAGAAAAGCCCATCCCAGACTTGTTTTAAGTTGGGGTGAATGAAGGGTGGGGTCCAAGCTGCACCTTCCCTCCCTTGTCACTCCAGAATCACTTCCTGCTCCCTCCTGCAGCAAGAGCTAGGTGGAATTCCCTGGATTTGTAACTGATTGTCAGGGAACACAGTTCTACTTCAGCAGCTGGTGGCTTAACAAACAGAATCTGAAAAATATCCTCAGCCCAGGACAATAAAATAAAAGCCCAATAATTGGATTTTCACATTTCTTTTTCTTTCATCCCAGCTGTTGGAATTTTTTTCTGTTTCTAAACCAAACTGACTCTTTTGGGGACATTAAAATGCGAACTGCACTAGAAATGTGTGTGCTTGTTAGAGTCCTCTGCTTTGCTGTTTGTTCAGACTGCTGAATGAGCCATAAAATTAAATGCTTGCAACAATCCCGATGCCCACTCTTCCAGAGAGATCCATACTTTGGAATTTGCCTCCAGACAACTTCCCCTGCAGAAATCCATCAGAAGAAGGGTGTTATCTCAGCCAGTGGTGATCCTTGAAACTGCAGGACCAAGAGTGAAGATCCAAACTTCTCTTAAATAATATTTTCATCCCTCATCTCAGGAAAGAGCTGCTAAACACCCCATTGCTCAGCCAATCTCAGACAGGTTCCCTGTTGTCCTGTTTGATGAAACTCTGGCTGGTTTTCCTTTCTCCTGGTCTCAATGGGCAGAGGTTTTGTCCAGAATCCAGCAGGATCAGGAGGTGACACTCATCAGCTTCTTGGCCTTCAGAAGAGTTGGTGGGTGTGGGACCCTGGGGGTGAGGGTGAAAATGAGGATGATGGAGCTTCAGAGCATTGCATGGTAAAAATAGGAAGGACCTGGAGCTTCTGGAGTGATTCCAGAGGAGACCATGGAGATCCCCCAAGGGCTGGAGCCCCTCTGCTCTGGAGCCAGGCTGGGAGAGCTGGGGGTGCTCACCTGGAGAAGAGAAGGATCCAGGGAGAGCTCAGAGCCTAAAGGGGCTCCAGGAGAGCTGGAGAGGGACTGGGGACAAGGGGTGGAGGGACAGGACACAGGGAATGTCTTCCCACTGCCAGAGGGCAGGGAGAGATGGGATATTGGGAAGGAATTGTTCCCTGTGAGGGTGGGGAGAGGCTGGGATGGAATTCCCAGAGAAGCTGTGGCTGTCCCTGGATCCCTGGCAGTGTCCAAGGCCAGGCTGGACAGGGCTTGTGATCGAGTTGAAGGTGTCCCTGCCCATGGCAGGGGATGGAACGGAATGAGCTTTATTTTCCCTTCCCACCCAAACAATCCTGTGACCCTCTGGTGTCCTTAGGAATGGAAGGCACTGAAATCCTCCAGTGCAGTGAGATTTGAGCTGAGCCTCACCCACGGCAGCTCCAGAAGGGCTCTGGGTGCTCAGCATGGGCAGAGCTTTGTTCAGTACCACAAGCAGTTAATTGCACAAAACAGAGGGAAGGCAGACCTCACAAAATTTCACACACAAGTGATAAAGAGGTACCAGGATGTGCTGTCTGCTCTCTCCTGTGCTCTTCCCCCCATGCCCTAAATGGCATCAGCTGCCTTTTACTCGTTGAAGAAAGGAGGAAGAACATGACCAGTCTCTTTTGGTGAGATCTGAAGAGGAAACAGAACCTCAAATGGAAAGTGAGTGAGGTTACAGCCCCGTAACCCAGCTGATTATAAAAAAAGAAACTTCTCAGGCTCAAACCTGACTGGTGATAAGCTCTCTGAAAGTCAAGTGCACGCAATAAATAACCCCACCCCTTATTTCGCCCAGACTGCTCTGAGCTGTGAATGGGCCAATTCTGACAACCCCAGACCCATATTTCCTCTCCCATTTTCAGACCAGCTTTATACTCTGAGGCTCCAGAGCACCTTTCACCTCAACCCAGCCTGAATGAGGGCAATTTGGGGCCCTGTTTGCAGCAGGACCAGCCCGAGGAACCTTTGTGGGTTCTTCTAACGTAGACCCCATTCTAATACTACTAGTGTGTGAGAAGTGTGGTCATAGTGCCAGCCCTCCACTGCTATAAGTGTGACAAACCAGCTCTGTTTGTCATTCAGCTGCTGGCAACAGGAAACCACCAACAGCAACTCAACACAACGACAACAAGAAGAAGAATTAGAGTTTTCTCTTTCTGCATGCTCCAAGGACTGAAACTCATCAAAAGGAGATGATGGTCCCCAGCTGATGATCTGGAAGGGGTTTTTCAGCTCTGGTGGACAATTAAGTTTGAGTGGGATATGATTTAATCTGAACATAGCACTCTCAAGGTAAGTGCAAATGATTTTCCAGCAGTTTTTCTTCCTTCCTGCTGCTTGTTTGCTGACTGGCGCTCCACTGGGCTTATTCTCTCAGTGTATTTAAAGATTTGGCCAATCTATGAACCAGTGATTGTTAAAGCCTTTGGGGTGGGAGGTCCAGTGAACCAAACTGCTGTGGACCAGGAGAGGGGATGTGTCTGTCTTTCCTTCTGACAGTTCCCAGTGCTGGAATTGGGAACGCTCTGAGGTGGGACTGACATTCACCCAGTGGATTCTCTTTCAGGCACAGCTGAGCATTTCTTCTCTTAAAAACAGTGGAAGTAGATGATAGCCAGGAGTGAATGAGTTTCATCCAACTGAATTTCTTAGAAATGAGAGTGACAGGAGAAAGTGAAATCAGGGACCCAGCTCTGAGGGGAGGTGGAAGTTTGGGTGCTCACTTTCAACACAGCAACCTTTGGGTGCTGTGGCAGTGTGGGGAAGGGTTGAATCTTTAATTCCCCATTCGTGGAGAGGCACATTTGGGATCTTTGTGGGATTTTGCTTTCTTCTACCCCACAGATGATTTAAATGCTCTCACTGGATGCAATATTTTGTTTTCGCCAGCTCCTCCATTGAAGCTGTAAAACCACTGTCAAGCTAATGCTGGTTGTAGACAAAGCTTCTGGAAAGGCTGGAAATCTCCAGCAGAGCCATAGGAAGAGTGGATTTGCTGTTTCTACCCTTGTCACTTCCTGGGATCTGCACTAAGCCTATAACTTTCATTCCTGACTAAAATTTAGATCAGGCTCAAAATTCCAGAGCTTTAAGTTGGAGCATGGATATTTCAGGATATCTGTGCTTGCTGTGGCACTTTTGGGAGGGAATAGCACTTGCTGTGTTGTGGGGTATTTGCATCCCAGATGTCCTCAGGTGTTTCACTGGGGCTTTATGACCAATGAGGCCCCACTGAATGCTCTTCAAAGTGCTTTAGTTACCCCACTCATGATCTGGGGCTATTTCTTGCCTCTCGTGACAGGCTGCTCTGATATTTGATTGATTATGGATCTTTAACAGTGCAAACCCAGGCCACTGCCAGCAGTGAGGATTCCTGCTGCATGCAGAGCACAGGCACACGGTCCTGGCTTGGGTACGTGCTGGAGATGGAGAAGGCAGATGGAAATGAGGAATAAAAAAAGGACAGCTGCAGGGCAGCCAGGCACCCTCATTAATATGCTTGGCCAGTCATTCTGTCAAGGTTTAAGAAATTTTTATCAGAAGATTTGAGGGCTGCAGAGCTTGTGATTTCTCGTTCATATTCTGTTTTCTTCTCCCAGACCTCCTGCAGCGTTTTCATTACATTGGTACCCAAAAGTCAGTGCAAAAACCCTTCTGGCCCATTCCTGTTTTATTCTGCCAATACAGGGCTATTGCTGCCCCGTGAGGATTGCGAAGTCGAAACCTGAATTTTCTGGTGGAGGAGGAAATACCCAAGGCATATTTACATGAAAAGTTTGCAAAGGTGCTGCTGATTATCCTTCATCTTCTTTTCCAATGAATTCCCACATTCGGTTTAATCAGTGTGGAATGTTCTGGGATGCAGTTACACCTTGGGCTTTCAGCTGAGATGGTGTGATCCCAGCTCCTCTTAACTAAACCCAAAGTATCCCAGGATGGGTATCCCATTCCCCCATAGTCTGGGCCTTTCAAACACGGCTATCAGCTCATTTATTTCAGTCAGGACTTTCTTCCTGACTGACCTTTCAACCTTCAATTCTCTGTGGCACCTTGATGGGCACATCAGCATCCAAAAAGGCCTCGAGTACATTTTCAGAACCAGCCCAGGTTTTTTGCCATCTCAAGCAAGTGTGGAAAGAGGGGATTCACATAGGTGGATCTCACAGGGATCACAGGGATGTGCTGAGCAGAGCAGGAGCTCCTGGGCACACTGTTAGTTCATCATTATTTGCTGTCCTCCCTTCCCCTCATTCTTTCCATTCCATCCCTGTTATAAAAGGAGTTTCCTCACTGCTCCTCCATGGTTCACGAGCCTCTGGAGGCAGCCAAGCATTGCCTCCATGTGGGTGAGTCCCCTTGTAGCCAGTCATTTCCTGCAGGGGTTCTATCACGGGCAAAATAATCTTTCAGGACACCTGGGGCTAAATCTTGCTGGAATCCATGCCAGCTCCAAAGTTTCCATCCATGTCTTCGTTCCATGTGGTGCAAGTCAGCTTTTTCATTAGGCTGACACCACATTGCAAGATTAGAAGTAGCTGGGGGGGCTAAAAAAGGATTAAAGTTCCCCTTGCAGAGGTCTTGGCAACAAATTGCAGCCCCAGGGTCCTGATGCTGCTTGTGGAAGGAGCAGTTGCACCACTGGACATCACTGGACAAAACAGGCTATGTAGGGTCATGGTTCTTGCTTAAAAATAAATAGGAATACAAACCAGAATTCCGATATTTCATGCTGGTCAAGACATTTTCTTCTCACAGGTTACGTTTTCCACATCAGGTTTGAATCCATCACAATATCTGGCCAAATATATATCCTCCACCACCAAAAACCAAGCTCAAACCACAGCAACTCCTTGTGTTGAAGTTGAAAAATGGGTTCCAATTATAATTTTTTTTCCTGAGAAAAAGTTGCAACTGAGCAATGCAAAAGGAGAACAATGTTCCTGTGGTTTTACGGAGCAATTTTGTCTTTGTCAATGCTGGTCAGTTTTAGTTTCAAAAATGTTGTGGCCTTACCTATTCGAACTTCCAAAAAAGATCAAGGCCTGAAGGAGAGGGACATGGTTGAGCAAAGGTGTGGGAATTGTGAACTGTGTGGAATTACTGCCAGAAATGATGTTGTTTCATTTGCTGGAGACACAGCAAAGAGGGAGGGAACAAACATGCTGTCCACCATGGAATCCTGGAATGGTTTGTGCTGGAAAGGACCTTAAAGATCAGCTCGTTCTAACTCCCTACCATGGGACACCTTCCACTGTCCCAGGTTTTTCCAAGCCCTGTCCAACCTGGCCTTGGACACTTCCAGGGTTGGGACATCCACCATGGGCAGGACATCAGTCATGAGTCTTTCAGTGAAGGAAATCAGTGGTGGTCGTTAGGAAGTAATTTTAAGGCTGTGGGAATTGGAGGGCTGGGATAGACTGATAGGTAACAGTGGGAATTTCTGTCACTGAAAGCTCTGAAGTACAAGTTAGGAAGTCTCTGAGATTAATGACCTTCGTGGTTCCTACATTTCTGCCACCCTGTGAAATACACGTGGCTTCTGAACTGAAATGTGCTTTTCAAAATCATCCCCCTGCATTTTCCCCTCTTTATTTATTTACTTACATACTCACAAAATAGTTTTCCGAATTTAAACCAATCTCACTGATGATTTCTGCTCCTCTGGAAGCCATGGAATGTGTTACTGACCAAAAAGCAGCGAGCAGCACCCCTGGGGTCCTGTGTGTCAGGCACGTAGGAGACACAGCAGAAATAATAAACACATGTCTCACAAATGAATTCTTTGCTACTTAACGAATGGAGAAGAGTGAAAAATTACTCAGTGTCTGGGATGTCTGGTCTGCCTTGGTGATGGCAGGATCGGGAATGATTTTGGTGGATGAAGGTTGGGTGAAAAACTCTCTGTCCTTTGATAAAGGGACTTTACAGCCAAGAGGGAAAAGAGGCGCTTGGCCCCATGCCCAGGTCTGCATGGCCCCAGTTTACTACGGGATGGTGTTTCCTCATTCATGGAAGGTCCTTCTTCTCCATGAAACCTGGGGTGAGAAAGAAAATCCACAACAAAATGCCAGGTGCAGAGGAGCTGCCTGCCTTCTTTCAGGCCAGACAGTTCCTTGCCCAACACCTGAGCCATGGTGGCATCCAGGGTTATGGACTTGGAACCATAAAATCCGGGGCAGAACAACTCAAAATGTGTCTATGGGAGGATGGTGCTTGAGAAGTAGGCTTTGAATTGAGGCTGTGGAAAAATCAAGGTGTCACCCGTAATGCGTGATGGAAAGAGGGAGAAGTGATGTCGTGCTAAGCATGGAGAGAAATTGATAGAAAAACTTTAAATTGACTTTTATCTCGACATTTTTTCCTGGCTGTCTCTTGCATATTTGGCCTTGACCATTTTAGAAGCAGAGGAAGAGGAGCACAGCTGCTTGAAACATTAATAGAGCGAACTTGCAGAATTATTATTCTTTTTTTCCAGTGAAAGGTGCCAATATTCATGGTGTTTCTGTGACAGAACCTTTTGAAAGGTGGTGATTTCCCATGGAATGCTTTTTTTTTTTCTTAAAAATTGTGGTGAAAAACTTGGATAAAGCTAAATTCTAAAAGTCACCGAGTGGTCTGCCAAGGAATAAAAACTGTGAGTAGAAGAGAATTGTGAATGTGGGACTCTGTACAAGATTGGTCCTAACCAGGTGAGAATAAATCCTGGTTGTTTTAGTGCAGTACTGCTAATTCCAGGCAGAAGATGGACGCTGGCAAAGCAAGAAACTTTAGGAAATAAGATTTCTTCTGGCTCTGAAGCAATAAATTCAGGCCAGATCAAATGTGAAGTAACCTGTGAGTGGATCAGCCCCATCACTTCAGTGCCATAAATAATGACTTTCTCTAACAAACCTGGTTGCAAGGCTTGGCTTTGTTCTGCCACATTTCTGTCTCCTTTGAGCACCATAAGGTTATTTTGATATTCTTTTAATTCTGAAAATCGAGTTAATCTTCTAATTTTGGATGAGGGATTAAAAAGTAATGGTTTCCTTCTTTCTTTATGAGCATCAGAAAGGAAATATTATTGAACCTTGGCTGCTGCAAGTAGCCAAGAATAGTCAAGTTGTGAGTGTAGGACAAGCCTGGCAGGGAGGACTGGTCTGGGTCTCTGTCCAAAAAGGCTTTTCCTCACGGGATCCAGACAAAATCTCTTTGTGGCAATTACTGGCAGAATATCTCCCAGTAGCCATCAAGCAAGACCTGCATTTTTATCCCAGAGCCTGGAGATATCCCTGAAAAACCAATGGGATTTAATAATAAATAATGGTAGTGAAACAAGAGGGAGCCCATCTTCACCCCACACTCAGGGTGATCTGGTACCTGGTGCCTATGTCTGAGTGTCATCCAAAACAGTCAGAAAATCCTGTTTTCCTTCAAATCAGGGAAAAGGGGATATCCTGTCTCTTGGAAAGCAGAGATCCAACAGGAGGGTCGGTAAAATCAGGATAGACTTTAAATAAACATAATAAACATACATGGATAATTATAATCCAGGAGCTACCACAGCTTCTGTAGAGTGGGGACCACCAGGGGTTTGGATTCAGCCACCAAATTTTTAAGAGGGGGAGGAACCCCAATGTTGCCTGTTTTAGTGGTTGAGATGCTGCCTCAGGGTTGAAAAAATCCTTGGAAATCTCAAAAATGGACTCTCAAAATGGAGTCTGGTGAGTTGGTTATAACACATCAGCGTCTTCCAAGAGCAGCAGGATGCTGTAAATAAGCTTTTCATCTGCTAGAGGAGTGGGAACAGGGAGGTTCTGCTGGTAAAGAGACTACTCATTCCTAAAAGGGAAGAGAAAAGCTCGGCCAGGCCATGAAAACAATGTCTGGAGGAAATGAGCTTCCCAGCTTTTGCAGGAGCAGGCTGGGGAAGCAGTCGTGGGGGCCAGCTGGGAAAGCAGAGGTACCTTCATGCTCTTGGTGCATTAAGTTCAAAGCTGGAGCCACCTCTGCAGCAGAAATCCCAACAGGAATGTCTTTGGCTCAGTGTGAAATGGATAAAATGCCACGGGATGGGCATTGCTGTGCAAAGCTGTGCAGGGGCCACCCCTGCACCCCTGGCTGTGGGGTCATCCTGGTGGGCTGTGGGGTCATCTGGAGGGAGGCTTTCCCAGGAATGGCTTCAAACTGACAGAGAGTAGGTTTAGATTGGATGATAGGAAGAAATTCTAGGCTGTGAGCGTGGGGAGGCCCTGGCACAGGGTGCCCAGAGAAGCTGTGGCTGTTCCTGGATCTCTGGCAGTCTCCAAGGCCAGGTTGGACAGGGCTTGGATCAACCTGGGATAGTGGAAGGAGTCCCTGCCCATGGCAGGGGTGGCACTGGGTGGCATTTAAGGTCCTTTTCAAATCAAACTATTTTGTGATTCTATAATTCCATGATTTCACAATTGTGTAGGGGCCTGCACAGACACTGGAGAACATCTGGGGGCTGAGGCATGGAAACAGGGTGGAAGCCACCACCAGAAAGACCCTGCTTGGCTGGGTGACATCACAGCCTGTGCTTTCAGGTTGGGGGAGGAGGGACAGATGGAGCCCATCTGGAGTGACTGGGAGCTGCAAATGAGAGACTTTTTCCATTTTCAGTGCCCTTTTTCACAAACTTTCTCAGGCTTCCCTCTCCAGCTGCTTTCAGAGGACATCCCTGGGCTGAGGAAGAAAATTCCCTGAGCTTCTGGACACTAGAAGCTCCATGTTGTGGTCATGAGATCCACAGGCTGGAGGAAACAGAGGAGGCCAAAGGATGAAGGGATGTGCCCCAGGTGACACACAGGATCCCTTAGATACCAGAAGAACCTCCCTGGGATGCAGTAGACAAACCATACCACATCCAATACTTTTTATTTTTAATTCTTGATTTTGAGCAGCTTGAACTGTGGCCATCACTGGGAGATCCTTTGCAGCCGACAGCTGCAGCTGCTGGGTTTCCCTGCTGTCAGCAGTGGGAATGTGTCTCAAATCAGAAGCAGGTTTCTGTCTGGAGCTGCCACGCTGTCTCCCTGTTCCCAGGATGACTTGGCAGGCACTGCTTCAGTGCTCAGCCTTTGCTGCACCTTCTGGCAGCTCCTCCTTCCCACCTCAGCGGTGGATGAGAGCAGCTTTCTAAAAGAGCAACTTCCCTTTTCATAGGGGTAGGAAGTGAAGCTCATTTAATAGAGGTCACCCACCAAATGATGAGGCCCTGTCCTAAAGCTCAAAGCACTCCACCTGACCTGACACTGTCCTTTTCTGCCCCAGCCCCAAACCTGAGCAGCTACACCTCCATCCCCTGCCCTTAGCTGGAGGAGAATTGGGAAGGGAAAATGTTAATTGGCAAGGGGGAAGTTTGGCAAATCTGCAAGGGCTTCCTCATTTCTGTGCCTCTAAGAGCAGGCACACCTTGCTGAGCCCTGCTGGGCTTCAGTGTCACCCAGGCTTGGAGGGTGTCAGAGGATGGTGCCAGGCTCTTTTCAGTGGTGTCCCGCCACAGGCTGAGCAGAAATGGACAATAAATAAATCACACATGATGAAGAAATTCTTTATGTTGAGGGTGTCAGAGCACTGGAACAGCTGCCCAGGGTGCGTGGAGTTTCTTATTTGGAAACATTCCAAACACACCTGGTCATGTTCCTGTGTCACCTGCTCCAGGTGACACTGCCTTAGCAAGAGGGTTGGACTGGGTGATCTCCAGAGGCCCCTTCCAATCCCAAACTATTCTGGGATTCTGGGATTTAGAGATTCTGAGATTCTGTGCTGACCCTCCAGGTCGATAGATTCAGTGTGACCCCCAAGGACTTGCAGGCCCCTGTGTATGGCCCAGACAGCCTTGCAGCCCTCCATGGGGCAGTCCTCCTTTGCCAGGAGCACAGCTACAGATCCAAGGCTGATCCCCATTCCATGTTCTCAGAGGGGGCACCAGCCACGTGCACCCTGGAGCAGCCACCCCCACCTCTCACATCATCGTGTCCTCAGCCACCCTCTTGCTGTCCTTGTGTCCTGTGGCTGGTAAAGGTCTCCTGCCATGACCTCAGCTCAGATCTGCCCCGTGAAGCTTTTCCTCCTGTAAACAACATCACCAGTGGGGGGTGACCTTTAGCTCGTGCATCACCCCCGGCAGATGCTGGCTCGTGTTTGTCCTGCTCAGTGGGGGCAGCTGAAGTGCAAACGATGTGAGGGCAGCCCAGCCTCAAGCTGTCTGAGGCCAAGCCTCCTCTTCCCTCCTGCTGCTACTTATGACGCAAAGATGACGCCATGCAATAACCCACAGAGGTGTACATGGTGGTTTTGGGGGCCGCGTGCTTGCAACAGCTTAAGAAAATACACTGAAAACAGCCCAGAGGAGTCAGCTTGTGGGAAGCCTCTGTAGAAACAAATCCTGCTTCTTATACAACATTAATCTCCCAGGACAGAGTTTCAGTCTCTCAATTGAACATGCTGAGGCAAAATGAGAAAGTCACTTCCTCAGAGCCACCCACAAGTCCCTGACCAGGTCTTAATTCGTTAGACCACGCTGCTATGGTTGAGTAGGTTCATAGAGGGATGGGGCTGCCTGGAACAAGATGTGTTTCATCAGTAAAAGGCCTTTTTTGTAGTCACAAAAAGGAAAGATTATTGCCAGTTTGTTGGGTTGTTTTCTAAAATTCGGTAGTTTGGATAGTGGAAGCACCATCCATTCACGGCATTTTCACTGTTTTTAATGACAGCTGTTAATAGCCTGTGGCATTTGCTGGGGTTTGTGTCTGGATTCTCTTCATGGTTCTCACTTTCCTCGTTGTTATTTTCATTGGCCAGGTTGTCTGGGAAGCGCAACTCCCACCCCTTCCCAGGTGATCACTTTTATAATCAAAATAGAGCAAGGAATCCTTAGGGGGGGAGAAAAGAGTCAGTTCTGACACAAAGACCTGATTAAAAAAAGAAATCCCATTAAAAGCATTTGCAAAACCAGGCTGCTCCTGCAATCCTGGGGGTAGAGCTCTTGGTTTCATGGATGGTGTGGATGTGGTGGAAGCCAGAGGCCTCTGAAAGAGAAATTTGGGAAGGGCCTTCAGCCCCATGGAGCATCTGTCATGGGTCCGACCAGTGGCTCGCGCATCTTCGGAACGTGTCCCCAGGAGCAGCAGCGTGGGAAGCAGGCAAGTCGGGGACATCCCACCCCATCCACGTTCCCCTGAGGGTGGCAAGAAGCACAGCAGGCTTTTCTCTGTCTTCATCCACTCTCCCATCCCTCCTTGTCCTGTTCCCTCTCCCCACAATCTGCGGGTTAAAGAGGTGATGGAGGCGCGTCCTGGCGCCTGCGGGATCTGGCACCGAGGGGTGGCTTGCAGGGATGCTGTTCCCTCAGTCTGCTGCAAAAGGAGGGGAGGACAAAGAAGTGCCAGGCATGCACATCCTGGCACTCCCATCCTCCCCGTTCTCCCAGGGCCTGGAGAGGGAGAGAGGATTTACGTGTGGGGAAGGCTGACAGGAGCTGGACACGGCTGTGATGAGTAGGGAAGTGCTCTGGCATCCCATTGCTATTCCTGACACACAGCTGGAGGTGTTCAGGTGGGGAATTGGAGATGTACATCCCTCCCTATAGCACTCTGCCTCAGCTGAGTGTGGTGGGAGGGAGTGTTATTACCCTGAGACCTGATCCAAGGAGCTGAATTCCTGAGCACTAGCCTGACACCAGGTTCATTTCTTCTCTTGGTCCCATAAAAAGCTGACCTCTTCCTAGGAAAAGTCATCCCCTGGTATGCAGGACCTCCAGGAAGGGCCTTTCCCAGGGCAGAAGTTTGTGTGGCCTCATACAAAGGTGTGGAGCCCATCCATCTCCTCACGTTCTCAGGGCTGGGAGGGCCAGGACCTTCCCACATCCCTACAGATTCCTGTGATGTGTCCTCCAAGTGCTGTGGAACGGAGAATCAGGGATCCTGGCCATGGGAACACGGCTTGTGCCCACTGCCAAAGGGTTTGGATGTCAGATGGGGGTGGCCTGCAGAGGGGATTTCTCCTTACTGTGCCCCAACTCACCAGAACCCATCCACAGCTTGGCCCAGCATTGGGCAGAGAGAGGTTTGAGTTGAAATTGGGTTGAAACTCCAGGCTCTGCTGGGCAGCACAGTTTTGCCACAAAAGCTGTCACACCTGAAGAACCCCAGAGTGGCTGCAGAGGGATGTGCCTCATCCTCCTGGACCCATCCTCCTCCTCACCCACTCCAGTGCCTCCCACTGCCCCCGAGTCCTGCAGAGACGTTCCCAGCAGTCATCCCGCCTTGCTGCCTGGACTGAGCTCCTGGGGGAGCCATGAAGGGAGGTGGGATAAGCAGTCTGCCCTCCTGCTTTTCCCTTCTCAAGGACCCTGATCCCTGGCTCTGTTTCCTGGCCTGCAGCCTCCTGCAGCCCAGCCGAGCATCTGTCGGCTTCCAGTGGGATGCAAACTCAATGTAAGCAGCCATTTTTCCTCCAGACAGATGTTTTGATTAGGGAATGACAACTCTGGCAACAGGAGGCTGTTTTCTTCTTCTGGAATGAGCAAGAAGCTTTTATCATCTTCTTCTCTTTATTTTTTTTTTCATTCCCTGTCAAAAACCTTTCTCCATCTGCTTAAACTCAAAGTCCTGGAAATCTGTGTGCTCCCACACCCCCTCTAGCCTCATACAGCCTTCTCCCATAGATTGTCCCAGCTCTTCAGAAAGGTCTGGGACAGATGGATTTTCTGCTTGTTTTGGTTGCTTGGGCCAGGTTCACCTGCAAATCATGGCCTAAGAAAAATGGTAGATTTAGGACAGATAAATTGTAATAGAAATGGAAAGCTGGCTTGGATTGTAGCAGGAGAACCTAAAAAAAGCCAGTGGGCTTCAGTCTCTTTCCTGAAACATGTACTACTTACTTAGGCATTAATCACAGGACCACAAAGCTCCCAGATTTGTTGTCCATCTGCCCTGGGCTACCAGGGAACTGATATTTCCAAGATGATTTGGTCACTCTGGCTGTGCTCAAGACTGGGACCGGGACAGAGCCCAAGCCAAGGAGGTAGGATGCACTGGAATGGGGGAAGGAGGAGGATGGGGACAAGAGAAGGAGGCAGCTATGGCTGCTTTGGGGTTCTTTGGGTGTGAGAGGTTTTATGAAGGATCAGCCCCAACATCAGCACCTCACCTCAGTGTGAGAGTCCAGCTGCTCGTGGGGGTTCTCCACCTTCCCTTCAAGGACCTTTGACATGGACCAGAGCACTTGACAGAGTCCTCATTGCACAAATACAACCTGGTATCCATCAAAGATCAGGACTGGAATGGGGTGTAAGCACTGCCAGCAGGATATTCTGGTTCCCCAGTGAGGATGCAACATGGAAACCCAACATCTCCTTCACTCCCCAGCAAGAACCACGGTGCCTCTTGCTCTGGGCTCTCCAGCTCTTCACAGGGACTTCCTGCACTGCTGGAATCAGGGAATCACAGAATGGTTTGGTTTGGATTGGAAGGGACCTTAAAGCCATGGACAGGGGCACCTTCCACCAGACCAGGTGGCTCCAAGATTCATCCACCCTGGCCTTGAACATTTCCAGGAGTGGGGCAGCCAGATTTTGGCCACCACGTCACAGAGGGTGGCTGTAGCCTCCATCTTCTTCCTCTGAGCAAGACCTCATTCATAGTTTCAGTGCTCTTTATACACAGCACGTTGGTTTGGAGTTGTCTTCTTACTCCTCTTGGCAGTGAAGCCACAAGTTATTTCAAAATATGTGCTAAAAAGGACTTGACTGAAACCCAGCAGAAGTAGAAAATGGTCACAGCAAAAACCACTTCAGTAGCAAATCTTTCTTCTTATTTGAGGAGCTGATCCACCAAGATCTTCAGTAATTCTTCAATTTTGTGTCTTGTAAAGCAATCCAAGGGTGCCAGGTCAGGAAATGTTCTGAAGAGCTCTTTTATTGAGGGAAAAGAGAACTGAATGCATCTGTGATGCGCTGAGAACCGGAGGAAAATTATTTTTACTGAACTTTTTGCTCCTCACTGATGCAAATATGCAAATCTGGAATACTTAAATTATTGCTTCTGAAGTGAATTGATTTCAGCAATTCTTTCAGGACCGGGGAGGATTGCAAAGAGAAATTCAGCATTTAAAACCCTTCGTAATAGGCTAGATCTGCATTTTCAAAGTAATTTTTTTAGGGTTTTTGAATCCATTTCCTTTTAAAAACGTGTTCTTATAAAAAAGAGACATTCTTAAATGTTAAAATTAATTAAAATATGCGATCTTGATGAACTGTTAAGGCACTTTGTTGCACCCACGGCAGAATCCAGATGGAAAGGGGGCTCATTTTGTGATTTCAGTAGGCTTAGGGGATTTCTTTAGGGAGCTGCCCTCAGAGTGAAACTCTATTGGCTTACTTGGGTACTAACCTCTTTTTCCATGGCAGTTTCATGGTGTTGAGGCAAATGGTGAGCCAAGACTTCTGCTTTTCTGCTCGATTTGGTCTTATTTCCTTTCCTGTAGCCGCCCATGCAATGCCAAGGCTGCTTGTCAGTGTCCTCCACATCCCTCTTGCAGAAAGTGCTGGGTTCTCATCAGAAATGACTTTAGATCTCTTTTGCCCTGGTAGAGGAAAGCAGCCAACTGCAGCAGGTGGTGCAGGGCTGCTCACTGTGAAAATGAGGTGGGCAAAGCTTTGAAATAACAGGACCCGAGGCAATGGTGTGAAACTGAGTCCAGGGAGGTTTAGGTTGGATATCAGGGGAAGGTTCTTCCCCCAGAGGGTGGTCAGACACTGAACAAGTTCCCTGAGTAATGGTCACAACCCCAAGGCCACCAGAACTCCAGGAGTGTTTGGACAACACTGTCAGGGATGCACAGGGTGAGATTGTTGGGATGATTTGGGTAGGGCCAGGAGCTGGATCAATGATTCTTGTGGGTTCCTTCCATTTTAGGATATTCTATTGATGCCTTATGGAGAACAGAGGTGAGACAAAGTTAAGAAGAATAAAGTAACGATTTATTAAGGTGCCTTCAAGGCACAGCCGTGGCTCTGCCTGGATGGCTCCAAGATGGAAGCAAAGGAGGGCTTGGTCACAGGATCTCACATTTTTACAGGTTTTAGTCCATTTGCATACTGGATTCAACTGTCCAGTTAGTAGCCTCAAACCATGAAGTTCTATCCCCCTTGCATCCCTACTTGCCTGCCCTCCTCCCTTTCTGTTGTTTATGCTCTTGGCTTTGGAAGTTTAGAGAGATTGCCCTTGAATCCCTAACTAGAATAAGATTATTGTGTCTTCACCACCCTGTGAAAAGACCTTAGTTACCCTTAATATAAAACTAAAACCTGCACACCAATGCAGAATGGAAAACTTAAAATGTGAGGCATCACTATGACTCTACGATCTTCAGAAGAGCTCCCTTTGACTCATCCCTGCAGAAACACTTGAACCTGCATCCACCTCTCTGTAGCCAAAATGCCACCTCAACTCTGCCTCTGAAGGCTGCTAAAATTGCATTCTGTCATTCCCCAATGCAGGCACCCATCCTGTTTTAGAGGTTCTGCCCATCCATCTGGTGTTCCTGTGACCCACACATCTGTCCCACGAATTCAGGGCTGCCTGCACCACAGAGCTCATTGTCCTGGTGTCTGTTGGCTTCTGCAGCTTGACTCTTCCAGAAACATCTCTGCCTCAAATAATTTTTACTCATGACCTAGCAGCAGCTAAGCTGGTCTCGTAAAATTGTAGAATTTCCCGAGTTGTAAGGTGCCCATAAGGATCATCGAGTCCAGCTCCTGGACCTGCACACCAAAAATTACATAATTTTGTTTCTAAAAATGTTTTTCACTATTTTTTTTTTATGTATATAGAATCATAAAATCCCAAAATAATTTGGGTTGGACAGGACCTTAAAGCTCATCTCATTCCACCCCCTGTGATGGGCAGGGACACTTTCCACCATCCCAGGTTGCTCCAAGCCCCATCCAACCTGGCCTTGGACATTTCCAGGAGTCCAGGAGAAGCTACATCTTCTCTGGGCAATCTCTGTCAAGGCCTTCCCATCCTCTCAGAGAAGAATTTCGTCTGTATATCAGACGTAAATTTTCCCTCTTTCAATTTAAACCAATTACTCCTTGTCCTATCACTGATGATGAAGACGTATGTGGAAGAAATTTTGCGTTGCCTTACATCTTTTTTGTTCTGCTTGTTCTGCTTTTATTTTTGGTCACTTTAAAAAGAACTTGTTTTATTAATTTGGAGGCTTGAGGAAAAAAATTTTCCGCCTCTTATTTATTGAACAAAAATTACATTTTTAGATGTGAAAAACTATAAATTCGTGAAAGGAAATTTCCATGATTTTCTGAGTTTTTTGTGTTCTCCCCAGCGCTCCTTTCCACTGGGGGGAAAAATAAAAACCAGGGTGGGAGAACAAGTGGTTTTCTTCATTTGTGTTTTCTTGTGAAGGTAATTTTTAAAAGTATTAATCAGAAGCAAAACACGTTGGCATGACGCACACTCAACCCAGCCACCTTTATTTTCAAAAATAACATTACTTTTTGACAACTGAAGGTTCCGCCAGCTGTGAAATGGGAACCAGCAGCTCTCTGTATCCAACAACATTTGTCTGCAGGACTATTTTGGGTTTCGTAAAACACCTGCTGGCCCAAAGGATGGTGGAGGTGTCGGAGGCAGCTGGGAGAGTGGGACTGGTGGGTTTTGTGGGCACTGTGAACCCCCAGAGCTGTTCCAACCCCTTCTGTGCATGGGTGGGAGCGAGTGACCTTCGTGGGAGGCTGGACCCGAGGTGGGGTGGGCTGTGCTGTTCCCTCCCTGCGCTGCTTTTGCTCAGTGACACGTGTGGGGACAGAGCTGAGCCTGTGTGATGCTGCACTGAGGTGTTTCCAGTCTCAGGTGGGTGCAGAAAGGGCTGCAGTGTCCCCACGGGGGTGCACAGGTCCAGTCGTGGTCCCCACTCCTCTCAAAGCCTGCCAGAGGAGCTGGGGTGCCCCCAAGGCCCTGGTGGGACTTGCTTGCACTCTGGCTTCAGACCCGAAACTTCTAGTTTTCTAAATTCTAGCTTTCTGATGTTTTAGCTTTCTGAAATTCTTTTCTCAAGGAAAACCAGAACTATTTTTGTCACAATATCTATGTGTACATTCCTTCTGGGAAGAAGATCTCTCTTGATGTCCCTCTAGTTTGACCAATGTGGGTGAAGAGTTTAATCTTTCTCTCACCAATCACAGTGGTCTGTAGAAAATAGTTTATAAAAGGGAACGGTTTCTAATAAAGAGAATCTTCTTTATACAACTTTGAGAAAAATCACAAAAAGAGTCTGTGTCATGTGTTATCCCACAGCGACACTTGCTGAGGTTGATGTTCCTCCAGGCCTTTCCCATTCTGCCCCAGCAGGGCTGTCACTGGGTATCAGAGTAGTTGAAAGAGGATTTTTGACCCAGTGGGAGAAGAAGGACATAGTGATGGTGTGGATGATTGTGATTAGATTTATAGCTAATTCAGTAAATATGACCAATGAAAATCTAAATAACAGCTCCATCACCCATTGCAATGGTTATAGTGTCACCAGGTCGCAGTTTCTCCTGTTGAGTCACGAGATCTCCTGGCTTTTTTCTAAACTGCTCAAAGGAATCCAAGTGTGGCTCACTCCACTTAGTCTCAGATTTGGTCAACAGCCTATGACTAAAACATTACAATGTAAGCAGGTTCAGCTAGAAATGTACAGATTTTCAGTCTTTGTCCCTGCAGAATTCACAATTGCAAAGCACCTGTGGAGCTGCTTTAGGATTTATCTCTGTATTTGACCAGAACTGAGAGCTTCTACCCACCCACCCAAAAGTGAGTGCTCCACAACTTTGGGCTGGATGTCCTGCAGGTGTCCCTGCCAGGATGAAAACCCTTCCAGCAGCTGCCTTCCATCTTGGAAGATCAGTTGGTCCAGTGGGTCCAATCTCCAACAGCATTTTATGCCCTTTTTGATGGCCCCCAAATAATCGCAAAAATATAATAATAATTATAATAAAAATATTAATTGTATTATTATTATTATTATTATTATTATTATTATTATTATTATCTATTTATTCATTCATTCATTTATTTATTTATGTATTACATTAATTCTGTGGGCACCAGATGTTTTCATGATTGGACGAATTACATTGCCCGATGCAGAACGGAAGGGGAGAGGGAGGATGTGTGTGGGAGGATATATTTGATGGCCAAAATATCTTTCGTTGCTATCACGCATTGAGAGCAACTGAAAACCCCAAAAGAAGCATCCATGATCCTGTAGATGGTCTGTCAATCCTCTCATAAGGTCATCCTTGTGACATGACTGCAGTCAAAGCAAATTGCTGACTTGTGCTGTATCTCACATTCCCTAAATCTGCTGAAAATAAGGCAGTTGCATGAATTATCTCTCATTTGGGAGCAGAGTATATCAAAGATCCCAGGATTTTCCATAGAGACCATTACAAGGACAACAAATTAAAGTCAAACAGGTAAGTGGGTTTTCTGTCTTTCACAGCTGGTAATGAGTGATAGCTGAAATTTATCCATCATCCAGCCTTGACTTAAAGTGATACCTTGCTGTTCACTGCACAAAAAGAAAATTCCAGCCACTCTTGTGGCAAAACCCCCATGATCCACAATCTGAAATCCTGGCACAAAGTTGTGAGTGGAAGAGCAGGAAAAGTTCCCCTAATAAATCATGTGCTATTACACCATCAGATCTGCTAAGCAGAGCAAGCTCTGTGTGCAGCCTGGAGGCTGCCAAATGAAAATGAAATTGCTTCAGGAGCTGCTCTGGTTGATTTAATAGGTGAAAGTCCCCCTCTGACCATGCTGTCAGTGCCTGGAGCGGAGCTGGGGCCTGGGGACAGATGGATGGGCCATCTGTAAACCCAGGTCAAAGGATATCTCAGAGATGAAAAGGTTCTGGATGGGGGGGAAAGTGTCTATCAGGCTATCCTGAAGTATTTCACCAATTCCTTCTATTTTGCACACCTTACCAGTGATAATAAAAATAAAGCAGAAGTGAGAAGACATTAAAAAAATGAAAAACACCTTAAAAATATTGTGATGGCTTCACTAGAGACATCATTACAGATCATCAGATTTTGAAATATTAGCTCTGTACTAGAAAACAAAAACAAACAAAACAAAACAAAACAAACAAAAAAAGTTGCTTTTACTGGAATATTTTTCCCTGTGAGTCTTGCTTGCTGAACACAGAGGTTGGAGTCTGACTACCAAGACACAGTGCCAGGCTGACATTTGGGAGGTGTCCCTGGACCTGAGGTCCCTGATCCTCCATTATCACTGCAGACCTTGAGGTATTTTGGAAAGAATAGAGTCAATGTGTCTCTGCATAGCTACTCAGTATCCTTAGTACTCAGGGTATGAATTTTGGGGGTTTTTGGGCACTTAGCTCATACCTTCCTAAGCCTTTGGCTCAAAGCAAGGCTGGGGCAGATTTTGGCACTGGATGTTGCACTTCAGCAATGCTGGCTTCATCTGCTCCTTCATTTTTGATGCTCCAAGCAGAGTTGGGCCATTTTGGCTACCCAGACCCATTATTATCCTTGAATTCCTGACCAGAGCTGAAATTACGTTTCTAGGATGGAAGTCAAACAGTCCTCAAGCCCCGGTTTGGAAACTTTAATGCAGACCAGATGGTGATCCATAGAAATGGTTTGATTCATTTGTGTCTAGTGATCCTTGAGGTGTCCAGGAGGTCTGAGACATCCACAGGGTAACCTGTGGGTAGAAAAGGTAATCTGTGGGGATTAGGGAAACCTAATCCATGATTTCTGGGAGAACCACACCTTGTGAGAACCCGGAGCGCAAAAAAAGGTGCCAGAGTAGATGGATGAGAAAGACCCTCAGGCCACACTTGGCAGGCAGGATGGATGCAAGCTGCACCACATTCCTTGAACTTCTTACAATATCCCAAAGGGCCAAAGAGGTCCTGTGGCTTCCTGGACAAGCCAAGTGTGAGTGTGTGCTGCTGAAACATGAGCAACAGTGGGAGCGGTTCTGCGCACGGCACAGCCACATCCGCGCGCTGCCCTGGCTGTGTGGGAGGGACACGAACTGCAGAAAGCTCAGAGCAGCCTGAGGTGTCTCCTTCTTGGGCCACGGGCTGTGTGACCTTCCCAAAGCCCTGGTGCAGGTGAACAGCTCAGCACAGGGCTGTTGATAAACCCATCTTCATCCCTCCGGCATCACCCAGCTCTGCAGCAAGTTCAGTATCAGATGGGGATCTCTGAGTTGGAGAGGGGACATACCACAGCAGCCATTTGAGCCCCTTTGTTTTGTTTTTCTGGTGACTTGTAGTGTCTGTCTGAACCTCATTTGCAAAGTGTGAAACACCAGAGTCATGTGGGAACAGAAACATGGGGTTCACAAGGTCCAAGGTAGCAGGAGGGCAGTAGACAGGGTGGTCTTTGACTCCTCTCTTCATCGTCCCATCATCCTGCATTGTGATCTTCTCCAGCTTATTCTTCATGAATGCAAAGACAGTTTTGTCCCTCAGTGCCTACACCTTTGCCCAAGAGCAGTCTCATTAGAAACAATTTCTGCTCTTTCTTCCAGGATGGGGTTGTTTGGCAGCAAAACTCAGCTGATGCCCAATGCGAAACACACTTCTGGAGGCATCCCAAAAACCAAGGGCAAACCTCCTCCTGCCCCACCCAAGGTAAGCCTGCAGTTTTGTGTCCTTTTGGGATCCTCCCACAGCTCAGTGGGTATCTGGAGAGATTCAGTCAATATTTAGAATCACAGAAGCACAGAATTATTTGTGTTGGAAAGGACCTGAAAGCCCATCCAGTGCCACTCCCTGCCATGGGCAGGGACAGCTTCCACTATCCCAGGTTGCTCCAAGCCCCATCCCACCGGGCCTTGGGCGTTTCCAGGGATCCAGGAGCAACCACAGCTTCTCTGGGAAACCTGGTCCTCCCAGCTGATCCCTTTTGGACAGGGATGAGAAGGGCTCAGAAAAACCTCTGTATATTTAACCCCCCCAAAATACTGTGTATTGGTACTTTGAAATATCTTCTCATCAGCACTTTGAAACCCAAGCTGATGTTGCTGATTTGCAAGATGGGTCAGATTCAGGCTAAGATTGAAAGCTGCAAACCACAGTGGAAACTTCACCACTGTGAGTCCCCAGTAAAGAGGGTCCGCAGCCAATCTGTGTTGGGGTGAGCTGAGAATCAGAAATACTGGGCATCTGCTGCTCCCTTTGCATTCCCTCAGCCTCTGCTGGCGTGGACACAGAGCAGGAAGGAACTGGGGAAGGATTTAGGAGACCTCAAATGACAAACTTGTTGTTTAAACTTTTAAGTCACTTCACCTCTGTTGCTGTCCAAAGGACATGAAGTTGGTTTGTCTTTCCTTGCCCTGCCAGCAATGCAGCCAGCAGCCAGCACAAGAGAAACTCAAGGTGTAGTTCTCATGTGAAAACCATCTCCAGCCCTGGGAAAGAGGAGGAATTGCCAATCATTGCTTTTTATGACAGCTGGATATGTTTTTCACTCCTTTACTTTCATTTCTGAGTGCTCCCATGGCAATTCAGTCCAGATTTCACGACAGCAGATGTCAAATTGACCAAGAAGATGTTATTTTCCTAAATTTCATTCTCTCCAGCTCACTGGAGAGGAGCCACTATCAGTATAAATACAGTATCACTGACCACCTTCTGCCATTCATTATTTTTTGCCATAGGCACTCAGCTCTCATATGTCAGGGGAAATTCAAATTTCTTCCACTTAAATGAGAAATGGCAGAGGATGAGCAGCTCTCCCACCCCACACTGCTGCTAAGTTGGGGTCAAAGGGTGTCAGGGACAGAAAACACGAGGTGTTATTAGTTCTGTGTCTGTATTTCATCACTTTTGCACGTGTATAAAAATACCTGGTGTGGTCAAACACCCACCATAGGCACTGTAAGGTGGGTGAAGGCCAGTTTCAGACTGTTATCCCCCAAAACAAGGTGGCTCCATCCCAGCTCATTTGGAATGATCTATGCACCATTTGCCAGTTCCAGCAGCAGGGCCAAACCAAACCAGGGAGAAAATCAACATTTTAAAATTGTGCCCAGATGAGTTGCAGCAACTTGTTGCTGTTTAATTTCACAGTCTACAATTTTCTCCTGAGGGACAGTGGAGGGGCAATCTCTGCTCTCTGTGACCAGTGACAGGACCCAAGGGAGCAGCTGGAGCTGTGTCAGGGAGGTTTAGTCTGGATCTGGGGAAAAGGTTCTTCCCCCAGAGGGTGTCAGGCACCGGAGCAGCTCCCCAGGGAATGGACACAGCCCCAAGGCCGCCAGAGCTCCAGGAGCATTTGGACAATGCTCTGAGGCACAGGGTGGGATTGTTGGGGTCTCTCTGCAAAGCCTGGAGCTAGATCAATGAGTCTTGTGGGCCCCTTCCATCTCAGGAGTCATAGAATCATCGAACCAGAGAAGATCCCGAGTGGATTTCCACAAGGACCATCAAATGATTTCTACAGTTCTCTGATTAATTTGCTGTTACAGTCACTGCCTCTGTTTTTTTGAATGTAATCTTCAGCAAAGGATATCATATACCATGATCCTTGGGACAGTTATGGCAGACACTATCTCTGGTTTTCTGCTTCAAACAATTCTGCAATTGCCATTTCTCAATTGGACCACTCCTATCTCATCCCTCACTGATCCGAAATCTGGCATCAGTGAGCAGGGCTGGATAGAGCAGGCTCCAAATGAGTGGGCAGCAGGTTTCTGCTTTAACTCAGAGGGAAGCCAAGGGTTATTCCAGTGAAGACAGCCATGAACACCTCAAGGCAAAATGTGCTAAAGCCATCACAGCATGTGCAGCCAGGCCCAGGGGCTGCTGGCTGACTGCAGTGGTCTCTGGACCAGACTCCCACTCGTCTGTGAAGCTGAAATCAGTTCTTCCTGAAACACGGCAAAGTGATAAATATCTCCTTTTTCCTTTCTATTTCTATCACAGGGGAGACAAGTTATCAACAACCCTCATCTAAACCAAGCCTCCACACAGGGTAAGGTTCTGTTTTCTTTGCCTCCCCGTGGGGTTTTGCAGGGTGGTGGTCCCCAGATGTCAAGGTTTGAGGACGAGCCATCACGTCACAGGCGTGTGGTTTCTGTATTTGCAGCCGTGCCAGACAGGGAGTTTATCAGAGTGGTTCAGAAAACTCAGTTTGCATCACCAAGTCCTTGCAGCTGCCCCTTTCCCCCTGCTGATCAAAGAAACCCAGAGGGAAAAGCACTCCCTCTCCTTTGGAACCAGGTGACCTTTAAGGTCCCTTCCAATCCTGTGATTCCATCACGGGGGGAGCAAAGGGAGATCTGAGCCTGGAGCTGTGTGAGATCTCTCTGCCCTGTCTGCAGTATGACAAGTCATGGATGTTTTATCCAGACAGCTGAAAATTTCTGAGGAAGTAGCAGGCATCAGTGGCGCTACAAAGAGAAGGAGAAGAAAGGAAAGAACATAAAATAAGGATACACAGAGCCCCTGCCTGGAGACAGGCTGTTGGCTTCATCCACCTCTGCAATTATCTGTGGGTCACAGATGGTGTTTGGAGATTATTATCTTTTAGCAGGGAGCCCTCAGCTCCCTCTGCCCAGCCTCCATCAGCAGCTCATGTGCATTTCTGCCAAAGAAGTTATGCTGATTAAGGACAGAGAGAGAGAAAATTAGAAGAGGGGAAAAATAGAGGAAGCTTGGATACGGGCAGTTATGAACACATGGAAGTTCTTCACCTGGATGAAGGGGTAGGATTAGATGATGGGAAAAGAGAAGGGGAGTGGTGAATAAATGGGATGGGCAGAATGACAGTGTTAGGTGTTCTTCTTATGGGTGGTGATGGAGGGTCCCTACCCTGGGGCAACAGCAACTCCTGCAACATCAAAATATTCTTCAAATTTGCCTTTTATCCTGGAGATCAAATTTGTGGGAGGCTGTTTGGGATATTAATGAATTCTATAAATTAGAGGCAGGACTTCTGAGTTGCTTTAGATGGTGGAATTTATTTTTTTTCTTATCTTCTACATAGACAGGAAGGTGGAGTTCAGCTCACATCTTTATCTCATGCTTCAGAAAGTCACAAGATCTCTAGATACAAGACCTTTTAAAGATTTATTCACCAATAAAATACTGCCAAAAAGATTATTTTTATTTTTAAAGCAATGGCTAACTATTTTGTTTTATATGTTTTACTGCAATGTGGACTTTCTTGGCCAATAAGGAAGTTACACATAGACTGCAATATTACACTTTGCAACTTTTGTTACCTTTATAACTACTTCTATTTTTACTATAGCTTAAACTTTAAACTCTGAACTTTCCACTACCTAGCTTAACATGTTTCTATTTAAACAACAAATCTACAGTTTTGCTTCTAGTATCTAAATTTGGAAGCCTTTTCTAAGGTCTCACATTAAACCCTGTATTTAATTTTAAGCTTTGGCCTGCAGGCCCAATATTTTAAGAGCTCTGTGTATTTTTGGATTCCAACAGGAGGCGAAGATCCTCAAGCACATGAGCAGGGGTGTGTTTTCATGGAAATACCATTTTTCCAGAAACTACATTTTCTTTTGCAGAACTGTTTTCATGGCACATTTCCAAGAGGCCATGCTCTCCCACCTCCCCACCTGAGCAGGGATTGACAGATTTTCACAGGATTTTTATCTCAGATATTTTATCAGAGGGTTTTTAATCACAAGATTTTTATCACAGGGTTTTTCCATTCTGGTCAGAGTCACAGCAGAAATTGTGATCAGGGAGGCAGATTTTACTTCTCCTTCAAGCCCAAAGGCAGAAGTGGAAAGATGCTAAAAAATGGATTAAGTACAATATTAGCCATTTTCAGCTCTCAAAACTAATTTTGTTCATTAGATTCAGTTCCAGTTCTGGAGGAATAGTCACACTGACAGTCTGGAAAACTTCCTATTTTTCTCTGCCACTGTCTGAGTTTCCTGAAATCATGGTACATCTGACTGTGCCCTGTGTGGAAAAATGGGCTAAGAACCATGCAAGATATTGGAGATAACAGAGACCTTCTCCTAAGTGACAGCAATTCAAGTGAATTTGAAGAGAAAGCACACAACCCAGGCAATCCCATCATGTATAAAAAAATAAACTCAGAGAGATGAATTAAATCCTGAGGGAGCACTTTAAAGTCAATCAGGGAAAATTATTGGCTATGGAAGCGAGGCATGAAATGTAAAATCAACCATTTCTTTTCCTTGTTTTTTTTAAATTTTAGTGGGTTTGTTTTGGTTTTGGTGTGTTTGGTTTTGAGTTTGTTTTTTTGTGGTTTTTTTTTTTTGTTTTTTTTTTTTGGTTGGTGTTTTTTGTCTCCTTGCATTTTGATTTTTTTTTTGGGGGGGGGGTGGGTTCTGATCTCAGGTTGTTGAAATTGCCTCACACTTTCCAGCTTTCACACCCCTGTCTCAGAAATCATTAATTTATTTATTTTTAACAAAACCCTAATTCCTCCTGACATTATTTATCCTCAGGGAAGTAACACAAAGGCAGGCAAGGGATGCAGAACTCTGGATTCAATGTGGTGCATGTGGCATCACCAACCCTCTTTTCACTTGGGGTACTTTTTCCATGGTGTGAGGCTGCCATTTATTTTAACACCATTCCCTGAGCAATCACACAGTTTTTAAGGCTGGTTTTAAGCCCCTGTGGAGTCAAAAAATTTAATTCTGCACACCCAAAGCCTCCAGCACTGCAAAGTCCTGGCCCATGGTGGGCCCCAAGCCCAAGAATCCCATGGTAGAGCTGCTGTTTGTTTGCTATGGGTTAATAGGACACAGAAAATAGGTAGAACAACCCCTGCCCTTGCCTTTCCAGCTGCTCACAGCTGGATTTAAATCCCACTGATAGAAAGAGCTGGTCGTTTTGGGTGCTTGTCCTCAGGCATTTTAATACCTGCAACAGCACAGAGTCAAACTCTCCGTGAGCTCATTTCTTCTAGTGAGGAACCACAACTTCTTGCACCTTTTCACTTGCCTCTTGCTGGCCAAAATATGAACAGGACTGAGTTTCAGGGTGTGGAAGCTCAGCATGCTCTGGAACTTGAGGTCTTTCGTGGCATCTCAAAGCTGCTGCGGAAATTCTTGGTCGTTTTTATTGTTGTGACTTGGATGTGGCTTTGAATTTGAAAGGAATGCTGTCACAAACGTGAGTTTCATCTGAAGTGGGAAAAGGAAGGGTTGTTTCTACTGAGGAGACTGAGTTTTCATGAGAAATTAAAACTTTTCATCAAAAATGCTTACTTTGATCTGGAGCACATCTGAGGAGAAGAGGCTGAGGGAGCTGGGAAGTGGCTCAGCCTGGAGGAAAGGAGGCTCAGGGGGGGCATTCTGGCTCTGCACAACTCCCTGAAAACAGATTGTAGTCAGGTAGGGTTGGGCTCCCTGGTAAAAAGTGAAAGGACAAAAAGAAATGGTTTTAAGTTGCCCCAGGGGAAGGTTAAATAGGATATCAGGGAAAAAAAAAATCACAAAACGTGAAAACAAAAAACCAAACAGTGTTTCTTTACAACAAACACAAAAAGTTTTACCACTCTTCAGATCAGGCTGCCCAGGCAATGGAATCACCATCCCTGGGGGGATTGAGAAGCCATGGGAATGTGGCACTTGAGGACTTGGTTTAGGGGTTGCCTTGACAGTGCTGAGTTAATGGCTGGACTTGATGACCTGAGAGGTCTTTTCCAAGTTTAGGATTCAGTGATTCCAACCAGCCCACGCCAGAAAGCTGACCCCATTTCCAGCAGCAGTAACCCCCAGCTCAGTGCACCCAGCTAGCCAGCGTGTCCTGCAGGCTGTCCCTTCCACCACAACCATCCTAGAGGGGCTCTAAACCCACGGGTGATCCTCTGGGACACCCTGGCACAGGCTCAGCCTGGCTTTGTGGCCATGAGGGGGTTGCAAAGACCTTCCACTCAGGACAGGCCAGCGAGGGCAGGACTGGCTGAATCTCTCCTATTGAGCCACCAAACTGGCACTCAGCCTCTGCAGACCCTGCTGGGCCAGACTTCCCTGACAGCAGCTCTGAGCCAGGATGTGTTTGGCTCCCAATCAAAGTCCCGGGGCTGGCAGCTTTATCTGCAGAGCTCCTCAGAGCCCCCTGGCCTGAGTGGATCAAACTGGCCAGGGCAGTGTTATCCATGTGTTTCTCATGGGGTGATGGACTCAGGGACAGGAAGAGCCCCTTTCATCATGAGATGGCAACCCCTGCTGGCTCAGGCAGAGAGAGCTTTTCTTCTGGCTCATTTCAGTGTGCAGAGTTCTCGGCGCCTATTTTGGGATAAGAGGTGATAAAGTACTTTTTCAGCATACAAACCCTTTTTGTCCTTGCTGTTTTCCCTCTTTTTAATTTCATTTATTTTCACTTACATCAGTCTCTTCGAGATCAGAACTCCATTTTGATTTTCTGGAGTGCACAGCCACTCTGGGCTTGCAGATATTCACACATTTGCTCCTATTTTTCCAAACACGAGTGTGATCACTGCATAATTTCCCTTTCAAGAGGACCGGGAGGGTGTGTGGATGCGGGCTGGTTGTGGACACCTCACAGGAGGCACATGCCCCAATCCCTTTCATGTCTGAGCAGATGTGTGATAACAACTTTCTCAAGGAGGCAGACAGAGTTTGGGTGCATTGCTAATTCGAGCTGCCTCAAGGGGAAGCCCCCAACCGTGCCAGCTATTTTCAGACATCAAAGCATTCTCCCTTGTGACTGATCATCCCTTTCCCATCCTGGGAGAGAGGCTCTGCTGGAACCTCTCATGGATCTCGGATTTCCTTCTCAAAAGCCTGAAGGGAGCTGCTCAGGGCTCTGCTTTCCAAAGGCGTCTTTCCTGCCATGCTGACCCTTTCTCCTCCCTAACAAATTGCCATCGGAGCAGCAGCCAGCCTTGCACAGGCACGAACCCCAGGCTGCCCCAGAGACACGGTTATCTCGCTGTGACAAAGGGCCAGTCTGCCTCTCTCGCTGGTGGCATTATTTGAAAAGGTCATCCAAAGACGGTGGCTTGACAGGCTGTTTTGAAAAATGCTAATAATAGGCTGTCCATCGGGCTCAGTGCATTAATTAGGCTGAGCACAAGCTGAAGCCTTGCTGCAGCACAGGTCCCGTTCTTTTTTTCTTTTTCGTTTTCTTTTTTTCTTTTTCTTTTTCCTTTTCTTTTTCTTTTTCTTTTTCTTTTTTTTTTCTTTTTCTTTTTTTTCTTTTTTTTTTCCTTTCGTTTTAATTTTACTTTAATTTTTTTCTCCTTCTTTCTCCTTTTTTCTCCTTCTTTCTCCTTCTTTCTCCTTTCTCCTTTCTCCTTCTCCTTCTCCTTCTCCTTCTCCTTCTCCTTCTCCTTCTCCTTCTCCTTCTCCTTCTCCTTCTCCTTCTCCTTCTCCTTCTCCTTCTCCTTCTCCTTCTCCTTCTCCTTCTCCTTCTCTTTCTTTCCCTTGTTTTCCTTTCCCTTTCTTTTCCACCACGGTGTTTCAGTTTGATTTTTGTGATCCTGAGCATGTGCTGATTATTTTTATAAATTTTGATTGGTCCCAAAATAGCTTCTCTTCTCTGCTTCAGCAGCTCCGAGCGTGCAGAGCACAGGGGGAGGGTTGCAGCGCTTCCCCGAGAGCAGCCCTGGCACCTGTGGGGTTTGCAAACCAAGAGGTTCAGCTCCAGCCCACAGGGATCAGCCCAGGGCCGTGTCAGAACATCGTGGCCCATGGACAAGGCTCACAAAAAGGAGAGGGAGGGAGTTTTTATATGGGCAGATAGCGACAGGATGAGGGGCTGCAGTTTTAAACTGGCACAGCGGAGGTTTGGGTCAGGCGTGAGGAAGGAATTGTTCCCTGTGAGGGTGCCCAGAGAAGCTGTGGCTGCCCCTGGATCCCTGGGAGTGTCCAAGGCCAGGCTGGATGGGGCTTGGAGATCCCTGGGACAGTGGGAGGTGTCTCTGACCATGGCAGGGGGTGGAAGGGGATGAGATCCCTTCCAACCCAAACCATTCCATGATCCATTCTATGATCTGCAAGGGAAAGTGTTCCAAAGGGAAGGATAACAAGATACTGGATGAGCCCAGAGCACAGGCCACAGACCATGAGACCAGGGAGAGCTGAATCCTAGAAACAGCCTCAAATAACAGAAACTGCAATGACTTTATACTTTTTTTCAACCAAAAACCCCCTCATCATTTCGAGTCAAATTCCACAGCCACCCTGGGAAATGTCGCAGTTTTCATTTACCACCGTGTAAAACTCAGGCTGAACTCTGACAGGTTATTTATGACCCTTCTAATTCCACACAAACCCCTTTTTCTTGTTGACATTCTGGGTTTTGTGGACGGGGGTGGTGGTTCTGCAGTGTTTTAAAAATACATATACAGGAAATGCTTTGTTGAATCAGTGTTAATCCCTGAGCAGAGGTTGTGGTGAGCAGGAAAGCCGGGTTGGTGGAAAGGTTGGATTTGGGGGTGGGAGGGTGACAGAGCCCCATGTTTAGGGGCTGAAATGCCCTACCATACACCCAGGTGTGCATCAAGCCACTCAAGGAACAGTCTGGATTCAAAGGAGTTAATTCTTCTTTCAGATCACTTGTTTGTGGTTGCACTGTACGATTTTCCTGCCTCAAGTGACCGTGACCTAGAGCTGGTCAAGGGGGAGAAACTCCAAGTCCTCTCCAAGTGAGTGACCTGCTGCCAGGAGGAAGTTCAAAGATGAGCACAGGGAGGCTGGGAAAGGGGGGACCTTGAGGTCAGCCACCACTTTGCAGCTGGCCAGAGCTGAGCCTGTGCCTTGGTTTTGCTCCAGAGCGTGGCTGAGGGTACCCCCTGCACGGTGACACTTCCGTGGGCCACAGACTCTCTGGGGCTGGGTATTGTCCCTGCCTGGGTGGGACTGGGACCCTCTTTGCTGTCAGTGCCTGTGGGTGCAGAACTAGCATAAATAACAACAACAGCAAAACCAGCTCCTGTCCTGTGTTTGTGCTGATTCTGCTTCTACAAAGGATGTGGGTTGGGTGTAGTCAGAGGAAAGGACAGAACTGAGCCAGACTCTTGTGAGGTTTCATTTCAACTTCTCAAACTCACCACAGAAGAGGCCCAGTCCATAACAGGGCAGAGGTGGGCCCCCAGACCCTGAAGGGTTGCTTCATCCTTAACTGCTTGAGGCTTGAGGTGGCTCCAGAGGTGACATTTCTCACCCAGGGGCTATGGGCTGAGACCTGTGGGACAAGGAGATGGAGAAGCCCCTGCGTGGGGATAGCTTTGGGTCACGGCTGGTGGCTCAGTCAGCAGTGGGACAGCAAGGTGGGGCTTCTGGAACACAAAGGAAGGAGCAGGAAGGACCCCAATGCCCTGTTCAAGAGGCAAAATAAACCCTGTGACCCAGATGCCCCTTCTCTTACTTGAGGTGTGTGGTAAAGGTTTGGGTCTGTGGTTGTTCCACGTTCGTGGAGAGAGACTGTCACCTCCACAAGTCCCTGAAACACCAACAGCCTTCAACCTGGCTTCAGTCCTGGGGAATCCAGAGGGAGCTGCAGAGTGGATTACAGAGTCCTAGTCCATCTGCAGTGCTCAAACCCCACAGTCCTCACAGCCTCAGCTTGTCACGAAACCTCCTGTGGGCATTCTCACCTTCTCCTCTGCTCCCTTTGCAGCGAGGGGGACTGGTGGCTGGCAAAGTCCCTCAGCACTGGGAGGAAAGGATACATCCCCAGCAACTTCGTGGCACAAGTGGACAGCTTGGAACAGGAAAAGTAAGTGAGGAAAGCTTTTGAGAGGTCAACATGGATGCAGTGCCCTGGATCTCAACAAGCTCCAGGAGGAGCTTTATTGATGGCAGGAGGGTATCACTGCTGGGCTGGATGGCAGGACGTCTCTCCTCATCCCAAACAATGCTGCCCAAAAGCTCACGACAAGTTTTTAAACATCATTTTGGTGTGGAAAGGGAAGATGAGGTTGTTATGGGGAAAGTGGGCAAAGGTTCTTGTCCTATTGATTGAACTCACTGTGGAAAACAAGGATTTGGGGGGCACAACAAAAAGGTTATGGTGGCAGTGCAGATCATCCTCTGGTCTCACTGAGCCAGTCCACCCGCAGAGGTGGTGTTAAACCTCTTCCTCTTCCAAGAGAGTAACCACATGTAAACTGGGAATTTCTGGATGGGGTGCACTGATCCAGGTCTTGGATCTGCCAGGGACCACACCAACAATTTAGGGAGACAGAAAACTGAGTGCCAGTGCCCAGACCCACAGTGCTGTTTCTTAAATGAGCCCAGATTCAGCCTCCCTGATAGGAATATCGAATGAAAGACTGAAGTTAAAAGAGTTTATTTTGCCTATAAAACAAACAGAAGGAGAATTTTTTTTTTTCCATCAGTTGTCTTCCTCTATGGCATTCAGCTCTAAATGATCAGTCCTGCTTGCAATCTCTTCTTGGAGGGACCCAACCATCACTGAGTTCAGCAAATATTTAGCAGCACTCATAAATGTGGCTGAGACATAAAAGCTCTTTGTATCCAAAGCCTGAACTTCTCCTGTGCATGGGATACTGCACAGCCCATCTACTCCCCACACTCTCTGAATTTCCAGGTTGTGAAGCAAGCCCAAATTGACCCAAATCTGGTGCTAATCTACCCAAAACAATCTATTACTGCCACTTTCCAACAGATAAAAAACTACTTGCTGATAAAAACCACCCTCAGTTTCACAGTGTAATGATAAAAAAAAATCCTAACTGGAAAGAATTCCATTTTTTTTTAAGAGTTTTTCCTTTTCAAGCCTTGGTTTGGTCTTTTCTGTCTTCCAGGTGGTATTTTAGAACTCTGAGCAGAAAAGATGCTGAGCGGCTGCTGTTGTCTTCTGGGAACAAAGTTGGCTCTTTTCTCGTCCGGGAGAGTGAAACCACCAAAGGTGAGATCCGTGGAATAAAGGTAATTCCTCATTGTTGCCAGGCTTGGAAAACCTTCAGCAGGGCTCTAGGAGTGAGATGGGGGTTTGGAGGGCAAAGATTTGCTCATGAGCTACTCATTTGTGCAGTTCTGGCTGTGGTTAGAGTGGCTCTTCCACCAGAGTTCATGGCAGAGACACAGGAGCAGAAAAAGCAGATTTTCAAAAAAAGTTTAGGGATTTTTTTTTCTTTTCCTCCCAAGGAAATGTCTCCTCTTCTTCGTTTTTTTTGTTTTGTTTTGTTTTGTTTTATTTTTATTTTTAATTTTTTAATTAAAAGCTGCTGCAAATAAACAAAGTCCCCCTGAAATAAGAATCGTTCCCAAAGCTTCAGGAACACATTCCCCAGCTGTGCTGAGCCATGGGCTCCTGCATCCCAGCAGGATGTCTCTGCTCCCAGCAGGAGGGACCTCACTGAGCTCAGCCCCTGCATCCAGCTGAGCTCAAACACTTCCTGCTGGGAAGGGTTTAAGGAGCTGCTGAGAGCACAGACTAAACCATGTGCCACATCTACATGACTTTTAAACCCTTCCAGGGATGGGGACTCCATCACTGCCCTGGGCAGCAGTGCCAGGGCTGGTCAACTTTTTGATGCAGGAATTTTTCCATGAATTTTGTCCTCTGGACTCTTCACAAGCCCAGGCCTGTGCCAGGATGTGGTGCAGGACTGCAGAACCAGTGAATGTCCCTTGTGGCTGAGGAGTGAGAACTCCTACATATCCTGGATATCATCAGAGGGCATTAGGAGTCAATGATTTTCATTTTCTGCTGCCACTGGGAGCAGGGACCAGGTTGGATGGGCTTGGAGCGACCTGGTTTAGTGGAAGGTGTCTGTGCTCATGGCAGGAGGTGGAACTGGATGAGTTTTAAGGACCCTTCCAACCCAAACCACTCTGTGGTTCTGTGAAGGAAGAATTGAATGTTTCCAGCTTCAGTGCATTGCCTCTGCACAGCAGCTCCCAGGGGATCAGGAACCAGCCATGGAGAATGGCAGGGAAGCTCCACCACGCTCCCTGCAGCAAATTAAACTGTGACTGCGGCTGAGGTGCAGTCATTAGCTTAATGACAGGGTAAGAATTAACACTGGCAGCTGAGAGATTGGCCCTGTCTCTGTTTGAAAGGTGCAGGAGAGTTTAAAGGGTTGATGAGGCCTGGAAAGGAGGTCCCATGGGAGAAAAGTATTTTGGGTGCAACCATGCTGGCAAGAAGGTGGTCTCCTCTTCCCTGCTGACTCCGAGCCCCAGACACCCCCTTGCAGACGTGTTTGTCATCAATTCCTGGATTTCATTCTGCAGGATCGTTGGCTCCTTCCTCATGCAGGCCTTGCCCTGCAAAAATCCCCCACAAACCCTAAACTGTGTCCCAGGCATGCCCTCTTGCTGTTGTGCCATGAGCCCAACTTTCCTGGGTTGCAACCTGGCCTGAGAAGTATTTCAGTCCCTTTGAAATGAAAACAACATCATCACCCTCAACAGCAATAGTGGAAGATAAAATAGTTAATAATAATAATAATAATAATAATAATAATAATAATAATAATAATAATAATAATAATAATAATAATAATAATAATAATAATAATAATAATAATAATTTATTGGTTTCATCATCACTGTCATATTCTTCTTCACAGAATCATTTAGGTTGAAAAAAAACATCTTAAGATTATCAAGTCCAGCCTTTGGCCTTGATGTTTATTATCATTATTTTGGAACTTAGGGCCACATGGGTACCACAGAGGAGCCAACAGAGCCATTTCTTTGCCTTCCCCTTGTGGTTTTATTTCCCCATTGAAGATGTTTCAGGGCTGTTTCTCAGTTGTTCAGCTGCAGGACTGATCAAATCAAAAGGGCTTCTCAATTTGTCCTCTGCCTGACATTCATGGTGAAGGAAAGAGAAGAGCTTCCTCTGCTGAGGAGACCACCACGTCAAATTTGAGATTCCCTGGTTCTGCATTTAAACCACCAGGTTTTTCCATGAATTTTACACCACCAGATCTGGACTCTGCAGGAAGGGAGTCCCCTCAAAATGATTGCTGGCACTTGGAAAAACTTTAGACTCTTCCAAACTCTGCTTGTAAAGATTTATGATCATTCCAACAGAGCAAATATCCAGAGGTTTTTGCTGCTTTTTATAAATGCAAACAGTTTTCAGGCAGAGTGTAGGGAAAACTGCTGGTGCTGGGATGGAGAAATACCAGCCAGTGAGGATTTTATGTTAAAAAACTTTCCCCTCACGTGCAGGATTAGGGTTTCAAGTTCCTGTGGATGACCCTGCTCCTTTTTATGATCCTGCATGAACAGAAACACACTTTTAAACATGTGTAGCCTTGCCTTTTCATTAAAACACATCACAAATGGGCAGTTTATCAGGCTAGGTGACATATTAGACTTGGAACAGCCCAGCAGGCTTGTAACAACTCACTCCAGAAATATGATCCAGACAAAGGGGGAGAAAAATCCCACTGCTAAGCTGCATTGAGTCACACTGACACAGGCTGGAAGTTCTGCTCCGGAGCAACATCTAGTGATGCTTTTGTGCACTGAAAACCAGCCTTGGTTTGGATTCTCATGGAGGAAATAGCAGGTTGGAGTGGTGGACAGCTGAGCAGATCCCTTGAAGCCCAAAAGGGACAAGATTCCAGATGGGAATCTCTAGATCTGGTTAACCAAGGTCACAAGTTTGTGGCTGAACAAGACAATTCTCCTGAACCCACCTTCTGTACTCCCCCAGCTGAAGCACTGACCTCGGCACAAGGTTTAATAATGTTTAATCCAGGGGAGAATGGCTTTAAATGGCTTTAAATTGAAAGCTGGCATGTTTAGATTGGATGTTAGGAAGAAATTCTTGGCTGTGAGGGTGGGGAGGCCCTGGCTCAGGTTTCCCAGAGAAGCTGTGGCTGTCCCTGGATCCCTGGAAGTGTCCAAAGCTGGGCTGGATGGGGCTTGGAGCAACCTGGGATAGTGGAAGGTGTCCTTGCCCATGGCAGGGGGTTGGAATGTGATGATTTTTCTACTCCTTCCAACCCAAACCATTCTGATTTCATGACGTTGAGGTTGGCAGAGATGGGAACATGGAGCTGTGGAAAGACCATCCTGACCTAGGGAACATCTGCCTGCTCTGCCTGGGGAGGTGCTGCTGGCCCCCACAGTGCTTCCATGGGGCTGCTGGCTGCAGCACAGGCACCTGTTGCTCCAGGAAGCCTGGACAGGATCAGTTAAGCTCTGATGAACTTTTTAACCTGTTCCCTTGCCTTGGAGAGTGCAGCTGTAACTTCTGGGGGGCTTGCTTTGGAAAGGCATCAGCCAGGGCTGGTTTGCAGTGATGCCTTCTGGAGGCTGACCTGGAAGAGAGACTGGACAGAGCAAAAGGATAAAGGAGGGATTTATTAAAAGGTCTCAATAGGAACACCTGGGCAGCACAAGAGTCCAGCTGGGCTATACCCAAGATGAACCCAAAACAGTCACAAAATGGACAACCAACCACAAGGTCGTCCCACTTTTATAAGTTCTGGTCCATCAGCATATCAGAATCAATTGTCCAACCATAGTTTCAGGTTATGAAGCTCCATCCTCTGTTTTTCTTCTCACTTCACTGTTGTTTGTGTTCTAGGGCCTGAAAGTTGTCCTTGGTATCAAACTAGAGAAGGAATTGTTTTGTCTCTCTGCTTTGAGAAGACAGCTTAGTAGCACTGAATATGAAAGCTAAAACTCCCCACCAGAACAGCACAACATCTAAAAAATATAAAAGCTAAAAACTTAAGGCACAAGCAGCTGTTGATGTCCAAGGAAAGTGGAGGCAGCTGGTCCCTGCCTGGGGAGGATTTTGCCCTCACAGCTCCCTCTCTCCTTCTCCAGACGCCTACTCCCTGTCGGTGAGAGACAACACCTCTGCTCACGGGGACATCATCAAACACTACAGGATCCGCTCCCTGGATGGGGGAGGGTACTACATCTCCCCCAGGATGACTTTCTCCAGCCTGCCCGAGCTCATCCATCATTACAGCCGTGAGTTGTTTGCCTTCCCCCGTGGATTTGTGTCCTGGAAGGGAGCAGGGACAGAGGGAGGATAGCCTTGGGAGACACCACAGCTGCTCCACCCGCTCTCCTGGGCCAGGTGTGATCCTGCAACCAGAACCCACGTCCTGGTTTCCATCCTAGGGAGCAAGGGTGAGCTCTGCCCTCAGCCCTGAAGTCAGGGAGTGTCTCCCATCAGGAAAGGAAAGAGGTGAATGCTGTCAGGATTTGCAGGAGGGATGCATGGGAAGCAGGGTTTGGAATTACTGAGCAGGATAATTTGCTCCTCTCTGGCTCCCTCTGAGCTTTTCCCTTTGACTGGGACCATTCTGGGTGCCTTGATCCCTGTGACTGAAACTTTTCATGAAATCACAGAATTATACAGGTTGGAAAAGCCCTCTAACACCACTGAATCCAACTGTTCCCCCTGAACTTCCCAGGCCACCACTAACCCATGTCCCCAAGTGCCACATCCACACAGCTTTTAAATCCCTCGAGGGCTGGGGACTCCACCACTTCCCTGGGTGGCTGTGGATGTTTCCCTGGGTTGATTTTTCCTGGCATTTGTGGATGGAGGAGGAGCTTTTCTCTGCCATCCCACTGAACTGTCCTGCACTTTGTCCTCATCCAGAGAAAGGGGATGGGCTGTGCCAGCGCCTCACAGCTCCCTGCACATCCCTGGTTCCCCAGAGACCCTGGGCCCAGGACGAGTGGGAGATCCCTCGGGAGTCCCTGAAGCTTGTGAAGAAGCTGGGCAGTGGGCAGTTTGGGGAAGTGTGGATGGGTAAGTGGAATTCCCTCCTTTCCAGGAAATAGAAAAAAAGAAATAAAGAGAAGAGTTGGAAAGCCTGTTTGTTTCCCTAAGGCAAGACTGTTCTGGGAGTGAGGATCCTTAAGGATTAGCACATATTTATGGGTACACACACAGAAGGAGCTGCAGGATTCCTGGGGAGGACTGGATAGCTCGTGTTTGCACGGATCAGTGGTTGAGCAAGGGTTTCACAGGGGCTGGGTGTTGAAGTCACTAATTACTCATCTCTTGGGATATGCACTCATCCTTCCTGGGAATTCTGGGCACAACAGTGGTGATGTCAGAGATCCTAAGTCACACCCAGCAGAGTACCTGGGTGGCATTTTCTCACTTTTTCTGCTTTCCTGTTCCACTTTTTACCCCAGATTTCCATCCCTGATGCCTTCCTGTCTACTGCTAATCAGCAGGAGAGGAAGTGGGGGGAGCTCAGCTTCCTTTGTCGCCCTCTTTGTGGTTGTTGGTTGCCTTGGAAATCGAGATTGTGGACAGGACCAGGCTGAGTTCATGTGCTGGCTGCACAGCCCTGCCTTTTTGGATGGCATTTGGATGATTTGAGAGCCCAGCTGGTGGGAGACCCCAGGGGTTTCACCCAGAAAGGGTCTGGGAGGGTTGTGAGAGGACAGGGTCACTGCAGGGACAATCCCTGCTGCAGCCTCATGGACTGACAGCTGAGACATAAATGTCCCTTCTCCTCTCACACCTGCTGCCACTGGGATTTACCACGTGTTTCTTTATGAGGGACTCAAGCTGTTCCTGTGGTTTTCTGCTCCGTGAGCTCTTTTCTCCTTATTACACAACCCCACAGAACCTGCAGAGAGCCCCAAATTCCTCAAAGCACCACAATCTCTCTGCAGGCTACTACAAGAACAACGTCAAGGTGGCTGTGAAGACCATGAAGGAGGGCAGCATGGATCCTGACGCCTTCCTGGCAGAGGCAAACCTGATGAAGAAGCTGCAGCACAACAAGCTGGTCCGGTTGTACGCCGTGGTCACCAAGCAGCCCATCTACATCGTGACAGAGTACATGGCCAATGGTAAAAACCCTCCTGCAGCTCTCTGTTGGGCTTCTGCAGAACCAGTTTAGTGATCCAGCCAGTGCTCTCATGCAGAATGAGGGTGGGGCAGGAGGGGTTTTATCAAATCTGCAAGAAAGTGACCCAAAAGTTTGATTCTAATACAGAAAGAGACTTTCTGAGTGATGAAAAAAATATGGTGATGCTCCATTTGAAGAGTATTTAAAGTTTTCCTCTCCACTGTTCTCACTGGAAGTTTATTTTATGTTTTTAATCCCCTCATGGTGAAATTGTCCTTTCTTTTTTTCCTTTTGTTTATAACAGTTTAAATGATGAATGCCCAGCAGTTTGCAACAGATCTGGGCAAAACAGAGGGGAATTTGTGCTGTTTGGGATCTTTCCTAATGGAAGATGCTCCAGTGGGCACCCATTCTGATTCCTCAGATTTTCCTTAGGATGGAGGCAGATTTGTTGCATATATTCAGAGAAGCACCAGGAAAAACAAATTAATGGATTATTCAGAAGAGTTACAGCAGTCCCTTCTCTCCTGCAGGGTGTTTGCTGGATTTCCTGAAGACAGAAGAAGGAAGCCAACTGAGTCTCCCCAAACTCATTGATATCTCTGCTCAGGTGAGTGAACAGTCCCTGGGAAAAGGATCCAAGATTTGTTATTGCCTCAGTGGAACTCCTGCAAGTCTGAAATCAGCCAGAGCAAAGATTTTCTGGAGGAAAACAGCTCCTCCTGGTGTGTTCTGTTAGGGATTCTCCTCATGCCTCTTGTGTCCATGTGTACATCTTTCTGTCCTTAGGGCAGCCCTCTGATAGCTTACTGCAGGGATAGAGGTCTGGAGTTTGGGGTTTTTGGGGTGTGGCTGAGTTTATTTTGGTCCAGTATTATTTATTTTGCTTTTCTGCCTTGCTCAGCAGGAAAAAAAAAAAAAATTTTTTTCTTCTTCTTTTTACCAAAACAGAAGAAAAAGCTCAACAAAGAGATTTCCAATGCAGGACTAGCAGTTCTGCCCTTCTGATGATGAGGCATGAAGGATGTTCTGACCCTCAAATCTGGGAATAGTGCTTTTAGGAAAACAAACTTTTAGCTTTTAAGCGCCCCCAGGCTGCAAATCTTAATAGCTGCAGCTGCACTGTAACATTTTTGTCCAGAAGTGCCTCTAAACACAAATAGGACAAAATTAGGGAAACCACATGAAGAATGAAATGGCAAAATCACTGCACTTTGGTCCCAGCCAGCTGTTGACAGAATTTGGTTCATCCAGAGCAGAGTTAGGCTAATTAGGAAATATTGGCAAAAATCCCCTGAAGCATCAGGCTGAATAAAGGTCTGGGATTTATCCATAAAATCACTCAGCTTCTCTTGTCAAAATGGACTTGAGGAAACGACGTGTAAAGTTTGCTGGCTCCAGCCCTCATATAAGAGCTAGTTTTTAATGAATTAACAGCTGGAGAATCTTATATTTGAGGGAACGTTTTATGATAGTGAAAGACTTTCCTCCTTGCTTTAACCAGGTTAAAAAGATTTAAATTCTTTGAAGCAGTGCTACCTTCTGTCATTTTAAGGTTGAACTGTCCATAGGGGTGCAGAGGGACATCTTTTTGTTCCTTCCCTCTTCACTGCTGTTAAATTTGCCATATCTGCATCTTCATCATTGTTGTCTGTGAGATGTTATGGGGACAAATTCACCCTTCCTTTTAGGGTTTTCAGGTTTAGGGCATTTGGCTTAATTACTTCCCTCCTCCCCTCCTCTCTTGAAATCCCCACTTCCCTCCCTCCATCTTTCATTGTTTCATTCCCTCTCTTGAAAATTATTGCCTGTGGTTTGTGCTAAATTCCTGAGGATAAGGAAAATTATCCCAAATAATCCATATTACAGAGCCATTGGGTTTAGTGGGAGCATTTCCCAGAAATTGGCAAGATGCATTTCTGTGCAGGAGGAAATTGCTGCAGCCAGAGAAACCTCCGGCTGACTCAGAGCAAAGATTTTGGTCAATCTTACAGAATTATGGAATCACATAATGGGTTGGGTTGGAAGGGCCTGAAAAATCATCTCATTCCACCCCCTGCCATGGGCAGGGACACCTTCCACTATTCCAGCTTGCTCCAAGCCCTGTCCAGCCTGGCCTTGGACACTTCCAGGGATCCAGGGGAAGCCACAGCTTCTCTGGGCGAACTGCACCACCCAGCAGGACCAGGGTAATTGAACACAGACCAAACCCCCACACCCCAATCATGCAAACCCCAAAGAAATCACCCTCAGCATGGGGTAGGAAGGATTTTACCCATCCCTGAGGCATTGGCATCAACTGGAAGAACAACTTTCATCCTTCCCTCTCCCACCCCAGCACTGCCTGCCCAGGGCAGGGACTGGAGTATTCCCTGGGTATCTCTGGGAGGAGCAGCAGGAGGAAGGAGCAGTCTGCTGAGCTGTTTTACAGTCTCTTTATCTGTGATGTTGGGGTGATATCACAGCTTAGCAGGCACACAACCCTCTCGAGCACAACTTTGGATCCAGTGACATCCGTGGGAGTTAAAATTAGAACAGTCTGGGCTGAGGCACTCGATCCTGTGGTCAGTCTTGAGGGTAAATGCTTAAAAACACTCTGGACTGGAACGGGCCGAGCACCAGATCCTATCTCATTAACATCAGGACAGGAAATTACATCAATTCTTCCATTTTCCACTGCAGAAACCAGCTCTTGCACAAGAGGGGTATTGACACAGGTTAGAAATGCAGCATTGGAAAGTATGTGTGAGTATCCTGTTCTAAACCACATGTGAGTTCTGAGGCTCATGTGAATCTGCATGGAGTGGAAAATTGCTCTGCCCTCACCCACAGGCACTTAAAAGCTTTAATAGGTGCTACCCCTTGCTGGCAGGGGCTGCACAGACACACTCACCTTCCCAATAAATGCCCAATCCAAATCTGAGACTCAGCCTGGCAATCTCTGTATCTCCCTTTTCAACTGCCAGCACTCATCAATGAAATATGACTGCTGTCATTGATCACACACCATCACATCACACACCAGGTACCTCAATTAGATTTTAGGAAGGAATTCTTCCCTGTGAGGGTGGTGAGGCCCTGGCACAGGGAGTCCAGAGAAGCTGTGGATGCTCCTGGATCCCTGGAAGTGTCCAAGGCCAGACTGGATGGGGTTTGAATCAGCCTGGGATAGTGGAAGGTGTCCCTGCCCATGGCAGTGGTTTGGAATGAGAGGATCTTTAAGGTCCTACAGTCCCTTCCAACCATTCTATAATTCTATGATGTGCTAGTTTGATTTTTTTGGTGGTTTTTTTTTTTTCATTTTCTTAATTCACATATTTAACCTGGAATGTTTATGAGTAAAATCCCCACTGGAGAGGAGAGACTTGTGGCAGAAACTGGGAATCCAGTGATGTGGTTTCACCTCTCACTACAGACACAACTCAGGGCTGGGACTTCTGAGTAAAACAGAGAGTGGTGCTCCTGTTCTGCTTCACTTGGCTGCTCAGGCTGATAAAGCTGAATATCTGCACCCAGGCAAGGGCAATATCTGTTTTTTTACCTGTCTGCTGATCCACCTGTCCATCCATCCATCCATCCCTGGGGAGCGTAGGCACATCCGTGATCACAGAGAGATAACAGCAACCCTGTCAAAGTGCTGAGCTTTGCAAAGGTGGCTGAAACACAGCCAAGATGACACGGGGGGGTGATGCTGAAGACAGGCTCTTGCTCCCCTCCCAGGTGGCAGAGGGCATGGCCTACATCGAGCGCATGAACTTCATCCACCGGGACCTGCGGGCCGCCAACATCCTCGTCTCGGAGACGCTGTGCTGCAAAATCGCTGATTTCGGCCTGGCCAGGCTCATCGAGAACGAGTACCTGGCTCAGGAAGGTGGGTGTCCTTCTGTCGCTGTGCTGAATGGCACACTCTCCAAACAGCTTGGAGAGATGATCTGACTCCCTTTGTTAGAAACAATGGCTCCCTTTTTATAGGTTTTGCCACTGAACACTGTGATTGGCAAAAGAAAGACAACCCCTGTCGCTGTGGTGAATAACACACGACATGAGATTTTTCTCTAAACAGCTTGGAGAGATGATCTGACTCTGTTTATTAGAAACAATGGCTCCCTTTTTATAGGTTTTGCCACTGACCACTGTGATTGGTGAATGAGCAACAGAACTCTTCACCCACATTGGCCAAACCAGAGGGACATCAAAACAAAGTCCGTCCCACAGAAAGAATTCCAAACATGAGTTTCGTTACACAAACAAAACCCGATGTTTATGTTCAAGTTGTGGGGACAAATTTCAGAAATCCAAAACATCAGGAAAAAAACAGAGCTTTAGAAACTCAGAAGCTCCAGGCCTGGAAAACTAGACTACGTCCTTCCCAGCACTGCCCTTATCTCCCACTCCTGCCCCCAGGAACGCCAGGATACCGGGCTGGCATCAGGCATAGGGCACTGGAGGCCACCTGGCTGTTGCTGTCAGCACCAGACAAGAGGCACAGAAACAGAAACACCCAAAACTCCAGTTCTGGGAGAGGCAGCAGCACTTGGGGACCATAAAACCAGCTGAAAACTGCAGAGGGAAATGGGAAAAAAACTTTTGGTTCTGTTTTGGGGGAGTGCTCCCATTGTTTGCTGGAGAAATGTGAGCTCTGCTAATGAAAGGTGCTGCCTGTGGCCAGGTTTTCACAGGGACTCAGTCCAGAGGGAAGGAAATATCAGAGCTGGAGACACAGATTTGGATCCAGCAGCAGCTTCCAGGTGTGCCAGGCAAACCAAGCCCTGACCACACCAGGTCCCTTCCACAGCAGAGGGACTGCTTAGGAAACAATAAATCAGGGAATAATTTAGTTTGGGAAAGACTTCTGAGGTCGTTCCTGTGTTGAGCTCTGACTCTGAGCTCAGGTATGAGATCAAATCATTTGGATTGCAAAGGGACTCCACAGAGCATCAGGGAAAGCAGCAGAAGTGACTGAAATAAAACTATTTAGTAAGGCATAAGTGGCACTTACCAGAAGATTTTCAAATTTTGGAAATCTGTCCTCTTCTACAGTTGGGATGAGATAAAATCCTCCTTAAAATATGCTCTGATAAAAGGAAATTTAATCGGTTTTATAGGCTTTTAAAATAAAATAAGAAACATTTCTTTCAATTTCTTGTCCCCAAAATAGTTTTTGATACAAATTATACCCATTTCAACATGCAAAACTATTTCAGAGTAGTAAAAGATCCCAAATGTAATTTGGAAACTGCCATGAAGGGGAATTTTGACTTTGCTGCAAATTTTTAAGGCAGTTTTAACCTTAAGAGAAGCTTTGATGAAATCAGTATAATTCTGTTCATTACCAAAAGAGCTGTTTTTCCAGCAGAAAGCAGCTCCCATCAGCATTTTTCCAGCTAGTTTTGCTCTGAAAAAACAGCTCCCCTCTATCCTGAACAATTCTCACTTCACAGATTGCATTTCCCAGCCTTGTCACTCAGAGTGTGATGTTCAACAACTGAGGCGCTTATTTCACACCCTGCACTTGGTTTTCCAGTCCTGCAAGGATGTGCATAAATAAAAATGTGGTTTCCTCTCCAGCAGAACATGATCAGTTCCCACTTATCAAGGTGGTTTTGCTGTTGGTTTTCTTGTTTTTTCTTCTTGTCTTAGCTAAACTGAAATTGTGACCTTATGGTCAGTGAGTTAAGCAAGAACTTGGTGTACAAAATAAAATGGGGCTTATTTTGGTTTTAATATAAATATGAAGCTTTAAGGACTGGGGAATTTATATTTGCTGTAATATTTATGTACTTTTGCTAAAAAACACCCCCCCTCTAATAAGTGATTTCACAGAATCACACAGTACCAGGTTGGAAGAGACCTCAAGGATCATCTGATCAAATTTTTTCTTGGCAAAAGCCAAAGAAATTTTCTACAGAATGAAATCCTGCTGCTGTTGTCCCATAAAAAAATCTGCCGAATTGGTTTGGAATATTCCATCCAGCTCTGGGATGGAGCAGGTCCAGAGGAGGATGTACAGACAAAGAAAGGGCTGGAGCCCTCTCCTAGGAAGAATCACAGAATCATAAGGAACAAGAAAAAGCCCCAGGAGCCAGGAATCAGTTTGGGGGAATTGCTGTGCCTGTGGGAGATGAGGGAGATGCTCTAAGTCCAGGAGTAATTTTCCTTCATTTATTTTGGGACAGGTGCCAAATTTCCCATCAAATGGACAGCTCCAGAGGCCATTAACTATGGGGTTTTCACCATCAAATCTGACGTGTGGTCATTTGGGATCCTCCTGACAGAGATCATCACCTACGGCAGGATCCCCTATCCAGGTACAGGATCCTTTATCCATGTACAAGATCCCCTATCCAGTTACAGGATCCCCTATCCAGGTACAGGATCCCTCATCCATGTACAGGATCCCCTATCCAGGTACAGGATCCCTTTTGCAGGTACAGGGTGCTGGGAATACAGGCTGAGTGTCCAGCCACTTCCAAGGATCCCGTGTTGCTCCAGGCCTGGAGGCACTCACTGCAGTGTGCCCCCACACACAGCTGTTTCTGAGAGTCACAGAATTTTTAAAGTTGCAAAAGGCCTCTAAACTGAATTAACCCAGCACTGCCAAGGCCACCCCTGATCCATGTCCCCAAGTGCCACATTTACACATCTGGTAAATCCCTCCAGGGATGGGGACTCCACCACTGCTCTGGGCAGCTGTGCCAGGGCTGGACAACCCTTTCCATGAAGAAACTGTTTTTAGTATGCAATCAAAATGTCCCTTGGTACAACCTGAGGCCATTTCCTCTTGTTATCTGAGAGAAGAACCCGACCCTCCTGGCTGTCTCCTCCTGTCAGGAGTTGTGCAGAGCCAGAAGGGCCCCCCTGAGCCTCCTCTGCTCCAGGCTGAGCCCCTTCCCAGCTCCCTCAGCCTCTCCTGGGGTTCCAGACCCTTCCTCAGCTCCATTCCCTCTTGTCACAAGAGCCCCTTCAAGCTGTCCTTCCTTCCCTCCGTTACACCTGTGCAAAGCCAAGCTTAGAGAGGGGAATCCGGGAGGGCACAGAGGGATGCGGTGGAAGCACAATCCTGAGGAAGGGACGATTCCCAGATACAGGAACCACCGCAGCCCCTCCTGGTGGGGAGCTGCTGGGAGCACTGACCTTCCCCCCCTCCCTGGGTGCTGAATAACCCCTGCCGGGCCGTGTTCCCCTCCAGGGATGACCAACCCCGAGGTGATCCGCAACCTGGAGCGGGGCTACCGCATGCCCTGCCCGGAGACGTGTCCCGGGGAGCTCTACAGCGTCATCCTCAAGTGCTGGCGCAGCAACCCCGAGGAGCGCCCCACCTTCGAGTACCTGCAGTCGGTGCTCGAGGACTTCTACACCTCCACGGAGAAGCAGTACGAGCCCGAGCCGCAGCAGTGAGCCAGCCCCGGGGACAGCGCTGCGGGACAGCCGGCGGGGGCTCGGTGCTTCCCCTTCTCCCGTCCGCGCGTGGAGAATGAGGAGGGACACGAGGGAGGAAGATGCTGCCGGCTCTGCTGTTGTCGCAGAGACTGAAGAGGTGGCTGAGAGATGGCACAGCTCCTGCCTCGCCCGCCCCGGAGGGCTGTGCCCACCTGGCGGGCATCGCCTCTGGCGCCAAGGACAGAAAACTCCTTCGCGACCCACCTGGATACAGAAAAACCCCTCAGTCCCGCAACTGCAGCTCCGGGAAGAGGGGGCCGTGGTTTGGGGTGGTGTTGTGGGGATGAAGATTCTCTGTCCCACTCTGCTGGCGGTACCACAGCCCCTCCGTGCCACGGGCAGGGGTGGGAGCGTGTCCTGTCCGCACCTCCGCTCTGCCTCAAGTTACTAATAAAAAACTGGGTACGAGGATTTTCCATCTCTCTGCTGAGGCGTCAGGGTGTGAGCGAGCCCCTGTCCTTCCCGGGGCCACCGCCAGCCCCTGGAGGAGAGGGGAGAAGCCGGGGGGTGATTCTGGAGTGGTACCCGGGGAGGGAATGGGGGATGCCCGAGGAACAGGAGAGATGTTCGTGGTGTAGCCACGAGATGTCCCTCCTTCCCAGCGAATCTGGACGGCTCTCGGGAAGTAAAAACTCATGTTAAAAAATACTTCAGAAATAAAACCCTTCCTCGCTTGGCTGAGCCTTCGCTGCACAAGCTCCCGGTGCAACAGCACGGCAGGTCCCGCTCCGCACCGCGCCGGGAGGGTTCAAATGCCATTTCCCTGGTTTCTGGTGAATCTCCAACCCGGGGGAATGCCCACAGGAGGCTTCAGGCTGGTCTCCAGTCGGATGTTTCACTGGGCTGAGGAGTCGAGGGCAAAGAAAAAGGGTACAGATGGCACATGGGAGGAGCGTGAGGACCACAGGAGAGAGCTCCAGGCTGGGGCACGGAGGAACACTCCAGAACCATCTCCCCAGGGTGCTTCATCTTCTGTTTTCTTCTCCATGGAGTAGATTTTGAGTCCAGCTGCAGAGGGTGCATTTCACAGTGGAAAAGGGATGCTGTGGGAAAGAAACAGCAGAGATGGAAAGAGAAATCTCTGGTAGACCTAAAAATATTCAAATGGGGTTTGTAAGAAAGATGCAGACAGATTTTTTTACCAGAATCTGTTGTGATGGAACAAGAAGTGATGTTTATAAACTAAAATAGAGTAGATTTAGACCAGATATAAGGAAGATTTTTTTTAGAATGAGGGTGTAAGACACTGGCACAGGTTGCCAAGAGAAGCTGTGGCTGCCTCTGGGTCCTTGGAAGTGTCCAAGGCTGGGTTGGATGGTGCTTGGAGCAACCTGGGCTAGTGGAAGGCATTCCTGCCCATGGCAGGGGGCTTAGAATGAGATAATCCTTAAGATCCCTTCCAACCCAAACCATTCCATGAGTCTATGTCATGTGTATCAGAAAAAAACACCCAACCAAGCCCAAGACATGTCACCTGTTCGTGCCACTGCTGCACAAGAGCCTGGGAGAGAAAGGAGCTGTCCCCCCTGAGGGGGAAAGGATGATTTAATACCAATAAATGATCTCCCAGACTGAGAGAGAAGGGAACAAGATGACCCAGTCTCAGAAATGCTAGATCAAGTGCAGAAACCCTAAGATGTCGGATTTTTCCATAGGGATGGTGGATGGAGGTCTATGGGACACCTGCACCCCTCTAGGGCTGCACTGGAGCTGGATGGGAAACCTTGGGCTGTGGAAAAGATCTCCGTCTTCACAGCCTGAACCCCATGAACTCAAGTCCTAGAAATAATTTAAGATTAATCAGGCTCATTCCAGTTCTTTTGTGGTTCCCAAGGGACAAGTTACATGTGCAATAACTACATGAAGCCCATTTTAAACCACAGGGGAAAAAAGCCATTTATTCAATAGCTTCATGGGAGGTGAAAGAAGTCTTTCCCCTTGCTTGAACTCCAGCTTGGTCTCTCCCAGATGCCAGGAACTCCATGCAGAAGCAGCAGATTCCTGTTAATGAGATGATAGTCAGGAAATAAATACAGATGAATGCTATTTGACTCCTTGGCTGTTAATATTTTATTGAAGTGAAATCTGAGGATTATTTGTGCTGGAACAAAGCAGGAAGAAGGGCTGCAGGGTGTCTGCTGAGCACTTGTACATTGCATTATCACCCAAGGCCAAAGTGTCAAGTGTTGTAGCTCAAATTAGAAAGGAAATGGATATTTTTATGGCCAGTTGCAGCACGTGGCCAAGCCCAGGGTGAACATAACAAGAGGCTGTGAGCTGAGCTTCCTCTGCACTGGACACCACAGTCCTTTTTGTTCCTGCTGAATAAACACGTTAAATTTGTTCCCTGGGGCAAACCTGGCTCCATAATCCCCTCCATGAAGCCACTGGAAACTCTTCCCTTGCTCTGGGGAGCAGGCTGGGGCTGTGCCACCAAGCTGAGCCTCTCCAGGGGATGGAGGGAGAGCGTGAGCTCCAGGAGCAGCCATGGTTTCACAAAACATCCACAGTTTTACAAGGAACACACCAAAATCTCTGGGAAAGGGGCCCTGCAGCTCCTCCACCACAGCTGGACAGAAAAGGACCTGCTCTCCTGAGCATGGACATCAGGGATGGCAGCCACAATCCCAGGTGAGGAGTGGGGAACTGTCCTCTGTGGCCTCCAGCCCAGGATGTCTCCAATGCCATCAGAAAGCTCTGCAAGAACACTTTAATCCCCCTACCAACCTGGCTGCCTCTTCACATGGGTGACCTCCAGCCAGAAGCTGACAGAGCAGTCTTGGAGCAGGATAAAGATGATAGAAGTGATCCAGGCTCTCAAATTCAATCTACCCAAGGAGAACTTGTCAGGCTTTGCAAAGGTGTTTTACATCAGTCAATTCCTGCCACAGACAGAGCATGAACCCCTGAATGGCCCAGACAAGGATTAAAAAGATTATCAAGTGATGTGTATCCTGCATAATACCCAAGATAATCCTTTCCTTTCTTCCTTGGGTGCCACTGGAATGGTCTTTCCAATTCTCACACTGAAAGATCCAGTCCTCCATCATTGGTGTTTGCTTTCCCATGCACCCTTGGTCCGGTTACTGCATCCCCATTTCTGTCTGAAATTTCATCTTTGTGGGTAATGTCTGGTCTTACGCTGAGTTAATTGTCATTAACACCCCTTTAACAAGTGGTTTGAGGCTTTGGAGAAAAGGTTTTTGTGGTATTTTTCAGTTCTTCATCTTGCAGATGTACAAATAACCCATGGCTGCATCCAATAAACATCCAATAAACATCCAGTAAACACTGTTACATCTTGGCAAAGTGGGAATTGCATCTGGAAACTTGGATCCAGGGCCAGCAGGGGAGACAGGCATGGAAAAATCAGCAGGTGCTGAGGGGAGAGAGGTGGAAGAGGGGAAGGGAGAGCAAAGGAAAACCAGTGAGAGGGGCTGTGGGGAGCTGCAGCACTGGGTGGTTTTTCTGCTGTCTATCTGGGAAGGTGTGAGCTCCAGCTTTCCTCAGAACCCAGCACTCCCAGCAGTGTGGACTTTCTGTGTTTAACAAAAGATTCAGCACAGCACACATCCATCTGCAGCTGGACCTGGAGCTGTGAGTTGGGCTCAGTCAGCTGGGGTCAAGCAAGAGCAAAGCAGCATCAAAGTCATGTCACAGAGCCATGGAACCACAGAATGCTTTGGGATAGAAGGAACCTTAAAGTAAATCTTGATCCAACCTGCTGCCATGGGCAGAGACACCTCCCACTGTCCCAGGTTGTTCCAAGCCCTGTCCAGCCTGGCCTTGGACACTTCCAGGGGTCCAGGGGCAATCACAACTTCTTCACAGTCAAAATTTTCTTCCTAATACCTAATCTAAATCAGCTTAAAGCTGTTGTCCCACATCCTGGGAAATGGGATTTTATTTCAATGCCATCCCATGCTCGGGCTCTTGTCTGAGGCAGGACAGCACTGGCAGGCACAGCTCACCCACATGCACACTGCCACATTCCAGGAGCTCAGGACCTCTGCCAAGGGGATAAGGGGAGGATCCAAGTGTCTCCACCTGCTCTGTGCAGGACAGGCTGCCTGAGCTTGCCGTGCTGGTGCTGCAAATCGAGTCTGCCAGGGAAGGGAGGTGGTGAGGAGCCCTCACCTTGCTCTGTTTTACCTCCACCCACACACAGTGGTGTAAATATTCCCTGGCAAACACTGCAGAGCAAACAAGGGCATCAATGGCCTGCCAGGCTGAGCTCTGCTCTCTGAGCTGCTCCACCAAAGGGAACAATGGCCACTTCTTCCAGGAGGGCCCCTTCCCTGGCCAGGCTGCTCAGTAGCCCAGTGCCAAGGGAGCATTCACCGAGCTTGCTTCTCCAGGGAGTCTTGGTTCAGAGCATCCCCAAGGGTGGTGACATCCAGGCTGGCTCTGAAAAGCACTCAGGCCATCCCTGAGCACCCCTAACTAAGGAGAAGCTGGGTCCATGTGTCACAGCCAGGCTGGCAGGGTGGCAGAGGGCACAGATGTGTTACAGGTGGGAAGCAGAGACAGAACATGCAACAAATCAGCCCAAGATAAGTCCCCTCCATCCCCACTGGCTGCTCAGGGCAGCATCCCATCTGTGCCAGCAGCCAGGAAAGCCCTACAGGGATAACAGGGCTCGAGGGAAAGCATTTCCCTCAGTCCCCCAGGGCCCAGGGCTGCCCCAGAGGTTCGTGCTGGGTTTGCAGGCAGAGGGCTGGGGTTGGGTCTGGAGGATTGCTCATCCCTCAGGGGTCTCAGCCAGGTGTCATGACACCATTCCTGGCTTGAAAAGTCTCTAAATCCCTGATTTCCTTGTTCTGCTCCCAGGGCTCATGCTGAACCCTTCCCCATGACATTTGGGATTGCCCACCACTGCAGACAGGCTGTGACCTGCCATGAGTTTGCCTTTCCTAGGCTGCTTCCAGACCTTTCTCCAGGGTTTCCTCCTCCCTCAATCTGCCCAAGGTCACTCCCAGCTAAAATTAGCAGTTTATCCAGGGCTGGAGAGAGGGCACAGCCAGCTGGTCTGGCCTGCCCACAATCCGGGAGCTGGCAACAGGAGATCCACTGACTCCTTGATGACATGCCCTGCCATCCTCGTGGTCACAAGAAAGCGGTTTGTAGCCAGCTTGTCTTCTCTCCTTAGGTCTTTGCAGCAAAGCAGAAGGAAGGAACATCTCCCTGGAGCCACGAATCCCCACGACCATCCTCTGAATGCCAGATGTCACCCTGATTGTATCAGAGCCAGACCTTTTACTGGCCATCATCTTCTCTGTGCAGCAGGAGATTCCCCTCAGCCTTTTAAATGTATATTTATCCCATCCTCACCTGAACCTTCTTTCTGACCTATCTTCCCTCTTTTAAAGGTAGACTGAAGCCACAGGGTGGAGACAGTGAAAAGCAGCTGTGGGAGGGTGGTGGGTGTTTTCTGTGGTCAGCCCACTGCCCTGAGCTGGGGTGCTCAGGAACATGATCAGAAATGAGAATTAAAATCATATTGATGTCTGGGAATGAAGACACTGCTGGAAATGAGGTAACAACCTGCCCAGGGCAGTGGCTGAATCACCATCCTTGGAGGGATGAAAAGATGTGGCACCTGGGGACTGGGGTGAGTGGTGGCCTTGGCAGTGCTGAGGGATGGTTGGACTGGAAGATCCCGGGGGGCTTTTCCAGCCTAAATGATTCTACAGCCACGGGGAGCCCCCAAACCCCAGGGATAAGCCTTGGCTGGGGATTGTGCTCTGGCAAGCAGGGGATCTTCAGCTGCTCTGAACAGGTAAATGTGAGAGACTTTACCCCTGTTTTCTTATCCAGATCAAACCTCCAGCACAACTGGAGTCTTATCCAAAAAATCAGAAATTAATATCACACCTTGCCTCTCCCCTCTGACCAACTGACCAACTTTCCTAAAATCACAGAATAGTTTGGGTTGGAAGATATCTTAGAGATCATCCAGTTCCAACCTCCCTGGACAGGGACACCTTCACTAGACTCTGTCATCTTCAAACAAGGACCTCAGAGGCCTTCCTTTGGCAGGACAAACTGCCAGGGCTGATCTGCCTGGTGTTGACTCTCCAGTACCTTTGGCACCTTCTCAGTACAGCTGTGCTTGTAAACAAAAAATACCAGTTCTTTCCCCTGTCCTGAGGCCAGCTGGTCTGCTCTAACCATGTCCATGCTATTGAACTCCCTCAGCCTCCAAAACAGTGTGGACAGATCCAAAATATATTCTGGGATTTGTTCTTGATGTGTGCTGTCTCCAGTCTGGTGCCCAGGGATTGTTTGGAGTTTTAATAGTTTCTGGGAGGAACAGGTTAAGAGCTTAGCAGTGCAGATGATCAAATTCCTGGCTGTGTTGGATTTAACACTACAGATACATCCAAGAAACACAAATACGCCTGAAATCACCAGAGCTGGTTTACATCTGCTGGACAGAGCCACCTCTCTCCATGGGCCAACACGACAGGGGACATCAATCAACCCAACTGGTCAGACTGGAGAAAGTCACCTCTGCCATCCGTGGCTGGCAAATGTTTATCCCAGGTGTTTAGGTGCTCCTATAGGTTCCCAGCCCTGACTCTCTATGGGCCAGGAGCCCTCTGTATCTGCAGATCTCCTCCCCTTGGGCTGTGCAGCATCTCCCCACAGCTCCCCTGGCACCGTAGGTGGTCCCCCAGCCCCACCGCATGGTCGCTTCCCCCTGATAACTCCAGGGTCTCAGAGGTCACCCCAAGGGCAGTGGGGGGACATGTATCAACCAGCCCCGACACGCTGCACTCCAGGAGTAGCTGTGTTTAGAGCCAGCGACTCTCTGATCTTCAATAACCTGGCAGCAGCTTGTAAACAGTGCGTTTGACGTGATAGCATCCTCCGTGAGCAATTTACACCCTCCTCCCCCCCAGCCCCCTGCCTCCTCCTCACTCCCACTTCGGTTGCTCGGAGCCAAAATTGCTGGGACAGGCTCAGCCTGTGGCTGAGTGTTGGATACAGTGGGATGGGGAGTCAGGGAATGCTGCAGGGGTGGGAGCAGTGGTTTGTGTGTGTGCTCTGCGTGCACAGTTTGAGTGTGGTTCTACAGAAGCACTGATGGTGCAATGAAATATTGCCTTGCTTTGTCTCTTATGGATTTGGTCTAAAAAGAGTGGATGTGACTTTGTGGACCAACAACGTCCCAGCCCCAAAGTGTGACATGAGAATGTAAAGCCATTTGTTGGGAACAAAGCAACACCCACCAGGCTGGGGATCTAAATTCACCTCCAGTTTCATAGAATACCTAAATGCCTTGGGTTGAGAGGGACCATAAAGATCAACTTGCTCCACTATCCCAGGCTGCTCCAAGCAACCAGCCTGGCTTTGGACATTCCCAGAGATCCAGAGGCAGCCACAACTTCTCTGGGCAACCTGTGCCACGGCCTTACCACCCTCACAGGGAAAAACTCCTTCCTAATAGCTAAACTATCCCTGCCCTCTGGCAGTGAGAAGCCATTCCCCCTTGTCCTGTCCCTCCATCCCTTCTCCCAGGCTCCTCTCCAGCTTCCCACCTCAGCTCCTTGTACACAAGCAAGGAAGGCCTGACCCCTGGGAATTGCTGTGTTTTACTCAGAGGGGTTCTCTTGGCTTTGTCCCACTTGGATGCAAAAAGAAGGAACATCAGGATAATGCATTGCAGGGGAAATGCCCAACCAGTGTTTGCTGGTTAAAGCAGGAGGAGCTCAAAAAATGGATGAATGGAAAGGGATGACCCCATTGCTCTGTCTCTCCTAGAAACATGGAAAAACTCCTTTGAAGCTCCATCTCCAAACTCTCCATCCTGTTTAGTCTGCCACAGGTCTGGCTTGGCCTGGGTAGCACTGATCCAGGTGAGTCCCAGGCATAGTTTGGGTTTTTTTATGAGCCAGACACCATTCCCAAACTCCCAATAATCACTGTCATCGTTTTCTGAAGGTGAACAGCACTTACTGGGATGGATCCAACCCATGCTGCAGGACCAGAGGGTCCTTCCACCTGGGGAGACAACAAAATACGAAAGCAGGAGAAACCAAAGAGCTCTGCAGCCACATCCTCCCTTTCCTTTTTCCCCTGGCAAAGCAGCAGGTGAAGGCCACGGGATGGAGCCCAGCTGTGCTGGCTACTTCCAACGCAATCTCCCACTAAATCCCTTCTGTCGGCTCCACTCCTCCTCCTCCTCCTCTTGCTTGGAGCGGGACGGCAAAACAATGCTGCTCGCCCCGGAGCCGCTCAAGGTGACGGTCCGTGCGCATCTGTGCCGGTCCTCCCGGGCAGCCCCTGCTCCCCTAGGGAATGTTCTGTCCCCAGGCAGCGGGAGCGTCACGGGGGAGCCGCCTGCGTCAGGCTCTGCTGCCACGGAGACCTTGACTCCTGCCTGGAACAGCCAGGGCTGCGCCGGCTGAGTGCAGGATAACGGGCTCGGGATGCTCCGGTGCAGGGAGCCCTCCCCGAGCTGGCGGCTCCAGGGGTGCTTCAGCAGGAAGTGACAGATACCCCCAGCAGCAGGCTGAAGAGTTCCCGTGGGATATTTTTACATCCCATCCTCCTCCTCTTCCCCTCAGACACAGGGTTTGTAGCCCTGACAAAGCCCTGGTGTGTTATTTGAAGTCTTGCCGGTGTAAAATCGGGTTTTCTTTCTGTCCATGTAAACATTCACAGTGTTTTCATGTGGGTTATAAATCCACCATGACTTTGACCCCATGGAACCAGGATTTTCCCTGGTCCACAGGCCCAGTCACCTGTTAGGGCTAACCCAAATGAGGACAAGGAAATTCCAGAGCCCTGGAATCCCTGGAGTGAGGTGAAGAACTGCACTGGAGCCTGCACCCACCATGCACAGGGAGAGTGTATTAGCCTTTGCTGCAGTCCAGGCAGCACACCAGTATGGATAGTGGGAAGAAATGTCTTTTCCATCCTAAAGAGAAATCTGTTCAGAGAACATCTCTCCTTCCCCGGTTATCCACTGAGCACAGCCAGCCCAGAGGAGGTCAGGTCTCCTCCTCATGCCTTTCCTCCTTGTACCTTTTCTCTGAGGTGCAGCATCTGCATCTGAGTGCCCAGCAAGATGGAATCAATTCCTCCCTCCTCCCTACCTGAACAGGAGCACTGGAGCTACTGGAAGCTCAGCCATCCATGAGCAGGGCAGCCCCTTTGCCCCATGAGAAATGGGCAAAGTTTTCTTCTTCCTGAGAAGAAAACTCGGCACCAAGAAGTGCCACAAGATCTCAAAGATAAGGTGATGCCATTTTGACTTTTACCTTTTTTTTCTTTTATATATATTCTCTGTATTCTTTACACATGTATCTTTTATGTGGCAGGACCTTGGTGGCCACCAAGACGAATCTCCCCAAACCCCTCAACCCCCTGTGAATCCAGCAGAGGAAAGGCCCAAACCCACCTGCAAACACCCCATGACTGAGAGTCAGCCCTCTAAGGCTCTTCACACAACTCTCAGCCCACATTCAGCAAGAAAACAACAGAATTTGGGTGAAATGCAAAGTCCAGTCTGCCCAGAAATGGTTTTTCCTGCTCCTTCTCCTCCCGTTGTTGTTTCAGGAGACATCTCCATATCTGTCTGGGTTTTAGCTGCCTTTTGTCAGCACAAGCCAAGAGCAAGAGAGGTTGGCTGCCACTGATCTGCTGCTGAGGAGGAGATTTGGGTAGGCAAGAAACTGTTTGGCACCAGGGTTGACATGAACAGCTCAGGCTATTTAAAAAGGGTGATTTAATCAGCAGAGGTATTTCTGCCCAGCTCCCTGCACAGTACATTTGGCATTTTGCTGGAATCAGACCAAGGTGTTTTATCAGGGGCAGCGAGGAAGGGAAGGAGAGGGCAAAGCAGATGTGGGTGCAGATGAAGAAAAAAAGAGAGGCTTCCAAGGCTCTTCCATAAAGAAAAGCAAGGAAGAGAAAACAGAGTTAAAAATAAGATCATGGCATGTTCTGGACAGAGATGCCAGCATCCTAGGAAAAATATATGCCTTTATTTTTTGCCAAGAGGGAAATAAAAGGGAGGATGAGGGAGGATGCTGAGGCTGTTCTTTGATTTGAAAACGAAACAAGGCCAAAGAGTAGAGACAGTCACTGGCATTTTTCAACAGAATCTGCATTTTACTGCTAAAGCTAAAGCAAATTGGGCTTGAAAGATGCCAAGTGCAGGAATTTGCTCAGAGGGAGAGGGTCAGATCCAATCCTGTGCCACAAAATGTTGCTCTCACAGTTCTGTGGGGAAGTCTGTGCAAACCCCTGGATGGGGAAAATGGAATTAGTGTGAACTCTGCTTTTTGCTTTCAGTGGCTGTTGGTTCAGTCCCTTCTGCTGTCAAGCACAGTCATCACCATCTAAGCATGAAGGGCCAAAGTCATCCAAGAATTAAGTAGTGACTCTCCATCATTTGAGAGGGAGTTAGGTACATGCATTCCTTTAAGGAGCTAACCATAAAGGCTTGTCTGGAAAGACTTTTACACCATTTTAACTTTATCTCTTCAAGACAGCTCTGGGTTTTGTCTCAGCTGGCTGAAATTTTTCATGACCATCATTAATTCACACAAAAATGCAGGTTTTGGCAGATCAAGTCTCTTTGCAAGTTCAGACCAAATTTGGCAAGTTCAGCCAAAAAAAACCCAAACAACCAAAACCAGAGAAAACTTTGACACATTTTGCCTGGAGCTTCAAAAAGACTGGACAATGACAATTATCTCAGCCCTTCTTCTAAAGATTTTCATGGCTTCCCATTTCTTTCCCACTGCAATCATAGGAGGAATCATTGCTGTCAGGACAGCTAAAACCCTAGCTCTGTATCCCACTGCATGTAGACAACACCAGAGCATTTCTGTCTCTGGTTGGCACCTTTTCCACAAGCAGCTCTTTGGAAGAGGGATGCCAGCTCCTGGTGCCTTTCCCAGACTGAACTTGCTCATGATTGCTTTGTAAATGAGGATCAAGTGCAGGCATGGGCTGAACAGCACAGCTTGGAGAATCTGAAGATCTCTGAAAATCTGGGACAAATCAGCAGAGCAGGCACTCAAGGTCATTTCAGGTTTGGCCCAGAAGAAATAAAGGATGTGGCTTCACCACAACTAAAGGCAACGTTTGAACACCTCTTCAGGAGGAGTCATAACAAATATTTCTTTCCCTGGTGAATTGGAACACTCAGCTCAGTTCACTGATACACCACTGTAAAATCCCAAGGTGGGAAATGCCAAGCCACTGGGGTCTGCAGAAACTACTGGCTGTCTTTAAAAACACCTGCTCACCTTGAGGCCCTAAATAGCCCCAGAGATTAGCAAAAAGCCATCAAATGTGGTCCCATAGGGATTCCTCATTCATTTCAGCCAACAACAGCAGTACTGGACACCCTCACATCAGCTCTTTGGTCCATAAATGTTGATTCTGGTCCATTTTCAAGCATCCTTTGCTGCTGAGACACAAAAGCTGCCATGCCAGTTCCTGGATCTATTGGAATTTTCAGAGTGCTCCTCCAGAGGATGCACAGAAGACAGGCTGGGTCATGTGAATGGGCTTTGGAGGACAGCACAAATATCACTGCACATCTCCCCTTCCCAGATAAATGGCACCACTCAGCATCAGAGCCAAAGGATCCCAAGAAATAATCAAAGATGTTTTTAGGCATCTGAATTCATTGTAGAACACAGGCTCCACAGTCAGTGGAGCTTGGAGAGCAATCCAGCTGGATGGAGGTGTCTGCTTTAACATCAGCTGAATCCTGCAGAGTGTCTGGGTGACACCTCCAGTGACCATCACAGGACACATTCGACAGCCTCCATGAGCAAAAAGGAGCTGAAAAACCACTGTGCTCAGATATTTTCAATGCAAAATTAAAAAAAAATAATAATTAATGATTAAATCTTTTCCTTCTTCTGGGGTCTGATCTGGAGGAGGTGTTGAGACGTCTAGGAACCTTGATATTTGAGAGAATCCTTGCAGCACCGTGTTTCACTTGGAGGAAATGGAAAATCCTGGGGGAAGTTTCTGTGCTCATTACACATTTGTGGCATAGAGCAGCTTGCACTGACACAGGGATGAAAATCCCTGCTGGAATCTTCACCTCCTGTTCCCTGCACTCAGCAAACTGTGTTTCTAATTGCCACAGGTGCTTTGGGAGAGTTCCTCAGTTTGGGTGGATTTTGGTGTTCCAGGAGGATTAAAGGGACAATCAGCTCCTGGATTGCTCTGGAGAAACAACATCCATTGCAATCAGCCCTCGGTCACAAGACACAGGAAGAGCAGTGAACGCTGGGGTAAACGAGGAGAATTTGGATGTTAAAAATGTGGAGGGGCTGCCAGGAAACACTGAGAGGATATCTGAAAGGCAGCAGGGGAAATGAGATGGAAGCAAAGTCTAATTTAGGGATAAACTCTCCAATTTGCATTTATTATCCTCATCCCCCACCCTGCCTTCATTTTGGCCATTTTTAGATCCAGAACCTTTTTTAGGTTCTCAAAGATATTCAGGATTGCTTTCATATTTATTCCAGCCATGCAGAGGTAAATGACCCTGTGGGATTTGTCCAGACACCAGAGGTAAATGAAATCTGCACAACAGATCCATACACAGCTCCATGGCTTCCAAATCCCTGTCTGGGGACTTGCTGCAGCTGGGGGAAAGCTGACTTTCTCCTGACATTTTAGATCTTCTCCCTGCACCAAATTCCAGGGAGAATTCCAAAAGGCAGAGGATCTGCAAAACACACAGCTGAGCCCTGAAAATGTTTATTCAAGATGTTCCTTCAGGTCAGGATTTGCTAATCACAATCACCTTGCACGAGTGGTGACAAAATTTTAATAGGGCCTTTTGTGGCACAAAGTGGTGATTTTAAACTAAAAGAGGTTGTATTTTGACTAGATATAAAGAAGAAATTTTTTACAGTGAGGGTGGGGAGGCCCTGGCACAGGGTGCTCAGAGAAGCTGTGGGTACCCTTGGATCCCTGGCAGTGTCCAAGGCCAGGTTGGATGGGCTTAGAACAACCTGGGCTAGTGGAAGGCATCCCCTGCAAGAAGACTGGACTAGCTGATCATTAAATGTCCCTTCCATGTCAAACTTTTCCATGATCCTTTGTGCAAATCCCAGAAGATCACAAGAGAGGGAGTCTGTGTCTATAAATCAGTCTCCAGCTCCATCCCCACCATGTCACTGCATCAAGGCAAAAGCAGAGACAGCACAGCCACCTGAGCAGGGGAGCAGCCTGGAATTGAAAGGCTGCCTGCCCTCCCCTCTGTTACCTTCACGCTCTACAGGTCACTCATTTTTTTGTTACAGACCCAGCCACCTTCAGCAAAAGGGCTGAAGAGAAGGTCATGGCTCCTTTCTGGGAACCAGATGATTTCAGTTTCATTTTCCTGAGCCCAAGACAGGTTGTGAACTGAAATTTCCTTTTTTCTCCTGAACAATTCAACCATGAGGCTCCTCTGCACCTTCCCTGCTGTGTCACAGAGAGGGTGTCCACTCTGGGACATGGTAGGGATGGGGACCCAAACCTCTCTCATTAGGAAACCCCTCAGTTGCCTTTCTAGAGGGAATGTGTCCACTTGCAACCAAACCATGAAGGATTTACATTTTTCAGCCATTCCTTCCGGTGATAGTATTTTCTACTGCAAAAGCATAAGACACACCACAAGAAAGTATTAAGCAGAAAAGCATCAAGAGGATAACTTAATTCTCATTCCTGCATCCCCTTTCCTCTTTCACACACATTTCAAGTGAATAATTTCTGACTGCTGCCACTGCAGTGCCATGGGCAGAGTGAATGGAAGCAGCTGAGTCCAGCCAATGCAGTGCATGCAGGATTCCAGATGGAAAGAACCACTGGGCACTGGGTCACAGATCCCTGATCACTCATCAGCAGGCCCTGAAAAGAGATGCAAGACACTGCAAAGAGTCTCACTGATTTGGGGGCAGGGGATGGGGCCAAATCAGTGTTTTCTCTCATAAATCTGGACAATGTGTATATCACTCTAATTGATGTCAAACTTTCAGCCTGACATGCTTTATAAACCCTGGGAAGCTTTGATCTCCTTGTCTTTGCCTATAAATGTAAGGATTACAAAAACATTCCGAAAAACGTCACCAAAAAATGTCTTTCACCGAGGTACTTTGCTCCAGCAGATAAGACTAATAAGCAAAGAAACCCCAGGTATTAGGAAACAAGGCTTTTCAGGAACATACTCCAGGTTGGAGAGAGAGGGGGGAGAAGCAGCTGAAGGATATTGATGCTTATGCTCCCCCTGTCATTATTTCAGGATATTGTTTATATCCCTGGGATGTGGATAAAGGTAGCTGTCACTTCTGGCACCGCTCTCCCCCCGGGAGATTACAGCAAACTGTGGCTGACACTGCCCAACGTTGCTCTGACTGACAGCCCCCGTGGCATGGTTACTGTCAGAGCCCTCCCAGGCCGGGGGTGCCCGGCTCTGAGAGCCATGGAAAAGGGAAGGGGGGTTTCCATGAAGGAACGGGCTCTGCTCAGCCTCCAGCACATCCCCGGGCAGGAGGAGACAGCTCCTCTCCAGGCAAAGCTCAGTGGTGCAAGGGGAGTTGAGGGAAGGTGTTTTACCATCCCTTTCCTCCGTACAAGGCTCAGATCCCAAGTGCTGGGGTCCCTCTTTGGTGTTCCTGTGCTCTGCTCCCAGGGGATGCTCAGGGATGGAGAGGGAAGGGGTCCTGCAGTGCCTCCACCAAGCAGGGAAAGGGGAGCCTTTACACGGGAAGAGTGATGGGAGTGGAGATGGGAAACAGCAAGAGAGGCTGTGAGACTTGGCATGTCAAGTCAGGACTCGGCTGTGGATTAAGACTAATGAATTTCCTCAGGTCAGTGTCTTTGAGTGACCTGGATGTCTATATTCCCTTTATATTCCCTTTATTCCCTTTATACCCTTAAATACGATTCAGCTGGCCAAACAGAGGCATTGGGAAAGTTTGAAAGCACCTGAGACATCAACAAAAGTCCGAATGGCAGCAAGACCTCAGACTAAAATGACCTTAGACACTCCTGTGTCAAACAAATCCCACCCCAGTATTGATGGAGCCACCACAGCTCCTCGCTGCCCTCGGCAGCAGAGCCCGAGGCTTGGCCAGGTGGATGTGGACACCAAAGTGTGGGTGTCTTAGATCTGCCTTCCCCAGTCTCATTTCATGATGGGAACTCCTTCTCCCAACCTCTGGGGAGCTGGGAAGTGTCTAAGCCGTTGGGAAGCTCCATGGAGTTACAGCATTATCTTTGAAGTCAGCTCTGGAGTTATCTCCTTTGTGCTGGGAAGGTCCCAGCTGGAGAGCTGGGCCCCCTCCAGCCTTCAAGGGAAAGAGGGTCAGACTGGGGACAGCCCAAAAAAATGCCAAGAGAATGACTTAAGGAGCAGGAAAGTCAGATTAAGGAGGGAGCAGTGAAATTGGTTAGTCTGCAGAGACATTGAGGAGTGACATTCCTCCATGAGAGGTGAAAGAAGGGAGGTGAGGGATTTTAATGGCAAGGACAGGGAAGATGTGGGAAGGAGAAAGTGCCTGAGAAGCTCAGCATTGTTCAGAACAGCCCTGGCAAGGGTAAGAAGGGAGGTACTGACTGCCTTGGGGCAGGAGAGGGGGGAGATGCCCTCAAGGAGCCCCTTCACTCTTGGGGTTCTCTGGTCCTTGGCTGGGGCTGTGGCAGCTGCCGTGGGATGGGACTTGCCCCAGGCATCTTGGGGCTTCGAGACAAAACCCCATTTCCGGGGGCACCCACAGAGTTTGGCTGCAGGGCCACCCCCTCTGTGCCTGCATCTGTCAAAGGAGCTGATTAAAACCTCAGGGAAAAGCAAAACCCAGGGGCTGGGACTGATTTGTGATGGTGTTACTTGGGTCACACAGGGTGAACTCCACAAGATTCCATCAATGAAAAAAGGAGCAGGGATTTCCAGCCCTGGCAAACACAGCCCTGGCTGTACCATTCCAGTCTTGGATATATTTCTCCAGGACATTTTCCCCTTTCTCACTTTGTAGGCTTTTATTTGCACAAGCAACCTCCTTCCTACAACCTGCAAGGTAGATTTCCTTTCCATAAGGCTGAGGAATGCATCTGAACTGCCCACATGATGGGTTTTGATGGCAATATGGGGTTCTAGGAAAAGAAAAAAGGAATTAGGAATTTCTATGAATTAAATGACATTGTTAATTAACATGATTTAAGAGGCAGAACATGTAGAGCGCACATTAACTCTCCTGCTTTGGGGTTGAAAGCAAGCTCCACTTTTTACTAGTCCAGATAAGTCTTCTTTGAGAAATGGGAATTTGGCTCCTAAATCAATTAGACCTGGCAGCTCTACAAAGGGAAATTTATAACGGAGCACAGAATTAACCCTTGGACCTTGCAAACTGTCTGTCAGAGCTGCTGGGTTCTGCCTCTTGCCTCTTCCCCGTTGAAGTCACACGGCCCGAAGAGAGAAATTACTTTGCAGTAATGCTGTCAGAGACCAAAGCACATCTGATGCTCCCAGACATGCGGAGGGCACAGGCCTTGACCTGGGACTGCAACCATCTGCAGAAAAAGGATTCACCCCTCTGAGCAGGGGAGGAGCCAAAGAGTGCAGCATCACCGTTTTTCTGTGGAATGCCTCTTGGCTGGATCCCAGTTGGGTGTGTGAGGAGCCCTGGAAAAGTCCAGGGTTTTTCTAAGGTCCACCAGCACCATACTGAACTCAGCTCCATACACATAAAATCATTGAATGGGTTGGGTTGGAAGAGTCTTTAAAGCTCATCTTGCTCCAACCCCCTGCCATGGCCAGGGACACCTTCCAGTGCCCCAGGTTTCTCCAAGTCCCATGGGACCAGCCTGGCTCACATCATCCATCTTCAGGAAAGGTACAGTTGGGACCCTTCAAGGAAGTGAGTTTTACCACTTTGTCTGTCAAACATCATGACCACAAAGACTGATGAAGGTGGAGTTCATGCCTAAACAATCTTGTAAATATGCCTTTGAGTTTGTTTTAAAGGATTTGGTGATCTCCCTTTTACAACAAACAGGTCACTCAACAGAAATCGTGGATGGCCAGTCGATCTAACCCCAAGTTTGACTTTGGTGCCACTTCTTAACCTGGTCTAGTGGAAGGTGTCCCTGCTCATGGCAGGGGGTTTGGAATGGATGATTTTTAAGGTCCCTTCCAACCCAAACCGTTCTATGATTCCTTGATCCTTCACAACTCTGTATACAAGACATGACCAGCTAAGGCCAGACACCCAGAGCTCAAGTCATCCATGGTGGCTTTAACAGATTGATCCACTATCCATTGACATCAAGTGCCATTTTAGATGCCCTCATCCTCCAGCTGCTCTCCAAAACCTGCACAGGCCTCCCAACAGATCTGTTGTCACATCTGTGTGACACCAGCTAAATGTAAACATCCTGAGAAAAAACACCTTGGAGTTGGAACTAGATGGTTTTTAAGGTCCCTTCCATCCCAACCCATTCTGAGATTCTATGATTCCAACCCAAACCATGCTATTCTCCCTTTCCAGTCACTCCAGGCCTGGGTGATTTGACCTCTTCCAGATCCTGCCTCAGTCTGACTCAGTTGTTCCTCAGAAAGTGCGTGTCTCTCTTCACTGACTACAAAGTGAGCTCGGAGTGATTAGCTCAGCTCTGGATGTTTACAGTGCATGCAGCAAAATTTGACCAGCAGACTCTCACCCTCAGGCCTTTGCTGTTCTGCATGTCCCAGTGTTCCTTCCAAAGCTGAGATTCCACCAGAAAAAAGGAAAAAAGAAAGCCAAAGAGGCCCTCCCACTCTGACTCTGCTTACATCGTCCTTACACTAAATGGAGAGGATCCTAATAGGATATTTAGAAGAGGTTAACTCTTCAGAAGCCTCCAGCCCTGTCCTACATCCTGGACGCCTGCCAGAGCAAAGCCAAGGATAACAAACCAGCTTTCGTTCAAGTATTCTGAGCCAATTAAAAAAGACAAATTAGTTTGGCCTTATCTCTCCCTCCTCCTCCCCCTTCCCACCCGAGAGACAAGAGGGGATTCGCGGAGGAATGTTTCTCCTCTGTGATGGCTCTGCCTCGCTGAACTCTTCAAGGTCTGTGATGGATGAAAGCTCTCTCTTCCATTATGCTTCCGACAGCCCTCTGGGTCCTAATGGGATGGGGGGCAGGGGCAGGGCTGGGGGGACTGCAGTGGCAAAGTGGGGGGAAGGCTTTACATGGAAAATCAAGGAGATGGAGCTAATGGACATCTCCTCCCCATCCAAGCTCAGCCTGAGGATCTCTGCAACCTTGCAAGCCCCAGTGCAAGATAAACAAGAACTGCCCTGTGCAATCTGACCTTTTCTTCTGTAGTTCTTTATTCCTTGCATTTTTTTGACATGCAACTGCTGCACTTTCCATGTGCTGCAGGTAGAAACTCTGTCATGACCTGAGTACAGCAGGAATGGAAAATAATTGGCAAAGAAGGCTTTTGGGAAGAGCTATCTGGTTCAGCTCTGGGCTTTTTAAAGATATCCTGTGCTGGTTTGACCTCTGCCATGCTCTAAGCTCATTTGCATGAAAAGCAGGGCAAAAACATCTGAGCAGCCGCACGGAGTCAGAGCAGAGCCCTATCTGCTCATGGGCGCTTTCCCAACCCTGGCCACTTGCAAATGTTTATGTAAAGGGTCTAAGAAGCAGCACAAGAGGAGTGATGCATCAACAGGCTCAGCTGTTCTTGGCCACACCTCCTTGCACCCAGAGGGGCTTCATACAGGGCACCCCAAAAGACTGGATGTTCCACCAGGATTTTGTCTGGGTGAAGCAGCATCCCTGTGCTCTGCCCTGTACAGATTTAGGGTGGCAGTAGCTGGCTGGGGCCAAAACTGTGCCAAGCACCATGTCAACGACAGAGACAATCAAGTTCCAGTGCCTGTGTTTGGCACTGTTTAATTTGTTAGTGGAGCTGTGTCCTGTGACGGAAAAGATCATCTCATCCCCAAGATTAGAAACCCACTTGTTATTTGTGATAACATGGAGCTCTCTTCATCCCACCCTTGCACTGCCTCTGTCTCACAGCTGGGGAGAAGCACAATGAGACACTCAAGGAGGAGAGTTTAAATCCCACCTCACTTCCCAGACCAACTCTCTACCCAGTGGATAACTAAATCTGTCTCATTTGGGAGACAACACACACTCTGGACACCCCCATCCCCACTTCATGGACTGTGGGATGAGGAAAGCCAAAACATCCAAGCAATTCAGGAGAACAAGACTCTTCAATTTCCATCCAGTCTCAGTCTCCCAGAGTCTTCAGGGATTTTGCAACATCCTGCTTTTGCAATCCAAGAGAACACATCACTCCAGGATGACTTCACAGAAATGTTTTGTCCTTAGAGAAGGAGCAGGAAGGACTTTATGGAAAGGCCAATCCCCCTTGTGAAATACCTGTTGGGAAGGAGTTGTGTTCTCATGACTTTATTGTCCAATGGCTGGAAATGTGGAGAAACAGCAGCAGGCTGGGATGCATGGGGACAGCCAAAGGATGGGCTCCCAGAGACAGAAACAGAATGGAAATCACAGGTCCATCAGTATGGAAGTTACAGGTCCACAGTGAGAAGATGATGCTCATTTGTGCTTTGATATTTCCATGGTTTTTAGGCTGACAGTTGTGTTCAAAAGGCTGGGAAAGCAGCGTGAAGTGATGTCCTCCCTTCTCCCTATTTAATCCTCCTGACCAGACATTGCTGTCAACTACCAGGATACCAAAATGACCCAGATTTCCCACAGCACAAGCACCTCCCAGACACCAAAAGTGCAGGGTTTCTCTTCTCACCCCACCCCTTTCCTATTCCCCACCAGGCACCACTGCTCTGGCTGCAGATCATTGCCAGGAGGGTGGCTCCTGATCTGCATCCTAACATCTGCCCTGACATGGGTAGAACCTCCGCTGAGGAAAAGGGCTCCTGGATTCTCTAGGAATTGCTAGGAGTACAGCTCCTGGAAACAGGGATGTGCACAATGAGGGCAGTTCACTCTACAGAGAATCACAGAATCACTAAGGCTGGAAAAGCCCTCTAAGATTGAGCCCAACCATAAACCCAGCGCTGCCGAGCCCAGCACTAAACCATGTCTCTAAGCCATAATGTGAATTTTGTAAGGACCTGGTCTCTGAAGAGTGTCTGCAACAGCAGCAGGGACTTTGCAGAGATGCAGGCCAGCACCAGCACAGCCCTCCCAGGGCAGAGCTGTGACTGTACCCAGTGGGCAAAATGCCAGGAGGGTTTTCTAGGAACCACTTAAGGGACCTGCAGGGCTTGAGGTCGATGCTGCAGCACTTTCACTCTAGTTAAAGGGATGGCGGGTGTAAAAGAGGCACAGGAGCAGCCCCTCAGAGGGGCTCTGGCCAGGCTATAAAAGGAGCTGGTCTCTCCTGAATTCCACAGGGAGGGAACACGTTGTAATTACACTGGGGCTGTCTCGATCGACAGTGGCACAAACCAGAACCTTCCAGTTCTGCGGTGAACAACAGCTGAAAAAATGCCGGGTGCCCTTGAGAGAGGCAGCGTGCAAATTAAAGTTTAGTCTGAAGCTTCACTCCTCTGCAGGCTCAGCCCTGGCCTTGGGAAGGGGGTGTGCATGTGGGCTGCTGGGAGAGAGAAACAGTGGGAGAAAAAGCAGGAAAGGGAGAGGTGGAGGGGGAGACACGAAAAGGAGAAAAGAAAGATTTAGGATAAACATATCCCAGCTGATAAGCAATCAGGGTCAAGATGGGAGAGGCTGGAAAACCTGCTCAGAATGAATGGAAAGGGTTTTTTTCCTCTCCTGCCATGCAATGAAAGGTATTAGGACCTCTCTCTATGCAAGAGGCTGCAGCCCCTCCCTGCCGGGCCGAGGGCTGTGCACACAGAGCATGAAATCCTTGATGCCCCAGAGGGCTGGGAACCCACTCCACCTCATATGAATGGGACTGCTCTGGCCTCTGAAATGTTTGGATCACCACCGGTTCTGTGGGAGTGGGGGAAATTTGGCAGGAAGAGAACACAGTATTCCCATATTGGTATAAAAACTCCTGGAAGCAGAATGTTTGTAAGAGTACAGGATAATTGCCATGAACACAATTTCGTGGGGAAAAGGTGAATTTAGGAAAGAGATCCTGCATGCAGTAGGATGGGATTGATGGTACCAACCACAGGGCAGCAGAGCAGGAGCAGAGGGGGATCTGCATTGCAGATCAGAGGCTGAGCATCAATCAGCTGGAGCAAAGGGCTTTTGTTCCACACTGAGAGACATGAACTTGTCCAAAACCTGGGATCGAGGAGGTCCAGCACAGGGTCCAGCTGGAGTTACACATGGAGTAACAGGAGGAAGCACCACATGGAGTTACAGGAGGAAGTGGGAGAAATGCAGGAAACAGCAACAAGGATGAGGAGAAGGGTGGAAAACACAGACAATGAGGAATAGCTGAAGGACATAGAGTGTTCAGTTCTAGATAAGGCATGGGGTAAATGTGATATGTCCCTCATTTCCCTGTCTAGGGAGAGAGGAGAGAGGAAGAACAGTGTCACCATCACCAGGGATTTACAAGGACAGGCTGCACAAGGAGGAAAGATTATGGAGGTTTGATCCAGTGTTTGAACCAACTGAGTTTTTCAAGGTCCCCTACCTGTCACAATATCCTTCAGTCCTGTTTGCTTTTTATTCCTACACTGCTGAAGATTTGCTCAAAATCCCCTGGAGTTGCCCTCCTCATGCTCACAACTTGCAGCCTGTGGTCTAAATGGGGGGTTTAGACCCTTTTTAGCTACTGGTGACTCTCAACAGATATTCCTGCTCAGAACGGCAGGCAGAGCTCAGGAATAGCAGTTTTCAAGCAAAATATTTGTTGAAAGCCTCTCCTGTAAATCCTGCCCAGTGAGAAAACCAAACATTGATAATGAAGCAGCTGAGAGTAAAATATGCCTTCAAAAAGAAAAACAAACAACCAAAAGAAGGAAGAACCGGATAAGTATTAAAGAAAAGACAATTCCATTTTGAAGAGGTGAAGTACTAAATCCAACAGCCTCCCTGTTTGCTTATGACCTGCACACCCAGAAGGATAAAGAGTGCAAAAATCCCAGTAGAAGAACACAAAAAATCCCCATAGAGTGAGGGAATTATTTGTGTTGGAAAGGACCGTACATGTCACCCTGTTCCACCCCCTGCCATGGGCAGGGACATCTTCCACTGTCCCAGGCTGCTCCAAACCACATCCAACCTGGCCTTGGACACTGCCAGGAATCCAGGGGCAGCCACAGCTGCTCTGGACATCCTGTGCCAGGGCCTCCCCATCCTCACAGGGCAGGATTCCAAAATCCCATCTCTAACTGCCCTCTGGCAGTGGAAGCCATTCCCTGTCCCTCCATCCCTTGTCCCCAGTCCCTCTCCAGCTCTCCTGGAGCTCCTTTAGGCCCTGGAAGGGGCTCTGAGTTCCCTCCCTGGAGCCTTCTCTTCTCCAGGCAGAGCACCTTCAGCTCTCCCAGCCTGTCTTCATAAGCAGAAACATTTTCTGGACTACTCCAGGATTTCCCTGAGGAAATTCCAATTGGACAAGATTGAAAGTCTCTTCCAACCCTGATGGTTCTGTGATTCTCACTCTGGTTTCCCCATGACTTTGATTTGCTGAGCCATGGCCTTACCCCAGGCAGAAGCTCCGAGACAGGAGTATGGGCTGTGTCCTCAATCAGAAATTTCAAAAGAAATCTCATAACTCTCATAAACCAGTAAACAAGGAGGTGCCAGATCTCCCTTTGCAGTCCTTCCAGAAGTGCTGATGCAAATCCAGCTGGAATCTCCATCCATCAGAGCTCATCCCATCTCATTTCAGCTCTGTGAGTGTGATATTCAGGTGCAGCTCCTGCCTGTAACTCAGCAGCTTGCACCTGTCTGAAACATTGCTTCCAGAAATGCATCTGCTCCCAATTTAAAGAAATCCAAGGATGAAGAACCTGGGTGAACCACATGATTAATTTCCCATTGCAGCAACCACAAGCCTGTGTGGTTTGGCTCTGCTTTGCAGCCAAGGAAGGTCATTTTTTGCCAGATTAAAGACACTTGTTTCATCAGGAATTTTTCTCACCAAGAAGTTCTCCAGTCACTTCTCCACCTCCTTTTCCAATTAGCCAACCAGACCAAGCTTTCTGAGCCTTCCATGCCAAGGTTTCCTCTTCACTCTTCAGATAATGTCTGTAGCCCTTTTTCCATGCCCTTTCTCATTCTTTCAGGATCTTTTCTAAAGCAGCAATGCAGCTTTCTGAGTGTCATAGCACAAACTAACGATCTCAGCATCTACTGAGAGATGACCCCTCTGGTGTCAGCCATGCGGCCTGGTTAGAAATGACAGGGAAAGAATCACGGTGTTTTATAAAGGTAAAGAAATAGGGAGGCTTTCATTTTCTTTCTACATTCTGAGATTTGGCCTCTTCTCTCAGGGAACAAGAGACAGGACAAGAGGAAACAGCCTCAAGCTATGCCTGGAGATGTTCAGGTTGGTTATCAGGAAAAATTTCTTTTCTGAAAGAGAGGTTAAGCACTGAAACAGGCTTCCCAGGGAAGTGGTGGAGTCACCATCCCTGGAAATGTTCAAAAAACAAGCAGACGCGGCACTTCATTACATGATTCAGAAGGCATAGTGGTGATGGATGGAAGGCTGAATTTGGTAATGTTGGGGGTCTTTTCCAACCTTAATAATTCTATGATTTGTTCCTTTCTATTTACAGTGAAAACTCATAATAAAAAGTCACAGCAGAATCTGTATTTGGGGGAACTCATCTATCTGGGTGTGTGGGTGTGTCTTGTTTTTCACCTTCATTTTCTGAAAAGAGTGGGAAGGTTTCAGAACTGGGATCACTCCCTGCAGATTCTTATCTTTGCTCCAGTCGTGGAAACAGGGCCAGGAACACCCATTGCACTGGCCCACATCACCCACACCAATGACATCAAAATCTTTGCCACTGGCCTTTGCCCTTGGCCAACATGCAGATGAGTTCCCCAAAAGGCAGCTGAGCTTCCAAAGACCCTGACTCCTGCCTGGAAGACACCGCCAAGCCCACAGCAGCACGGGGATCTCTGAAATTCAGGCTCCCAAGGAAAGCTGGCTAATTAACAGAAGAGCCAAAGCACAGTGCTGTTGGGGAGAGCTGAAGGAGAGGCAGGGGTTGCTCAGATGGGGACTGGTGTGGGTGTTTTAGGGGAGCTTTCTTTACAGGTCCTCAATACTCCCACCCTGACCAGGTCCAGGACCACCTGGCTTAGAGGCAGAATCTCACTGAACACTGGATGTGGGGCCCGATGTTGGTTTGGAACAGCAAATTTGAAACGTCACTGGAGATTAAGGAGTGCTGGGATTCATGGACAGAGCTTTGGCCCATCTTGTTCTAGAGCTGAAACAGAACCCATGGAGTGCATAGAGGTGAGTGTCCCACCTCTCCTCCAAGAATGCCATGGAGAAATACAAAATGAGGGCAAGGACAGAGCAGTGCTCCCCCAACACCCTCTTCCAGCCTTTAGCACGTTTCTGCCGCGTGACATCCTGAGCTGGATAAGCTGATCTTACATTTAATCGCCCTCAACAGAACATTTTTTTCCTCCACCCAACTGTCCAGTTGCTTTCCTGAACCCTCATGAACCTCCAGCTTGGCCTGGAGCTGATCCCATGCCCTGGTGTCAGGAGGCCAAGCTTCTTGCAGATGTTTGAGGATGCCGTGGGGGCCAGAGGAGCCCTATCAGCCTTACCCACTGCTGAACTCCTGCTGACTCCAAGAGGAGCCAGCCAGACTCCCCGGGATGCTGAGTACAGGCCACATCCCAAACAAACAGGAGGGACAAGGCAGAAATGGGCCCGTGTGAAAAATGAGAGGGGGAAATAAGGGGCGAAGCGAGAAGGGAAACGTCTGATTCATTATGCGCTTGTTTTGCTTTTGTCTTCTCCAAGGAGGAAGAGGATGGAGCGCCGTCGAAGGCAGAGACAGAAGGATGTTTCCTGGCCTGGCCTGGCCTGGGAGAGGATCAGATAATGGGCAGATAACAAAAGAAATGATGACTGAGACGAAACCGTGGCCACTCACTGTGTGGAGAGAGCAGCCAGTCCACCTCAGGCAGGGGAGGCTGAAGAGGAAGAGGCAAGAGCAAAACAGCTTCAGTGCATGAGATGACTGGCCCAGGTAGGACCTCTGCAAGCTCAGACCCTCCAGGACTTGCTTACCCCATGGCATGAGCCTTTCCACACATTTACTTGGGGTCTGAGGATGCAGCAGTCCCACAAATGTGACTGGGGATGGGCAGTAACCATTTACCACGGCTCTGCCCACCACAGTTTGTGTTTCTACTCTTGCTTGTTCCTTCAACAGCACTTCAGAACTGCCACCCAAGCACTCTGGGCTCTGCTGAGTCCCCATCATGTGAGATTCTCACTCATCTGAAGGGTGCAGAGGAGAAGGAGCAGTAAATGAAGGAGAAATGAAATTAGCTCTGAAGGTCTTCTCAGAAAGGCCTGGGTTTGTTCCTCTGCTGCAAGTAAAACACATTGTGCTCTTCACTCATCCCAGGGCTCAACATGCAAACAATCACCCAGGGCATGCAAACACAAATGCAAAAGTGCTGGTATGCAAATGCCAAAGCTGGATGAAGCCTGTTGGGGCTGGATGAAAAGTCCAATTGTTCCCCCAGCACTGCCAGGGCCACCACTAACCATGTCCCCAAGTGCCACAGGCACAGGGCTTTTAAATCCCTCCAGGAATATGACTCCAGCACTGCCCCAGGCAGAGAGCAGTGTGTGGATGATGGCAGAGAGGATGAAGCTCACATGTGTGCACAGGATTTTCCTGGGGCTGTTACTGCAATTCCCTGTAACTTCCTCTGGTCTCAAGGATAAATTTTGAAGGGATGCAAATGGGTTCTATTAGTTTTTTGGAGCTCCATGGACTCCAGAAAAGCCTGAAGTCTGACTGTTGCTATTAAACAGGAGTTCAGGGGTCTCAGCAAGATGTGTGATTGCTTTTCACCCACATCAAACAAACCTGCTGAGCTGACCAGAACTACCATGCCATTGGGGTGATGGATTTGCAGCAGACACCTGTCCAGAGCCACAGAGTACAGCCCCTCATCCACAGTGAGCCACCCAGCAGTTGAACACAAAGTGCAAAATCAATGTTATCCTCTGCTTGGTCGCCCTCTGAACTGGGCACCAATGAAACAGCAAAGTAGGAGTCCAACTGGGTCATTATTAATGACACAGTGACAAAGAGGAGGCTCTAGGGAGACCTTTAAGGGGTTTGTAAAAAGGAGAAAGAGGGAGTTTTTCTATGAGAAGATAGTGATGGGCCAAGGGGGAATGGGTTTTATCTGAGAGAGGACAGGTTTAGATGAGAGGTTAGGAAGAAATTCTTTAGTCAGAGGGTGAAGAAACCCTGGCACAGGTTTCCCGGAGAGATTGTGGCTGTCCCTGGAAGTGTTCAAGGACAGGCTGGATGGGCTTGGAGCAACCTGGGATAGTGGAAGGGGCAGGGGATTGGAACAGCATGATCTTTAAGGTTTCTTCCAACCCAAATGATTCTATGATTTTATGATTCTAATTCATGTATGGCTTCTGCAAGTGGCTCTGTGCACTTTTTGAGGAGTTATCCTGGCAGCAGCATCATTACGAGGCCACTGGGCTTAAGAGAAGCAAAGTAGGAAATTAATCACTTCATTAAAAAAAAGAGGAAACCTAAAAACATCCTCTGGTCCTACCTTCACACACAGAGCTAGGAGGACAGGACAAGCATGAAATCCCACCAAGGAAGGAGCAGAGAGTACCTGATGAGATCCACTCCCCTCACATCAGAGACTGCTCCAAGAGAAAGTCACAATGGACTTGAAAATACTGATTTTGGTCAGTATTTGTTGCTGCTGACTTTGGCCAAAGTGTGGCTGCCAGGTGGGCAGGGGGAGCTGAGTGAAACCAGGCCATAGTGGTCACAGATGATGCTCAGATACAGCTCCAGATGTTCTGTGCCCTGCCTTGACAACCTCGTTGCTGCTCTTTCCACTGCTGAATAAGCCACATCTGACATGTTCGATCCTACCTGGCCATAAACCTCATGTTGCTGCAGTAACAGAACTGCAATGTGCTCCTCTCTTCCTGTGTATCAGCTGAAAGGACTCTGTCCCTGCTGCTGTCATGGAAGAGGGTCCTGAGGGTTTAAAATTAAAATATCCTGAGTTGGAAGGGACCCATGAGGATCATCAGGAAGCAAAGCCGAGGAGACCACACCATTACATTATTATTTCATACATGAGGATTCATTTGTCCTTTCCATTTAACCCCAGGGGTTTTCATTTAGCTATTTTAAGGATGCTCAGTTGCTCTAAGCATCTATTTTCATCTATTTGAAAATAGATGTAGAAATTCTGGGGCAAAAAAGGAGTGTAATAGCCAGTGAAAACCTGCCCAGGAACATGTTGTTAGGGATGACCCATACTGCAGGACATGACAGGTCTCAAGATGCCACCCACAGCTGGGCCAGTCCTGCTGCACAAAGCCAGGTCTGCACTTTCTGGGACTTGCAGAAGGACCCAGAGAGGTCATTTATCCTGATGAGCAAAAACCCCGATTAAAAATATTGTCTGTATGGGAGGGGCAGGAATTATGTTCATCAAATTGCTGGTTGGAAAAAAAAAATTTAAAAAAAAAAAAAAAGCCTGCTCAATTTGGGCTGGTAGCCCCCCTTCAGCACCCAGCCAGCCCTCCCTCCCTGCTCCGTGCAGGAGAAGGGCTCCTATCTCCTGAGAATCCTGATAAACCCTCCTCTCGCACCCTCCCCTTCCCCCCCGAAATAAAAGTGAGCTGTCTTAGTGCTAGGATGCAGAAACCACTTCCAAGCCAGCATTACATCAACATTGCAGCTGATAAAGGGATGCACAATGGAGTGTTAGACTAATAGAAAAACACAGCTCAGATAAGGCAGGCTCCTGATAGCCTGGGCTGATGTAAAATGCCATTGTCTCCCTTTCTGTCAGCTGAGTCACTGGAGCGATAGGGAATTCCAGTGGCAACGGGCAAGCCAGGGGTCAGAAACCACAAACCCTGGGCAAGGCAAACCCCCGGTGTGGGCACCGCCGGGCAGATGGAGCTGGGCTGGGTGGTTGGTGGCAAATTCCCCGTGGCTGAAGGGACAGGGAGGAGGATGAAGGATGGAAAGGGTCCAGCCTGCAGGAGAGTGCCAGGCTGTGTGTGCCACAGAGATCCCTCAGCACCACCCCTCCTGGCATGGGACACACCGCTTTCCACGGCTTGTCTTTGCTGTTTCACCTCCCTCCCGCTGCCTCATCCACCTCCTGAAGTCAAGGGAGAATGGGAAATCAGCTGGAGAATGCAGGGGAGGGGATGCTGGTAGCACTGCAGTCTCCCAAGTCCTTTAGGGTCCAGAACATCCCATCCACGGGACTTGAGCAGGCACAAGAGGAGCAGAATCTTTGTCTCCAGCTGCTGCCCCACTTTAGTCTGGAAGATAAAGTGGGAGAGGCACGGAGAAGGACACCCTGCCCGCACCCAGCCGGTGCCAGGGGCCAGAGGATGTCTGTCTCCATCCCTCCTGTGAAAAGGAACTCCCAGAGCCCGCCGAGGGCTGCGATAGTGCCCTGCCTGGTGGGTGAGGATGTTTTTCCCTCTGTTTTTCCCTCTGTGGCTCCGCTCTCGTTTTCCTGTGCTGCCCTTTGATCTCCTCTCACACGGCCCCGGTGCGAGGCTGCCCAGAGGAGGAACTCCAGATTACGTGGCGGGGTTATGTCATTTTTCCAGCGGACGTGCTGGCCTGGCTCAGATGGAGAGGGCTTTTTTTAGTGCCGACGCCGCACCCGTTGGGAAGGCAGGGCCTGGAGCAAGCCTGGAGTGGGGATGCTGCAAAAGCCTGGTGTCACAGGGGAAATCTGGGACCCAGCACAGGCTCAGGAACCAGCCCTGGTCTTTCTGTGAGTGCTTATGCCTCAGAGGGAATATGAAAAGTTCAGAGCCTGCCCCAAGGCAGTGGGTGCAAGATCAGCCCTGTCTGAAAACTCAGTGTAAAAGCATAAAATGTGTTTTATTGTGGGAAATGGGGGATGCTTTTACCCAAATCCTCAGAGGCAGAGCAGATCTATGAGGACATTTTACATTACAGGGGTAGAAAGCATGAAACTGCACTGATGAAGAATGAAATCTGGCTGAAAATGTTCAAAGATTGCCCTTCTGCTTCATCAGAAGTAAAAAATATAAAATAAAATATCTTTTCTGCAGTGCTTTCTTACATGTTTTTGTTATGAAAAACTTCTGTGTAAGACCTTTCTCTTTTTCCCAAACTGGTGGACTTTCTTATCCATCTGATCAATTGAGGACCATTTCCTCATTATCCAAAGATAGAAGCAACCCCCAAAATGTTGAACAGTGCAAAAAAAAGAGGATGGAAGCCCATCATTTATTTTTGTGAATAAGCCAGGGTGCCCAGGGAAAATTGCTGAAGGAGGAAGATTTTGGAGGAAACCCTGTCATGTAAGAAGGTCTGACTCTTGCATCTCCATCTCTACTCCCTTTGTTTCAATAAACTGATGCTGACCAAAAATACCCCATGACAATCCAAATGAGCCTCTTGTGAGTGTGGAAGGAGATCCAGCTTGGATCTGGTTTCTAACACCAGCTAAATGGTTGGAGTGCAATTTCTTGTCATAACACCTGGATTTAGTGCTGAGGTGGACCAGGAAGGAGAGTTTTCCCTCTCTGGAAAAATGGAGGGATGAAGGCTCATGCTCATCAAGACTTCTGGGGCTACAGTTTGTGCCCTGGGTTGCATTGGATTGTAGAGGTCTCTGGATCATAAAATGAGGGAAAAGTTCGGTTTGGAAGAGACCTTAAAAATCATCTAATTCCAATGATATGGACAGAGACTTTCCACTAGACCAAGTTGCTCCAAGCCCCATCCAACCTGGCTTTGGGACAATCAATATTTCAGAGGCTGACCTCTGTTTTCTCAAAACTCAATATCCTGCTGGAAATCCCCATTCCCTGAGGGAATTGCCTGAGGCAGACAGGGGCCAGGCTCTGCACACATGGGCACGGATGAGGGATTGCAGTCTGCCTGCACTGGTCACCTCTGGGATGGAGCAGGAGAGGCCTGGATTTGTTGGGAAGGTCCAGGGAGATGTTTACAGGAGAAATTCATTGTCTGCTCTGGAACACAAATAAACACGTCTGAACCCATGGGAAATCTTTATTGACTGAAGATTGTGAAATTTTCCAAGGAGAAAACACCATTCCACACAAAGAAATGCATCACCCCTTCAGGAAAGAAGACATCCCTGGAAAATCCACTCTTTTCCAGAAGAGACCATGATTCCTTTGACTCAAGACTAAGACTTGAAGAAGGGCTCTGCCAAGCTGAAGTTTAGTCCACAAGAGGAGGGTGATGAAAGCTGCTCTAGGATTAAAAATATAATTATTAAAAATTAGTTTATGCAACCTCAGTGCTGACCCATTTCCCTCCACTGACCTCGCTGTTTCTTAGATCTGGCTGTGAAAGGTGGAAGTTGTGTTAACTGGAAAAGTGGTTGGGGGCTTCAGAAACTCAGGGAGAAGGGATTTGTGGGGTAGATTTGGGATTTCAGGGAAGAGAACAGCCTCAGTCTGGTCTCAAATTCCTGCAGGTGTCCCGTAGTTGATTTTTTTCATGGAATCACAGAATCAGTAAGGTTTGGAAAAGACCTCCACAATCAACAAGTCCCATCTTCTATTTTGGAAATTATTTGGTGGGAATAGTTACAAAACACAAGATTCTCCAGACCAGATCCTCAAAGACCTTCTGACACTAATGGGATTTCCTAATTGACGTGGCTGTGGGGATATTGGGGTCTTCATGAAACACCCTTTACCTGCCACAGTACAAAAACCCCTGGGAGATCTTTAGGTGCAGGGAAATGCAGTGTTTGTCCTCCTGGTGTTCTCATCCTAAAATATCGGGATGGGATCCAATTGAAAGTTCCAAGAACCTAAATTTGATTTAAGATTGTTTTCCTCACTGAAGATGAACCAGAGCAGCCAAGATGCCCTCATGGGGCTGGAAGGCAAAGGGAACACAAGTGTCACACACTTTTCTGTCCAGCAGTGGAATACAGTCTCAGAGATCCCTGTGGGTCTCTTCCAGCATTTGATATTCCATGGTTTTATGATCTCCCAAGGCTGGGACGTGTTGGGAGAGGAGCTATGAGGATAAAACCTGGAGAGGGAAGCTGGGCTGCTACAGACAGTTTAGATCTGGAGAGGCAGATCCCACCCTTATGGGATCCTCACCCTTTCTCAGGAGAGACAGAGATCGCTGAGTTTCTGCCGGGAAGAAAAATACAGTCTGGCACTGAACCTTTGAAAGGTTTCCGGCCCTTGGATTAGATGACCTCAGTATGCCTTTTCCATATCTGCTACCACAGATATAAGGCTTACTTGAGTCTGCTGGGAATTCTTGGACAGAACTATTCTTTTTTCCATTTTTTTTAAATAGGGAAAACCTATTGGTTTAGTTGTTGTTGTTGTTATTATTACTATTACTATTATTATAATTATTATTATGGTTGTTACTCTTTTTTATAAAAACGTACTCATGGCAGTGAATCCTGTAAAAGTTATCAGTGCTAAATGGAATTTCTGCTCAAAATGATCATGTTTCTCACCCAATAGCTTTGAAGGCATTTACGGTCCAAATCAGGATTTTTACTCTCTCTTTCTCAGTACAGGATAAGTTTTGACTCTTTGGACATCTCATTTTAGTCTTTCTCCATGACAATCCAGGGTTAGGCACACGGCTTGTGGCTCTTTGCTTATAATCAAATGTTAAATTATCATCTCTCTTCTCCAAACCCCTTGCTGGCCGGTGGTCCTGGCACCCCATGCACCACCACAGCCTCTGAAGGAGATATGGGAAGGAGGAGAGTTGTGGTTTGGATCAAACTCTGGTGTGATCCCAACTTCTCTCCTCAAGGATTTTAAAATTATTCAGGAAGGAATCAGTTTTCTCCAGAGCAAAGGTGTTGTTGCTTGCAGGTGGTGCCTTTCCATGACCTCTGCCTGCTTGGGTGTGAACACAGATCTGTTGTGATGCTCTGTAATGCCACGTTTCCATAATATTTGTTATGAAACCTGGAATTGGATTCTTTATGGAAAGGAGGCTGGCTTAAGAAGCTTGACTTTGTTTTGGAAGTGATCAGCTTGGTAAGCCTTGAAAACATCTTGTTTTCATACAGCACCAAACACATTCACGGAATTGTGGAATCATGGAATGGTTTGGGGTGAAAGGAAACCTAAAGCTGACCCCATTGCACCCCCTGCCATGGGCAGGGACACCTTCCACCATCCCAGGTTGCTCCAAGCATCATCCAGCCTGGTCTTAGACATTTCCAGGGACCCTGTGCCAAGGCCTCACCATCCTCTTCATAAAAAAATATTTCCTATATATAACCTAAATCAACCCTCCTTTAATTTAAAACCATTAACCCCTGTCCTGCCTCCTGCTCTGAGACTGGAAAATAGTAAATTATAAAGTGGCCTGGAGTCCAATCTTCTCAAAAACATTACCAAATATCTTGGCCCACCTCAAGAAACTGATTTTCCTGGAGGAGACACCTCCTGGTCTCATCATTGCCACCACCAAACTCCTGAGAGAAGCTGTGGGGCTAGGAGAGATGTCAGCAACCAGAAATCTACTTTTTGCCTCCAGATTGTGGCATGGAGAAATCCTCCATGCACCAATCTCTGCCACTAAAAATACATCCTTGTGAAAGCAGGTGTGCAATGATGACAATGTTCTATCTGAACACCAGCAAATCAGAAGGTCCAGGCTCATTTAGTTTGTTTTGCTTTTCAGGAAGGGAAAGGAGCTTCTTTTTCAATCTGTGTTTTTGTGCCAAGGTTTGGACTTTTAATGCCCACTTGTGGCTTGAATCAATTTCCAACTGGGGGAAAAGGAAAATTTTCACCCAGAGAAATTCCAAGTCAAGTGTGTTCTTTTATAAATGTATTTTGAAGAAAATCAATGATTCTCAGAGCGTGTCTTTCCATGGCAGCAGAAGGGTTTACATGCTCTTGGCAAATATTACTGCCAAATTCCCCTTTTTTGGTCCCAAAAATTCCATCCTCACTGCAGAAAAACCAAGGGGGACAACTACAGCATCACTTCGGGTTGTTCCATCACCCTAATGGGAATATCATCCTCCCCTTCCCGTGATGCCCATGGGAAAGGGTCCTGGCATGGAAGGAGACCAGGGCAAGCACACAAAGGCAGGGGGATGAGGATGGAAAGGGCGAAAGGAGGGGGATGAGGATGGAAAGGGCGCTGAGAGAGGTGACTGCTATCGATTGGTGTGTGAAAGGCTTCGCGGGAGCCCCGTTGCTGAGAGACAGCCCTGGGAGATGCAAGGCTGGAATTAATAACTGCTCCATTGGGGCCCTGTTTGCCTCTCCTTGCCCAGAGCCGGAGGACTTTGGTCGCAGCTTATCACCCCGCAGAAAGCCCCAGGAATGCAGTCACAGGCAAATGTGCTCGTTCACACGACATCTATTAATCAAACAGCTCCCCCACCCTTTAACCCTTCGCAGCTCAGGGAGGGGGAGGAGGTGAGCACTGCTCTGCTTTGTCTAAAATCAGGGTCCCAGGATCTCTTCAGAGCAACCAGAGATAGGGGTAAGTTACTCCAGTTAAGATACCACCCCCTTACTCTGCACCCAGGGTTTTCCTGAATTCTTATGGATTTTGTTTTGGTACCTGCACGTGAAGACATCCTTTTCCAGTGGGAGCCAAGCATCTAACCACCCTAAAATGCTTTGAAAGCCCCAAATATTGGCACTGAAAAACTATCACAGAGTTTTTTCTTCCTCTTTGCTCTGTTCCATATTTCAGGTGCTGCTTGCATTCACACCACGGTGGGTCTGCAGCTCTCCTGAGCTGAGGTTCCCCTGCAGCTGCACACATCTGAAAATGAGATTCCCTCTGCTCTGAACAGCACAGAGCCCATCAGACACACCCTGGGGACACAGAGCACCACAGGCAATGTCTCTGCTGCTGCTTGGAGCAGGTAGGACTAACACAACTTCACAGAATCATAGAAGTTCCTGAGCTGGAGCTTGGCATCTCTGTGGCAACACCAACCGCCCTATAATTATGGAATCATGGAATTATTAAGGTTGGAGAAGATCTCTAAGGTTATCGAGCCCAACCATAAACCCAGCAAGGGCAAATGTCTTCTCCCTCTTGTCTTTCTGCCAGGCATTTTAGTCTCTGAAGTGTGCAGAGAAGTTCCTGCCTTCAGACACAAGGCTGGAGAAAATTTGAAGCTCTTGACCTGTAAGCAGTGGTTTAGCCAGTTAAATTAACCAGAGAGGCTCTGTAGGCCCAGCACGGTGAGGGAAGAGGCAGTGGCACCTCCTGAGGACAATTTAGCACACCGAAATTAGGCTTCTGCTCTGTAATACCCCCTGAAATTCATCACCTGCTAAAGTGTTGCAAACTGGCCAGGATTGCTGCGTTGGTCACCCTGAGACATCACCTCATCCTGAAATCCATGGGTTGGATCAACAGGTCAATCAAAAATACCCTCCAGGAAGGTGGCAGGGATGCTCCAGTGCTATAAGACATGTCTGAGCCTGGGAAATGCCACTTGGGCATTAGGAGGTGGCTCCTACAGAGGGTCAGGAATGACATCCCAGGAGAAGCAGCTGGGACAAGAATCCCACCCATCCTGTGAATGGGCTCTGAGCAGCCTCTGGTGTGGTGACCCGGACTGGAGGCTGATGCTGCTCCTCCCTGTCCTCTGTCCTCTGTTCCTGGATAAACAGTGCCCAGTGATAAGGTGACCATTTGTGAAAGGGGTGGGGACTCAGCAGCCTCAACAAGCGTGGACAGCTCCCCATCGCCTCAAGTTTTCCACCCCAGCTGGCATCTCCTCGCCCAGTGCCACCCCAGGAGCCCAGCTGGGGGACAGGGTGAGGCTCTGGCTTTTGCCCCAGGCCAGACCAGGCTGGAGGATGGGGTGGGTGACTCTCAGCCTTCCTGCACCAGGAAGGAAAGATGGGGTTTTGTGCATCATGTCCTGAGAAGGTTTTAGCCCTGAGTCCTGTCTCATTGGCCTCGTGTCAAGAAGGAGGAGTGTGAGCTCAAGGATTTTGAAGGAAGGCAGAAGGCACCACACCAGAGGTGGGATTTGCAGCATTTTTACCTGCTTTTGGGATCTTTGCCTAATTAATGAAATCTCATTAACTGCCAGCATCACAGCCTCCTTCTTGTCAGAGCAGGTTTCACCTGTCCATGACAGTAAAAGAGAAAGGACATTTTTATTATCTGGCATTTTTAAGCATGAAAAATTTGGAGTTTTTTCAAGCTGCCAGAGAAACAAGAACACATTTTGGGATTGAACCAGTTAATTTCTGAAGCATCATCACACTCCAACCTCTGTTTTGAGCCTTCAACATTTTCTCCCCAGATCTAACTGTGCCTAAAATCACGGATTTCTTTTGGATGAAATCAATCCAAATGATGCACTACAGCTTGCCGTGGGTCTGTTTCCTATGGGAACAGAGTAAACCACTTCTGAACCATCTGCAGTGGGGACATTGCATGCTCAGGGCCAATATTTTGGCTGCTTTGTCCTATTCCTACATGGCCACCTCTCCTTCTGCTTTTCCACAAGTTACTGAGTAGGATTTGCCACGTGTCTGTGCAGCAAAGGGACCTGGTGGGGTCCCTGTGTGAAAGACAAGCACTAATTAGAACTAACTGATTCCTCATCCCATTCCTTATTCCTGATGGCTCAATGAACAGAGAAAAAGAAATACAAGCAGGAAAAAAAAAGTATTACAAGTTCTGCAGCTCAAAACACCTCCAGCAAACTAGATATTGAGAGGGAAGAGGGAGAAAAAATAACCCACAAAGCAATTTGACACTTTTACCTGTAAATAATTATTCATCCAAACTCCAGTGATAAGGACATGACACTCTCCAAGCAGACTAGGACCTCACTGGAGAAGAAAACTCTTCTTGCTTCCCCTCTTCCCATATTGTTCCCAAAGAGTTAACAACAAAGCCAGTCTGCAATTACCCGGGAATAATGGGGTGTGATTGGGGCACTAAAGAAGTGGAATTGATTTTTTATTTTTTTTTTCCAGGCTTTCAGCTCTAGAAGCCCCTCCCTGACTTCCTGGTAACTCATGACCAGCAGGGTCAATAGAGCAGAAATCCTTCTAAAGGGCCAATCTGTATTTGAATTATTTAAACAATGTAGTACAGCCAAGTTAAATGGGGCTTATCAAACGTTACACCTCTCCAGGCACAATTGGAGACAGAAGGATATTAACTGCTGAACACTCCAGCGATGGCATGGAGAGAGCTGGAAAAAAAGGGGGAGAAAAAATGGAGGAAAAAGGAGGACCCAGGCAGGCTGATTTGGACAAGAGGAGAATCAGGCACCTGCCCAGAGATGGTCTTTCCTCCATTCTTATCCTGGAGATTGGTTTTACCATGCTAATAAACCCCCCAGTTTGGGGGTATTTAACTCCTTAATCTGCATCATCACCTCCTCCCCTCAGGATGAGAGCCCCTGGAGGGATCTGGAGGATACCGGTCTTTGCTTCACCCTTCTGGAAAGGAAAATGAGGAAGGAGTTGTTTCCATGTCACACGGGCTGGGGTTTGTTATCCCCAAGAGTGCACTTTGCCCAGGGAGGGCTGGGACATGGAGCTGCCTGCAGGGCACAGTGGAAAAAGAAACAGAAAAATAGTAATAGTAATAGTAATAACTGTAATAATAGTAATAGTGGTAGTTTTAATACTAATACTAATACTAATACTAATACTAATACTAATACTAATATATAATAATAATAATAATAATTATATATTGTATAATATATATTATAGACTATAGATTATACATTATATATAACATTATCTATATTATATATTATATAATGTTATAGATATATATTATTATTGTCGTTGTTATTGTTGTTGTTGTTATTACTGTTACTCAATTTTCCTTCAAATTTGAGAGCCAGACAAAACAAACTTTCACCAGCTCAGAGAGGTTAAGGACCTTGCCAAGCAGCCCCAAAACGTGGCTGAGAGTAATTTTTTTCCCCATAAAATCATAGAGTTTGTTTAGGTTTGGGAGCTGAGAATACATCCAGGGAAACAGCTCTTGATTTTCTTACGAATGTGGAAGCAAACAAGAATCCACCTGGGTGTTTTCCTGGCCATTTATTCTGCTTTACCCAAAAACTTTCTTGGTGTTTCATGTGACTGGATGTGCATTGGGAAGCTCAGGGGGTCCCAGGTGGGATGCAGGGGTAAATAGTTCACAGGTAATTCATGCAGTGACATTTTCACATGACTCATTTGACCTGGAGAGAAAACAAATGTGTTTGCAAGTAAAAAACAAACTGAAATCCGGCCCCAAAGGAGCCTAAATTCACTAGATGATGCATGGATGGATGAGAAATAACTCACCCACATACAGCTCTGCCCTAAGGATAGAGGGGAAAAGGATTTGTAGGGATCCATGGATCAAAACCATATAAATATTGGTTAAGAGAGCCACAAAGGTTTCAGCAGAAAGCCTGAAGTTTAAAGCAAATGAGAAAAGAGGGGGAAGAAAGGATTAACAACACTGGCTTAAAAGACACACATCCTTCACTTACACAGCTACTGTGCTGCCTCTGAGCTAATTAACCCTGTTAATTAATGGGGATTCAGGTATCAACCCCCTGAGAGATGATTTTTGTGGGGGCAGGGGATCTTTGCCCACCCTGATCTGAGCTGTCATTGCCAGGCTGGGCCTTCAGCTGGAACGAGAGCCAGAGCCGTCCAGGAAAACCCAGAGGGAAACATTTCCTGCTGTGAAAGGCTCTCCCGTCCAAACTGGAACATTTCAGGAGACGTTGCTGATTTCACTGAGGTTGGGTTTTTTTGTGTTTTTTTTTTTTTTAAGAAAAATAATGAGGGGAAGAAGAAGAAAGTTTTCCTGACTCTGTTCCATCCTTTTTATCAGAAGTTAGGACTGTAAGAAGGTGCCTCACGGCTCAAATCCAGCCCGGTGCTATCTCAGTATTTGACATTATTTGTCATTTGGGGAAGAATTTCAAAATGTTTAGATTTCGTTACGGTTCAAAACGAAGCCCCAAACTCAACTTTTCCTCCCCCTCCTTGCCCAGCAGCGTTTGCCACCCTTCCCCAGCCACGATTTCAAGGACTGCAAATCCCAAACGGTGTTTTTTGGGGACAGCGCCTGGAACGCCGCTCGTTTGCCCGCTCGGCTGTGTGGGATCCAGCCCCAGCCTCCCCTCCACGGGGGAGTCCTGTCCCTGCCAGCTCTGGATGTCACATCTCCAGCGGGTTCCTCCACCCTGGGCACCTCGCTGAAGGTCATGGTGGCCAGCAGCCCCTGCTTTCGCACGCCGCCCTCGCCGGGCGACGCTGGGACGGTCACAATATTGGCAAAGCTCAGCCCAAGCAAGAGCAGGGTTTATAAACTCCTGGCCTACCCTGCAGGCTGCAAGGTCGCCCCTTATCTGAGTTTGCAGAGGCTTTGCAAAGTGCTGGCGGCCCTCCAAATATGTTTGGGAGTTTTTTACTCGGACCTAAGGCTGCCGGACTCCCACATTTGACATTTCCCAAGTGCCGCGGGACGGCCGGGGAACAATGTGTGATTATGGCAGCCGGCTGGGATCGGCAGAGAGCTGCCCGAGGCTTCCCCAGAGCAGGGGCAAGTGTGAGGGCTCAGCAGCCCTGCAGGAGCCACCAGGGATGCTGCAGGGTGGAGGAGGTGCTGCCAACGCCAGAGCTCACCCCTTGAAAGCCTTCGGGTTGCAGATGGAATGATAAAGTTTTGCAAAGTGGGGAATACCTTTATCTCTGCCTGGTTACCTCTGCTTTGCCTGCACTGTGGTGTTGTGGGACCCTGCAAGACCCCCATGTGCTGTTCAGCCTCATTTCACAAATAAATGAGACAAAACGTAGCTCATGGAGGATTTGGAGTCCTAAAGGAGCTCGTGGAGTTCAAGCAGGGTTTCTTCAGGTCTGCATTAACCCCTGCATTGACTCTTCTTCCCTTTCATGCCTTAATTAATCCATCAGTAGCAAGGGCTCACTGTAATTAAGGAGTTGGATTCGCTAATGGATGTGCTCAACATTGCACAATAATTTAAATGAGCTGAGGTGCTCCAATTCTCAGCTGGGAATATTTCCATTATTTGTAGGGAAAAGGGAAGAGAGGAAAACCACTCTGAAGACAGACAAAAATACGAATTCATTTGTTGTTTTATTTCCCCTTTTTCTTCCTTTTATCTCACTGGAACACTGAGTGAGCAGGACAGGGAGTAAAAGAAAACAAAAGAAAGAGGAAGGAAAACCAAAAAACAAAAGTGAGTGTTTCTCCTTCTTTCTCAAGAAAACAAGTCCAGTAAATTTCTTCCAAAACTATTTTTCACCCAATAGCTGCCTGCACTTAAAACTAAATTTTTTTTGGAGGAGAAATGAAAGGAGAGGAATGGCTGGGGAGAAACGGGATGTTCTTAAATACAAATTGCACTGGAAGTGCAAAGGGGGTTATTAGTCAGATAGGGAGGATTATTTTACATCTCGACCACCTCCACAACCACGCGTGCAAGCGCCTGCATGAAATGTTGCCTTAATCATCCTGGTCAAAGTCCTTTGGCTACAAGCAAGGCCTTGTTGTACTGGGGATTAACAGCGGGGAAAAATAATAAGGGATTCTATATATACAATTTTCTGGCTTTGGTTGGAAACCCCAGGGTCAGAGCAAAGCTCTGATTTCAAACAACTGTATTTTGAGTGATCCTGTTTATTCCAAGTGTCTGCTGAGGCTTTGACTCCGAGCTATTAATACAAAATAAATAATTTTCGCACGAGCTATTTTTGCCTCCCTTGCCAGAAAGGCGAAGCAGAAGCGACACGTGTGAACAGCAGAGAGGGAGCGAGGTGGGGCCGTGGGCTTCTGGGGATTTTTTGGCTGCTGGATGACACATGGAGCATTGCTGGCTGAGGATGCTGAGGAAGACCATCAGCCAGCCCAGTTAAAGATGCTTCTGCAACACATATGGTTGGGTTGGTGGGGGATTCACAAGGTTTGTTGGACCACGGGTTTTATGGCATTTTATCTGCTGCTGTTTGAGAGAGGGCCTGGCCTGACCCTCTGTGTGCAGTGTGTGAGCCCACATGATGCAGATGTGCTGGTACAAGGTCCTGGGGTGTTTCAGATGCATCTACAGGAGTGTCCTTCTGTGAGGCTCAGTGAAAATACGGTTTTGTTTTGGAAGCAGCATCCCTCCACAGGGATCCCTCAAAGAGCCTCACTCCCTGTGGCGTGGGACCCATCCAGGCTGGCTGGAATACACTTGGACCCAGAGCATTTGGATGCTCAGGGCAGGGAGCAAGAGGTCAGGAGATAAAGGCAGGGAATCCCTGCTCAGCTGTGTTCCCAGCAGATGCCAGGGACGAGCTGTATTTGCACACCTGGGGCTGAGCCCCCTCCCGTGCCAATGGTTGTGCAATCACAGCCCACTTCCCTTCTCCAGCAGCTGCTCCCCTTTTTGCAGCTGGACATCTCGAGCTCACCAGGTCTCTGCACCCAGGTGCAGCATTTCACGTCTAGTGATGGAGGGATGGATTTCTAGTGAGATGGTAGGGAAGTTCAAATGGTGCCATGCACTCCACAAATGAGGGCCTCAGGGATGGGAAATAATCCTGTAAAGCCTTTGCAGAGCCCACTTGGCTTCCTGGGGTGCACCTGAAGGGCAGTCTCCTGCTATTGTTCTCCAAAAAAACATTTTAAAATCTTTACCACTTGTGCACCTTGAAATGAAGGGGCTTCATGAGGGATTAGGGGTTCAGAGATGAGGGCGGTCTTGGGGGCACCAGCAAGGTGCAGAGAAAGCAGCTGGTGAGGGTGTGCAGGGATTGTGTCTCAAAATCTCAGGCCTCAGGAAGAAATTCTTCCCTATGAGGGTGGTGAGGCCCTGGCACAGGGTGCCCAGGGCAGCTGTGGCTGACCCTGGATCCCTGGCAATGTCCAAGGCCAGGCTGGATGGGGCTAGGAGCAACCTGGGATAGAGGAAGGTGTCCCTGCCCATGGCAGGGGTGGAAACCAGATGAGATCTGTGATTCCTTCCAACCCAAACTATTCGGTGATTCTGATTAACCTGTGTCCATGTCAGGAACTCAGATCAGCCTTGGAAAAGAGGGAATCCCTGCTCTCTTCTCCCACCATGGCCCCTCCATCAAAATAAGCCCCAGAGCTCTCCCGCCTCTGCTGGATGCAGGTCAGGGAGGGATGCACCTGACCCCGGGGTGTTTTCCAGCTCAGACTCACACAGGTACAAGGAAGGACCTTCAGAGCTGCTAGCCCAAGGACCTGGTGTCCAAGGCTCCCCCAGAGAAGGCAGGGGAAGTGGCTGCTGCAGAGACTGGGGAGGCACTCGCTGGAGCCTGGGAGTCTGTGGGGAGAGCAAGCAGCTGGAAAACTGCCTGCATTCATGTCTGGGTCCTGTCCCTCTGGTGCTGGGTTTTAAGGATCTATTGAACTGTGTATTGATAACAGAGAAAACTACCTGAAATTATCAGGTTATAGAAAAAAAAAATATATATATATATATATTTTAAGCTGTAAGGTCCCCAAGATGGGACTGTGTTCCACAGTGGTATAAAATCTCCATTGAACTACTGGGATGCAAAAGCAGACAAGGCTTTAGGTATCCAGGTGCTTCTTAAGGAAAAAAATAAATGAAGATAAGGATTTAAACACATCCATATTGATTCTGGTTCTGGGTATCCATCACTTGTAAATTTTTATAGGGAGGTGGAGTCAGCCAGGGGAAAATCACTGCAATATCAACTCCAGCTCATATTTTTCCACCAGTATCTCTTTCCAGTTTGCAGGAAGGGAGTATGAGCACAGTTCATCACTGTCACAAGTTGCACATTTCAATTTTCCATGTTTGGCGAAGTCAATGCTCACCTTAACCCTAGTGCAAAGCACCAGCTTGATTTCATCCTCACCCTTGGAGATTCCAGTTGTCACATTAATAAGGCCTGGATCTCAAATACAGCAACCTGGACACACAATAATGTAACTCAATATCAGTAAAATCATGTGGAACCTGCCTATCGTTCCTGACACAGCTCAGGATCTCCAGTGTGCCAAAGGGAATTTAACAATAACCCAAATCTGGGGTCCTACCATAGCCCAGGCAGGAGAGCAGAGGGGCCAGCTGGCTCTCTGTGAGCCATAGGCACCTATTAAAAACCAGCTTTGGGGCTCCTCTAAGTGTGCTCTAAGCCTCATTTGGTTTTATTGGCATCACCCAAACCCAGTAAATGTGATAAGAGAGGCTGATTAGCCTTGGCCATCAGACTGGGCTCGGCACAAGTCTCCAGCACAGCTGTCTGAAGGCTCCTGACCACATGTGCTTCCCATGCCACGCTTCCAGGCCCAGGAGGCTCTAATGAAGATTGTCCCTGGACCTCAGTGTTTACTTTTAGGGCAGCATCAGAATTAAGACCAATTGGGCTGCCCCTTTTTTTCCTTTTGTTTTTTTCTCCTGGCTCAGTCTAAACATGCATCTCGAGAAAGAGACTTTTTTATTGCCAAGACAACACGTGATAAGGAAAGATCATCTGTCTGCAAGAAAATGACTTCTGTAGGGTTCAGAAAGTGGTCCCAAGGGGCTGATTCCAGCACAGGAACCATCCCTGGGGAACATTAAGGAATTATAACCCTCACGATAAGGCACTTTTCTTTTATAGTTTTTTTATTTCAGAGCAATAGTCACAGCTTAAAGATAAGGGCAACATACATTTTGTTTAACTAGGCTCTTGTTCCTTGGTGTGGGGCTCGGAGTGAACTGGCATCCATCAAACTCTTTTGTGATTTACATGAATACCTGATTCTCCTGATAAGGGAAAGTGTAAGTCAACACAGTTCTGTTGTAATTGGGTGTTACCTGTTTAGATACTGAGCTGCTATCTCGGCATCAGCTCACAGCGAGCTCCACTTTACCTTTCCTTGCTAGGTGCACAGAGAATGTCTCCTGCTTCTGTACTGCCCCAGGTGTTGCAAGAAGCTGCCTGGGTGCTTTCAGACTCATGGAGGTGTCCACAGGATGCTGGGATGCTAAAAGTCCATGAGCATTCAAACTGTGGCCAGAAAAAATGACAAAATCAAAATCCCAGTTAAACCCCAAATCCTCACTTCTGTTTCAGCACAACCCTTGGCACCTCTCTGTGTGCTCTGCCAAAGATGTGCTACCATAGTTTTTCTGATATAATTATTTATCTTAGTGAACAATATTTCATGTTTATAGTATAAAACAAATATTCCTAGAGTTTGTGTGACTGCAGAAGTCTCTGCCCCTCAGCATACCTGGACTCCTTTGCAGAAGATAACAGCAATACTAAGGCAACTCAAAGTTTGTAGCCTAAAATCAAACCAGAAAAAAATCTCAATAAGGGATTTGATGACTTCCACAACACAAGACTTCTCAGAGGAGAGACTGTAGCTCCTGCCACCTTTAATCAGATGTCAGTGCCCCTGGAGAAAGCTGCTTCACTTCTAAAAGCACCTGGACTTCCATAACAAGAATCACTTGAAAAAAACAAGGAAGGGAAGACCACAAACAGCCTGAATCTCCCACTTAAAGCCTCTGAGGACCAGAAGATTAAAGAAATTAAAATTGCTAATCAAACACACTCATTTTGTTTAAGGAATGATCCAGAGGCTGCCCAGGATTTTCTTTCTGCCTGACATCTTTAGGAGAGCTGAGCTCAGGAACCTGAAATGGAGAAACAGTGTGGAATTTGGCCAGGTTTTAATACTAGCCTGCCACAATTCTGATCTCCCTGGCCCAAGGGACACAAAGCTGCAGGGCCCTCTCAGCAGTGCTGGTGGAGGGGTCAGGAGACCACATCCCAGTGAGATGCAGACTGGGAAGATCCCAAGGGCTGTGAATGGATATTTGGATATATCTCCCTCCCCATATCCAAAAATGAATCGGAGGGATTTGTCAGCTCCCAGATGGGACCATACAGGAACACCCAAAGGTCTCTTATTACACCAAATTATCCTCTTGATGTAGCATCAGCTCCTTGCCAAGAGTGGGCTGCTCATGGCAGATCCCCCCAAACCCCAGGGATATTCCATGTGCTGATCCTTCATGGCATATCTCCCAAACCCCAGGATATTCCATGTGCTGATCCTTCATTGCAGATCCCCCCAAACCGCAGGGATATTCCATGTGCTGACCCTTCATTGCAGATCCCCCCAAACCCCAGGGATATTCCATGTGCTGACCCTTCATTGCAGATCCCCCCAAACCCTAGGGATATTCCATGTGCTGATCCTTCATTGCAGATCCCCCCAAACCCCAGGGATATTCCATGTGCTGACCCTTCATTGCAGATCCCCCCAAACCCTAGGGACATTCCATGTGCTGATCCTTCATTGCAGATCCCCCCAAACCCCAGGGATATTCCATGTGCTGACCCTTCATTGCAGATCCCCCCAAACCCCAGGGATATTCCATGTGCTGATCCTTCATTGCAGATCCCCCCAAACCCCAGTGTCAATCCTACACCACTGCCCACATGGAGGGAATGTTGTTTTCTGCCAGCAAACACCCAGGGCTGGATGAATGAGAGGAGAGGCCAGGGCAGACGCAGCCTTCTCCCCTGACATGGGATCCAGGTCTCCAAGAAGAGTCAGACTCAAAGCCTGATCCCTCCTCAGCCTCCCCAAAAGCTTCTGCTCAATGCAAAGCCTCCCCATTGGGGTATGCATCACTAAAAACACCATTGTGGCCACACCTGGCCAGGGCCCCTCTCTGTGGAGCTCAGTATGGGTTGGGTGGGCACCTCTTGGCAAGGGGAGATGATGGCTCAGTTGGCTTCAGGTGTCCTTGGAGGCTGGGAATATTTGACACAGGGAGGGACCTGGAAAAAAAGCTCCAGCCCACATGGTTGGAAAGGCTGTATTGGCTTGGGTTTATGAGTTTGAAAGAATTTCTTGGGCACTCTGCTAAGAGCAGGATTTTATGGTGGTACTGAGAAAGGCAGATGTGTAGATATGTATTTATATAAAATGCTGACTGTGCCAGCACAGGAGAGCTCAGGTTTAAGAGGCAATTTCCTGGCTTAGTCTAATTCTCCTATTAGATGTTTTCCTTCACACTAAGTGAAATTCTGACTGAATTAAAGACCCGCTCTTCCTCTTATCTGCTGCTGCTCTTATCTAACTCCGAGGAAAGGCTGGGAGCAGAGACAGCCAGGGCTTGCCATTTTACAGCTCTCCTTCCCACTTTTCCCCTGGCTCACATCAAATGCCCAGAAGATTTGTTAAAAACCAGCCTGTTGTTCAACACAACCATACAAAGGGAATGGCAATGGAAAAACCACAAAGTAGGTCCATTTCCTGATTTTTTTTTTCTTTTTTTCCCAGGGGGATCTCCCAAAATCTCCTATAAACCCCAGTGAAATGGTCTCCCAGGAGCAGGGACTGTCCTTTCCATGGAAAGATCCAGGTCTATTCGCTTGTGTGAGTCTCCAAGGGTGTCATGAAAAGGGAAAGAGTAAAAAACACCAACCCTGCTCATTATTTATTGTCACTGCTCCTTTCTGGGTCCTGAGCCAGGCTGGTACAACCAGCAGGAGCCAAGACACCTCAGCCCCCTCCCTGACTCTCTGCTTAGCCCTGGGCAAGTCCCTTCACTTGTTTTCATAAAATCATAAAATAATGAGGGTTGGGAGGGACTTTTTAAAGGTTTTACCTCTTTCTCAGCAAAGTCTCTCTCTTGATTATAATTTGTCACTTTTAAGGGAGTGGAATTTATTGCACCAAACACAACTCATCACCTCCTATTCCAGCTGATCCTCTTCATGTCACAGTGAAGAAATGCTCATGCCTAATTAGGGTAGCCCTTAACTAAGAACAATCTTTTATCCTTGGATTTTTCACTAGGATCTTGTCCCACTGTTACTCAGCTTTATCCAGTTCTCCAAGCCTTCCCTCATCCCAAGCCTCCGTGCTTGAGTGTCCCAGGCTTTGCAATGGAGCTGACTCTGCCAAGAGCTGCACTTCTCACCCAGGCCAGCTTTATCAGGGCTGCATTTCCACCGTGTGACGTGTCTGTTCCCTAAATTCCCAACACACTTCCAGGCACAGAGGTGTTTAGAGCCCTTGAAACCAAATCAGCTACTCTCCATTTTGCTGACATGCAGGTTTTTTATATTTATCCCTAGTTCAGGGCTCTGGCAGCCCAACTCCCTGCAGCACCCTGCTGTCTCTGGCAACATCCAACAAAAAACACCCCCAAAATGGGTCCTTTCTCACTGGATGAGAACATCCTTCCAGGAAGGGCCTTGCTCTGTGGTCAGCTGGGAATTGCAGCAATCTTTAGAAGAGAAGAATCCAGGAAGAACTCAGAGCCCCTTCCAGAGCCTAAAGGGGCTTCAGGAGAGCTGGAGAGGAACTGGGGACAAGGCATGGAGGGACAGGACACAGGGAATGGCTTCCCACTGCCAGAGGACAGGGAGTGATTGGATATTCTGCTTGTCTTCCCAGCTTCTTCCCTCACCTCCTGGCAAATTTTAGGAAAGTTTCCTGCTTCGATTTCTCCCCCTATAAAACCCAAGAGAAATCTGCTCCTCCTGAGACTGTAGTGAAAAGGGATGCACAGCATCATGAAATGATGGTTCCTGGATGAACATGCCTCTTCCCACTTGGAACAGATACAGATCTGGCCCAAAAATTCCCCCCAAAAGTCTGAATATCTTTAATACACTCATCTGATTTAAAAAGAAACAGAAAAACGGAATCAAAAAGCAGGTGGGTTTTATCACCTCTTTCATTATTTAATTTGGCTGGAATGTTCTTTTAAGATGAATGAACCTCCTTGCTGACAGCAACTCCCTTACTTTTTGCTTACAAACTGAAATTGATGGGATTTTAGGGGATTTTCTGCTAGGAAAAAAAAATAAAACACCTTCCTCATTGGAAAGTGTGTTCACCTATGGTCATGAAAAGCTCTGGAAACCCAGAATGTCCTTCTGGGGAGGTTACACCATGTAGAGTAGGATCATGCAATGGGTTGGGCTGAAAAAGAGCTTAAAGATTATCTTGTTGCAATCTCCTGACATGGGCAGGGACACTTTCCACTACTCCAGGTTGCTCAGAGCTCCACCCAAAATGGCCTTGAACACTTCCAGGGATGGGACAGCCACAGCCCAGGACATTTCTGGGGTCTCCTGCTCCAGCTTTAGATAGCCAGCTTTTTGTTGTCCATATAAATTGGGCCATGAAAAGGGCAGTTTTGGGGTTCTGGGATCTGGTGAGCATTCCTGCAGCTACATCAGGGCTTGGACCTCTTTAAAGTTCTGACAGATCAGATTTTGGGCACTTTGGTCAGTGCCACTTAAGCATCCATGAACCCATGTTGGATCATCACAAGCATCACCTCAGTGACAGCTGAGCAGGGATAAACCTCAGGATTCCTGGTATTTGCTTAGTAAAATTCTTTTATAAGCAGAAAATTAACCTCTACAAAAATATCCTTCCAAGAAGAAGATGTGAGGGCTCAAAGTCCCCCATCCAACAGAGAGTAAGCTGGAGATCTTCAGAACTTTCCTGAACAACCTTAGATTTTTTTATTAGAAAATAAAATTTGCATTTCTTCTAGTTCATCTCATGGGCCTGAATTAAAAAATACAGAAGCCAGCTACATATTTTTTTTTTAGACAAGGCTTATCCCAGACAGCTGGAGCCTGGACTTTGCTTCTTCCCATCCTGTGGATTATGAAGGTTTTTTCTTCATCCAGCAATAACTTGTGCTTGCTAGAAGCCACCTCTGTATTTCATGGGCTCTGTCAAGCAGACAGGAAATTAATGAAGTTTAAATGAAGAGCTGCTCCCTCTTCCAGCCTTCTGATCCTTTCTTTTGATGCAGTAAAACCCTGGCAGAGGACTCCTGATCTAATCATGGGAGCTTGCACTTGGTGATCCAATTACTGCCAAGTTTCTGGAAGTGTGTTTCTCTGACAAGAACATTGAAAGGTGCGAACTTTTCAGGGGCTGGCTGATGGCTGTCTCAGCTCTGGGATCTCATTTGGGAGAGGCAGGAACAAAATGCTGTGATTTTCTAGAGATTGGACCGTCCAGCTAGTCTGGGAATCCTCATAGCTATTTCTGCTGTTACCTACAGGTCCCCACCCCTGTGCCCAGCCTGGCTGAATGAATCAGTCAGTGCAAATGTCACCTGGAGGGACGTGCAGCCAGCACATTCTCCCAACCTCATTTTTAAAAGAGAGGCTACAGACAAATAACACCCAGACTCTTTTCCAACAGCCTTCTGCAGCACAGAAGTGCACAAGTTTACAAGAAGCAAAAGCCATAAACTAAAACACAAAAAGTTTCACCTCAACACGAGGAAGAAATTCTTCCTGTTGAGGGTGGGAGAACATGGAAACAGCTGCCCAGGGAGGGCGTGGAGTCTCCCTCTGTGGACACATTCCTGTGTCACCTACTCCAGGTCACCCTGCCCTGGCTGGGCTGTTGGACTAATGATCTCTAGAGGTCCTTTACAACCCTAAAAATTCCCTAATTCTGTGGAAGTTGGGCTGAGAATCAATGATTTCACCTCATGAGAGGTGATTTTCCATTTTCATGCCCACTGGTTTTCCAGCATTCCAGTTTTTTTTGCCCAAACACTGCCATGTCATACCCTCAGTCTTTCATGTCCGAAGGTTGCCGCAGTCACTGATCCCCCCACACAGGGGAAAGAGGCTCCCAGGCTCTGCCCTGTGAGATAACATCACCCCAGTGACTCCCAGAGCCTTCCTTGAGGTGCCGCTGCCCAGTGTTTGCTCCTGTCCTGGCATTGTCCCCAGCCCTGATAACTCCTCTGGTCAAGGCTCTCAACTCATCAGAACAGCAGCATCAGCCCACAGCTCGGCAGGGAGCACACCAAACCCTATCTGCTGATGGATTTATCCCTAATCCCACTCAGGACCGTTTTGATCAATGGAAAAATCTCTGTTTGTGCACCCAAATCCCTCCTGCCTTGTCTGGGGGCTGGGTGTGGGGATAAATGTCCTCAATGTCCCCCTGGGTTTGTGCCAGCCCAGATCCTGACGATGTGGAGAGCACGTTGCAGTCAAGGATTAACCCCATGGGGCTTTATTGCCTGTATTTGAGCAGATGGACAGCTGAGGTCCCAGAAAGGGTGCTGTGGCCTTTGTGGAATCCCAGGACAGCTCAAAATTGAGCTGGGAATTCCCAAACCTTAAGGACATCCTTCTCTTCCTACAGCATGGCACCAGCTCAGGGTGTTTTTGTGCTGACAGCTGAACACAGAGCCTTGGCCAGAGACACTTTTCCACCTGAGTTCCCAATATCTTTTTGAAGACGTGACCATTTGCTAAGCTTTATTTACCCATCAACCCTCTCCCAGTCAATGGGGAGGAGATAAGGACATGTAGAGAGCTTGATCAGATCAGGACCCATCTGACAGGACAACAATGGGGTGGAGAAGAAGAAAGAACAAAAAAAAGAAGAAGAAAGGAAAAAAAAACCCTAAAAATAAAAGCTCTTGATGATCCAGGCTCCAAGAGAGACTGAAGGGAAGAGTTCTTCCCTAAATAATTCTCTTTTATTTCTTTCACAAATGTCAGTATAAGGCATTTGGGCCCCAGCATCAAACCAGCAGTAGGGAGAAAAAAAAATTGGAGAAGGGGAAAGAGAAATCAGAAAAAAAAATCAGAAAAATAGGAAAAAAATATCCATATATTTTTCTTCCTATTTTTTTTTTCAATATGAACAATATGAAATTGTCCCAGAATTACAAAAAAAAAAAAAAAAAAAAGACATAACTTCACCAACAGAACATGTTTTCACCACATGGTCAGTATTGGTGGTCACCTACAAGGGGAGGAGACAAAGAGCATTTCAAAAAAGGTTCTGCCCTGGAGGCCAAGCTGGACCCTCTTCAGATGCTTCCCAGAGGTGTCTAAATTATTGTCAGTAACTGGGGGAGAGGGACAATCCTTGGAATGTCCAAGGAGTGACTGGATGTGGCACTCAGAGCTCTTGGATGGGTGACAAGAGGGGCATCAGTCACAGATGGGACTCCATGGTCTCAGAGGTCTTTCCCAACCTCAATGATTCTGTGTTTCCACAATTCTCTGATGCAAACTCACAGCATCTGAACTCACATCACCTCTGATCTGGTGATGAAATCCCAAGGACAGACAAAAGGCAGGAAATGTGGCAGGAGCAGATGAAGTCCAAAGATGTTCTTCACACAACCAACCACTGGGAAATGGAAGATTCTGGGGTGTCATCAAAAAATTCCTGTGATGAAATCCAAATAGGATATGAAACTTGGAAATCAAAGAACCACAGAACCACAAGATCATAGAATGGTCTGGATTGGAAGGGACCTCAAAGCTCAGCCAGTGCCACCCCAGCCATGAGCAGGGACACCTCCCACTGTCCCAGGTTGCTCCCGTCCAGCCTTGGACACTTCCAGGGAGCAAATCCTCTGTTCTTCCTAAGAGCTTCTTGCCTACAACCTCAAGGACAGGAGCAGTGTGACCCTTCTGTGATGCTGAGATTTGCTCAAAGAAGAGGGGAGTACAAGAAGCATCTGCACGGGGTGATGGTGGAAACACGAATCTGATGCCAAAATAAAAAATCATTGGAGACTTCTTACATATCCTGGTACTTGTGGTGGAGATCTGTGGTTCAAATATTTTTAATTTCCCATGTAAGAGGAAAAGTGAGGAAGAAAGAGTTAAACACAAACAGCCCCATTAGTTTTTTGGCTTTATTTTTTTTCTCTTTGTGTGTTTTGGTTTTGCTTGCAGTTATATAAAATGTAGCAACTTTTGCCCCTGCTGTTGTTTTCCCACTGCTCACTGTGGACAGTCAAGGCTTTTCTGCTGCAATAAGAAGGCTGAATTCTGAAAATGTTCTTTATTCTCTATATGAGCCACCCTCCCCCAAAACAAGAAGGAAAAGAATTCAGATTTTTTCATCTATAATTAGTAAAATTATTAGAAATATTTAAACTTCTTGCTTAGAGGAATTCAAGCCCAGCTTCTCTTTTTATTAAGTTTAAACAGCAATTCATCCAGAAAGGTCTTAGGATTTTCTTAAAACAAGCAAGCCAACCAAAACCAAACAAAAAAGCCTGAAAAGAAAATAAAACTCAATTAAATTAAAAAGAAAAATTGAAAAAAAACCCAAACAAACAATAAACCAAATTATTAAACTTTGGAGCTTTGTCCAGCCAGAAACAACAAATATTTAATGCTCCAGTTTGCTGGTTTTGTATTTCCACTTCTTCCAGATGGAACACAAATGACATTTTTCTTGATTTTGGGAGGAATTTCCACTAAAAAAAAAAAAATAATAAAAAAAAAAATTGTTCCTTCATGAGTTCTGCTTCTTTCATGTGTGTTTTCCTGGACTGAACATTAGACATGCAGTTTTACCACAGGCCGGATGGAAAGGTGCTAAAAATGAACTTTTCTCATTGTCAGAAAAAGACAGTTAATCAGGAGCAGATATTTTGGGAAGGAGCCCTCCGTGGGTTTCCTGCAACCACTTCTCCACATTGGTTTAGGTATCTTTGGGTGTTAACAACTGGAATATGCTCCAATGCTTCCTCTGGAATTACAGTGAGATTTCACAGCTGTTCTGCCAAAAATCCATAATCCTGTGAGAAGGCACAGGACTAAGTGCTCTGGGAGAGACGGGTCCTGTCCTGGATCTGCTGTCCCCCCCAAGGCCTTTAATCCCCCTTCCCCTGCTCTTCCCAGATAATAAAATCCACCTACCCCAAATGTTGTTGGGAGGCTTAATGTGGTAATCTTTATAAAGTACCATGGGATCTTTTGAGAAAGAGAAGAGAAAATAAAAAGGAAATAAAGGAAAATGTCGAATCCAGACTGATTCTGGTAACACGTGGGCAAGGAGCAACTCCCAGGGAGCTACAAATGATCTATAAACTCCCTTCCAACCCAAACCATTCCGTAATTCCATGATTTTGGGGCAAAGGCAAACCAGGATCAGCCATCCCTCTCCGAGTTAGCACTGCAGAGCCCAGCAGCCACCCTGGGTGCCAGCGAGGGTGACACTGCAGTGACATTTCCGCAGCCCATGGAAGGACCTGTCCCTTTGAGATGTCTTTGCCTTTCTGTACTGAACCAAATCTGCTTTGCCCACCTTGTCCTTGGAGGGTAGGACAGGATGGGGCTGAGCCCAAACTGCTCTGTCACACAAGTCAAAAGCCAGTTTCTGGAGAATGGAATTCCCTGGAGAGATCTCAGAACATCTTCCAATGCCCTAAAGGGGCTCCGGGAGAGCTGGAGAGGGACTGGGGACAAGGGATGGGGGGACAGGACAAGGGGCAGTGAGTATGATGGGATATTGGGAAGGAATTGTTCCCTGTGAGGGCAGGGAGTCCCTGGACAAGGATGCCCAGAGCAGCTGTGGCTGCCCCTGGATCCCTGGAAGTGTCCAAGGCCAGGTTGGACAGGGCTTGGAGCAACCTGGGATAGTGGAAGGTGTCCCTGCCCATGGCAGGGGGTGGGACTGGATGGTCTTTAAGGTCCCTCCCAACCCAAACCTTTCCATGTTTCCCTGATTCTGTACAACAGCCAGAACTGCACATTCAGGTCCAGGATTCTCCTGTCTCTGACTGGTTTGGAGGGTTTTTTTTTTTTTCATTTCAACTAAACCCCTCCAAAACTCAAACCATTGTCCGGGATTCCACCTCTCTCCTGCTACACTGTGAGTCTTGGGAATCACATCATTCCTGATTGTGCATGAAAACTCAGAGGTGCATCAGTTGCCCAAGAGATACCACAGTTTATTAATAATATCAACACTGCAATAATGATCTAAGAACGAGGGCTAATTACACATACATTTGGCAACATACATGAGTATTCTTTCCCTGGAGTTTTGCCTGATGATAACAATATCATTTCCTGATAAAAAAGAACTTTCATGTCATTGTGCCTTTTACAATTACAGCCTGTGGCGTATTTTCTTGCTTTTCCCCGTGGATGACAAAATGCCACCTTCACCCAGGGTTTCCTATCCTGGACAGCATTCCCAGGGGGGTGTGGAGCTGCAGGATGTGCCCAAAAGCCAAAGGCAGACTGGATTTCATCAGATTTAAGGGAGCATCAACTCTGCTTCTCTCTGGTAACACTCAAAAATATTACACCAGTGATATTTTTTCTTGAAAAATACAAAAATATTATGCCAGTGGTATTCTTCTTTACAAACCCAAAAGAGGAGAAGAAGAAGGAGCAGCATATTCCTGATGGTAGAAGGAAACTGGGGTCTTTATTTGGGCAGCCATAAGAATCTCAGTGGCATAGTCTGAATTCCTGCTGCACTGAGTGACGCTGGGGAAGGCTGCAACATTCACTTGGATGGAGAACAGCAGTGCAAGGGGGATTTTGGTGGGATATGTCTGGAAAACTGGGTGGATGTTAATTAGGAAATGAAAAAATCCCATGTTGCTGCCTCAGCTTCAGAAATTGTTGACATGGAAATTAAATATAATCCAAAGGAACTCTGGATTTAAATTAACTCATTCTTAATGGAATTGCTTAGGTTGGAAAAGCCCTCTGAGATCACCGAGTCCAGACATTCCCTCAAAACTGCCAAGGCCACCACTGAACCCTGTCCCAGAGTTCCACACCCACACATCTTTTAAATCCCTCCAGGGATGGGGATGCCACCACTGTCCTGGGCAGCTGCCAGGGCTGGACAATGGTTTGGGTCCTCCTTTCCTTTGCAAAGTTGAGGCCAGAGGATCTGGGAGAGGCTGAGTTCCAGCCCAGTGTCTGAAGTTCAGGGAATTCATCTTTTCAGGGAATTTAACCATTTGCAAATCTATGTGAAGAGAGGAAGATTCCCAGAAATTCCCATTTGCCCCCAGTGTCTCTTGCTAGAGGACATTGTCAACCTTAGATCACAAATTCACCCTGCACCAGGAGATTTTTCCTTTTTGGAAAAGACCAGACATTTTTTTCACCTTAGGTTTTCAAGTTTCCCTTTTTAAAATTGTCAATATTTTGTGTTTTCTTGACTGGCATCTCATCCAACGTCAAACCATCCTCCTGCATTACCAATCAGTCCCACCAGCACTGCCTGCACATGAAACCCTGCTTGTCCTTTGCTCACATGAGTGCATTTCACATAGGTTTAGGCTTGGAAGTTCAGTGGTTGGAATTTTTGGTGCATTAAAAACTATTTAGGTCTCAGGGCTTTACTTTTAAGTGAAATTTAGTGCTTTTTTTTGTTGTGGTTGGGTTTTTTTATTTCCTCTCCAGAATAATCATATTAATTCAGCCACTGATGCATCAGCGCAGAGAGAGAAACAATTTTTTCAGCCCAGAAAGGACTCAGCCACAAAACCTCTCTCCTGACCCTACATCTGCCACCCAGGGGCGGAGGATTTGGGTCGGGATCGCCTTATTTTTTTTTTTCATCACCACATCCAACCTCGGCGCTGCCTCTGCCATCCCGCGATGCTCGGAGGGAGCGCAGGGGCATCATCGCCTCGGGGTCCGGCGCTGCAGCCCTGCCCTTCCCGGCGGCGGCGGGGCTGCCCGGGGCGCTGACCCCAGCGCCGGGGAGTCTGGAGCGGAGCCGGCGGCCGCCGCTCGCCGCCGTCAGCCCACACCTCATCAATAGGGGCTGACAGCCCCGCCGCCCCGACGGCACCGCCGCCGGCACGGCACGGCTTGGCACGGCCCGAAGGTGGGGCTGCAGGCAGCGCCGTCCGCCCGGCATGGACGAGCGGCCAAGTCGGGGCGCGGAGAACCCCGCGGGGGTCAGGCTGCGGGTAACCCCACAGGGATCCGGGGGTCCCGGCATTCCCGCAGGCAGCAGCTCCGTGGGTCGGGGGTAGACGCAGCACCGTTGTGGGGGGCTGCGAACACCCCGGTGGGGCAGATTGAGGGGCTCGAGGGGGCTGGAAGGGGGTGCAGGGTGTAGGGGGGGCCCACAGTGACGGGTAAAGACACGCAGTGAGTGGTACGGGCGAGTGGGAAGGTAAGACACGTTGGTGAGATATATATATAAAATATATATTTATGGATATATTTATCTATATATTTATCCATATATATATGTATATATGTATGATGATGGATAAATATATGTGTATATATATGGATAAATATGTGGATAAATAAAGCGAAATTCTGTCAAAATAGATCGGCACAAAAAAGCAAATAAGACATAGGATTGAGTAGGGAGTTACAGAGATATAGGGATATAGGGATATATGGCTAGATGATGGATAAATGGATATATGGATAGATGACAGATATAGGGATATATGGATAGATGATGAATAGATGCACATATGGATAGACGATGGGTGGTGATACTGACTGAGGTTCTGCATTCCCAGGGCTCCAGCCCCGGCATTTCCAGGCAGAGCAGCCTTCCCCGCCTGATGCACGAGGCTTTTCCAGCCTCTTCGAGAGTGGGGTTTCCCACCGCCGCTGCTGCTCCTCCCAGACACGAGAGGCTCTGCCGGGGCCGGGATGTCACAGCAGGGATGTCACAGCAGGTGTGTTCCGCACGGGGGGTGTCACTGTCACCGCGTCAGAGGCGGTGACAGTGATGACAGCAGAACCACACGTGCGCACGGCGCTGCCAGTGGGCGACAGGAGCCCGCTGGTGACGCAGCCCCTTCATCCCCCACCGCCGGGGATGCTCGCCCACTCGGCCCCGTGCTGGCGGCCCCCGGGGATCCCCCATCCACGGGTGATGTGTGTGCACACACGCCACGCGACATTCGTCACACCGCCCCGGCACAGCCCCTGTCCCCCGGGGGAAGGTCCCTCTGAGCTGGGCTTTCACGTCTCCCCACCAATCCAGGGAATCCCAGACCGGGAAATTCAGAGCCCTGACGCTTCAGGCTCAATTCACCCGGTTTTGGCAGTAAAGCTGACAGGAATGCAGCGCACTGACCCACGCGGTGTTTTCAGCGCTCTCTGGGACGCATCTGTCCCCCCCACGCACACGCAGTGGCACAGACACGCAGGGCGTCACATGTCCTGTGCTTCCCGCTTCCTAGAGGACTCCGTTTCCTAAAAACCCCCGTTCCATGTGGGTTTTGGATTTTGCCTGTCCTCAGATTTCCACGGCACTGACCCTCACTTCTCAGCATCACCCCTACTGCTGCATCCGAGCACGGATCGCTGCTCCACGCACCTCTGCATCCCATGGATTTGTCCCTGAGAAGTCACTTGTGCTTATTTCCACTGGGGGTGAAAAAAAAAGGGGGGGAAAAAACCACATGAAAAAGCAATAATATAAAATCTAGGGGTAGAGGGGGAGGTCAGAAAGGATTTAGGAATTTCCCTGAATTGAGCCGTGCTGCTCCTCGGCCGCCCTTCTGCCAAGGGCAGCACCTGGTCTTTGGGATCGGGGGATTGGTGGCATTTTAGGACCACCGCCGTCCTGTAAACAGATGCGACGTTTGTTTGGGAAAGCGTCTCTGGAAGGTGTGACAAGGGCCTTCGGCTCAGCCGGGGCGGGGGTGGCAGCCACAGCAGGGTCCCCTGAGAGCGGCTCACGGCCCCTCCACTGTCCCTCCAGTGTCCCTCCAGTGTCCCTCCGCAGTGTCCCGCGGGTTCGCCCTGCGCTGCGGTGTCCTGGGACGTGTCTGTGGGCTAGGGGGTGCAAGGGGGGTCCCAGAGCGGGGACTCCAAGGCTCCCCAAGAGGAGGGTCCAGGATCTGTCCCTGCAGGGCACAGCTCCCGCAGGGATTTCCCCCCTTTTGCTGGAGCAGTGAGGGCTGGAGGGGCAGGCCCGGGGGCAGCACCCCCTGCCCATCTCCAGCCCCCCAGACGGGTGGGAAGGGGGCGGGAGGAGGCGATGCCGTCCCGAGACGTCTCCTGGCTCGCAGGGAACCTCGTCCCCACTCCCGGCCATCCCCCGCTCCCAAACCAAGCCGGTCCTGCCGCGCATCCCCAAAAATTCGGGGGTGCAGCAGTGCAGTGCCCCCTGACTTGGAATCCCCCTTCCCCTCCCCATTTGCACCGGCTGCTCTAACACAAGCCCGGGACAGCCTAGAAGAGATACCCAGAGATAGATACCTATAGATAGATACCTATAGCCCATCCACACCGCCCGCAGATGCCACCCAGCCGAACGCACCGGAATTTTTTGGAGCCGATTTCTCCCCTCTGCTCTGTCCCGATCCCCTCCCGCAGCCTGTAACTCTCGGATTCCCCCAGCCCCCTCCTCCAGACCCCTCCCGTCTGCAGATAAGGCAAGGAATAAATAAAAAAAAACCGTAATATTAATAAAACCCCCAAATACTCCCAAATTCCCAATACGCAGCAGCCGCCGGCCACATTTATCCATTTTGCTCTGCTAAAACCTCATTTCCCCCGCTGATATTTTCTCCCTATTTTTAAACATTTTTCTTTATAATTTTTTTAAAATTCTCTTTTATTTTGCAAAGATGAGAATTTAAATTAACTTTCTCTCCTCTTCTCCTCCCCGTCCCCCACCCCCAGTTCCTAAAGTGGTTTTGAGTTATATTTTTTTTTGTTTTTTGGGGGAGGGTTGGGGGTTTTTTTCCCCATATATCAACACCCGGAGCTTTAGATCTAAAACCACGGCGGAACTAAGTTCGATACGGGGGAAAAAATAAAAATTAAAAAAAAAAAAAAAAAAAAAAAAAAAAAAAAAAAGGCAAAACAACAAAAAAACCCTAAAAAATTGGCATCGTATCGATTTTTTTTTTTTTTTTTTCCTGCCTGGAGCAGAACTGGAGGCTGGAAAGGAGAGAGGCAAGGCCCAAGTTTGTTCCCCTGGGTTATTTTCAGGCAGATTTCGTTAATCGCAAGGGATATAAAACCTCCTCCGATTGCAGAACAGAGTTTTGAGGTTGGTTTGGGTTTTGTATTTTCTTTTTTTGTCTCTGCGTTTTGCTGTGTCCCATCTACTTTCTCCGGGAGAAATTGTGTCCTAAATCCATCCTCTCCCTGCCGGCTGTGGGGTCACGCCAGGCTGAGCTCGGTGCGGTTCTCGCCTCTCCGATTTTCGGGATGCGCGTCCCCGCCATTCCCGGCTCCACCGAGCGATAATTCCCGCAGACGGAGGCTGGACCCGACCACACTCACGCGAAACGATCCACGGGAATTGCTTTTGCATCTTTTTACCTAGGAGCAGCAAAGCCAAAACAGGTCCTTGGAATCTTCTCTGCTCCTGGTATTTGCTGCTTGGGCGGGTTTAATCAGTTTAAATTGCATTTTTGTCCGCGTTTTTTTTTTTTTTTTTTTTTTTTTTTTTTTTTAATGAAAGAATTGCTTTTCTGTAGGAATTCAACGAATCTTTGGGAAATCGCTGCTTTGGGAGAAAAAATCGTCAGGGATTTTTGCAAAGGAAGGAAAGATGAGTTTCCCGAACCCGGCACATCTGGATAGGCAGCTGCTTCGGAGAAGGGGTATAAAAAGAGACATCGGTATATTTAATTCTCCTTTCTTTCCCTGTGTGCTGCTAGCCCCGTGTTCATAAGCATATTTTTGTATATACATGTATTCATACATATTTTTAAAAATACACATTTACATATTTATTAATTATTAATTTTATTAAACATCATGGTTTATATGTTATATATCTATTTTTACATATTTCATAATTTGCATATATACAAAACCAATACCACAGGGCGTTATATATTATAAACAATAAATTATTTCGGTATGACAGTACATTTATGTTCGCATATAAAACACATTCCTTTGAATTATAACATAAATTAAGTCCCATCTGTACTTATTTTTTTATCGATTTGTATAAAATTATCCACCTTTTATTAATTATATATTTTTCCCCGTGTGCTGAAAGTACAAATAGGGACAGTGACACCGTTGCTGATGTTTATTTGTTATGTATTTCTGCGCCTATAGATTTTATTTCTACACGGGGCTATAAATATTTTCATCCCGATATTTGGGGTTATCTCCAACTGCGTTTCCCACCTTTTGGGGTTCGGGGAGTCCCTGTGCCCCTGGGAATTGCAGAATAACGTGAAGGCAGAGGATGAGGGGATCCCACATCCCCGGGGACTCATTCCCAAATCTGGAACACCCTCTCGATGCTCTCCTCACCTTCCATCCCCCTTCAACAAATCGCTTTCCCCATCCCCTCTTCCCCCCAGCCCCGTCTCTTTGATACAGAGATTTTAAATTTTAATGCGATATTTTTATTTCCGAGCACCAAAAATCCACTGACATCTCCCCCACCGCCCCCCCCCCCCACACACACACACAGATTTAGGGTAGGAGCCCCAAATTTCCACGGGAACCTCCAGAGCGTGGGAAATATTAATGGTGCGCGAGTTATTCCCGGGAAACAGGGCAGTGGGACCCCCTCGGTGTCTGGAGAGACCCCAAAGGTGAAATGAGCCCCTGGCAGAGGGGGAGCTGTGGATGGGGGGCTGAACCCCACGTGGGATTGGGACCACAAATTGCAGAGGGGTGCAGCACCCCCGCTGCACTTCACCGTTAACCTTTAAACCCATCAGGGCACGGAGGGACATGAAATGGGTGTCCAGTTTGGGGGGAGCACCCCAAAACTGGCTGGGGCAGAGAGGAGTGGCAGCTGCCACCTCCTCAGTCTAATTCGGGATCACGATTTGGGGCAGAAGCACGGAGAAATCCCCCCTGCGCAATACCGCCAACGAAAGGGGCTGACTCCAGCGGGATTGGGGGAGCGGGGGGGGGGTCTGTACCCCTCAGAAAATCCCCCTGAGTTTTTCTCGGAGCCGGTCATGAGCATCCGCGGGGTGCGCGGGGATGCGATGCTGCCCCGCTAGTGCGGCCGTGCCCGTGGGGCTGGTTTGATTTTATAATTCTATTTTACTACTTTCTCCTTTTTTTATTTTTTTTTTATTTATTTTTTATAATTTTAATTTTTCCTCTTCTCCACAGGCATGAAACCTGGCGCCCAGCTGATGGTGCAACAGATACCGGCCACCCCCTTCACCCCCCCCTCCCCTCCCATCGCCGCCCACTTCCACGTGACGTGGGAAAACCAGTCAGCGAGTGGGACTGGGCAGCCTGGCCAGACTGGGGAGCCAGGAGTGGGGCAGCGCTGCCCCTAATCCCCCCCAGGGAAGCAGGAGCCGGGCATCTCTGAGCCCTCTGCTGCCTTCCCCACAGCGAGGGGGGGTCCTGCCCCACGGCCTCGCCCCCCTCCACCCCCGTGCCCCCGGCGCTGAAGGTGGGTAGCGCTTCTCTGTCCCCTCGCTCCTCTTCCTCGCTGTCACCACTCCGCGACCCCAGCGAGCCCCTTCCGAGAGGCCTCCCCGAAAGTTTCCTCCTATTGTCTCCTCGGGCTTGAAAAGTGACTCGATTTTGCTTTTTTGTTGTTGTTGTTTTGGGTTGATTTTTTTTTATTATCACCACTACTATTTGTAGGGCAATAGGAGAGCTCGCTCCTTGCTCCCCTCCTGTGAATCCTGCTCCTCTTTAGGGAATCCTGTGGAAACGCTCTGTCCTAGGCCTCCAACCATTCCCTGGGGGTCGGGGGGGACACAGACCTCCCTTAAAGCCCCTTCTTCCCGGCTCGCTTCCATCCTTACCGCTTCCCAACGCTGCCTCCAGCCTCTCTCCCTTCCCTCGGCCGCCTACCCGTCTCCCGCTGCCCTCCCAGGGTATCAGTCCTTATCTGCTGGTTATCTCTTCTGCTGCTAAATTCAGCCCAGCCGAGGGGTTCAGCCGGGGGAATCTGTTGGTTAAACCTAAAGCAGTCCCAAGAGTTATCTCTCCGGCCGTAATTCCCCCCTGCGCCCCATCCAGCCCTTCTCCCGGCGTAAGGCGGTTTTCATGGAATCCTACAATTCCAGAATGGTTTGGGTTGGAAAAGACCTAAAGGCCCATCCAGTTCTGACCCCCCTGCCGTGGGCAGGGACACCTTCCACCACACCAGCTTATTCCAAGCCCTGTCCAAGAGGCTGCCTCCATGATTTTCAGAGAAAACAACACCTCAACTCACCTCACCCCATTCCCGGACCCTCCTTGGGAAAGGACCCCTTTCCTCAAGTGGGTTTTGGGGTCTTGCCACTGCAAGTCACCTGCAATGCCCCGATGGCATCCTAAGGCCCAAACCCACCCCAAATCCCCCCAAACTTCCCCAAATCCGAAAGCATCCCAACATGAGGTAAAGCACCCCTTTCTCCCGCCCCGTCCCACAACTCTGGAACATTCCTCCCCACCCAGACCTACGGCACTCCCAGTCCCCCAAGGGTCACCCCACTGTGCTTCCAGCTTCTCCCAGCTGCTCACACACAGGAAAAACGGGGCAGAGGGAATAAAAACACCGGGAGCAGAAGTTCTGTGGGCGCTGTTGGGGACTGCTCCCACTCCGGGCAGGACTAATGGGGCTGCAGTGGGTAACGGCCCCCCCTCTCCTTTAAGCCCCCTCGGTAACGCTTGGCCAGGCGGTGCGGACACGCGTGGGGCAGGCGCGGGATGGGAGGGTCGAGCCATCCTTCTTTCCCTCTTTCCCCCCTGCTTTTCCCTAATTTAGCTCCCCCCCAGCCCCAGCCCGCCTCAGCCGCCTCCCGCCGCCCACATCAAACGCCGGCCCCGGGGGCCATTAACAACTTAAAGCACCGATCGTACCTGCGGGACAAAGGTTTTTGCTCCGGGCCAGAGGAGAGAGCATCGCTGTCTCTCACCTTCCCGGCTGTGTCCCCCCTCCTTTCACCTACCCCCCTTCTCTAACCTCCTTATCTCCCCGCCCGGGGGGGTCCCGGCCCGGCCTCCGCCGCATCCCGCATCCCGGCAGCATCTCCCCCTGCTCCCCCGGGGGTGTTGGAAGGGGCGGGCGGGGGGGAGGGAGGAGGAGACTGACCGAGGGTTTTAAACAGCCCAGCCCCATGGTGGAGGGCGGGGGGGGTGGGGGGGCGGGAGGTGATGGATGGAGCCCGGTGGGAGCAGCTAAATCCAGGCGGGAGCTAAATTTCCCCTCTGGAGGGACCTGGACTTCTTGCTTGGGGTCTGGAAGAGGCGGCGGGACCTGCTGAAGGTGGGGAAGGTGGGCGGTGGGGAAGGGGGTGGGTTGCAGGAAAATCGCATCGCTGGTGGTGTTTTGGTTTTGGCTGGAAGGCTGAGCCCACGCGAGACCGCTCCGGGGAAAAGTGGAGCCGAGGGTTTTCCAAGCGCTCCCCATCGCTCTGGATCGCGGCCGGGGAGTCGGCTGGGCTTTGGGGAGGCCCCGCACGAGATGTACCAGAGCTTAGCCATGGCAGCCAACCCCGGCCCTCCGGCCTACGAGGGGACAGGTGGCTTCATGCACAGCGCGGCCGCAGCGTCCCCGGTCTATGTGCCCACCACGAGGGTCACCTCCATGCTCCCCAGCCTGCCCTACCTGCAGAGCAGCGGCTCTTCCCAGCAAGGCAGCCCCGTCTCCAGCCACTCCATCTGGACTCAGCCCGGAGCCGAAAGCGCCGCTTACAACCCTGGATCTTCTCACCCTCCCGTGTCACCTCGGTTCTCCTTCTCCACCAGCACCCCCATCCCGGCTACCTCTTCCGGGAAGCGGCGGCGGCTTACAGCAGCTCCTTGAACCTTTCTGCTAACGGGAGGGAGCAGTACAGCAGGGGCTTCGGCAGCTCCTACTCCAGCCCCTACCCGGCCTACATGAGCCCCGAGATGGCCACGACCTGGACTTCCTCGCCCTTCGACAGCCCCATGCTGCACAACCTGCAGAGCCGAGGGACGCCCGCGGCCGCCCGCCACGCCAACATCGGTGAGCACAGGGCTGGGACATGGGAGGGAAGGTTTCACCCCCTTACCCCCCAGATTTTGGGGCACGCACCCCTCTGTGCGTAGGCGCAAAGGGCAGGAGGGAGGAATTTGGAGTATTGGGGTTGGCGTTGTCTGAGTGGCCCCTCTGGCTGGAAAACATCGGGGTCCTTATTTTTACTTATTCTGCAACATCATCGTTCCACGACATCCTCAAAGGACACGGTGTTTAAAATGTAAATGAAATTTAGGGCAGGCCCGGCGCATTACGGAATGATGAGCCGAGCTCTGGAGCGAGGGCCTGCTGGCTCCTCAAACAGTTCAGAGGGGATTTCGGGGCTCTGGTGGGGATGATTGTGGGGTGCAGGACCACGATGCTCCATGGACACGCAGGCAGCGCCTTCCTGTGCTGGCTTTAGGTGTAAAACCGGGAGCTTTAAGAAATCAAAGTTGGGGCCATGAATTCCAAATCTTCCCTTCGGGCTGTTTTACGTTCTGGTCTTTTAAAAAAAAATTTTTGGAAAGGTCAGTTGGGCTACGAAAAGGGAGAGCAAAGAGAAATTTAGAGCTGAGGTGGGAGAGATGATGGAGAAGGATTAAAAGAAATGCATCCACATTTATAATGGTGCTTTTTAGGGAACTCAGGCACATCTGAGAAACACAAGAGTGGTATTTCAGTCTCTTTACCCCAGAAAACCTCACCCTGATCTCTTGTGCTGAGTGCAGTCTTGGAGCCTTTCGGTTAATTAAATTCCTCTGGTTCCTACGACTAAGAATTGGTCCAAACGGCTTAAAATACTGCTTTTATACTTCGTGGGGTGGAAGAGGGATACAAGGGGAGAGAAATGCGGGCATTTATTTGCATCGTGTTTTCATGAACCCTTTTTTCCTTCCCGCCTCCTCTCCGTGAAGGTATTTCTGTTGGTTTTAGGATCGGGGTTAACAAAGAAAAAGCCTCAATTTTGTCTGCAGGTCTGTTTCACGATTGTGTTCTCTGACCCGAATTTTGGAGGGTGATTTTTAATTCGTGTCCAGCATGATTTGCATTGTCTTTAGCATTATTTTAAGATGTTAAAAGAAGGAAAGTTGGGAGTCGGTTAAGGCTTGGCCTTACCAACATCTTGTGTTTTTCTCTAGGTGCTATAAAATTTCTCAAAACGAGGAACAGATTAAGGATAAAATTTTAGCCAATCAGACAATGTTTTTTTGGGTTTTTTTGGGAAGCCACGAGAAGGCAGATCGTAGAGGAAAAATTCAGGATGAAGTAAAAAATCAAATATTAATTGAATATCAGTAAGGACATATGAATATTTGTATTTTACCATGGTGCCATCTCTTCCCTGGGGGAAAAAAGAATACCTTTTTGCGGTGTTTCAGAAAGGCTGATAAAAATAAAAATAACCTAAACCCAAAATAATGCAAATGAAGAATTGCAGTTGCAGAAACACCCATCAGCTTTTAAAGTACCAGGGGCTGAGCGTGGGGATTTGGGGGTTTTGAGCCTGGTGGTTTGTGCTGCAGCTCCGCATTTTGACGGCAGAAAATGGGGTTTTTAAATAGCACTGGGGAGAAGGGATGAGTTAAACCAGTCCAGAAAATAGCTTTTAATGAAGGAGGAAGGAGCCGGGACTCCTCTTCACGGCCAGGTCCTGACTCGGGTGTCGCATTCTCGGCAGCGCGGCCGAATCCGCGCGATTCATTAGCACGGGGCTAATTACGCCTCTGCCTTGGATATGGAAAAGCACTCGGATTTTAAACCAAAAGCGCTTGGGTTTTGGTGAAAAAAAATAAAAATACAATGGACTGCCTGAGAGCTGGTGAGTTTTAAACGGATTTTTGGAAGGCAGCTCCTCCGGGAGGCAGTTTGAGGTCCGGAGCTGCCCCGTTCCCTCTTCTCCCGGAGTCGGGACGCGGCCGCTGCCGGGCTCCTCCGCGAAAAGCGAGCGATGCTTTGGGCATCCACGGGGTTGAGCGGAGCATGCAGAGGCTGGCTGAGGCGTTCTGAGCTGGGGAAGGGTTTTATTTAAATAATTTTAAGGCTTAAAAACCCTGAAAAACTGAAGGCACTGAAAGATGTAGTGGTGGGGGGGACAGCTTTGTGGATTGCTCCCATCACAGAATCACTTTAATCCCAAATCCGAGCCTGGTCAGCACCTGAGAAATCCCTGGCGGAGTTGGCTCCTTCTTTGCCTTAAAGTAATTTTGTTCTCTGCACAGTGAGGAATCTCAAGATGGAAACGCAGTCCTTTTAAATCGAGTGGTATGTGCAGCGCTCTCATTTTATTTTCCCAGAGAAATAACCACAGCCTTCGGGTAGTGCTACATGCAGAGCACCCTTGGGGTCATTAAAATTTTAATTATTATAATTTTTTAAAAATAATGATCAAGTGTTGGCAGGTGTAGCTGAAAATGAAGACACGAATTCATAGTCTATGCAATTTGGTATGACTTTTTTCCCCGTTTTATATAAATATATCCCTGTAACAATAAAGCAACATACAGGGAAAAGATTAGTGAAAGTGTATTCAAAGAAAATAACTCTAAAAGAAATACAAATCTTGTTTTTCTATAAATTTGGGAATTTTGGCAGGGTTAAAACATGGTGTAAAGCACTGCGAAGGATGGGTGAAACACACAAGCCCGTTTGAAAAACTTTCCCTGGTGTGAGTTGAAAATGCCAAATTTGGGCTTTTCAGGGTAAGTTTGGTGACTGATTTCATTACCTTGAAGAGCAGGATCAGATCCTGTGGTCGAGGCAGTGAACTTGCCCCAGGCATTGCCTGGGATGGAGTTACTGTGAATTCCCGACTTAATGAGGCATGAAAAGGACCAGCTGCAGAATCCCCTCTCAAAAGACTTCCCTGCCAGCACCCAAAATCTCTTGAAATCGCTCCCAAAATTACCCTGGATGGGCAGTTTGGCTCTTGCCCCTTCCCCAGGCAATGGGGAGCGGGGATGGAGGGTGGCCCGGGGCTCCGAGCGCATCCATCCCGCAGCCCCTCGCTGCCTCCTGGATCTTTCCAGGCTGGGGAAGGACGCTCAGATCCCAGATTGCCATCCCCCTTCCCTTTTATTTTGCTCACAGCGGGGATTTTACTTTCGCTGTGGCATCGTAGAGGTTGCTGTCGTTGGGGATAAATCGGGGCTGTGGGGATTCCTGGTGGGTGCTTTTTGAGTTTTTTGGGGGTTTTTTTTGGTTTTTTTTTTTTTTTTTTTTTTTTTTTTTTTTGGTCTTTTTGGGGTTTTTTTTTGTTTTTTTTTTTTTTTTTTTTTTGTTTTTTTTGGTTTTTTGCTAAATCGAAGTCAGGGCTCCTTAAACAGGCGCTGCTGGAATACAGCAACAGCATCTGGGAAGATCAAAGCCCGGGGCAGACACTGGGTTGGAAAACGTCCTTTCTGCTGCTGGTGGGGGAGAGATTTGGAACCAGATCTTAAGCTTTCCCACAGGGATGCTAAGAGATCTGCCCTGTCGCATCCCGGGGCTGACATTTCCAGTGATTCATTGGCATTTGTTAAAACCCTCTGCCCTACACGCAGCCCCTGACCTTCCCCACTCACCAAAGGACAAGGTGGCTGGTCCCTGCGGGTGGCAGGCGATGAGGGGGGCGCAGCATCGTCCTGTCCCCGATCCCGGAGGGACGGGACCTTAGGACGCAGGGATGGGGCCGCAGGACAGAGGGACGTGAGTGTAGGATGGCAGAAAAGTTGTGGGACATCGGGATGGGGCTGAGAGACAGCGGGACGGGGCTGTGGGACATGGGGATGGGGCTGTGGGACATCGGGATGGGGCTGTAGGACAGCGGGAAGAGGCTGGGGGACATCGGGAAGGGGCTGAGAGATAGCGGGATGGGGCTGTGGGATATCGGGATGGGTCTGTAGGATATCGGGATGGGTCTGTAGGACATCGGGAAGGGGCTGTGGGATATCGGGATGAGGCTGTGGGATATCGGGATGAGGCTGTGGGATATCGGGAAGGGGCTGCTGGACGTGTCTGCATTTTCCTCCATCCCCCGTTTCGCAAGCGGCCGCATTTCTCACCTCAGCGCCGCCGGCGGGGAAGGATCGCCCGGGGCTTTGTTCCCCTCTCCGGGTTTGAATCCACCTTCTGCTCTCCCTCCTAATTTAATTGTCACCCGCCAGTCTGGGATTTGGGATGAAACCCACAGAATCAGGGTTTCTAATCTCTGAGCAAGATCTAGCCTGAACACACAAGTGTTTATTCCCCCCCCCCCCCCCCAAGCCTCCAAGCAGTAGAATTTAAATTGCAAATAAATCAGTGATAATCATAAAAATAACATCATCATGAGCACTCTGTGCTTACTTAAATTAATTCCTTACTTAAAAATTTTACTTTTTGTATTACCAAGCACAACTTACGTTGCACAGAACAGCCACGGGTTAGTATATAATATAAATGTTCACAAATTTTTGTAGAGCAGTAAAACTTAAGGCAGTGGATGGTGATGCTTAACCTAAGATTTTATTAAACCAGGATTATTTTTCACCCATCCATGTGCCTTTCTTTATCCCTGTAACAATAACAGAATTATTTTCTTTTTAAGACACAATTTATATTTTGCTCTCTACATATTTTTTTGCCAGAAATTTTAAGGGAAAGAGGCAAAATTCTTGGAAACAGAGGACGGTTTATCAGGCAGAGTATTCCAAAGGAAACCAGGCCCAATCCTGGCACCTCTGTGCTCTTCTGATGATGGGAAAACCTTGGCTTGGCCAGCAGAAAGGGGCTCCCCAAAACTGGTGCTCCCAAATGCAGAGGGGTGTTTTGAATGGGCAAACAATTTCACTCTGAACATTTAGGGATGTAAGGAAAAAAAAAAACAAACTACTAACAGAGCATCAAACAGCAAATAAAATACCAAACTGGGTGAAAAATGGTATTTTTTTGTGCCTGAAGGTTGGCAGCCTGTTGTTTCTGGGGGAGAATATTTGCTGGGGCTATTAAAATAAAGGTGCAATATTAAGGAAAATTCAATTTTAAAAAATTGCGTTGTCCCAAAACCTTCAGAAGTTTTGTTTCTCATCGGTGCAGGGCTCTGGCTGAAACCTTCTGCTCCTTGAGCCCTGCGGAGCTTTGCAAGCATATGAAAAATAGGAATGCAAATAGATCAACTTTGAGAGGTCTTATTCCCAAATCCGCGCACCAGCCTGGTGTATCCTTCCCTCCCTGCAATTTCCTTATTAAAAAGGAGGTGCAGAAACGGGATTTTGGGGGATCTCCCCCTGCTCAGTGACGCTCCTGAGGATTCATGGGGCAGAGGAAGCCGAAATCTTGGGTCCTTGAAAGCTTTTGCAAGCCAGCTATAAAAAACTTTAACAAAGAGTCTTCTTCTCCTTTGGGGCTCATTGCTGGCTGCAAAACCAGGTGGGAATCTACCTCAAGAGCTCAGTCCATAGGCTTAAGAAAGAAAGTTTTGCTGATGCTGGGAGGCAAAGGCAGAAATGCAGATTTTTGCTCCGTCAGCTGTGCGTTTTGGGGACGTGGGATCCCAAAAAATGTGATTAAGCTGCCAAAACCCTTCGGTTGTAATGGCCAGATTGGGTTGTTACAGCTCTGAGTTGCTTTGGAGTGGGGGAACGTGTGTCGTTATTCCTGCAGGATTGCAAAAAGGGAGACAGGAATATCTGGAAATGCCAAATATTCACCTTGTCGGCGGGTCGGAATCCGCGCTGCTGTCTGGCAGGAAGGTGTAAATCCGCCTTTGGTGTGCGTGTGTGAAGCGCTGCTTAAATAACCAGGGAAATAGGTGAGAATTTGCTCTGACCTCACAAATTAACCCAAATTATAGAAGCAAATTTCATTATAAGATCGGACTGAGGTTTGGTTTTTTTTTTTAATTTAAGAAAAACTGGTCTTTCTCCTTTGTGGCACAGAACTCTTGCAGCTGTCTACGATCACATTCCACATTATGGCAAAATATGAAAACCTCTCCTGCCTTTCCAAGTCTTCCCCACATCATCGGTCACGGTGACCTGGCCCGAGCTGTAAATACATCTGTAATGACAAATTAAACCCAATTATCTGCCAGGCCTGAGCACTGAGGTGTTTCCACACACGGGCGCTTGCACTTATGTGACAGCCCTTGAAAATAATTCCAGCACCATTGGCACGCGTGGCATTAAAGGCTCTTTCGAAAACGCCCGTGTTTTCAAACCTATTCCAAATATGTCAGGGTTTTTTTCACTTTTTTCCCTCTTTTTCCCTTTTTTCCCCCTCTTTTTTCCTTTTTCCAGGAGCTCCTTACTGTGGGGTACGTTGAGTTCGCAGCATTCCCCGCGCTCTTGTACCTTTTTAAACGCTCGCGGCGCTTGGCGGCAATTTCTTTTTCAATACGATAAGCTCGGGCTGGATTTTCTCATCCCCAAAAAAAGAACTGGCGGGTGCTGGGCCTGCTCCAAAAGAAGAGCCAGGCAGAGATTTCCCAAGCTGGATGCAGATCTGAACCCTCCATCAGCCCTGAAATGTTTCAGCTTTGGGGTTTTGGCAAGACCTGGATTTTAAAGCCAAATTTGGGGCAGCATCAACTGGAAGCAAAAATAATTTTTTCTTTTCCAAGAAGTGGCCAGTGATTAATTTTTTTTTCTCAATTATTTGCTGAAACAGAGAGGCTTTTTATTTAATGAGGTGGATACCTAATTGTAGAATAAACTCTTTGCTTGGGGGAAGCAAGTTGAATATTTCCAATGCCTTTTCACATTCTCTGTCTTTCTAAGGCCAAACCTGCTCAGGTTTTTAGGATCAGCCATCCCCTAAAACATAGATTCTGTATGGGCTATGATAAAGAAAAAAACAACCTCAAAAATACCCACAACCCTTGCTCAGAGCTGAAGCCATCCCTGATTTAAAGCACAGGGAGGTCCACTGGGAGCTGGTGCAGGATCAGGCCCATGCAAATAGATTCCATAGGGAAGAAACTCAGCCCACTGCAAATTACATGGGAATTTATATGTGTTCTCAGGGAGGTGAAACCCCAAAATCCACTGGGACCTTAATTTTTTTTTTTTCTGAGAAGTGGCCGCTTCATTTATATGTTGCAGCATGAAGGAAATAATGGTGTTTTTAAAATTATTTTTAGTCACCCCTAAAGCTTGTGAGACCCTTATTGGAGCCAGCAGGACTCGAACCACTCACACCAGCCTTGGGAGAAACTTGGAAATCAATTTTGTTTGTGAAAGAGGAAAAGAAATAACTCCTGGAAAGCCAAAAATTAATAGTTTTTCCAGCAGAGGTGTGGTGAGGGCAGCCGGATGAGGGATCCCGCAGGGCTGATCTCCCGTCTCCACCAGGGACTGGTACTGGATTGCTTCTGAATCTGGGATAGCAAAATCGCTGCCTGGAAATGCTTCTTCCTAATCCCTGGGAATTAAGTTGGTGTCTGCTGGGGGAGCATTTCAGGAGAGGTCCCGTGGTGGGATGCTGTTCCCTGCTCCTGCTCTCCTTCCCACAGCTCAGCCCTTTTCCGCTGGACAATGCTTCCAGCACAGTGGATTTACAGGGGGCTGGGGATGGGTTCCCACTGCCATCAGACTCTCCTAAAAGGTTAAACCCCAAATTTGGGGGCAGAGATGAAGCAGGGAGGGAGAATGAGACCACGCCAGTCCGTCCAAGCAAGATTTTGCCAGTTCTTCCTGGGTTTTCCACATGGAGCTCCCTGTGTCCATAATATTTAAGCAAATTCCAGGTTGTCCTCTGACCTCGAGGGCCTCCTTTGGCTCTGCAAACATCTCCAGCAGCTCAGGAGACATCTACCTCTTGCTGGATTCCTCTGGCTGTTACCAGCCCTTGTGCTTTGGTGCACCTCAATTTTCCTTCAGGATCCAGCTTCCGGAGTCCTGTTACCATATGTCAGGCTCTGCTCTTTCAGAAAGGGAAAGAACAACTTTCCTGGATAAGGGAGAGGCTGGAAAACCCTGACTCCTTCATGCTGAAATCCTAGACGAGGAAAAAAAAAAAAAAAAATTTAAACTCCTATGAATTTCTAAGCCAGAGTCTTGTATTTGCAAACCAGGGAGCCACCATTATTCAACATGCAGGGCTCACAGTGCTGGAGCTGTAAAAAAAATCAGTGAGGCCCTGAGCCCCAGACATCAGGGCTCCTCCAAATGACGTGTGGTCCCAGATGTCTGAGATTATTTTGGGAAGGGAGTGCTGGCCCCAGGGGCTGCCTGCCCAGGGGGGCTGGCTGCTGGGAAGGTCTCAGGGCTGGGACATGCCTGGGTGGAGTGGAGCATGCTGGTTTTGGGGTGGAGGGGATGTCTCTTCCTCACACTCCCCTGGGTTGGGATGATGCTCTTGATCCTGGACACGACTTTTCCCATGCTTCAGTGCTTCATTCCTTCCCTGGGACAGATGAGAGATGCTGGAATTTATCCTGCCCCTCTGGACAGGAATATCTGGGCTTCTGGGTCTTTTCACTTCCCAAAATAAGTAGGACCCCAAGCAGGAGGGTGAAATCCCCCTGGCACCCCCTTCCCTTTGCCTCAGCCAGGGAAGGCTCTCACTCTTGCCTGCTCTCCCGAAGAACTTCTCTTCCCAAACCCACATCCCAGTCAGGCTCTGCCACCTCCCTCCACACAAATCGATAACAACGGGTGAGCAGGTTAATTATAATCACAGAATAAACGCCGCGGTCTCAAAGTTCACCCAACTTCAGCAGCGTTTCAAAACGAGCGGATGGCGCCAAGAAACTTTCATTGATTCCTCTGGGGCAGGTGTGGGAGTTTGAACCTGTCCCCAGGCTGATCTTGATCCGAGGCCTACTCAGTTTTCCTCCTTATCTCAACTTTCGCCTATCTTATAATGCCTGTTATTTTAGATAAAAAGTCCAATCAATTGAGGTAGAAAAACTGCAAGTTATATGCGGCCCTGATAAGTTCGGTACCTGCCGTTTTATTGGCCTGGGCTGCGAAGTGACCTTTGCAGATGCTTTATCATCCCCCTCCTCCCGCCCCGCTCGGGGGCTGAGTTGACTTAACGTCCAGAATAACTAATAAAAGAGGAAAAGAGAAGGGCCAGGGGTTAGACAAACTCGCTGTCCCCTCTAACGTGATGAGCCGTAGTAAACACCTTTTTGTTTGTCCCTGGCTGGAGTCCCGCTGGGAGGCCGGGATCTGGCCTGGCTTGTGCTGGGGTAGCTGCTCTGAGTGGGATTTCTCAGAGGGACAGCTCTGAATTGGAGGCTGTGTCTAAATCAGTGAAATTAGAACAAAACTGGGACAGGGCTTTGGATATGTCAGTATTGGTCGGTGCTGTCATGCTCGGACCTGTGGAGCAGTCCTGCATATTCCATATATTCCTACACATGGTATAGACGTGTTTTATATTTGTAAAGTGAGGGGGGTTAATATATCATATATGCTTTACACATATACAATGAGTTTTTAAAAATATGCATGTGTGTGCATTTGTGTACATATATATAAATATATTTGTATGCACCATTCTATATAGCTAAGTTCTATACAGTCACAGAATAATAATAATTGTAATAGCAAAACCAGAAAGAATTGATTGGAGATGATTCCTAACTTGCTACAATGGCATTCTCAAGGACATCCCACGCATTCCTGCCTATGGAAGAGGGTCTGGAACTAAATGATGTTTAAGATTCTTTCCAACCCAAACCATTCTGTGATTCTAGGATATGCTATGTGTACACATACAAATACATATTTTTATATATATGTATACCACATGCACACAAATATAATAACAATAATATAATTGATTATATTCCTACAAGAAAGATTTTGCTTGTTTGATTTGGATAAACGTCACTCCTTCTGATGTGGGAAAAAACCCCACCACAGACTTTGAGTCTCTGGAGCTGTAGGATTGCAGAAAAGCATGTTTTAAGATCCGTAGCAGGATAACCCCCTCAGCAGTGGCTGAGGGCATATGGATGAGGCTTTGGAATGCCCAAGGATGGACATTCCCCCACTTCCTGCTGGAAACCCAACAGATCATAATCTTCAACCACTGGTGAAGAATCATCCTGGGGTTGTCCTGTGCAGAGGCAGGAGTTGGACTCAATGATCCTTGTGGATCCCTTCTAACTCAGGATACTCTGTGATTCTGTGACAGTTGTTAGCACTTGGCATGGTCCAAGCACAGACCACCCCAGGCTGAGCCCAGCATCTCCTGGGAAGCTCCTGGGAAGAAGCTTGGATGTGATTGGGGTCTCAGAACATTTGATCATGGCCAGACTCTGCTGGCTGGGCTTAGGGTCAGGCTTCACCACCTACCCAGTAACTGGCCCTGGTTCACCAGTTACCCCGTAGCCATAAGGACAATTCCCATGGCTCAGCCACAGAGCAGGAGCTTGGCAGGACTCCACAGCACACCTGCTTGAGGTCCCCTGTGGGGACACCAGGAACGGCTGCACATGATCCATTACCTGTTCCCAACTCAGAAAGAGCTGCCCAGGAGGGATCATGGCACTGTAAATCCCAAGCTTTTCTGATCCTCTTCATTTTTTCCCCACTGTCCCTTCCCTGAGGCCATCAAAGAAGAGTCTCTTGACAGGCACATCTACTTGGAGATGGGCCAGAATTCAAGGAGGGCTCTTTTTTTCTTTGTCAAAAGAGAGAAAGACCATTTCCAGGTGCCTCCTGCCAAGCAGACCCCAGGCAGGAGACCAGCTGACCCCATCTTACCCATTCCCTGGGCTCTCCATGCTAATCTGAGATTTGTAAAAAAATATTTGGACAGTCGATAAGCGGAGGAATCTCCTGTTTATCAGAGGAGCCTGGGATATTTACAAGTGTAAGAAGTGCAAGGAGGAGTAAGGAAGGGGAGGTCACCTTGGTGGGTGGGAGTTCACTCAGACACAACTTGACAATCAGCAGAAGCTGCTGTTGGACAACAGGTCACTTTCAAAGAGGTGGCCAAGAGGCTCCCACCAAAAGCCCCTCAGGGGTGTCTGCATTCCTGTCTCCTTTAGAGCAGGCTGTGCACCTTTGGGATGTGGGACATGGTCCTTCAGTGTAGGTGTGGACTGTCTCTCCACTCAGCTTGGGGCTGGATGGTTTGGGCTCTGGTGGTTTTGGTGTCAGGGCTTTTCCAAGCAACCAGGTTGGCCATTCCCCCAGCTCCTGCCCCTTCCCAAAATACTGTTTAGGTCTGGTTTGGAGGAATCCAGCTTGTTTCCACCCACCCTTCTTCCACCCATTTCTTGTATCCAGCTGTGGCTCTTGAAAGTTGTCCTCTTGTCCCCCTCCAGCACCACTCCTTGTCATGGCAAAAGGACAGTGTCACCACAAGATGAAAAGCCTTGCTCAAGGGCATCCTATTGCAGAGCCAAGACTGAACTCCAAGCCAAGCCCAGAATTTGCCCAACCTTCCCATCGTGGCCCTCCCGCACATGATCTCAGCTGGTCCTTTGGCTGCTTCCATCTCCACCGTCCTTCAAAGCGTGGAAAACACATCCACGAAGGAAAGGAGTATTCCTGGCTGCTGGCAATGGTGTGTGCCACAGACCTTGGCTTGCTGCAGGCAGAGCAGGGAGTGCTGCAGGGGAGGGACACAATGTTCCCTTTGCCTTGACGTGAAACATTTGGCCTGGGAAGGGCTGCACGGGAAATGTCTCGCCGTGGTGTTTCGCGAAGCCGGGGAAAAAGCAGATTTCTTTGCCTTCTGGAAAGCCAGACTGTAGGGTGAATGTTTCCTCAGCAATAAGTAGGGTCTTTATGTTTTCAGAGGGAAAACTGTTTGGCCCAGGCAGCCAACTGGGTACACAGCCGTTTTCTCCACCATAGATGTGTCAGATAAACCCTAAAACTTCCTGGGATGGCATCGAGCCATTTCTGTGAGGCTGCACAATGATGCTTTTTGCTTGAAACTGTGTTCCTGGCTAAGTGTGGGGAATTTACCTGGTTCCCCACTTCCTGCAGATCCTCAATCACATGGGAGATGCCTTCTGTTAATCCAGAGCAGGGGAGAGCAAGCAGGGAGCCACATTTCCACACCCAACCCAGTGATGGGCACAGCTCACACAGGCACTGTCCTGCTCTCCCTGTGTTTAGATCCCATTAATCTCTAAAAAAAACCCCTGGGTGAATTTTCCTCAAATTCTGTCTGAGAGGAAACAGGAAGAGAAGAGGGAGCAGAGGGGGAAAAGCCAATGAGCAAAACCTGATTTTACAGAAACACCCTTGGCTCCATTAGCTTCTTCCTGATTTTCTGATCCCAGCCTGTGTGCCAAGCTGGTGATGTCCCCACAGACAAAGGAAAGGCTCACTGACAGCTTTCCTTCAGCTACAGAGCTCCCCCATACTTAAATTTGGGCTTTTAAAATTTGCAGTCACTCCCTGCCTATTCCTCTTTTGTTTTCCTCTATTTTTTTTCTTTTTCTGTCACAAACCTGAACCAACTAGCACTTTTAACTGGGCTGTGATCTGACCAGAATCCTTCTGGTGGGTTTTTCCCCTTGAAACTTCAGCTTCTGGAATCATGCAATTCATGGAAACACCTCAACCCTTTCCAAAGAAATAGAAGATGTGACTTTCAGCTCCTCTAACTGCAGCAAAACACTGGTTTAAAGGACCCCAAAGGGCTTGAAGAGTAGGAAGGATTTCCAAACTGCCACTTTTTAACGGGAACAGTTTGGGGATTTGGGAGAAAGTGGCTGGGTAGGGTAAGTCCTGTTTCCCCTGCCACGCTGTTGTAGCTGTCCCTTGAAGCAGAAGGTGAGGCTGTCCTGGGTGGGATTCCAGGGTGTCCATGTCCTTTGCCTCAGCTGCGAGTGCCCCTGAGAGTCCATTTGGGGTTTGTGTATACACCGGATCGTGGCTCTCACCTCTTATCATAACAAATTGTTTTAGGAAACTGCTTCTCTGCTGGGAAAACTGCTCTCAGGCTCTGTTTAGAGCCTGTAAGTGGCCTGGCTGTGTTTGAAGGACAGTTCCTCCTTTGCTGAGTTGCTTCATTGGGCTGAGAAGACACTTCTGCAGGGGGAACTGTTGATATCAAATATCTCTCCAGCTGTAAACAAAACTCCAGTGCTATATTAATGGAAGTCTCTTTCCATCCAGAGAGGGTGAAGGCAGGAGGGGGCTGGAGGGAAGTAGAAGACAACCTCATTGTTTCTCATGCAGGAGGGTCTGACCCAAACCAAGGTAGGGAGGGCTCTTTGTCCCCTTCCACAGGGTGGTTTGTGAAGAGAAATTCATAAATTGGGTGCTGGTTCTGAACTGGATTCAAAATCCTTCCTTTTTCTGTTACCGTTCCTTAAGAGTCCTGATCCATCAGGTTTACGCATTAAAGATGATCTCCCCTATGCAAATAGATTTAATCACAGAATCACAGAATTGTTTGGGTTAGAAGGGACATTAAAGCTCATCCAGTTCCACCCTCTGCCATGGACAGCGACACCTTCCACTATCCCAGGTTGCTCCAAGCCCCATCCAACCTGGCCTGGATCACTTCCAGGGTTGGGCTGCTAAAGAAAAGCCCAAAGGTCTGGATTCAGGAACGGATGCAGTGCCAGGCTGGCAGAGTTGGGGTTTGCAGAGATGGTGGAAAGTCACTAAAAGCCACTCTCCAGGCTCAACTTGGGTTGAGTTGCAAGTGGGTATCTGGTTCTCCTGTTTTGGAAGGTAAAATTCCTCAGACTTTTGGTGAGCCAGAGGTGCTGGAGGTGTGGCAGGGCAAGCTCCAATCTGCTTTTTTGATGCCCCCAGCATTGTCCATAAAGGTGGATCTCAGTGGATGTGAAGGACCCCTCCCAACGACCAAGTGTCACAAAGGGCCACATCCAAGAATTCTTTTTTTCCCTACCAGACCCCTGTGCCCCATTCAGGAGTCACTCCTGGATCCCTGGGGACTGGATGTCCCATTGTGGAAAGTATTTCTGACATGAGCCTACTCAAGGCCTCACCCAAGATTAGGAGGCTGTTGTGCAACACACAAGTGACATTTCCTGCCCTGAGGACTTTGCGGTGCTCATAAACAGTAGATGTGATGGGGAAAAAAAATCTCATTTTACACAGCAAGCTGATGACCAGGATAGGGATGGGATACAATCCATCCTCTCCACTGGTCATTCAGTGAGATTCCATGATCTGCTTTCATGTGAGAAGCTCCTCCATTGACTAAAGGCAGGGTTTTACGAAGAATTAAGTAGAAGGCCATCAGGATTAGTCAACACCAGGGGACCCAGCCCATAAAAAGGACTGAATGATCCCAAGATACAAGATAAGGGCTTGGCAAAGGCACCTGGGGAAGCTGAACACTCAAAGAGGAAGATGAGGCCACTCAGCACACATGAGGCTCCCCCAGCCATGGGCCAACGTCCTTCTCAGCCTGATCAGCAAATCCTTTCCTCAACCCTGTCCCCGTGCTGGCTGTACCTGGCTCTAGGAGAGGGAGTAAATCTTTCCAGCAGAAAGGCCATTACAGAGGTCACCGGATGGACCCATAAATCTCCATTATCAGGCAGCGGCTCCTGTGCCACAGAACGGAAATTATTGCCCTGAGTGCAACTGGGGGAGCCTTTCCTTCCCCCCTCATTGTTCAGGGCCCGCTGGGAGCCGCTCGGGCCATTCGCTGCCTGAATAAACGTTTCCTTTCCCGGCTGCAAAGTACAAGGAATAAGTGTCAGGGGATCTCATAATGCCAGGATTTAGAGTTCCAGCCCTGAGCCAGAAGCCAAGGAAACACTTTGCTGCTTTTTCCTGGGGAGTCTCCTTAATCCCCATTATTAATAACAGTGACAAATTAAACAATTAGTGTATTTGAAGCCCGGTGACCTCCATGCTCAATTTAGCTCAGCCTGATGGTGGATCCCGGTTCCTGTGGGCTGAGCCCTGGGAACATTTTGGTTTCCTGGGTCCTGGACACCCACCCATATCAAACTGCACAGGCTGCAGGTGTTCAGGTGATACTTTCTCATTATTTTGTAGATCTTCAGGGTTTTTCAAGGCAGGGGGGATGTGTGGCCAGAAGGACAGCTCAGAAAGCTCCCCTTGGCAACTTCATCCTGGAGTACAGTGATGCTGGGAAATTATATATATATATAATTGTATATATACAAAATAATGATTATAAAAATACAATTGCTTCTAAAAAGAAATCCAGTCCCTTGTTTCCCGCTTCCTTAGGGCCCAAACACCCTTTGTTCAATAAATGACATGCACCAAGTCCATCTCTAAACCAACATCCAGCAGCGCCCAAGACACCTCCTGTGCCATCCCAAGGCATTCCTTGAACCAGGTGAGGATATCTCTCCTCCAGATGATATCTCCCGAGGTCAAGGAGCTCTCCCTGCTCTGTCAAGGCCACAGTAATGTTTTTAATGAGGTTGCACTCCCCAGGTGTCATCTGACTCAGCACTGGGTGGTGCCCGGAGGGGACACACCCATCTGATAGGGGCTGTGATTAGGGAGGTCCACCCATTGCGTGGAGCCTCGGTGTCCCCTGGGAACAAAGTCTGTCCCTTCCCCGGCTCAAACACCAATGATTCCTGCTGATGAACATTCACAAGGATCACCTTTGCCTGCAGCTGAGAGGGGAAAGTCTCACAAATGTTACTGCCACGGAAGCAGGAGGGGACTTTTGGAAACTTCAACTAGTGAGAGTTTGGATGGGGCTTGGAGCAACCTCGGATAGTTTCAGGTGTCCCTGCCCGTGGCAGGGGGTTGGAATGAGATGAGCTTTAAGGTCTCTTCTTACCCAAACCATTCTGTGATTCTATGGAAGTCCCTAGAGAAAGACATTCCAATCCAAATCCCATGGAAACTGGGAAAAAAACCCAAAACTCAACCCAAAGGCACCAAAGAAATAGGGAAGAATATCAGTCAAATGCAGAGGGAAAAGGAGAGCAGGTCTCAGAGCAGATTTGCACTGGTCTTTGGGATGCCAATGAGAAATGAACACTGAAAATAACGTGGCACTGGAGTTGGTTGCCCCACTCTTGGGAAATAACGCTCAACATTTGGCAGCAAATTATTTATTGCGAGAAGATAGGAGATTCACAGTTTTCTAAACCCAGAAATAGATCCATACTTGACATTTTTTGAGGGATCTTATTCAAGAACTAGTCCAGTTCTTAACATTTCCAAGGGACTCAGGAATTTTCTCCTTTGTCTTCGATTAAAAATTTTATATTTTGATTTCCTGGTGGAAAAAACTCCAAGATAGACTGTACTAATTACTAATTACTATGTAATTAGTCACAGGCACAACTCAAATCACTCAAGTTTTAGCAGTTACCTTTTGATTACCTCCACTCTGCTAAATTCTCCCTGGATTATGTCCACAACTCTGTACTGAATTATTTTCAAAGAAGAAGGGATTTTTTTACAGAAAAATAATTACTGCGAAATACTTTGTCTTTTTCTTTGGAAAATTATAATAAAAAACCTCAACAACTTCTAAGATGAAAAAAAAAAAAAAAAAAAGTGAAATGTTTTCCTTTCTTGAAATTTTTCAGGGAAACTACTTCTTTCCTGACCAGCTGTTCCAATCCCTTCTCTTTTCAAAGGAAGTTTATTTGATCTAGATTTTGGCTGTGAATCAATTGTCATTTTAAGGGGGAAAGTGAGGTTTATGGGATCACTGAATCCATGTGGGCAAAAATCATCTGAAGGGATTCCTATCTTTTTGAAACTACCAGAATTGCTCCAGGGCAGTGAGATTTTCCTAAGGTGCTGGGAAGATACTGGATTCCTACTTTTCTGGCTCCAGAGCTGCTTGGGTACAATAAATTACTGTTCTTTACTATTTCTTCATGTGCACGCGGTGTAATCTCCTGCCATTTTAAGACAGATTTTCTAGGGAGAATTAGGCTTACGTGAATATTTGTCTCTGTTAACTGGCGCCACTTTATTAATTTTTTTTGTCCTTTGGCTGCTTCACAGTTATGCAGTTTCCTGCAGATTTTCCAAAAATAGTCTGGGGAAGAGAGAAAATAAGGCCATGTCTGAACATAACCCTTGCTAGACATCAGAGAATCCGCATGGGATTGAGGCACAACTCAGCAAGAAGTCAAATTTTGTTGGTTTGCTCCTTGGGGAGCAATTGTCTTCCAGCAGGAAGCTGAGATTTTTGTGTAAAAAGCAGGTGGACAAGCCAAAAAGTTCTTGGTTTCTGGAAGGGTTTGTGTGGAACAGGGAGCGAGCTGTGTCTTTCCAAAGGATGATGCAGCTGAGCTGTGTTGTGCTGATCTTTGAACCTCCTGGTGCTGCCACAGCCAGAGGGACTGGACTGGCCCAGCCCAGGGCAATTCACAGAATGACAGAATGGTTTGGGTTGGAAGGGACCTTAGAGTTCATCTCATTCCACTCCTGCCATGGGCAGGCACACCTTCCACCTTCCCAGGGTGCTCCAAGCCCTGTCCAACCTGGCCAGGGATCCAGAGGCAGCCACAGCTCCTCTGGGCACCCTGTGCCAGGGCCTCCCCACCTTCACAGGGAAGAATTTCTTCCTAATGTTTGACCTAACCATGCCCTCTGTCAGTTTAAATGCATTCCCCTTTTTCCTACCACTCCATGCCCAACTGTCCCTCACATCCCAGCTGCAGCTGAGCCCCAGTGAGGATGTGCCAGGAAGGCAGAGGGTGAATGCAGCAAGCCCTGGAGTGTGGCATCAAGCACGATACAGATCACATAGATTTCTGTCAAGAGCTGAGCCTCTAACACACACAAATTCCCAACAATCAGCTGTCAGCCTGAGCTGGGGTTTGAATCCCAGAGCCATGGAACGTTTGGGAGGGAAGGGACCCTAAAGACCATCCATTTCCCACCCACTGCCAAAGGCAGGGAACCTTCATGTTGTAGGATTCCTGTAAGTCAGGAGATGTTTTCTTGCGGAGAATGGGGTGAAGGCACACGAACCTCCCCTTGGCTCTCTGCAGCCATTCCCCCCAGCAGAGGGGATGGGTGAGGAGCATTCCCATGGGGAGCAGGGCACAAGGAATGGTTTTCCCTGCCCAGCTGAGATGCAGCTGCCTGTCCTCTGGGCAGTTGTGCTCTGTGGGGTCTGTGTTTATCTGTGGTCTCAGGAATCTGCCTTGAGTGTAACCAGGGTTGCTCGCCTGCCCTGATCTGCTTGCCCTGGCTGTGGCCAGTCTCGAAAATTGGATAATGTCAGAGCAGAAGGGAAAGGTTTCTATTTCTGTCTCCTGGTATCCATGTCCAGGCACATCCCTGCTGCCACAGAAGTCCTGCAGCCATGGCAGGGAAAGGAGTCCCTCTTCCCAATAATCTGTAGAGGGGGAGCTTCCTTGAGGAAGGAAGTGCTGTTTCTTGCAACCTATAAAATCTGAATATTTGTGATTTCTTGAAATGTCCCTTCTGGGCTAAACTGAGAAGCAATTAAAGGTTTGGCCACCTAATTAACTGAGTCTTTTCCCTTCTCTCCCATCCTGGCAGCAGAATTTTTTGATGATTACTCCGAGGGGCGAGAATGTGTCAACTGCGGGGCCATGTCCACCCCGCTGTGGAGGAGGGACGGCACGGGGCACTACCTCTGCAACGCCTGCGGGCTCTACCACAAGATGAACGGCATCAACCGGCCCCTGTTCAAACCCCAGAGGAGGCTGGTAAGTCCAGATCACACACGAGGGGTGAGGAGGAGGCAAAGAAATCTCGGCCAGCTGGACATGCCAGGGGTGTTTCAACTCCATCTGCCCAGCCCAGGTCCAGACTTTCGAAGCAAGCCAGATTTTCTCATGCTTGGGACACTTTGTACTACCCAGAGAAGTTCTCCAGACACTCAGCCAGGCAGAGAGAAGGGGCTGTAGGACACAGGGTGATTTTGGGATTTGTGATGTTGGGTCAGCAAAAGCCAGTCTTTGCTTTAGTACCACTGCAGGTATATTTGGAGGAATAGCAACTCTTTCCAGTCCCAGCATCTTCCAGTCCATCTTCTCTTACCCTCAGGGGTCCCTGCAGGGTGAGCTCCTCACTTCATGGTAACTTTTCTGGATACTTTTTCTGGATATTGTGCTCCCAGATCCATGGGGTGAGGTGAAGCCCCCATTGTAGGGCAGGTCAGAGCATCCCAAAGCCTGTGGGGTCAGGGTGGGGTATGCACAAGGAACCTGGGAGACAGGAACAGGATTGTTCAGTCTGGAAAAGAGAAAGCTTTGTTTTGACCTAATTGCACATCTCCTGAGGGAAGCCTATAGGAATGTTGGAGAGAGACTATTTACAAGGATGACAGGACAAGGGGGAATGGCTTCAAACTGACAGAGGAGGTTTAGATGGGATACTAGGAAGAAATTCTTCCCTGTGAGGGTGCTGAGACCACTGCACAGGTTGGCCAGAGAAGCTGTGGCTGCCCCTGGATCCCTGGAAGTGTCCAAGGCCAGGTTGGATGGGGCTTGGAGTAACCTGGGACAGTGGGAGGTGTCCCTGCCCACGGCAGGGGATGAAACTGGATGATCTTCAAGGTCCCTCCCAAGCCATTCCATAATTCTGTGAGCTCAGTGTTGATAATCTGCTGCTCCCTGCATGTTTTGGTGAGGGGTTTTGGGAAGGTCTCTGTGTTCCCAATGACATGAGTCCATCACAACAGGCTGAGAAAGTTGGGACTGTCCAGCCTGGAGAAGAGAAGGTCTGGTGGAGACCTCACAGCCCCCTCCAGTATCTGATGGGTCCTACAGAGAAGCTGTGAAAGGAGCAATGGGTAATTTAGAGGGAAAATTTAGGTTAGATATTAGGAAGATTTTTTTACTGTGAGGGTGGTGAGACTCTGGAATAGGTTACCCAGGGAGGCTGTGGATGCTCCAACCCTGAGAGTGTTCAGAGCCAGGCTGGATAAGGCCTTGAGCAGCCTGCTCTAGTGAAGGTGTCCCTGCCCATGGCAGGAGAGTGGGACTAGATGAGCGTTAAGACCCCTTCTAACCCCTTAAAATTCCATGACCCTACAACATTCTATGATTCCGTAACATTCCATGATCCCAAGCTAAAAGCAGCCGCCAGAAAGCCAGGTTTCCACACTCCTTGGACTTCCACGAGGCTCCATCCCCACCCTGCCCTGCCCTTTGCATCGCTCAGCCCTGCCTGAGCGACAGAAGCGGCGCCGGCAGCCGGGGCGCTGCCCGCAGCCACAGGCACCGAGCGCCCTCTCGTGAATCGCCTTTCCAGGCACGACCGATCCAGGCGGGATCTCACCCCGGACCTTCCCTCTCTCATTTACTGGTCTCTAAGGCCTGAGCTTTGAAGGATGATGGGAAGAGTCAGGCAGGTGTGGAGGATGTGGCTTTTCCTTCCTCCACCTCCCGGCTCAAAACTTGTATTTTATACGGCGTCAAGCCCGTTGCTTTCTCCTGTCGCCTTCTGAGCTGGACTAAACCAGTTCACCCAGAAAAGGAACTTTTGCACTAATTCATTAGTGAGACTTCCTATTAATTATCCCGCTTTATCAAGAGGAGGAAAATGCTTCTGGGAGCTTCTTTTTTTTTTTAATCTTCCCCTTGAGCTCTATGAGCAACACAGCACAAAGCCAGCAAGGAATATGTAACATTTATGGTACTGATAACATTTTCTTTGGATAGCCACAATGCCTGGAAGGGCTTGGGAGCTGGAAAAGGCAGGATGGTCTGAGATCCAGAGATGTGCAGGGGGTCTCTAAGCCACCACTAGAGCTGCTGGAGGTCTGGGGGGTCTGTTCAGGTGATGGGGGGTTCTGGAGAAAGGGGGGGCCCTTCTGACCCTCCACAACTCCCTGACAGGAGGGGGCAGCCGGGTGGGAGTTGGGCTCTGCTATCAGGAAATAGGGACAGCAGGAGAGGACAGGACCTCAAGCTGTGCCAGGAGAGGTTCATGTTGGACATCAAGAAGAATTTCTTCACTGAAACAGTGGTCAGGCATTGGAAGAGGCTGCCCAGGGAAGTTTGGAGTCCCCATCTCTGGAAGTATCCTAGAAACAATTGGACGTGGCACTCCAGTGGCTCAGGTTGTTTAGCCTGGAGAAAAGGAGACTCAGAGGTGACCATATCACTCTCTACAACTCCCTGAAAGGTGGTTTAGCCAGGTGGGGGTCAGTCCCTTTCTCCAGGCAGCAACTGACAGAACCAGAGGGCACAGTCTAAAACTGTGCCAAGGGAAATTTAGGCTGGATATTAGGAAAAAGTTTTTATGGAAAGGGTGATCAAGTACTGGAATGGTCTGCCCGGGGAGGTGGTGGAGTCACCACCCCTGGATGTGTTTAAAACAAGACTGGATGTGGCACTCAGTGCCATGGTCTAGTTGAGGTGTTAGGGAATGGGTTGGACTCGGTCATCCTGGAGGTCTCTTCCAACCTGGGGATTCTGTGATTCATGCTCTGGTCTGGCTGATGAGGTGGTGATCTGTCACAGGTTGGACTCGATGATCTTGGAGGTCTTTTCCAACCTTAATGATTCTATTTCATGTCTCTGGTGCCATCTGAGATGGCACAGGAGAGCTGAGACCTCCTGGAGTCAGTGCAAAGGCAAGAGGGGCAGAAAGAGGCAGCTGCAAAGGGGCGAAAAGAGAAAAAGACAGAGAAATAAAAGAGGGAGCCCTGAGGCGTGGTGGAGCGAGCTGGCTGGGATGTGGGGTGCTGCAGGGCTGACGTGTCCCCTTGCTCTGCTGTCCCCACAGTCAGCATCCCGCCGTGTTGGACTCTCCTGTGCCAACTGCCACACGACCACCACCACGCTCTGGCGCAGGAACGCCGAGGGAGAGCCCGTCTGCAACGCCTGCGGGCTCTACATGAAGCTCCACGGGGTAAATCCTTGCTCTGGGAGGGTGTTCATGGCACCAGGCTGGGGGCTGGGTTCTTTACATACCTCTGTGATCTCCTGGAGCTGTTTTTCCTGCTGTCCTTTCAGGTTTGGTCTCCCTCAAGGTCACGTCATGTTTATATCTGCAAGCAGGTGTGCACATTGGGTATTTCTCACTTACTATTTAGGTCCCTTTTTGCAAATAAGTCTTAACACCTAATGAAACCAGGCCCAGATTCTTCCCACGTAAATTCAGGCACTTTCGATAAAAAGCCAAGTCAGAAGCACAAACAGATGAGCTGTAGTTCCCTTCTGGCCCTAAAACACTCAGTACCATGGTGGGATCTGCCTCCTTATTCCCATTTGGATGCACATCTTGAATCACTCTTGACCAGGGAATTTGGGCTCCATCTTGTTGCTGCTTTCAATTAAACCAGCTCGATCACAAGTTAGAACTGGAATTATGTTCTCTTAGATGACCTTAAGGACATTCAGAAATCAATGTGCTTTTCTGTTTGCATCCACAGGTCCCAAGGCCTTTAGCCATGAGAAAAGAGGGAATTCAGACGAGGAAACGCAAGCCTAAGAACCTTAACAAAACAAAGGCACCAGCAGGTAAGCATTGAATGAAGGAATTTATTTTATTATGCGTATTTGTGTGTGCACTTGTATTTCTGACCACAGTGGCCTCAAAGTAGAGATCCAATGACTAAACAGGCCAATTTTTTTAAAAATGGGGGATGTCTAAATACCTGAATACCCTTCCAACTATTTTTAAACAAGTTTTTACCACATGTGGTGTATCTAGCAAAACCAGCACACCATACTAACTTTTTGGGTGAGTGGGCACAGCTCTGTGCTGAAAGGTCTTTGGAAAGAGCCTGTTTCACCCTCTGGTTTCTCTCAGGCCCATCCAGCAGCGAGAGTCTTACCCCGACCACCAGCTCCACCAGCAGCAGCAGCAGCAGCACCACGACCACCGAGGAAATGCGCCCCATCAAAACAGAACCCGGGCTCTCATCTCACTATGGGCACCCCAGCCCCGTTTCTCAGGTATGGAGGGGAGGTGCTGGCAGAGGGAAAAAAAGATGGAAATAGGATGGTAGACATGGGGAGAACACCCTCAAAACTTTACTTAGGTACTTACAGATATGAACCTGAAGGGAGGCTGCAGGAAAAGATGGAGGGAGACTATTTACAAGGGTCTGGAGTGATAGAACTAAGGGGAATGCCTTCAAACTGAAAGAGAGCAGGGATAGATGGGATATTGGGAAGCAATTCTTCCCTGTGAGGTGGGAGAGGCCTTGACACAGGGTGCCCAGAGAAGCTGTAGCTGCCTCTGCATGCCTGGAAGTATCCGAGGTCAGGCTGGACAGGCTTGGAGCAACCAGGGCTAGTGGAAGGTGTCTGTGCTCCAGCAGGGGTGGGAACAACATCATCTTTAAGGTCTCTTCAAACCCAAATTGTTCTGTGTTTCTAGAATTAGAAAGAAAGGTAGGAGAGAGCCTGCCCAAAGTATTGAGTTTGGCTGCAATCTCCTGCCCTGCAGCAAATCCAGACACTTTTTTACAACAGCACCAGCCCACACTAAAGGGATTCATATGGTCCTCTAAGGTTTGAAGCTTTTTTTTCCCAACATTCCCTCTTTTTCCATAGGCATTCTCAGTCTCTGCCATGTCTGGACATGGATCCACCATTCACCCTGCGATCTCAGCTCTGAAGCTTTCCCCCAGGCTTACCAGTCAGCCATGAGCCAGTCTCCCCAAACCAGCTCCAAACAGGACTCCTGGAACAGCCTGGTGCTGGCTGAGAACCACGGGGACATCATAACTGCATAACCTGGGCCTTTCCCTGTGAACTCCAGGCTGATCCGCTTGAGAGATGAGAAGATGCCATGTAATCATCAAGTCAATGTTGTCTCCACCTCTCCTGATCTCCTGCCTTCTCTCCCCTTGTGAGATGTTCCAGCAAAGAGGTAAAGAGAACTTATCCAAGGTGTAGGGGAGCTCTTATGAAATGAACAGAAGACTCAAATCTCAGAGTAACTCATGGATTTGAAGGCTTTTTCCCCACTTTAAATGAGCCTCTCTATTTGACTGTCACCACTAACTATGAAACAGCCAGAAACACAGAGATGGACACAATTCTTGAGTTTTATTTAACAATATCTGGCATTTTAAGACTTAGACAATGGTGGAGCAGAGACACTTCTTCTGTCACCACCCATTCTTTTCCCAAACATAAGAAAATGCCATTGTCTTCTCATTCAGTGATCTTCCACCAAATGGAGCCAGTTCCACGACAGTTTGCTGAACAGACTTCACTAGAGATTCTTTTGCTTTAGTGGAATTGATATGATGTAGAGAAAAAAAGAGACATCCCCCTTCCTCCTCAGCTCACACATGTAAAGCATTGTCTTCATTTTCCTAGATGGTCTGGAAAGCTCATGAATGTCTGTATTTAATAGTAATCTCCTTTCCTATTTATCACTATGAAATCATGGGACTGTTTCCAAAAGGTTGTTGGCTGAGTCTGGAGTAGGTCTATCCAAAGTCAAAGGGGGATTTTGGAAGAAAGAACCTTCTGGAAGAAGGTAGATGAGAGCCATGCTGGTCATCAAATCCTGGAGGAAATGGCTGGGCTCTTCCCTGATGGATAGCGACAAGCTAGGCTTAGAGATGATTCAAGAGCACAGCAAGTGAAAGATGCTCTTCTAACACTGCTGTGCCATTGCTTTTCAGACAGATAATTTAATTATTTTGCCTATTTTTATGTTGGTTTGGATGCCACTGATGAAATCTGTCACTGTGAGTGCCCACTTTCCCCCTAACATCTGGCTCGTGACCATTTCCCACATCTAATCCTTTAGGATTTCACTTTTTGCAACAAGCAGTGGCTTCAGCCCCTACTGGATGTGGCAGGGGCTGTTTTTATCAAGCATGTGCACAGACTTGCTTGCCTGCAAGAGAAGCACAACTCCACTAAACAAGACTCGACTGTTTGCTTGCCCATTGACTCATTCCCTTTCCCCAAAGGGATCAGTCCTGCCTAATCCAGCCCTGACTGCTCAGCCTCTGGTTTAACAAACTCAATCTCCAGCACAGCAGACGCCACAGCTCCCCTGGGCAGTCCAAGTGCTTCACCACATTGCTTCCCATGATGTTTGCATCAACATTTCCAAGGAAGGACAGCTTTGCCTGTCCACACAGAGAGTTCCTGGGAGACCTCACCCTGCAAGATTCTTCACTCTTGTTTCTGTCTGCTCCCAAGCTCTGTTACCCTTCTTGCCTTCCCAGCTCCTGTCTTTTCCTTCCCGCATCCAGAACTTGAGTACAGGACTGCCAAGTGAAAAATCTCTAAGGGTGATTGTGCCACCCTCCCAAATGTGCCACCCTCTGTCTCCCACTGTTTAACACTCCCAGAAGGAGCATTCCTCCACACAAACTAAGGCACATGGCTTGGTGAGGAGAGCCATGGACAGGTTTGAAGCAAAAAAATGACATTGTGTTGTCTTTGTTTGAACTCACCCTTTTTCCTCCCGGTGGTGTAAAAGCTTCTCTAAGGAGAAGGATTCAACTGGACTGGTTGTGACTGGACAGTCCTGGACCCTCCTGCATTCCCTGTTCTCTCCATAGCTCAGATTTGCAGGGTTTTGGAGGGGTGGCAGAGCCTCCACACTCCCTGGAGAAAAACACCATGGCAATGATGCCATGGGAACAGCTGGGTGGTGTTTGCACCAGTTCCCACTCTGTCTTGTGGAGCTAATGCAGTGTTTAGCTGTGTTAGTGCTAATTACAGATGAGGGAAAGACATTCATGAAACATGAATGAAAAGAAATTAAATTCTGTGGTTTTGTACAGACCTGCTAGGCTTTAGAGAAGAGGCCAGAAATAGCACTGAAAATATGAATTTAAGGCGAAAACACAAAGGTGTTTTTCCATTGGCAGGAAGATCGTTAGCCAAACTCCTCCTTGAAGTAAATCCCTTTGTTAATGGCAGCCGAGCTTTCCTGGGATCTGGCTGTGAATTCTTGGCCACAGCACAGCAGCCGACCCCACAAAATGCCATGTGGCTCATGCCAACTTTTGAAATATCCAGAACTACCCTGGAAAGCCCAAGAGAGAGAGGAGTCTCCTGGAGAGAATTAAAAGTCTGGACCAACCACACCTCCATTTCTCTTTCCATTTGGAGGCTCACAGTGGTTCTGTCTACCTTCCCTTCCCTATTGCTGTGCTCCTCCTCCTTCCCTCAAAGCCAAATTCCCTGGTGGAATTTTTCTCCTGCCCTTAAGACCCACTCAGAGTTGCCAGAAAGAACTCTGCTTATAATTCCAGGGGGAAAAAAATCCTTGTAGGACTTATCTGCCTCATGTCCCCTTGGCAGAGATTTATAAACTGGATTTTAGCCTTCCTCAAAGCCTGAAAAACAATTCTTGAAACAGAGTGAGGAGCATTTACAAGTCCCTGGTAAGAGAACAAGACATCTGCTTTCATAAGGTGAAGCTCTGGGGGCCATGAGGACAGCTATAGGGGTAGAGGACAACATTTTAGGGGTAGAAATTAGCTCTTTTGTCCCCCTTTCTGCACCAGAAGCAGAAGTTTGGATACACCAGGTTCTTTTCAATCACCCAAAACTGTTGTAGACCTGCAGCTTGGCCCAAGAGATTTTGTCTTTTTCGGGCCAGTGCTGATATCGGGATGGTGAGACTGACCTCAGATACAGCATCACCACTTCAGGTGGGGTACAAACACAACATAATTGTAGGGTCCCCTTCTCCAGAGCTTCTAATGATCAAATTACACAATAATTTAACTCAGAAGGGACAAGATCAGGTCTCTCAAGGCCCTGTTCAGGCAACTTTTGAATATTGCCAAGGATGGAAATCCCACCACCTCTCTGGGTTTCTGTTCCAGTGTTTGACCACCCTCATGGTGGAAACGTTTTTCCAAGATCACTGGCAAATTAATTGCTCACATTTGGGGATTCCCATGTAAGGAGTCATTGTGGGAGGCTGAACGTGGTCAGGAATCACTCAGAGCCACGTCCTGCAGGTGGAGCTGGAATGGCCAATGCAGGATGGCAAACTCCAGAAGTGAAGACCAAGGGATACTCACAGGACAAGAGGATTAAAGTGCCACCACCTTCAGGACACTCAGCTCCTTCCAGTAAGAGGAGCCAGTTACAAAATTCCAGGTTCCACCTGAGCTCTGCTTTCCTGCCTGATGGGGGAGGCAGTTAGAGCCTGCTTTGGGAATGAATTAGATAAATTATTAGTGACCATTAAGGCAAAGTAATTATTTGCTTTATTATTGCATTTATTGCTGGAGAATCTAGTGAGATCCATACCAGGTCCTACACAAATATAGGACTGAGAACTATCCCTTCCCTGAGGAGCAAGAGGGAAGGGCCCACTCCTGCAAAGCACCTCAGCACACTTAAAAGTGCATTTGTGGGATTTGCTCCCTTGAGATCACTCCTAATCAGGAAAATTTGGTGCTGAAGTGTTTACAGCACAAGTTTGGTTGTGTCAAACCAAACCTTGACACTGGCCCTGTGGCCACCAAAGTGAAATGGGCAGGTGAGAACCAGGACAGGGAGCCAAGAAAGGTCATTTAACTACTTCTAAATGTCTTTGCTCTTTGTGGAAGTGCAGTATCTTGATTCACTTCAGTTATTCTTTGTAAATTGATCAGACAAGATCCACAGATGACTTGCAATCTTATGGGCTTGGATGGAGAGGGTGCAATCAGGAGGAGCTCAGGAATATTGCAAGGGAGCTTTAAAACCAATCAACAACTCTCAATGTAACATTAAAGCTGTGACTATGTCAGGGGTGGTGTTTTGTTTTGCCTTTTTATTTCTCCCCATGTATAAAGTTTGAAGCTTCCCAGGTCATCTGGGAAGGTCTCATGGAAACAGACACTTACTTGTAAGGGGGAGAGGGAAACCAACCAACTGAACAAGCTGTAATTATTTAAAGATGTAAAAAAATATCTATTATGAAGTAGTATGGCTACCAATCCACGTAACTTCTACACCTTTAGAACTAATGGAAATAAAACAATGAAAATAAACCAGAAGGTTTCTGCTTGATTCTGTCTACCCTCGTAGATTTCTTGGAGAGGGTGGGGGGTAAATGATGAAATACTGAAAACATGAAATACACCTGGAGAAGAAATGGTGAAGTGGGTCCTGTCCCAGAGAGTTCACAATGAAAGAATTAGAGGGAATTTTAAGTCAGAAAATATGAGATCAGGTTCTCAGAGCCCTGTTCAGTCAAATTTTCATCCCAAGATGAAAATCCCACTGCCTCTCTGGGTTCCTGTTCAGTGTCTGGCCACTTTCATGGTGGAAATGTTTTTCCAAATCATAGAATGTTAAGGGGTTGGAGTGACCTTAAAGCTCTCCAGTCCCACCCCCTGCCATGGGCAAGGACACCTTCCTCTAGACCAGGCTGCTCAAGGCCCTGTTGAACTGGCCTTTGACACTTCCAGGAATTGGGCAGCCACAACCACCTTGGGCAACCTGCTCCAGTGTCTCACCACCCTCAAAGTTAATAATTTCTTCCTAATATCTAATCTAAATCTCCCCTCCTTCAACTTATACCCATTACTCCTTGTCCTATATAAAATTCCTATATAATAAAAATTAGATTATTAATGAGAACCAAATCTTTGGTAAATTAATTGCCTAAACCGGGGAATTCCCAAGCAATGAGTTACTGCAGGAGAGTCAATGGGCTCCAAGCCCAGAGCCCCCTCCTACACGTAGGATTTGGGGTGGCCAATACAGGATGGAAAACTCAGAGGTGACAGACCCAGCTTGGAGCAACTCCAAGGCTGGACAGGGCTTGGATCCACGTGGGCTAGTAGAAGGTGTCCCTGCCCATGGTGGAGAGGTGGAACTGGATGATCTCTAAGGTGCCTCCAATCCAAACAGTCTGTGACTACGATTTTAATAGAAATGAAGAAAAGCCCCAGTATGGCAACACCCAGAACACGGCAGAGGGGGAAAAGCTATTGGGGGCGCTTAAAAATGTCATGCCTTAGCTTTTTGGTCTCCTCACTAAGTTTTGCTCACAGGCCTTGTTCAGCCTGAACGCTTTCCACTCGCTGACAACACCCTCGAGGGGAAATCAGGCTGCAGCAAGGGCTGCGCTCAGCCTCCACTCTGCAGGGCCACCGCCCTCCTTCAAGCACCCAATCGCCCTGCCAGGTACCGCCCAGCTTCCTTCCCAGTCCAACCAGTTTACAGACCGGTACAGCTGGTGGGGCGAGTGAGGCCAGCACCTGGAACCCGCCCATCCCTGCCCCAGGAGCCAACTGGGGAGCTCCCCTGCTATTGGAGGGGAGGATCTTCCTCTTATGTAAAAGGGGTGGGTGGAAGGGGTTTGGCTGTAGGAGGTCCTGTTGAGGGTGGGTAGCGGTGCTGGGGGCCGAGGAAGGGCTGTGAGGAGTAGAGGGAGGCAATGAAGTGGGGGGAAGGCTGCCCAGCCTGCTTCCCGGATGGATGCACAGGGTGGGCCTGGGGAGAGCAGTAGATGAGAGCTGGATGCAGGAGTGTGGGGCTTGGGGGAAAAGCAGTGGGTGCTTTCACTGCACTGGGGCAATGTAGGAGAGAATGGGGAGGGGAACTCAGTGCCTGTTTTCTTAGGATAGCTGAAAATTGGTGCTTGGCTGAGTGTGAGAGGATGGAGAGCTCTGCACCCCCTGACAGCCTGTGGAGGGTCAGAGCTGTGCCTTGAAGCCCCTGCAGGAGCCTTGCCCAGGGGTGTAAGGTCACAGGGGGCCTCCCTGCAGCCCTGGGTGCAGGCAGAGCTGGAGTGAGCTGCATGAGCCTTGTCCCTGCTCTGCTGTGGCTGCTGGGCTTTTGTCTGGGCTCAAGGACTGGGAATGGGCCCATACATGGGGAGGATTTTCCAGGAGGCCCGGCTCCCTGCCCCAGACCTGCAGAGGTACTGGCTCAGGTGGTCATGCTCATGGTGAGATGGGTGTAATGCCTTGCAGAGGGCTGAGGATGGTTTTCCTCCACTTCCTCCTTGGAAGGGGACTTGGAGGCTGAAATGGGTCTAGAGTAAAAATGTTAAATAAGGAGTTACATGGAGATAAGAGAATCAGGTACATGGAATAAGGATGGCAGGTGCTGGTGGTTCTGATGTTCTGGGGAACAGGGCAGCCTTCCCTCTTGAGGAGTGTTCCTTTGCTGTCAGACAGGCTACAGCTGGGGCAGAGTGAGTGTTTATACCTTACAGAGCTCCCAGCACTTCCAGGCTCTCACAAGGAGCCCATGGAGAACTGACTCAGCAGCAGTCAGAGCTCTGCAGGTGATGAACTTCCCTGAAATGGGAGCTCTGAGTTGTATGAGCTGTGCTGGGCTCAGTCCATGCTGCCTGACATGAAGCCAGTGCCTGGATAGGGCAGGCTCCTTGGATGTTCTGTGCCCAGCTGTTTCCAGGGATCCAAACTGCTGCTGATGCCTTTGGCAGCAGGAGCAATTCTTAAGCTGTCTCTTGATCAACATAATATGCAGATTTTTTGGATAAAACTGGATAAGGCCTGTGAATAATCACCGCATGCCCTTGAAGGCAGAGGACTAAAGCTCAGTCTTTTACCCTTGCTAAAAATGGTTTTGATGACCACTTGCTATCTGTACCTGGATCTAAGACATTAAATTAATGTTCCCTAACATGTTTTCCTCTTGAGCCCTTCCCAAAGGGATTTGGTTTGTGCTGCAGCACAGAAATGGCTCACATGAGGTGGGAATGGCTCTTCCCAGGATTGCTGTTGATTTTCTCCTCAAGCTGTCTCAGAGCTGTGCCAGGTGCCTCAGAGCCCTGTACTGAGTGCTGTGGAGCTTGAAGCTCAGCCTCTGATCAGTGCTGGACTCTGGGATTAGTCTGCAGGGAGAAGGCACTGTGGGATGAAAGCCAGACTGAGCTTTCCTTGTACACCCACAGCCAGCAGAAGTCCTCAGAAGAACTGCAAGTGACTGAGGCTTCGTGCCAGAAATAACTCCTTATGTATTGGTGTGACTTCCTGGAAGGAGCTGCAGGAAGGTGCTGCTTCATCTCCCCCTCATCCAGAGCCTTCTGCTCTCAGATGCTGTTGGCAGAGTGTAGGAATGCTCCCCAACTGGTTCCATGCCATTGCAATCAGTGGGGCAAGCAGTGGGTAAAGCAAGGGGTGGAGGTGTTCTAATTCCAGTGCTGATCTTTCCATGGGAGCAGCAGTTCCCATGGTGTGTTGGGAAAAAGATGGGTCACCAGCCTGTGCTGGTTCTGGGTCACTAATCATAAAATCACAGAATGGAATGGGCTGAAGGGACATTAAAGGTCATCTAATTTCAGCCCTCCTGATGTGGACAGGGAAACCTTCCACTAACACAGGAAAAAAAGGACTTTGGAAGATTCCTCAGGTCAAATTACTGCTTGTAGTGTGAAAACTGCCATTGGAGTATGTTGTTCAGGGCTGTGTTGGATTAAATTATATATATCCTCTAGGATGGAAACTCCTCCACCTCCCTGGTCCTGTGGTCCTATTTATCTTCATGGGCTTTGCCATAGAAACTTGAGGAGGAAAAGTAGGAGAATGTTTTGTGTATTTCTGAGTTTCAGCTTCCCTTCAAGTCTAGGGCAGGGTGTGACAAGGAGCTGCTAATCCCTCCACAGCTGCTGGAGATGCCAGAGGGCCCATCAGTGAGGAAGTTCCAGCTGCTGACGTCCCCTTTTGTGGGACAAGTGGTGGCCAAGGTGGGGGGAAGCAGCCAGAAGCTCAATGTGAATGACCTGAATGCCCTGAGGCTCCAGGACTCCCAGGTGAGCTGTGCTACAGTTGAATTTACAGATCCATGACAAGTCTGAGGCAAGTCACACACCTGGGTGACAGAAGGTGCCAAACCTGTGAATGTTCCCCTGAGGGTTTCACCTGGCTGTGTGGAGGTGTCTGTGCTGTGGGTACTTGTAAGAAGTCACACTGGGTCAGTCCTGCTGGGGCTTCACTGGCCTGACACCCCCAGATGTTGATTTGGACCTGACTGGCCAAACCCTGGTGCAGCCTCACCTCTGATTAAAGGTGGGGAGCAAAATGAAAAGCACGAAATGCACCCAGCACAAAGTGGGAGGATGAATCAGAAGCAGTGATGACAAATTTCAAACCCCTGAGTGTGTGTCCTGGTGGGCCTGATTGAAGCCCCTGGGAGAGATTCAGAATTGAGTGGCATCTGAACATTTTGTGCTTCAGGCAGGCAAAGAAAAGAATCTGCAAGGATGACCCCAGCTCTGATGGGACTAGCTTGGATGCTGATAAATCCCATGTTCAGGGTGGGCTGATGTGCCCTCTAATAGAGGTTGTAGAAAATAAGTCACTTATATGGAAACAGCCAGAGGTTTTATCCCTGGAAGTGTTCAAAGTCAGCGTGGATGAGGACTGACCAACCTGGTCTAGTGGAGGTTGTCCTTGCCCATGGCTGGGGGCTTGGAACAAGATGAGCTTTAAGGTCTGTTCTAACCCAAATCTTTCTAGAATGCTGTGATCCTTTATGGATCATCAGCACATCCCACCTCTTTTCTCAGGTTCATGGGAAGAACTTGTACCTGGAATTTGTGGCAGCTGAAGGTCTCTTTGCACCAACTGCAAAAGAGACAGCTCTGCAAAGAGAGGCTGCTTGTGGGGCACACTGTCCTGCCCAGGGACAGCAAGGACAGGTTGGTGCTCCACATCCCCATTCCCAGGATGAGGAGCTGCAGGAACCCCAGCACTCAAGATCTGGAGCCCCAGAGGCAGCAGAGGGTCGGGGCAATTGGCTGCGCATCCACTTCGGCATGTTCGGCAGCTCCGGGCAAACGAATTCTCGAGGGCAAGCAGAGCCAATAAAAGGGGGGACTGGAAGGACCCTGTGCCCAGGTATTTCCTCTTCTCTTTTGTCCCAAACCAAATCTGTGTGGGAATGCTCTTAGCCTTGTTTTTCTCTGATAATTTTTAAGGCATGAGTGAATGTGGGGTGTGTTCAAGCAGAGAATCTACAGAGGAATTGTAGGTTGCAATTGCCTGGGGCTTATAGTACCAGCTCTGCTAAGATTTTTGTCTTGAAGAGAGAAGTTTTAGGATGCTAGGCTGAATCATGCCCTGAAAATGCTGTTTCTTCCAATTATGTCTTAAAAAAAGCCTTGGATAAATAGCAAATGTTTCATACGCCTGGAATCACATGTTGGAGTGATGCTGTTGAAGGCAGCAGTGAATTGAAAACATGACTATGGTCTGTGTCCTAAATCCCACTGAAGTTGTACAGAACAAGGGAGAAAGCTTCCCAGAGAAGAAGCTGTGGCTGCCCTGGATCCCTGGAAGTGTCCAAGGCCAGGTTGGACAGGGCTTGGAGCAGCCTGGGGTAGGGGAAGATGTCCCTGCCCATGGCAGAGGGTGGCCCAAGATGATCTTTGGGTTCTTTTCCAACCCACACCATTCTATGATTTTTTTAAAGGATTACTTATATTTCTATACAAGTATTTTTAGACACAGTTTTTTGTGCTACTTTTAACATCCATTTGTCTGATTTGTGAACTGTCCTGCTGGAGGCTTGGTCATCCAGGGTCACAGGACAGCAGAAGGAAAAACTCTCCACCAGTTGTGTGGGTTCAACACCGAGCTTCATGGCTGCAGTCATTAAAGATGCCACCTTGCCTTGGACAGTGGCCAGCTGCAGAGTATAACAATAGTCCAGAGATGTTTCTGATGAGAGACTCCATCTTCCCTGCCTCTCCCAGGCTGATTCTGCACTTCGAGAGCGGAGGCTTCCTTGTTTTCTACAACTGCCGGATGCACTGGTGCTCCTCTCCGAGGGCTGATCCTGCTTCTGACATCCTGTCTGTGGAATTCCACCGTGGCCGGGCGCTGCGTGCCCTCTGTGCACCCAATCCTGTCTGCTACACCCTCCTAGACCAAAGATATTTTTCAGGGCTGGGTGAGTTCCAGGGAATAGGGGCAGAAGGAGAAACAGAGGAAGGTGGGTGGGATGTGTACAGATGCATAAGTGCATGTTTGGGCAGTTTTCTCTGTAGTCTAAGAGCTTCTGGTTGATCCAGCTGAAGGCCTGTGGTTGTCTTCAAGGTCTGTAACAACAGTAGAGGGAACACAACCTCTTCCAGTCCAATCCTAGCTCTGAGTCTACTCTTTGGATGCTGCCTCTGCTACAGGGAATGGTGTTGCTGGCTGTGATCCTTGAGGCAGAAATCACAGTTGGAGCCAGCAGCCTGCATTACATTGATCAGAAATATATTTACTGTCTCCTTGTTTCTGACCCCTTCCAGGGAACATCATCAAGAATGAGATCTTGTACCTGGCCAGGATCCACCCGTTAACACCAGGCTCCCTCCTGGCTCTCTCAGATCTGGAGCGCCTGCTGGACTGCGCCATTCAGTTCAGCTCTGAGTGGCTGCACAACAAACTGCGTGGCCAAGGGCTGCACCCCCAGGTGTACCAGAAGGAGCAGTGTCCCCTGGGGCATCCCCTGATGAAGGGCACTTTTGGACCCTTGGGTGGCTTCAAGAGACTTACATGGTGGTGCCCTCGGTGCCAGCCTGCGGTGCTGCCAGGGGATGGGGACCCTTCCCCAGTCACTGAGTGACCTGTCCTGCAGTGTGCTGGGTGGTCTCTGAGCCATGCTCTTTGTTGTCCTAGAAGGTCTCTGTTGTTTTTTTGAGGCTGTTGAGTTTGGTCCGTAGGGAGCTCGGAGGTCCCAGGCACCCTGAGTGGCTGCATAAAGGAAAAAGTGACTTTTTGTCACAGTGGCACAGCAGTGTAAAGAGTTTAACCAGTTCTGAGGTGTATTGTTTGCCCTGTTTGCATGGGAGTGGGTGGGAAGTGTAAAGGGTTGAGCAGGGGATTGCTGTGGTCTGAAGTGACTCTGTCCCTTGACCTTGGAGGAGTCAGCAAAACAGAGGATATCCCTCTGCCTAAACAGCTTGATTAATTAGGAATTAAATAATCCTCATAGGCTGAAGCTGAATACCTGCATGCTGGGCTGTGATTGGGTGTGGTTAAACACGAGGGGCTGTTCCCTGCGTCACATCTGACAGGAACAGTTCCCTTCCTTCCACATCAACATATACAAAATATATGTCAGCAGTGCTTGGTGGAGCTCATCTCTGCACCCACAGGCTTCAGCTTTGTGGCAGACTGCCAATTCCAGATCTCACTGTAAAAATAAATAAAAAAAACAGTGTTTGAGAATGTTGCATAAAACTCAAGATCTCCAAGGAAACCTGAAAGCATAAAGGTTTGGAAATAGAGATATGTCTCTGTATACTAGGTGGGAACTGATGCAGTCCTCTCTCCCTGGATTTGAGTTTATTTTGGTAATAAGTTGTTGAGTTGCACAAAAAAGAGAGCTGGAAATAGAATTGGTGATGTTCATCTCAAGTGTGTCCTTTCTGGCAGTTTCTTCATTAAAAATGGGGGTGTACACGGCAATTCCAGCTGCTGGAATTGGTTAACAGCTACCTCTTTGGTGCTCCCTGTAGAGGGTGGTACCAGTGTCTTTCCTTAGCTGTGTCTCATTAATTGGAGCTGGATTTAAAGATGGATTGCGAATCAGCTGGGAATGCTGGAAATCAACACCTCCGTTGTAGACAGCTGCTTCCTAGGCAGGACTTGCTCAGCCTCTCCCCGTGAACTGCACTGCCTTTGAGTGGTTGCAGGATATGGGATTGCTGAATAAGCCAATTAGTGGGGTTATGGGGCCAAAGAAGGTGGTTAATGTCCCTTCTGCAGGGTGTTGGCAAAATGCCCTTTCAAAACAAAGAATCATAGAATATCCTCAGTTGGAAGGGACCCACAATGATGACTAAAGCCCAACTTCTGGAAGAAAACCACTCACTCACAAAACCACTCCCAAAAGCTGAAGCTTACACTTTGAAGGATGAGGAGGGAGATGGGTAGATGTTGGGTGTTCAGCACAGGAAGGATCTCGGCTGTGGAAGCAAGTCCAGAGGAGGCCATGGAGCTGCTGTAAGGGCTGGAGCTCTTCTCCTTTGGAGGCAGGCTCAGACCTGGGGCTATCCAGCTTGAAGAGGGCTCCAGGGGGACCCTAGAGCCTCTTTCAGTGCCTAAGAGGGCTGGAGAGGGACTTTGCACAAGGACCAGTGCCTTTCTACTGCCACAGCGCAGGGTTAGATGGGATAACGGGCAGGAATTCTGCCCAGGGTCGGGGCTGGGATGGAATTCCCAGAGAACCTGTAGCTTCTCCATCCCTGGAAGTGTCCAAGGCCAGGTTGGACGGAGCTTGGAGCAGCCTGGGATAGTGGAAGGTGTCCTTGCCATGGCAGGGGGTGAAACTGGAATGTCTTCAAGCTCCGTTCCCACCCCAGCCCTCCCGTGCCTCCGTGGCGGCGCCGCTCCCCTCACGCTCACACGAGGGGGCTCGGGGCCGCCGACTCCTTCCCGCTCCGCCTGTGCCGACGCGCGCCTCCGCCAATCAGCGCCCGCCGCCAGTCGTCACACCAGCCGCGCCGCCCTCCTATTGGCTGGCGCTGCCCTGGTGCGAGCGCGCCTCCGCCAATCGGCGCCGCTCCCGTCCCACCGAGCGATGTGCCGAGCGCTGTGATTGGCTGCGGGGCGGGGCTGGCGCGGCCCCGCCCGTGCCCGGTTAAGCGGCGGGTGGGGGGGCGGCGGGAGCGCACGGTGGCAGCGGTGGGGTCTGAGTGCGGCCCCCATGGAGCTGCTGCGGAAATGGCTGGGCCACCCCGAGGACATCTACAACCTGCTGCGCTTCAAGATGGGCGGCTACCGCGCCGTCATGCCGCGCATGGACACGGTGAGCTGCCAGGGATGTGCGGGTGGAGGGATGCGCTCCGCTGTCGCCGGTGCGCGGTGCTCCCGGTGGGGAGCGGGGTATGGGAGGAGGAGGAGGTGGGGGGCACTGTCATGTCCGGGCGCGGATACGGTGTTGCCATGGGTGACCATCCCATATCCAGCGTTCAAAGGACCTGCCTGGCTTTACGCGCCTCGATGCTTCCCGATTGCACCGGTTCCGGGTATCCTTTTGCATTGCTCGTACCCTGCGTGCATCCCACCGGCTGCGAGCATCCCTGCATTGCTCGGTGCCGGTACCCTGCGTGCATCCCACCGGCTCCGGGCATCCCTGTATTGCTCGGTGCCGGTACCCTGCGAGAATCCCACCGGCTCCGGGCATCCCTGCATTGCTCCGTGCCGGTACCCTGGGAGAATCCCACCGGCTCCGGGCATCCCTGCATTGCTCCGTGCCGGTACCCTGGGAGAATCCCACCGCTCCGGGCATCCCTGCATTGCTCCGTGCCGGTACCAGTGCCGGACATCGCAGAGCCCCGGTGCTGCCCGAGCATCCCGCCGCTCCGGGCATCCCTTGCATTGCTCGGTGCCGGTATCCTGCACGCATGCCCCTGACTCCGAGCATCCCCCTGGCTTCAGGCTTCCCACGCGTTGCTCGTTGCCCGTACCCGCATGCATCCCACCAGCTCCGAGCATCCCTCGCATTGCTCGGTGCCAGTACCCTGGGCGCATCCCCAGCGCTCCGGACATCGCACGGCCCCGGCGCTGTCCGTACATGGCAGCGTCTCCGGCCGCGGAGCCGGCGTGGGGCGGGTTAAGGGGCGGGTTTCGGGCCGGGGCGGAGCGGCGGCAGCCCCCCGCCGCCGCGCCCCCATGGCGGCCGGCTGTCGGGCCGTGTCCGTGCTGCGGCGGACACTGACCCTGTCCCCGCCGCGGAACCCCCCGCGGGCAGCGGGCCGGCGGCGGGCACAGCAGCGGCAGCACTGCGGAGCCCCCGCGGCGCCCCCGGCCCCGCCGCCCGCCGCCCCCCGCCTCCAACCCGCGCCCCGCGCCCCGCTCTGCCCGCAGGACTCGCTGGGATGCGGCCTCCGCACCTGCTACCGGTACCTCAACCAGACCAGCCGCAGCTTCGCCGCCGTCATCCAGGCTCTGGATGGAGAGTTGCGGTGAGCGGGGGGACCCCGCGGGCCCGGGGAGGGGGTGCGGTGACCCCCCGGCACTGGGGGTCTGTGGGAGGTGGGGATCCTCGGGAGGGGTGGGCGCAGCTTGCTCCCGACACCTGGAATCCCCTGGAGATGGTGGGGGTAATTCTCCTCGCTGGGAGGTGGTGGGTACAATGCCACCCCAACACTGGGGATCTCTGGGAACTTAGTGGGTGCAGTCAGTAGCCCCCCAGTTTCAGGTCTCCCCGGGAGTTGGTGGGTGTGATGCCCCCAGTACCAGAGCTGGCAGGAGGTGGCCCACGCAATGCCTCCAGACACCATTTTTCTCTAGTGGAGCTGCTGGGACACGCTCCCTCTCCCATCAGGAGCTGGCTGGGTTCGCTCAGCTCAGCCCCACCCCGTGCAGCAGGACGTGGGGCTTTTCACGTCCCTGCTGGCTGTACCACATCCCCCCTCTGCACCACATCCTCCCCCCAGACTGGATCCCTGCGCTGAGCCTCCTGGCCAGCAGGCTGTTAAACACAGGGCCTGGCACAGTGCCCTGTGTGACACCCTGGGAATGTGTCCTGGCAGTGCCAAGGCTGCCGCTGGACAGAGGCTGGAGGGAGGAGGTGAGGAAAAGCCTGGGACTGACCAAGGGTCTGGGCCTTGCCTGGGAGATGCCTTTGGAAGCAGCTGCCTCAAAACCTGTGCAGTTGTCATGGGGGATTTGTTGCACACTTGTTTTCTCTTGTGCAGATTTTGCTGCCCTATGCAGAAAAGCTTCAGATGGAAATAGTAACAGAGGATGTAAAGCTCAGCTGGCCAGGGAGCCTCATGTCATGTAATTATTCTCCATATAATTCCTTATATTCATTTGGCAATTACTGATTTCAATTTTTAAATCCCCAGTTAATCCCAAGATGGGTTGATGATCAAATTTAGGGGTTCTGGAAGTTGTTCCAAACATATCTGATGTGCTCTACTGAGCAGTTGCAGGCACCACCCCAAACACTGGATGGTCTGTGGGATTTCTGAGCCCTGTTTTGGCATTTTGGATGGTGCCCCATAGCTGTGTCCAGTGTTTATGAAATGATGTTTGCAGCCTGGTTGACAGGAAAGGCAGAGAAGTTCAGTGGTTTGGCTGGAATTGCATGGAAAAGTACGAGTGGGGCCAAAAATTAAGCTTTTTATTTTCCATGCTTTTTTTGTGCAGGAATTAAGAAGAAAAAAATTAAGAAAACACTATGAAACCTGTTAGCAATGTGTCTGCACTGTGCTTGCCTCAAACTTCCTGCAGTTTTCTTTGTCTGTCTTTTTTTGTCCTTTAATCCTTACCCTGCAGCCTGCTGGGATCAGGATCACCCTTCAGGGCACAGAAACTTCTGCCTGGCATCCTAAAAATGCTCTTTCCTGATCTTTGCAACCCACAGTTGGGCAGGGATGGTGGTTGGATTACAGCTGTCTCGGTAGTGGATCAGGAGAGACTCATTTTCAAAGCCCAGGAGCTCCACTGGAGAATTTAGGGACAAACAAGGGAAATACAAAATAGCGAGGACAGAGAAATAGGCAGAGCTGCAGCCTTACAGGGGAATTAATTTTGCTGGATCAAAAAGGTGCTTGTATGGATGTTGAACTCCCATCAGGGAGTTCAGCTGAGCCCCTGTGGTTACAGACAGGCATCCCAGAAGGGCTGCTGGAAAATGGGGAGCTTCTGGAGCAGTGCTTGGAGCAGTGCTTCCCTGGCCAGATGAGTATTGGTAGTTGAGCTGAAATGTCTGGTTCTTCCTTTCTTGTTTTTTTTTTTTTTGGCCCTGTAAACCACCTGTTTTGCTGGCCAGAGCCCTGTCCAGATTGTTGCTCCATGGCTAGGGTGTGTTCTGGGAAGGTGGGAGGCTCAAAATTGCAGTTTCATCCACGGCTGAGCCAACAGCATCAAAACTGGTGGTGGTGGAAGAGAGCTATGATCCGAGCTCAGAGCTTGTCTTCTGGTGAGGAGAGGAGAAGAGGGATGCTCCTGCCTCTCTGCTGCCACTTCCATGGTCCTGGTTCAGCAGAGGTGCATGTCCTGGCAAGGAGAAAGGAGACCTCCTTACCTGGGCAGGAGGGAGCTGCACCCAGGACAGGGCTGGAAGTTTGAGCTCTGGAAGATTCAGACTTGTTCTTTGGATGTTGGTGCTTCCATTTGTGCCCTGTCTAGCCTGACCGTGAATGTTTCTAGGGATGGGGCAGACTCCACCTCCCTGGACAACCTGTGCCACAGCAATGAACTTCTCACAGCAAAGAATTTATTCCTTTGATTTGCCAGAATTGCCCAGGATCTAAATTCAGTATGTGATGGAAGTTAGGGAGGCAAGTAAGATCTGAATGGGGTTTAATAAGTATTTTAACTGTGCTGGTCTCTGGAATTACTGCTGGGGCTTCCCTGGGCGTGATACCCATGTGAGAGGTGCCTCTGGGATGGAATTCCAGGTTCTGCTCTGCCTTTCTTGGTGGCTCCTGGAAGTGGGTTGGAGCCTTGGGCACTTGCATCCTGTTGGATGAATGTTTGCAGCCCGGCTGCAATGGAAAAACTCACTCATGCAAAGGAACAGGAGCACGAGAGCTGCTCATGTGGTTTGACAGAAGTGTTAAATGCCCTTCTAATCAAGGAAAAAAAAGCCATATTTAACAGTATTGGCTGTAAGAGCAAGTCAGTTTTCCCTGGATGCTTAATCACTGCTTGCACGTGTTCATTCCAGGAGTACAGCACCGTCACCTGGTAATTAGCATTTAAACAGACCGAGCTGCTTTCCATTTGTTAATCAATTAATAAATGCCTTGTCTCCTTGGCATATATCCCTGTGCTCATGGAGATCCAGGGATTATTTTATATAAATCCTGGAGTTGCAAACAGCATTTCTTGCCATCAGGGCTTGTTTTGGGGTTTTTTTATTTAATTTTTTTGTTTCAGCTGCGGAAACGTGGAGGCAAGGATGGTGCAGGGAGCAGGGATGGTAGAGGCAGGGGTGGTGGGAGCAGGAGGGGAGGTGACTCTGCAGCTCCCACCCTCTGCTGTTCAGCACTTGGGCTGCCTCCAGTCTCTTGTTCCTGGAGGTATCAAATTCAGGCTGATTTTGGCTCTTTCTGCCAGTCCTAATGTTCCTGTTGCACAGTTCCCTTTATTCCCCCCAACAGGGTAAAAGGTGTGCAGAGAAGGGGGAGTGATGGGAAAAACACACCTGTTTTTTTCCCCCTTCCCTGTTTTGCATTTGTTTTTCCCAATAAGCTGATCTCGGGCTCTGTCCTCTGGGTCCAGCTGAGGGCTGGCCTTGCTTGCAGGGTTGGCTCTTCCCTGCTCAGGGGCCTCACAGGCCTGACCTTTCCCTGACACACATCTTAGAAAGCCTAAAAATCATGAGGGAAAATCCTGGATTTCCTAACCTGGCTGGTATCTTCCAAAGGCACCAAGGACCTGGCAGTGCCAGTGTGTGACACTCTGAGCTCAGAGCTTAGGCACTCCCAAGTAAGGGATTTCTGCTTTTTCTCCCCTCCCAGACATGCAGTGTGTATATTCTACCTGGTTCTTCGTGCCCTGGACACTGTAGAGGATGACATGAGCATCCCCTTGGATGTCAAGGTCCCAATGCTGCACGAGTTCCACTCCCATCTCTACCAGCCAGACTGGAAGTACACAGAGAGCAAGGAGAAGGACCGGCAGGTGCTGGAAGACTTCCCAACGGTAAGGCAGCCTCCTCCTTGCTCCTTGTGGCACCTCTGGGTGCCTGGTTGTCTCCACATGATGCCTGCAGAGCTTGTTCAGTCCCACAGCTTTTCCCAAGGACTCCATTGCCTGCCTGTGGGGCTGGGTGCCAAGCTGGGGTGAGAAACCCAGACATTGTGCAGTGCTGTGAGCCAGAGGAGATCTGGCTCAGGGAGAGTGCTGGAAAGTGGCTTTTTGCCTCCTCTGCTGGAAGAGCAGATGGCCATTGTCTTGTGGAGAGAGATTTGGGGTTGTTATCCAACACGGTGCACGCCTGTGTGTATGGTGGGAGGTGTCCCTGCCCACAGCAGAGGGTGGAATGAGATGAGCTTTAAGGTCCCTTCCCACCCAAACCATTCCATAATGCTGTGGTATAAGACAAAAAGCACCCTCACTGTTATTAGTAACAATACTGCATTGATTTTTTTTTTATTATTGAGTTGATTTTTTATTATTGAGTTGATTTTTTAGGTTTTTTTCTTCGCTCTGTTTCTGAAAAAAAAAAAAAAAATAGTTCTGATGACGAACATCTTATTTTCCGAGGACGTTCTGTTTTGTTCAAGTTTTTACCATTTTTAATTTATTCTACCCTTTCCAGGCTTGCCCTAGCAGTGGGAATGGGGTAGTTGTTTGCAGAACTGAGGTGTGATGTGAGTTTTGATGCTCAGGTTTGGGGTGACCGTGGCCTGTCGGAGGGTGGAGTGTTGTAGGGGATGTCTGTGTTGGATTCTGAATGTGTAGGGATACACAGTAGGTATGTCAGTGGCTTGGCTTTAGAGGAGCCTTTGAGAAGGTGTTTGTGGCACTTTGCTGTTCTCTCTTGGTGTGTATGTTATTTATTTGAGGCAATCCGTGCTCAAGTATGATTTTAACAATCATAGAATTGTAGAGCCATGGAATTGTTGAGTTGGGAGTGACCATAAAGCTTATCCCATTCCATCCCCTGCCATGGCAGGGACACCTTCCACTAGACCAGGTTGCTCCAAGCCCTGTCCAGCCTGACCCTGAATTTTTTTGGGGGGCATTCACAGCTTCTCTGGATATCCTCTGCTTGTGCTTCACCACCCTCAGATTAAAAACTTTCTAATAATATTTCCTAGAGCTTCATTTGCAGGCTGTACTCCTCTGTGTAGGGGACTGAAGCCACAGAGACAGAAGCAGAGTGGATACATTTATTTTACAGACAAACCTTAAAGCCCACAAACCCTGGGCTGGCTGCAGTCGCCCACTGATGGAGAATAAAGCTTAGCACAGTAAAACACGATGCTCCACACTTTTGGGAAAAGGAGGATGCACTTTAAATTTTTTTTTTTCACTGTGAGAATGATGGAGACACTGCAGGAGTCCCTGCCCATGGCAGGGGGGTTGGAACTAGAAGATCTTCAAGGTCTCTTCCAACCCAGCCCACTCTGTGATTCCATGATCATGTTACTGGACATGCAGTAGAAGGATTTCACACTTCCCCCACTGCTTGATGCCTTTTCAGTTGTGCCAAATGTGCCCTGTGAAGCCAGAGCTGGAGAGGGCTGGGGAGAACAGAGCACCAGAAACCCCCCATGAGTCTTTTCCCGTGGCTGGTGTGATGGAATGCTCTCAAATTACAGAGGAAAACAGCTCTCTGTACCAAGTGCAGCCAGTTTTGTCCTGCAGCTCCCAGATGATACCAGTCCAAGGCCACAAAACCTTCCCAAAGATTTTGCTGTGTCTGATCTCCTGCCAGAGACCATCCTGTTTAGACTGGGAACGGGCTGAGCCTGAGCTCCAAGGACCTTGAAACAGCTCAGGTTGGGGGAGTTGTCCCAGATCTCCAGCCAGGGCAGGACTAGAGCCTGGTAAACAGTATTTTTCTGATTCCTTAATAAATGTTGAGCTCTGCTGCTTTTTTGTCTTCCTGATCACTCTCTTTCTGTTTTTACTATGCTGCAGATCTCCATGGAGTTCAGAAACCTGTCCAAAGTTTACCAGGATGTGATTTCAGATATTTGCCACAAGATGGGTGTTGGGATGGCAGAGTTCTTGGAGAAAAAGGTGGATTCTCAGCATGAGTGGGATAAGGTGAGTCAGCCCAGGCACAGGAGTGGACTGAGCCTGAGTAGGGTCATGGAGTTAAGGTTGGAAAAACCCTCTAAGATCATCAGGTCCAACCATTCCACCAGCACTGCCAAGGCCACCACAGAACCGTGTCCCCAAGTGCCACATCCACACTTTTTTTGAACACTTCCAGGCAGGGTCCATCTTGTCTCTATGAAAGGAGAAGACAGATTAGCATCCCTGTTGGGAGAAGGTGTTTGTTTCCATGGGAAAGCTGAGACATCCTAGGGAGGGCCATGAGAACTTGCATCAAGTGAACTGTCAATTGCTTTTTGTAAAACTCGCTGTGTCAAACAGGCAGCTCTTTGTAACTGCTTCTTTTATCTTGTTTTTCCCCCCCTTTCCCAACTTGGCACCTCCTTGGCAGTACTGTCATTACGTTGCTGGGCTGGTGGGGATTGGCCTTTCCCGTCTCTTCTCTGCATCAGAGCTGGAAGATTCCATTGTGGGGCAGGACACAGATCTGGCAAACTCCATGGGCCTCTTCCTACAGAAAACCAACATCATCCGTGACTATCTGGAGGACCAGCTGGAGGGAAGGGAGTTCTGGCCCAGAGAGGTGAGGAAAAACCTCACAAAATTGCTGCTTTTGGCTGCACATCTTGGTAATAACAGTTCTGATGACAGCTGGCTGACATCTGTCTGCAGCTCTCTGGGTACAGATGTGGGGACAAGGTGATGTCACCACTCACTGCCAAGAACTACTTAGGCAGCTTTTTCTCCTCTCTGCTGGGTTTTCTCTAGGGATGAGGGAGGATTAGACTGGCTGAGATCCCAAGAGGGTACCTGGTCTGCTCCCAAAAGCAGGATCAGCTCTGCCTGTGCCTGACATGATGTCCAAAAATTTTTCTTCCTCTTTTCCATGTGGCTCAGCTGTCTCACAGGGCATTTCTTGTTGTGTGACTCACCTTTTCCTTGCCCTCCCTAGGAGAGATGAGGAGATGAGTTGCACCCTCCTCCTTTACCATCTCTTTGTGTACACCAAGGCCATTGTCACGTCTCCACAGCCTGCCCTTCCTGCTTTTCTTTACCCCAGCCATGCTCCAAGGCTGTTGTGGAGGGGTTTTTGGTGGTTCTTGTTGCTCTCCCAGACCTGGTGTCTCTCTGATGACAGCAGTGCACCCTCTGACTCGTGAACACTTACCTTGGTGTTCAGGTTTGGAGCAGATATGCCCAGAAGCTCTCGGACCTCGCCAAGCCAGAGAACATCAACGTGGCCGTGCAGTGCCTCAATGAGCTCATCACCAACGCCCTCCACCACGTCCCCGACGTCCTCACCTACCTGTCCCGCCTCAAAAACCAAAGTGTCTTCAACTTCTGCGCCATCCCCCAGGTGAGCTGAGCTTCCAAGTGGTTCCTCATCCCCTGCAGCCCAGCTTGGTGAGGAGTTGGAGGAGGTTCTGTGTCGTTGCTTGTTTCTGGGTTCTTGCTGTTGTTGATATTGTGGCTCCACTCCGTGGACGTCACTGTGGACACGGTGATCCCTTGGCAAGTTCCTTGCAGTGCACTAAAGGCTCTCCCTGCCTGTCCTCAGGTGATGGCCATTGCCACGCTGGCTGCCTGCTACAACAACCAGCAGGTGTTCAGGGGCGTGGTGAAGATCCGCAAGGGCCAGGCCGTCACCCTCATGATGGATGCCACCAACATACAAGCTGTCAAAGGCATCATGTACCAGTATGTGGAAGAGGTAGGCTCAGCAGTTTGCTTTGAGACATTTCTGGCTGTTCCTGTCCCTGTTCTTGGGGTGGAATTGGGAACACACGGGGATGTGTTCGTTCCATCCTTGGCTTGGTGGTGGTGGGGAGTGGTGACCCTGATGTGGTTTTGGCCTGGACCAAACTGTGCTTGATGTGTTCCCTTGAAGGTACCCTGGGTCTGTGACTGTGTTAAGAAGTAGGGACTGGGGCCAGTGGCATCCTGGCCTGGGCCAGCAGTAGTGTGTCCAGCAGGACCAGGGCAGTGCCCATCCCCTTGACCCAGTTCTGGGGTCAGGTCTGGGCCACTCACAACACAAAAGACATTGAGAGGCTGGAGCGTGTCCAGAGAAGGGAGCAGAGCTGAGGAAGGGTCTGGAGCATCAGGAATGGCTGAGGGAGCTGGGGAGGGGCTCAGCCTGGAGAAAAGGAGGCTCAGGGGGGACCTTATGACTTCCTCCTTACTTCAGGGTTCTGTGGAGATTAAAAGTTCACGTGCAAAGTCAACTGGTGGGTGGTTTCATGGGAAAAAAACACCTCTCTCCCCAAAACACAATCCAATGAGGGCTGTTAAATAAAAAGACTTCACTTCTGCAGCAGGGAGGCCCCAAACCATGTGTTATTAGAACTGCCCTTGTGGACTGGCCAATCCCATGGCAAGGGACAGTGACAGTACAGGGCTTTGACTCAGGAGAGGGTCTCTGCTTGTGCCCACCTTGCTCAGGCTCCTACAGAGCAGAATCTCAGAGGCCAGGAGAAGAAAACCCCAAATGCCACAGAATCAGGTGGTAATGTGGCAGTTTCCAGGCAGGAGTGTTCCCACTGGTTTCAAGTGGGTTACAAAATGAGTGAGGATTGCAGGGTGAGAACCCCTGATCCCAGTAACGCCACTGGTCCCAGTAACACCACGGGGGGGGTTGAGGGATCGTGTCCAAGGCCATGTGGTCCATGTCCCACCTCAAGAGGCACCGTGGCTTCGTGCACATCCCAAGGGAGGTGGGAGCCCATGGACCCATTGGTTGTCCCTTGCTTCATGGCACTCCACCACCAAGATCACTCTTGGCCCTTAAAACTTCAACCTCATCCCATTTTCCTCCTAAACTTCCTGTGGGAGCCGTAACTCCTCCTCCCTCCTGCCCCAGATCTACCAGAAGATCCCGAGCACGGACCCCTCGTCCAACAAGACGCAGCAGGTCATCGCCTCCATCCGCGCCATGAGCCTGCCCGGCAGCCCCATGGCCTCCCGCCACCACTACTCGCCCATCTACCTGTCCTGTGCCATGCTGCTGGCAGCCCTGAGCTGGCAGTACCTCAGCACCCTCTCCAAGGCCACCGAGGAGTACGTGCAGGCCGGAGACAACTGAAGGGCGGTGGCCGGGCGGGGGCACAAGTGGTGGCAGATGGGCAGCGGGGGCTCCTCATGCCCTGCCCTGGGGGTGGCCCGGCACTGGGCACTGGGACGGTGACAGGGATGGGACACCGGGGAGCTGCAGCCCCGGGGTGACAGTGTGGCACTGCTGGACTCCATCCTCACCACCCTTGCTGTCTGCTTGGATGGCTGCAAATGCTGACTGGAGTGTTAGTGTTTGGGGTTGAGTATTATTTTTTCCCCTTTCTTTCCTGTTTACCTCAGTATTTTTGGTTGGTTTTTTTGTTTGTTGTTTTTTTTTTTTTTTTTGTTGGTTTTTTTGTTTTGTTTTGTTGGTTTTTTTTTTTGTTTGTTTTTTTTCATTTTCAATTAGGATGGTTTGAAATAGAAACTCCAGTTGTTTCTTTTCTTCCTCGAGAGTTGAGGCATCTTTCCAGTTCAGAGCTGAGCAAAACGCTGAGGGATTTGCCTCCCTTTCTTGGGCAGCCTCTTTTCCCTCACCTCTGGTGTCTGCTCTGTGCTGGAAGGATGCTGCTTCAGCTGGGAGAGGAACTTGCTTCCTTATCCAAGGAAAAAGTTCTGGCCAATTTTTGGCCCTCAGTGACTGCAGCCTGGAAAGAGATAGAGACTGTAGTCACATTTCTGTTGTGCTGAAGGATGCTGAAATGAGCCCTTTTAATGTTAAATAAATGGGAGGTGAGGTACTCTGTCCACCTGAATGTGCCCCCCAGCTGAACGGCAGCTGTGCAGCTCTCTGCCCTGGGACAGATGGCCCTGCAGTGACACAGCTCTTGTTTCAGCAGTGGGGAGGTGGTTAAAATGAGAAGGGAGGTGCCAGCACAGCCCTGAGCTCATAACCCCGGGCCTGACTCCACGGCAGGCCCTGGGCTCTGCCCTGATTCAGCCCCAGGGGATGGGTGGTGTGGCAGAGCAAGGCAGGGGAGTGAGTTTGCACCCTGCTGTCCCTCGTGGGATGCTTTTTTAGGGGGGATTGGTCACCCTGGGAGGCAGGAGTGACCCCTGCCATGAGCTGGGATGGCTGGAGCCACCGAGGGGGTGGCCAGGGCAGGTTTCCCTGGCCCACTTGGCTCTGGCTCAGACTGATGTGCAAACTGCTGGAGGCTCCCACTGCTGTCTTGAATCACATCAGGCTGGACCTACAAGAGGAAACAACACTCTAAAGGCAAGTCCTGTTGTCCCGGGGTGGATTGTTGTTTTCAAGGTCCCTCCCCACCCCCTTCCAATGCTGCTTTGCTGTCGTGAAGGGAAGGAGAGCCCATGTCCTGGTCCAGGACAGAGCTACAAGGTGCAGGGTGGTGGCCTTTGCAAGGCCAAGCCCCCGTGGCCAGGCTGTTACTCAGAGGAGTACCCCTACCCCACAGTTCCTGGTGTAGATAGTTTTAAGCTGTTGTTCTAAAGAAACTCGTGGTAGCTCTCTTTGTGCAGCTTCCCATCTTGTTGAAATTAAAAGTTTTCTTTGGGAAAAAAAGAAATGCTGGTTTTGTTTGGTTTTTTTCCCAGCTTGTCAATCTCTTTTACATCAGTAATTTCCCCACAAGCCCTCAGCTCATGAAATTCCAGTGCTCCCTGGGTGCCAGCTCTGGGTAGCAAAGGACAGCCCCGCGTGCCAGACGTGGGGGAAGAATTTTAACCAGAGGGACAGCTGAGGGCCCATAAATTCACCTTGAAAGGAGTGATGGCATGGGCTCCAGGGCCCTGGTGCATCCTCAGGGATGCTGGGGACAGTCCTGGCTGCTCCCTGCTCTGGGTGGAAGCACCTTCCCTAGCACCAGCAGAGACCACACCTGCACAAGGGAGGGGATTCTGCCCCCTCAGGTGGGACCCCACCTGCAGAGCTGCCCCAGCCCTGGGGCCAACAGCAGGAGCGGATCTGCTGGAGAGACCAGAGGAGGCCAGAGAGCTGCTCCAAGGGCTGGAGCCCCTCTGCTCTGGAGCCAGGCTCGGAGAGCTGGGGGGGCTCACCTGGAGAAGGGAAGGATCCAGGGAGAGCTCAGAGCCCCTTGCAGAGCCTAAAGGGGCTGCAGGAGAGTTGGAGAGGGACTGGGGCACAGGGATGGAGGGAAAGGACACAGGGAATGGCTTCCCACTGCCACAGGGCAGGTATATTGGGAAGGAATTGTTCCCTGTGAGGGTGGGCACGCCCTGGCACAGGGTGCCCAGAGAAGCTGTGGCTGTCCCTGGATCCCTGGCAGTGTCCAAGGCCAGGCTGGATGGGGCTTGGAGCACCCTGGGATAGTGGGAGGTGTCCCTGCCCATGGCAGGGGGTGGGACTGGATGGTCTTTAAGGTCTCTCCCAACCCAACCCATTCTCTGAAGGCAGAAGGGTCTCACTTGGCTTCCACTCCCGACACCATCTGGGGTGGTAGAAGCCAAGCAGAAGCAACCGAGAGCCAGGAGCCGAGACACTGGAGAAATCATTTATTGGCACAGGTGTTCCAGCCAAATACAGCACAGCTCTGCCTCACTGGTGCCTCAGCAAGCAGAGGTAAGGGGCTATTTTACAGGAGAGCCTGCTTCACACATTTCAGACCCGCAGCCTCAGCTCAGTAATATATTTTGTGCTTTAAAATGAAAATAAAAAAGCTCTTTGCTATGTTAGTGTTGGCAAATCACATGATTCCTCCTATACACAACCTATTACACCTCCCCCCAGTAACAAAAATAAGGTTTTTTACCTTCCTTAATGCCTGTGGCTCAAGAAAAAAAGCTTTAATTATGTCCAAGTCAGTGAGACACTTCCAAGCATCTCCCTGCAGCAGACTTGGGAACCATCCCTCAGCATTCAGCACCTGCAGCCCCAAAGCACCCCAAATTTGGGTGCTGCACACATCAAGCTGCTGAGCTGTGCAGGAGGTCTTTGCTCTTTCCAGCTCCCTCCCAGCTGCTTGCAGGATATTTGATCAAAGGCTCATGGAGCTCCAGCCAGGCCCTTCCCCAGCATCAATAACCCCAGACTACAGCATATAAAAAAGCCAGTGAACAGTTCGGGGAAAAAGTGGTTTGAAAAGCCAGAAGGATGGAGCAGAGCAGGAATGCACAAGGGACTTGGTGCTGGCAGCTCTGGCCAGAGCTGCCCCCACATCAAGCTCATCAGTATTTTGTTAATAAGTCTAAATTAGCCAATTCAAGGCACACACTCACAGGAAACTCCTCCCTGCTTGTTTTGGGTGCTAACAGTCAGATCAACCCATCTGGGGGTGCACAAATCCCCCCAGGCCATGGCTTCCCAGCAGTGTTTGCCTCTGCTGCTCCACCAAGTCCATAATCCCAGGACAAAGCTCCTGTTTCCTGCCCTCCCAGCAGCAAATTGGGCTGGAAGGGGTCCAGGCTAACCAAATTCCAAGAGGCCAGAGAGCTCTCCTCGAGCAGGGAATGCCCCAATGTCCTGCTGTGACCCACCAGAAGCAGGAGGCTGGCAGAGAGCACCTCCAGCTCCAACGTACAATTAAAAAAACAAGAACCCAAAAAATTTTAAAAACAGAAAAAACAACCCACGAACAAAAAATGGAGGAAAAAAAAAAAAAAAAGAAAAGATAAAAAGCTTTAATAAAGTAACCTGAACTAGAGTCTCTTTTAGAAGGGGGGGTCTCTGCACCCAACCCACTATCAGTTAAAAGCATCAGGGACTCAGGATTATTTGTGGTTTGATCAGTTACATCCTCTTCCAGTACTGCTCCGTCCTGGGGATGCCAGCCACAACCTCGGACTCGATGCCACAGTGGTCCTCTCCTCGCAGGATTTTGAAGAAGCCTGGGAGAACACGAAGAGAAAGAAAAAAAAAAAAAAGTCACCGTCTCCATCCATCCGAGGGGATCAGGGCAGGGGAAGGGGGCGGGGATTCCAGCGGCTCTCACCGTTCTCCCCCCAGTCGGTGTTCCAGGAGTTGGCCACCAGCCAGTAGGGAGTGTCTTCTCCACGCCCCAGCCCAGGATGCGGATGGCGTGGCCTCCCACCTGCTCGCCAGACACGTGCTGGTAGACCCCTGCAAGGGAAAAACAGCCCAGAATGTCAACAGGCACTGCTTGTTCACAGCACAGAGCGCTCACAGCCCAGGGGAGACTCAGCAAAACAACCCCCAGAGCGGCTGAGGAGGGGTTTGTGGTTAAATGTGAAACTGAAACTCAGTGAGGAGTCTGGGGGAAGGAGTTCTGCACCGGGGGTAGCGACTGGACAGAAAGGAAAGGTTTTAAACTAAAAGATGGGAGATTTAGGTTGGGTGTTAGGAGGAAATTCTTCCTGTGAGGGTGGCACAGGGTGCCCAGAGAAGCTGTGGCTGCCCCTGGATCCCTGGCAGTGTCCAAGGCCAGGCTGCACAGGGCTTGGATCAACCTGGGATAGTGGAAGGTGACTCTGCCCATGGTAGGGGGTGGAATGAGACGATTTTTTAATCATTATCTTCCCACCCAAACCATTCCATGATTCTGTGACCGATGCTCAGCACCAGCTGAGCACACGGCACACCCAGAGACATCCCCCAAGGGGCTCAAAGGCAATTCACAGCAAGAGTTTTGAGGTCCTAAAACCTGAGCTGTTGCTGTCAGCTGTAATTTGGGGCACTCCCCATTAGGGCTCCTTCCCTGATCCAGTCCCAAGAACTGATTATCCTATTTTGTGGACACAGGAGATGGCATCTGCCTGTTTCCTTGCCACACCTGACACTCAAGTGTGAGGTTGAGATCTCCAAGACTGGAGAACACAGACCACAAAAGAGGGACCCTAGGGATGAGGCAGGGAACAGAGCTCCCCTGCCCAGCCCCAGTGCTGCTGCTCACCAGACTTGTACATCAGGAAATCCTCATAGACAATGAAGGCTCCTTCCACTGGGCCATTCTTGTAGATCTCAGCCATGATTTCCTTCTCACTGCGAGGGACTCCGTAGGATGTGATGCCTACAAGGAAAAGAATTCCCACCATTAGCATGGCACTGTCAGGGCACACAGGATGGCTTGACCAAGCCTGCTCAGTGTGATCCCACAGGATACACTTAAATTCATTTAATCCAAATGAATTAAAATTAAATGCACTTAGATTCAGGTTAAATCCAAACCCAGCAGCTCCAGAGGGACTGACATAGCCAGGCAGGAAAAGTGGGCTCCAGCCATCCCTTTTCAAGAGGGAATTATTTAATCTGAGTCCTATTCTGTACCCGAAGACCTATTCCAGACAGCTTTAGTGGGAAGGGACGTTTTTCCCTTGTACATTTTCCTTTTTAAACCCCAAAAGAGTCAAGGCAAAGACAAATCTCCAAGAAACAGCAGGATGATGTACAGGGCTGGCTGCTGCCAAGGAGACTTGGAGGTGGCTTTGACACCAGCACCACACTCTTCAAGCCAGCCACGTGCACCATGAGGACTCAAACCAGTCCCACCAGTTCCCCCTTCCCAGCTGAGTCTCAGCAAACAAAAACTGGCAGGTTTGCTCCAGGACCACCAGAACGGAGCCTCCAGCAACAGGGCACAGGAAAAAAAAAACGCCAGGAACGGGTTCAATCCTGCTGAGCCCTCCCAGCTGCCCCGAGGAGCAGCTCTGGAGGCCACCTTACCATAGTGCTTGTCCTCCTTGTACGAGGGTGAGTAGCCAGGCTCGCAGTGCCGGCTGCACCTCGGGGTGCCCCCTCCCTCCCCGGTGCAGGGGGGCCGGCTGCCGTTGACGTGGTGCTCGCAGGGTGGGATGGAGTAGGGCCGGCAGCCTGTGCAGGACAGAGGTGACATCAACTGGCTGGCCCCAAAGAGCCCCACAGCCACGCTGGAGAAGCCCCAGGGAAAAGCCTTTCTGCCCCAGGAACCCCACAAATCAGCGGGGTGCAGATCTTCCCCTGCCCGATGGGCAATCCCTCCATGAGCAACATGCTTCCCACCAGACTTGCTTCCCACCACCTCCCTCTCCAAATGGTGATGGAAAAGGTGGAAACGTGAACCAGCTGATGGTCATTACAGGGGGAGGCAGAAGGTTCCAGTCTGGAAGTTATTTTTTGAAGGGGAAACATGTCAGGAAGACTCCTGACCTCATCCAAAGCATAGTGAACTGGTTCAAAACCAGCAACAACACAAAACTCACAGCTTGACTTATTCCTAACAGGAGCCGTGGGGGGTGTGTTAAGGGCTCCTGGCTCCCTTCCCAGATGGGCCTCCTGCCTCTGGGTGCTGCTCAGGGAGCCCTGATCCAAAGGAGTGACCAGAAGGAGCCATGGGGACAGGGGCAGCCAGCTGGGACTGCGGAGGTGCTCGAGTTCAAGGAGAGAGCAACCACAAGGATCCAGCCCAGGAGAGAAGCATCCCAAAAAACCTTAAGCAAGCAGAGATGCTCCTCCGTGCTTTCCCGAGGGTATCTGCCAGGACTTACCCACGTGGGAATCATAGAGACCCCCGGACACGAGGCCCCTCTCTGTCCAGTACCTCCACGCACCAGAGGGGTAACCACCATTGCACCTGGGGGGAGAGGCACCAGCTCCAGCCCCAGCCATCCATTTTGGACAGGCAGGGGAATGGAGCCAGCCTGGGATGGTTCAAAGGAAGGTTTGGGCACATTAAATCTTTTTTTAGTGTGTTCTCTTCTTCCCTAGGATCTGCCTTGAGAGGCCAAGGCCTCAGGCAAGGAGCACCCATGGCTCCAAATCCCAAAGTGCCTCTTTGCCAGGTCCCTGATCAGCTTCTGCTGCCAGGAGCAACAGGATTTGGAGACTCAACTCCCAACCCTGTGCTCAACAACAGGGAAAGCCACAGGCTTGTGCCTGAAAACCAAGGATCAGGGACTATGAAAAGATCCTTCCTTTGGCTCTGACAGCTGCCAGCTCTGTATGCTTGCAGCCATCACCATCCACTGAGCTGGGGGGAGGATGTGTCCCTGGAATCCCTTTTATGTTCCCATCTAACTCCCTCATCCCCAGCACAACCCCTGGAGGAGCTCTGAGCTCGTAAGGGAGGTAATGAAGGCAGGGCTGAAGCAATCAGCACCTCCAGGGTCAGCCCCTGCTCCTCCCAACCCCCTTCCAGGTGCACAAGGACAGGAGCAGCTCACCCCATGCCACACTCAAAGCCACAGCACGACAGCAGGTCCTCAGCTGAGACCTCCACGCTGACCTTGGCATTGGTGTGGACACAGATCCGGTCCGAAATCGCTTCCACGGCACCAAAAGCCTGAGGGCAACCCCAAAACACCCATTAGAGGTGGCCAGGGGACAGAAACCAGGAAACCTCCTGGAAATGAGTGCAGCAAGCATGGCCTGGCTGAGTGGAGCCACCCAGGAGCTCAGATACTGCAGGATCCCACAGTGGCCCCTCACAGAGGGCAACAGAGCTGCTCCAAGGGCTGGAGCCCCTCTGCTCTGGAGCCAGGCTGGGAGAGCTGGGGGTGCTCACCTGGAGAAGAGAAGGATCCAGGGAGAGCTCAGAGCCCCTCCCAGAGCCTAAAGGGGATTGGGACAAGGCATGGAGGGACAGGACACAGGGAATGGCTTCCCACAGCCAGAAGGCAGGATAGAAGGCATATTGGGAAGGAATTCTTCCCTGCAAGGGTGGCACAGGGTGCCTGAGAAGCTGTGGCTGCACTGGAGCCCTGGAAGTGTCCAAGGCCTGGCTGGAACAACCTGGGCTAGTGGAGGTTGTCCTGCCCATGGCAGGGGGTTCAGCAGCACATACAGAGGTTTTGTCCAGTAGATTTTATGAACACATCATTAAACCTCCCCTGTCCTTACCCAGCAGGAGCCACAGGAGCCCTGGTCTCTTATCTCACTGATGGTGGGACAGTTGGGCCACTGCGTCCGCGAGTCGAAGTTATCGGGCAGCTCCACGTCTGCAGCAAACTCCACCCTGTGAGGAGAGGGAAATCCTGTCTGAGGAGCACCAGGGAACCACAGCTGCCTGCACTGCACTCTCCAACCTCCTCTGAAGGTGGCCTGGAGGACAAGGACTGTTTGCTTACTGAAGGAGCATAAATACTTATGTTGTCCCCAGAGCAGGCCAGCAGCTCCTCTGGCGCGTTCATTTTCAAGGATAACAAATTGCACAGCTGGTCAAGTATCTGGCAGGACATGGGCTGGATTTTCCCCTCAGGCATGCTGCGTGCTTAATTCCATGAACAATGTCCACCCTGCTGCCCTCTGCCTGCCAGGAGTGCCCCTCACCCACTCCAGCTGCTCATGAAGGAGCCACAAGTTGACCTGGAGCTTCACCTTCTCCTCCCTGCACTCACCTCTCGGGGAGCTTGGGCCCACCCAGGAAGGTGCCGCAGAGCTTCTTCACGTAGCTCATGTCAGCATTGGGGAAGTTGTGCCCTGCCTGAGGAGAGACACACAGAATTGGGACATGACTCTCCAGAGCCACCAAGAGCATCTCTGGGACCACAGCCCGGTGCTGCAGAGCTCTCTGGATCTCAGACAGAGATTGACACTTGCTGCAAAGCCCAGGGGCCAAGAGCCAAGCACCTCACAGCCCAGGATCAGCGCCCATTGGGACCAGTAAGGTCCAGCTCCAGGCTCTGGACACGGCAAACTGGCCAGGGAGGGTCAGGTCACCAATAACTGGACACTCGCTGCTTGTGTCCAGCCTCCTGCAGAGTTTCCTCCTCTTACATGGCTCCTGTTCCACAAATTCATCCTGCTCTGCTCCAGAGAGGAGCTCCACAGTTCCTGTCACTGCAGCTACCCCTGATAACATCACTTCATTGCAAAACTCAGCTGGGACCAAGGCTGGATCAATGTCACCACCACAGTGACACTCCCAAAGCTCAGCCACTGAATCCTACAAGGAGACTGTCAGCAATGCATCCCCCCAAAAACCCATATCAGCCCAGTACTCACCTTCCAGGTGGTGTTGAGCTTGTTTATGTGGTTGACCAGGTCATTGGAGAGAGGAGGGAAGTAAGGAACGCTGCGGGCACTGGCGAAGGCCACCAGGACACACAGGAGGGACAGGGACGGCCACATCTTGGCTACTGAGCAGGACACTCCACCTGCAGCCAGATTGGAACATCGATGGAAACATTCCCAAGGCTGCTCGGCTGCAGCAACACGTGGGAGGATAAAATGTGTGGCTGCACAATTTATCCAGATCCCCAACTGCCTCAAAGGTCAGGAGAGGGGCACAGGAGCAGAGTAACAACCCCCCCTGCAGCTCAGGAGAAATCAGACAAGGCAACCTTGTTTGTTGACCACTGCAGGATTAGCAGCAGCAGGCAAATACCTTTTGAAGCAGATCCAAAGGATTTGGAGGGTATTAAAACCTGTGTTTACTTCCACAACAATGGAGAATAAGGACCAGGAGAAGGAATAAGTGACATCCCATCTCCACACCAAACTTCAGGCATGGGACTTGACAGGCCCTGGCCCTGCTCTTCCCTTTAAAGATATAATTCCAAATTCCATTTTTGGACCTTAGAACCTCATTTTGGCCAGCCCTGGGGGCGTCACAGCCCCAGGTGTGACCCCCTGTCTATGCACAAGGGGATCAGCATGCAGCAGAGCTGCCTGTGGCTGCTGTCCTCTGCTCCCCTCCCACCGGGGCTTTTCCCCAGGGAGGTGCCAGGCTGTGAGGAAAGCCCTAATTTGGGTACCAGAGAACCAGGGGAAATCCAAGAGAAGGAAAGAAAGGACCACAGCCTCCCATGCAGGAACACAAGCACCACTCAGCCCACAGACACTGCAGGGCTCTGTGGTTTCCCTGCTCCCCTTTAACCTAATTCACACTGAATTGCCCAACTTCAAATTAACCACAGCATCAGCAACCACTTGTTCCACGTCCCCACACCAGACTCAGACACATCACGAGGCCAGGAGCTCCTTTATCTCTGCAAACACACCAGGGCACCCTCCTCCTCCTGCAAACCCTCCCACCAGCCCCACATCCCACCCCAAAGAGCCCCAAGCCCGGCGAGCACTCCAAGACCTCAGATCCTCCACGGCAGAGCTATCCAGGCTTTAATTCCTGCTCAACTCAATTACTCCTGAACGTGTAATCACCTTTGCAAGCCCGGGCTTAAACCGGACACGCAGCTCCCGCCAGCAGCTCCGCAGCCCCACGGCAGCAGGGCTGGATGAGCAGGGGATGGGGATGGGAGACACTCACACCTCCCTGCCGGCTGCTTCCACCCACTCACAGCCAAGTTTAGCCTTTCCAGAGAAGAAAACCCAGCAGGAGTGTCCTACTTTCTGCCAGCAGTGAGCCCAGGCGGCTGCAGCTCGCTGTATAAAGGGGCTTTTTTTCTCCTTTCCCACTCCTCCTTCCACCATTTATTTATTTGTTCCTTCTTTGTGCTTTCAGCAGGACGCTCAGCCCCCCTCAAAAAAAACCCCAGCTAAGTTTCAGCAGCACTTGGGTCCTCCCACTCCTAAAACTCACCTCTTTGAAGGGGTTTTATGCATATTTTCAGGGGTTTCATGAATATTTTCTTGCTAAGAGGTCTCTGCAGGCAAGGGACTCGCAGGCTGTGCTGCCCTGCTTACACAGCAGGAAGGAGGTTACACCCAGGAAAATAAATATACACTTATAATACAAAGTGCTTTTTTGCCCACAACAGGCCACAGGAAGCCTGAAGATAACCAGCCTGAGCTGAAGCACCTTTTTAATGAAAAATCTTATAAAATAAAAAAAAATATGCGCAGACACACAAATATCAACCCTCCAAACCCTCTGTACTCCCTGCAGTCAACTCGGTGTTTTCCCATGGCATAGGCAGGAGGCGTTTTTTGAGGCCTCAAGTCACATGATTACAGTTTCTTTTTTCAGCAGGATGTTTGTAAGCCTGCTGACAGGCTGAAAACCACCCTGCCAGGCATCGATGGGCTGCTCACACCCAGCTTTTGAGGGACAGACACGGGACATCTCCGAGCCTCAGGTTACCAGACCACACTCTCCAGGCAACCTGAAACCAAACTGAAAATAGATCCCAGCAGTTTCCCCTTCGACAGGCAGAGTTTCAGCTCTGCTGCTTTGCATCTGCACCATGGACATGGCCCAGGGCCAGCAAACCCAGCAAAGCAAATAGCTGCGAGCCAGATGGCTCTTCAGGCAAAAAAAATCTCTTGCCAAGTGGGCATGGAGCCTCCCTATGGGACATGAGAGAGCTGGGGGTGTCCAGCCTGGGGAAGAGAAAGATCCAGGGAGACCTTAGAGCCCGTTCCAGTGTCCAAAGGAGCTCCAGGAGAGTTGGAGAGGGACTCGGGACAAGGGCTGGAGGGACAGGATAAGGGCAGTGGCTTCCCACTGCCAGAGGGCAGGGTGAATGGGATATTAGGGAGAAATTCCTCCCTGTGAGGCTGGTGAGACACTAGAACAAGTTCCCCCACGAGATGGGGGATGCCCCATTCAAAAAAAAACATTCAATATCAGGCTGGAAAGGGCTCTGAGCAACCTGATGTATAGTTAAAATACACAGTTAAAGATGTCCCTGCCCATGGCAGAGAGGTTGGAATTAAATGCCCTTTAAACACGCCTTCCACCCCAAACCTTTCTGTTATTCTACGAGGTCTCCTATGGCCGTGAAGTTTTGGGTGGTGGGAGCTGATTCTCTCAGCTGGCACCAGGTATCCCAAGATCTGTCTGGAAAAAGAAGGGGAAATCCTCACCCCCGTGGGATTTCTTCCTCCCCACCCCCTTCTGCCTGGCTTTATTCTGTGTACAGCGTGTCTATAAATAGGACACACAGGCACGGGACTGGCAGGACAGATTCCCACCAGCTGTGTGTCATGTGCAGCCCAACCACAACAGCCCCAAAGACCTACAGGGACAGAAAGCTGCTGGTTTCCTCCCTCACCCCCCTGTGCCAGCTGATCTAAACAGAAAGAGCTTCCCCTGGCAGCGTTATCACCCCGGTGCTTCCCCCAGCACCGCTATCTCCTCCTCACACCCCCCTCCCCTGAAACCTCACAGCCGTTTAAACCCCAGAGCAGCAGCCCCCAAACCAAAACTGCATCACAGCTGCTGCACCCCAACATCTGCCCCTGCTCCGTGCACAGCAAACAGGGCAGAAGAGTTTCCCCAGGAACCCCAGTAGATCCTTTCCCTTTGCACCGCCCAGCATCTCCAGAGGTGCCTCAGCTTCAGGATAACCCTGGCTAAGGCTGATGCACAGCTCACATCCCACCACAGCCCATCAGCTTGGAAACAGAATTGTCTCTGGTTGGGCTTCTTTGGCTGTTGGGCTTCTCAGGACAGCTTCACCCTGCAGAATTCCCCGGGTGGCAGGAAGATGTTTGGGGCTTGCAAAGAGGTTGCTCAGGTTGCTCCACCCTCCCGTGGACTGAGAGCAGAGAATGCTTTGAGATCCAAAGCTTCTGCTAATGCCATTTCTTGAAAGGATGAGCAAGAAGTAAACACCCACCAGCACACCTGACCATGGTTGGGACAGGACACTCCGGATTCAGCCAGATGGTGGCTTGGAAAGAGGAAATTTGGGCCAGCTGAGTGCAACCCCTCTCCCAGGCAGCGAGGAGGAGGCAGCAAGGCCGAAGGCTCTGCAGGAGCTGCTCAGAGCAGCTGCAGCCTGCGAGGGAGGAGAGCAGCCCAAGGGCTGTGGCTGTGCTGGTGCTGCAGCATCCACCCACAGCCCTGTGCTGCCGCAGAGGAGGAGGAGGGAGGAGACGCCACCCAAGTGCCATCTCCATCCCTCCTGACCAGATCTGGGAGCCAGGGCAGCTCCCCGCCTGCTTTCTCACCGACAGAGCTCCTGATAGTCGAACCCTGACATTCCAGAGCTCAGCAGGACCCCACATCCCCCTCCCAGCAGCCACGGCAGGCACACGGTGCCCACAGCAGCGAATCCCTTCACCTTTGCACCACAAAGGTCTCCTTCCTCGTAACAAAACCCACAAGCCCCATTTAACTTCATTTAAGGGAAAGCAGCAACCCCCACCCCCAAACCGGCTATTCCAATCCCAGCTCACATGACTCAGTCGGGGCAGGTCAGACCACAGATAAGCCACAGCCCTGAAGCATCTCCCAGCTCCTGCACTGTCTGGGCCAACCCCTGCAGGCACAGACGGAGGCACCCACACCTTCCCCGAGGCTCTGAGGACGGTAAAAGCTGTCCCACCCTCCCTTCCACAACACCCCCAGCCCTCCAGGGCCAGAGGTGCTCAGCACAGCCCAAATCATGTGTCCTGCTCAGCACCAGCCCTTAGCCTGGGCTGAGCTTTGTCCTTTGTTCTCTTTGCCAGGGCTTGTGACTCCAAGCCACAACAAAGGGAACCCAGCAGGGTTCGGCTCCAGCTCCCGATCCAGCTCAGCCTTCTGCGTCACCAGGTGAGCTCGGCGGCACCAAACCCGTGGTCTGGTGACTTCATTACAGCCCTCGCTGCATCACCAAAGCTTGAATTATTTTTTCATCAAGAAAAAAAAAAAAAAAAGTCAACATGAGGCACTCCTCCCATGCTTTTTCCCTTCTAGCAAGGCCAGATCACCAACACAGGTCAGATAACAGAATCCTAGAGAGGTCTGGGTTGGAAGAGATTCTAAAGGTCATCTAATTTCAACCCTGCTAGACTTGGCTGCTCCGTATCTGACAAAATAATTCCCTCCTGAGACAAGCTGCAGCTCTCATCTCTGCAGCTTCCACGCACAGAAAGCACAAGATTCCTCCCAAATGAAGCCGCACTGATTTTTGTTTTCCTCTTCTCCTTACAGACCAATCCACAAACCAGAGTCTTGCGCAAGCCCCCAGACACCCCGTGCTACGGAAAACCCTTCCCTTCATCTGCAACCCAGAGGGAAACGCCAGAAGGAAGCGATCTTTGCTGCACCACGCCCGTAGAGCATCCCTGAGAGTGGGATATGAGGATGAAGGATTCATTCCAGGCCAGAGGGAAGCACGGCAGCTTCTCCAGCGCCATTCCCAGCCGTGGTCCTGGTCCAAACACAGGCTGCGCATCACGGGATGTTCCCAGGGTGCCAAACCGACCTCGGCGCCAGCTGACGAGCAGGGCTGCACTGTTTTCCCTTCCTCTATCATAAAAACAAGTTTCCTCTCTGCTCCCGTGACCCTTCCTGAGGTTCGGTGCGTTCTGAGGGTTCGTTTTCCCTGCACCAATCTGCGCCGCAGCGCATCCCCCTCCCTCACCCCAAATCAAAAAGCCCCCAAAACGCCGCTGGAAAAAGCGGGAGACGCTGCTGCCGCTGCTGTCCTTGCGGGTGTTCCGTGACCCTCACGGAGCCGTGGAAGGAGATGCCACATTGCCACCGCCCCACGCGTGTCCCCTGCCCCTAAGCATCCCCTCCCTTACCGTCCCCAACGCCGCCGCGCCCGCTGCGCGCCCTGTGCGCGTCCCCGGCACCCACGGCACCCACTGGGACTCCCCGGCACCCACCGGCACCCTCCGGCACCCTCCAGCACCCACCGAGACCCTCCGGCACCCACCGGCGCTCCCCGGGACTCACCGGGACTCGGCCCCTCGGCTCGGTAGCCACGGCCGGGGCAGCTCCCGGAGGCTGAGTCATCCGGGGCTGGCCCGCCCCCGGCGTGACAGCATCCTGCCGGCTGCCCGCCCCCAGAGCCCGCCTCCCTCCCTCCTTCCATCCCTGTATCCATCCCTGCTCCTCGCTGCTTCCCTCCATCCCTGCTCCTGCCTGCGCGCAACTCTCCTTCTGCCTCCACCCCGCTCCTCCTTCCTTCATCCTGCCTGCATCCCTGCTCCTGCTTCCTTCATCCTGCCGACCTCCAGCCCACCTAGTTTCCATATCACCAACCTGCCTGCATCCTGCCTCAATTCCACCTCCAGCCCACCTGTATCCCTCCTCCAGCCTGCCTCTGACCTTCCTCGATCCCACAGATGTTCCACCCTCTGCCATCCATCCCATCCCACCCCACATCCATCCTCCCGCCTTTCTCTCTTCCTGCCGTATTCCATCCTGTTTCGTTTTCATCTTCCAATCTGCCTGCATTTTGCCTCAATCCCACCTGCATCCCACCTTAATCCCTGCTTAATCCCATCCACATCCTTCCTGCTTCCTCCTTCCATCCTATCTCCATCCCATCTAGTTTTCCTCCAGCAACGTGTCTGGATTTTTCCTGTATCCCACCCTTTGCTATCCTGTCTCCATCCTGCCTCTATCCCTTTTCCTTCTTGTTTCTCTCCAGCTGGCCTCTCTCCCGTCTGGTTTTCCTCCTCCAACCTGCCTGAATCCTTCCTAAATCCCACCTGCATCCCACACCCATCCATTTTCAACTCCACCTGCATCACACATGATGCCCAGAGAAGCTGTGGCTGCCCCTGGATCCCTGGAAGTGTCCAAGGCCAGGCTGGATGGGGCTTGGAGCAACCTGGGATAGTGGGAGGTGTCCTTGCCCATGGCAGGAGGTGGAATGGGATGAGCTTTAAGGTCCCTTCCCACCAAAACCATTCTGGGATTCTGTGATCCTCCTGCTTCCCTCCTCCAGCCTGCCTCTATCCCGTATAATTTTCCTACTCCACCTTCCTTGCACCCTACCACTATCCTGTCTCCATGCACCCCCACCCTGCCAGAATCCCTTGAAGTTTTCATCTGGAAATGCAGAAATATTTCACTGAGTTGCTGTGCTGACTGACTCTTTTTCCCTCACTTTGGCCAATTTTCAGGAGTTTGAATAACAGAGGAATCATCTCAGGAGCCAGTTTCAAGCCCTGTTCTAAACCACAATGACATTAAAGCTTCTCTTTGATGAGAAAAAAAAATCTGCTTTTTATTATTTTCTCACCCTTTTCTGTGAGGAGGAGGGAAAAACTATGCTCCATTCCAAAAATGAAGAGACCATGTGGCCTGGAACCAAAAATCAAAATCACTGATGAAAAACCAGTGAGCATATTCCTTTTTTTCCCCTGGTTCCATTTGTATCAATCAATTTTTGGTCACACTCATATTTTAAAGATTGATTTTTGTTTGAGAAGATTTCCTAGAGAAGTGATGAGAAAACTCAGAATAACTTTCAATACACTTGACTGCTTAACCCAGTACTTATGTGGCAAAATTTGAGATGTTTTCAATGTGTTTAAATGTTTTTATTCTTCAATGCTCTGTGTACAATGGCCCTTGGACCACTGCATGCCTTTGCATGTAATGTTTAACCAACCCTTCACTATGTTTTTATTTGTGCTTTAGCAATTAAATAACTTTTTTTAAAAAAATCACTTGTAGCCTGCCTAATCTCCCACTGACTCCACAGGATTTCTTCACTCTCCGTGTGAATGTTGATTTCAATTTTCCACGTTGTCTGTGAGGTTTAATTGACACAAAACAGAGGAGAAATAATCTGGATTTTGTGCTGCCCTTTGTACAACCTGGCTCCAAAAGCCTCTGTGCCTCCAGTCATGTGGAGCTGCAGTCAGGACATCACTTAGCACTTATTGCTCCCTCTGTTTTCCCCACACCTCCTTATTGCCAGCCAGGTTTTCACCCAAAAGTCACAGAAGAGCAATTTTAAACCTGTGCAGTCCCATAAAACACCTTTTATTTTGCCTTGCTCTGGGTCACCAGGGAGCCCATGTTCAGGAGGGAGCAGTCACCTGTTTTTCCTTGAAAATATTTGGCATCTGTTTCAAGAAACGAAAGTACGAACTAAAACTTTGCACAGACTGCTGACTTTCTGCTCTCTCGGGGGAAGTGTCAAAGTTGCTGCACCTATTGCAGTTGGTTTGGACTGAAAACATGTCAGTTTTTGAGATAAGCTGATCGTTTTTGAGATAAGTTGTTCATTTTTGAGAGAAAATGCTACAACAGCTGGAGCCCCTCTGGAGCCAGGCTGGGAGAGCTGGGGGGGCTCACCTGGAGAAGAGAAGGATCCAGGGAGAGCTCAGAGCCCCTTGCAGAGCCTAAAGGGGCTCCAGGAGAGCTGGAGAGGGACTGGGGACAAGGGATGGAGGGACAGAACAAGGGGCAGTGTGTATGATGGGATATTTGGAAGGAATTCCTGGCTGTGAGGATGGTGAGGCCCTGGCACAGGGTGCCCAGAGAAGTTGTTGCTTCCCTGGCAGTGTCCAAGGCCAGGCTGGATGGGGCTTGGAGCAGCCTGGGACAATGGGAGGTGTCCCTGCCCATGGCAGGGGATGGAATGGGATGAGCTTTTAAGGTCCTTCCAACCCAAACCATTCTGTGGTCAATGATAAGTTGTTTTTATATATCATGCTGAATGCAGCCAGGAAAGTTTCCCCATTTGAGACTTCCCAGAGAGTTCAAAAATCTCTTATGTGCCCAAACCAGGCATGAAACAAACCCCTTTTTTCTCGTGGTATTTTTTTAGTGTATCAGAAAAACTGAATGGTGTTTGCTGAGGCTTTGGCCTTTGGAGCAAAATCCACCACTACAGGAATGAGATAAGGAAATGGGTCAGGAGGCCTTGGGCAAACCTCTCTTATCACTCGTTAAATCAATGTTGATTGAATCATGGTGTCCCTGCTTCAACATTGAACAGCAAATAGCTCTTAACGAGGCTGCTGCAGGGCCAGCACCTACAGGTTTTAGAAAAAAATAATAAATTCTGTGTATATTCAACTCCTACCATAAGTTTTTTATGGTCTTAATTAATGAAGGTATGGGGTTTTTTTCATTTTAGAATGAAAAAAAGGGTATGAAATGCCGGTTTATTTAATAACCAAATATCTCTGCTCTACTTGGGGTAGGGTTGAACTGTGCTCCTCCCTGAACCCAAAGCCTGTCCACCTGGGCTGCCAGGTCTCCTTTGGGGAGTATCTAACCTAATTTTTCCTGATTCATCCTTTTCAGATGCTTTTAAACATGATAATTTTACTGGCGAAGCAGCACTACAATATTTGCCTTCTTTCATCCTTGGCTTTGTGTCCCTCTTTGAGCATCATCCCTGGCAGTGTCCAAGGCCAGGCTGGATGGGGCTTGGAGCAACCTGGGATAGTTTCAGGTGTCGATGCCCATGGCAGGGGGTGGAAATGAGATGACCTTTAAATTTCCTTCCGACCCAAGCATTTCTATGATTTTAAGATTTCTCTGACATGATTTTGCATCTGACTCGCTGTCCCTGGCAGCAGCAGAACATCTGCCAGGCCTTGATGGGAATAATGATGGCTATTACATGGCTTCACCAAGTGCCAAGGTAAAATACTCGCCCAGGGCAACTAAAACAGGATTTTTTAAAGCCATAATGCTGCCTGGTAAATCCTTGCTGGAAAGGTTGGGCACTGATGTAATCCTTACCTCTCCATGGAGCTGGGGCATCCTGAGCTAAAATCCTCACCCCCCAAGAATTCAGTGTCTGACAGCCACTGCTGGAGCACGTGGCTTTAAAAACCTTCCTCAAACATGCCTTGGGTGGGTTGTTGGCTAATTCTGGTGGATTCAGACTTGTCTGGTGGAAGTCGGGGTTTGTTGACCAGATTTTTTCTGTCCAGACAGAAAATGAGTTTTGCTGCCTCCTTGAGCAAGGGAGGCTGTCCTGGCTGGTGGGGACTGTGTGCCCCTGGTGTGGATGGGGGATAATTTAAATCATCAGGGAGTCTTGGTGTCCTGCAGCCCCTACACACCCATCAGCAGCACCTTTAGCCTTGTGCTGCTGACGCTGCTTAAGAGGCTCTCCCAGATCTGGAGGATCCTGCAAAATCCTCACAAACAGAGAGCTCCGATTCCCCGAAATTTCGCTGCGAGCAGGGAACTCCGGTTACGCAACCCCACCCACAGTGACTCAGTCGGGCTGGCTCACGAGGAGCCCTGTGACCGGCCGGGAGGTGACTCAGGAACAGATGGCATCAGCAAAAACCTTCTTCCCATCATCGCCGGGACGAGCGGAGCCCAGATCTGGGCGAGCAGCTGAGCTTGCTGGCCCTGGATGGATGTGGGGAGGCAAGGACAGGGATATTATTGGTTCCTGCAAAGTTTATGTCACCCTTCACAGGGTGACAAAATTGATCCTCAGCACCAGCATAAGGCAGAGTCGTTGTCTAGATTAAACATTAACAGTTTGATGTGTTTTTATTGAGAATCTGTCCTTGGTTCCTGTGCTCCATCATGTCTTCCTGGGGTGTCTCCCCTCCTAATTCCTCAAGCAAACACGATCAGCTGTGCCAAGGACATGCCCAGCTGCTCTCACCCAAAGGTGGAAAAGTTTTTCTTCATATCTAGCACATCAGAGAGGCAGAGAACAGAATTGTCCTGTGTTTTGCTTGAGACAGAGCTTTGTAGAGCTCTGTAAATGCCACTGCTCACCGTGGCCAGATCTGTCTCCCCACTCTCCCAGCAATTTTTGGCTGCAGCACTCCTGGAGACAAAGGTGGAATTTTGTGTTTATCAAAAGTGAGTTTTCCTCCATGAGTTTTTGAATCTATGGGAATTTGTTCCATATACTTTCTCTGCCCTGGCAGGGGATTGTGTTTCTCATCTTTTGGGGCTGGACAAGCTCCCCAGAGCTGTGTCCCCATTAATGTGGGGCTGGTTGGGGCAGCTGCTCTGGCCCCAGATAGTCCAGGATGTTCCTTTTGGAAACGCCTTAACTCCAGGGCACTTTCACCACGTGTTTTCCATACAAGGTGCCATAGGATAATTTAGTTTGGAAAAGGTCTCTAAGACCATCGACTCCAACCATCCCACAGCACTGCAAAGGCCACCACATTGCTTAATGTCCCCAAGTGCCACATCTACACAGCTTTTAAATCCATCCAGGTGTGGGAATTCCATCACTGCCCTGGACAGCTGTGCCAGGGTTGGAAAACACTTCTGGTGAAGAAATGTTTCCTAATATTCGATCTTAACCTCTCCAGATACAACTTGATGTTATTTTCTGTTGTCCTGGCCCTGTTCCCTGGGAGCAGAGCCTGACCTCCCCTGGCTGTTCCCTCCTGTCAGGAGTTGTGCAGAGCCAGAAGGGCCCCCCTGAGCCTCCTTTGCTCCAGGCTGAGCCCCTTCCCAGCTCCCTCAGCCTCTTCTGGTGTTCCAGCCCCTTCCCCAGCTCCGTTCCCTTCCCTGGACATGCTCCAGCTCCTCCAGGTCTCTCTTGTCAGGAGGGTCCCAGAGCTGTCCCCAGGGCTGGAGGTGTCCCAGCAGTGCCAGCACAGGGGACAGGCACTGCCCTGATCCCACTGGACACATCATTGCTGGTACAGCCCAGGTGTCCTTGCCCTTCTTGCCCAGCTGGACACACCTGGCTTGTGTCCAGCTGGGTCAGGCATGTTCAGACACTTTGGAGCAGACACTGGGACCTCTGTTCCCTTTGTGGTACACGCCTACCTTTGCTCCTGCTCCTACCATACCCCACCTCCAGGGAATTCAGGAGTGGTGGGAAGTGCTCAGGACTCAGCTGCTCTGTCTGGTCACCTGATCCTGACCTCACCTTTCCACTTCTTGCTGAGGTTGTGCTTTTGAGCCACTGGGCTGCAATCTGTGTCCCTCCATCCTGGCTTGTGATGGAAAGCAGGTCCTGACTTCCCCTCTGTGCCCCGCTGTGGTCACCCACTGCCCAGATGACAGCTGTAGGATGGGGACATCTAAGGATGAGGACACAACTCATGCTTCAAAAAGAAACCTTCAGCTGGCCCCAGAGGAGAAAATCCACTGAAAAGAGGAAGTGAGAGACAAGTGGGGACAGTGACATGTGAGAATTTGCATCCAAAGCACTTTTCTGTGAGTGTTGTAGTGAGGCAAAGCAAAACCCCTGTTCTGTGTCCTTCGCTCTTCTGTGTGACCAGTGTGCCAGTCCCTTCCAACCAGGGCAACCTTGCCATCCTGGCTTTTCTGGGAGAGCTCTGGGCACAGCTTTTTGAGGGAATGTTTCACAATTTGGCCTTTCTCTGTGGGCTCAGAGATTGGCCATGGCGCAGATCAGAGCCTGAACAAGGGGATCACCAGAGCTCTTGGCTCCTCCCAACTCACCTGAGTCTTCCTTCCCAACACAGAGTTGGGAAGGTGTTTTCCCAACATGTCTGGCCAAGGAATGGGGCTGTGATTGCTCTTGTCTATTCCAAGAGATCCCCAGATTCTCATTTGTGCCTGTGACTTGATCTCTTGATGTCTCCTTCTCACAGCAGGAAATACCCCTTGGGTGGGGGCATTCCTTAGGCCCAAGCATTTGTCCTGTGTTGGTTTTAATTTGACAAGGTGATACAGGGATGGAAACTGTGTCTGGTACAGGCAGGATTTGGCTTCAGGGAGAGACCAATCTCTCTGCAGAGCGATTTTTGTTTTCCTCTTGGCAGAAGGGAAACTGAGGCAGGAAGGCTCCATCCCACAGTGAGTCCAGCTGGAGAAAGCCACAGTGCTGGCCCATGGAGAGCCCTGCTGCAATGACTTCGTTGTGCTACTGGCACCCTCTGACTGCCTGCAAAGCCAGAAGAGCTTTGGCAGGAAGGGAAACCTCCCAAGATTCTTTGGAAAAGGGTGTTTTTGGTGCTGCAGTGAAAGGTTATCGCACCAGGCACCGTGCCAGGCTCCTGGTGACGTGGGAGAGGCTGTCACATGCCACTGGCCACTCGGGACCCTTTTTCTCCTGGTAACCCTGTTTTTCCCTGTTCTATGCTTTGTTTATACATGAGCCTCAGGGGGGAAATGGAAATAGGAGGAGAACTGGTAAGACTGGAAATCGGGGTCATTCATAAGGAGCTGGGGCAGGAAGGACAAAGTGCTGGGAGGGTTTTCTGATGGTGAGCAGCAAGGGACCCATGAGATGGGTACCTGGACCTGTTTGGGATGTGGGAGAAACTGGAAGTACGTTGAATTTAATTTTAATTTTAATTTTAATTTTAATTTTAATTTTAATTTTAATTTTAATTTTAATTTTAATTTTAATTTTATTTAGAAAAAAATATGCATGATGAGGGAGCCAGCAGGCAGTTTCCTGGGGCAGAAGTGACATTTCTGTAAGAAGAGACACGCTGTGCCATTCATCCCAGCAGGATGAGCCTCAGAAATTCTGGGTTTGCTGGAGGAGGCCAGACCAGACGGAAAACCTGTCTGATTCAGGCTGCTCTGGTTTTTTGATGCCATCTCGTGGTCCGGGAAGGTTTTACAGAGGGATGTGTGGAGCATATTTCCTTGGCTGAGCAGAAAACTGCGGCGTTGGGCAGCTCCTGCTGTCACTTTCCTGGCAGAATCGTGAAATCTGCCCCTGTCGCCTTGAACAGGTCTCATTGCTGGAGGATGCTTTCCATCACCTCATCCCACATCTCTTTGGGAATTGCCATCCTGAATACCTCAAGGGAACTGGGCTGTCTCATCCTGTCTCATTTTAAGCTGTGAAACCTGGAGCCCCTCTGCTCTGGAGCCAGGCTGGGAGAGCTGGGAGTGCTCACCTGGAGAAGAGAAGGATCCAGGGAGAGCTCAGAGCCCCTTGCAGAGCCTAAAGGGGCTCCAGGAGAGCTGGAGAGGGACTGGGGACAAGGCATGGAGGGACAGGACACAGGGAATGGTTTCCCACTGCCAGAGGGCAGGGATGGATGGGATATTGGGAAGGAATTCCTGGCTGTGAGGGTGGTGAGGCCCTGGCACAGGCTGCCTAGTGAAGCATCCCAGCACAGAAAGACAAAACACACTCAGAGCCCAAAATTCCAGTGGTCAGCGCTCCAGGAATGAAGAGGAAGCTGAGCACCATAAAACCTCTGTTACCAAGAGGCTTGATCCCGTGTTGCTGCAAGCCTGGTTGCCCAACAGCAGCCCACGTGCTTGTGGTGTATGTCAGGAATCTCTTGCAGGACTTGCTCAACATCTGCAGCTGCAGGGATTTGAGGGAGTGCCTCCAGGCTGGCACGGGCAAGGCTTCCAGCTGCGAATCTGGAATCTTCCCAGGGGATGCAGAAAAGTGAGGAGCAAACACTGTCCTGTCTGCCTGTGGAGGTCTGGAGAGGTTTTGTGTGTTGTTCTCCTCTGGTGTCACTGCTACAGGAGAGTGTGGGGGTGACAAAGCTTTTTTAGGTACTCAGATGCACCGAGCTCACTTGTATCTGTAAGTATTCCCAGTTTAGGGTGATAATCCCTGTGGGTTCAGAGAGACAAGGTGAGAAAAAAAAAATTATTTGAACATCTCCTAAGTAGAAAAAGAATGTCAGCATCTCTCCCTGGAAATCTCTGTCGATGAGCACTGTGAATGTTTGAGAAGGGAGTAGGTTCCCAGCACAAGGACAATCACAAAGGTGCTAAAGACTTAAAATTATCTGTAAAGCATGAGGAATTCACCGACTGAAGAGGAGCCTCCCTGGTTTACACTGGAATTACCCCGAGGAGGATGTGAGACCATCTCAAAACAGCCACATGCGGCTGGAGCCGGCTCCAGGTTTTCTCCCATGGCTCATCTCCAAGGTGGCTCCACCCCTGCTGCCTCCCCAGGCACTTTCCAACCAGCCAAATCCTTCTGATAAATATAGCAGGAGGAAGGCAGCAGGTCTGGCTGGGGACTAGCAGAGGGAACTGGCTCTGAGACAGCTCCGTGCTCATTGCAACAGAGTCACGTGTACGCGTTTGAACCAAGACCTAAGTGTAAAGTTATGCTGTCCTGGGACTTTGGAGAGGTCTTGGGGTTTGGAGGGGAAGTTGGCAGCTGGGTGTTTTTCTCATCTGATGGGGTAACAAGTCAGCTGGATTGGAATGGGCTTATTTTAGTTTTGAGGTGACTTTTCTCTCCAGGGAGCAGGGTGGCAGATGTCCCAACACACAGCCGTGGTGCACAGTCATGAGAACATGGATCATTTGAATGAATTTAATGGAATGGAATGGGATGGGATGGGATGGGATGGGATGGGATGGGATGGAATGGAATGGAATGGAATAAAGTGTAGTGGAGTGGAATTGAATGAAATAGAATAGAATAGAATAGAATAGAATAGAATAGAATAGAATAGAATAGAATAGAATAGAATAGAATAGAATAGAATAGAATAGAATAGAATGCCACTATCTCCAGCTATGCCTGTGCTGACGGAGTAGCTGTGATCTTCATTTCTCTCCTACTCCCTATTATTCCTCAATATTCCTCTTCCAGGGTCTTTTATTTATCTGCCAAGGATCACTTGGCTGCAGGGAGTTTCTGGCATGGGGAAAGAGGTGGTGGCTTCTGGCTGCAGCCTCCACTGTGCCTAGCCCCCTGGTCACCTGCCTTGGGATGGATCTCAGGGCCTGAGGGCTGACAAAACACCATGGGCTCTCCCAAGAGGGGCCTTGCTGCATTTCCCAAGCATCTGCAGCCTCTCCAAGGGCTTGTATCTGGCAATCTCTGTTTGCTGGTGCTAGCAAGGGTCATGAGCTCCTGAGACTGCCCCATTGAGGGTGGACATCACCCATGGAAGTCCCCACACGGCAGGCAGTTGCCCCATGGGATGGGCTGTGACACCAAGTGCCTCTATGTCCCATCTGAGGGGTCAAGGATTGCCCTGAGTCTTCCACAGCGAGGGCCTACACCTGACCTGGCACCCACCCGAGGCCATAAACACCACAGAGAGTGGGGATCCTCTCCTGGGAATTGCTGTGACAGGGCTTGGCTCTCCCAGCATTGTCTCCCCGTGGCCTTGAGCATCTCCCTCGCCACCGTGGCGCTGAACTGCACGTTCTGAGGTGGGCGAGGCTGAACAAACAATTGCCCCCCAAAACGCCCCTGGCGCCTGCTGGGGGAGCCCAGACTGGTGTTTGTGCCAGGAGACGCACAAACATCTCAGCCGAACAGCCCTGACCTCCTCCTCCTTCCCCCTCTTTCTGCTTATCTCTGCATCCCTGGGGTAACCAGAGCAGAGATATTCTGGGAGCCCAGCGCTGCCGTTTCCTCCCGGCGCCGTTTCCTTCGGCGCGGGGTCAGCACGGCCACCCTCTCCTGACAGCACCCTGCGGGATGCCCGTGTCCCCCGGGATGCTGGGGCTATCTCGGGGAGCACACCGGCCAGAGGAGGAGGAAGCCCTTGGATGGGAGCCCATGGTCCAGGAGCCAGGCAGGCTGGAGGGTGCTGAGCGAGGAAGAAAAACAGGAAAGCGGCGGCAGATAAGGGAAAGGACCTGGAAGAGGAATATTGAGGAATAATGGAGGGTAAGAGGGAAATGAAGATCACAGCAGACATCGTGCTGTGAGAGGAAGCTGCTGAAAGGAAGGCAGCCCAGAAATATCCTTCTCATTGCACTGGGAAATGGGTCTCAGCCTCACAGCACAGGGATGCTCAGTAGGTCTGTGTGCAGGGAATGTCCACACCCACAGGGTCATACCTGTCTGGGAAACTCCAAGAACAGCCCTGTGTGAAAATGGTAATTAGCCTGTTGTGAAGACTGCTAATTAATCTGTTAGTGGCTTGTTTCTCATTGTTGTGAGACTGAGCCTCATGCATGCTGTCCCTAAAGAGGGACAATCCTGGGGACAGGGACAGTCCTGGAGGCTGGATGAGGCTCTGAGCAGCCTGCTGCAGTGGAAGGTGTCCCTGCCCATGGCAGGGGTTTGGAACCAGATCATCTTTAAGGTCCCTCCCAGCCCAACCCATTCCATGGATTCTATGATTCCATGCTTCTATGTCTCGGTGTGAACCAGGCCCCTGGATCCTGCAGGGGTGAAACAAACCAGAGAGAGGGGCTTGTGTCCATATCCCAGGTGTGTCCAGCCTCAGGTTCCCTGTGCAGGTGTCCTGATGTTTAATCTTAATGTGGCTGAACACAACAACTGCATTTCCTGGCTGGTTTCTGCAGACACCACCACTTTCTGCTGATCCCTCAGGCAGAGATCACTTCCACATTCTCACCTTGGAGCAGGTCACCCTTGTGGCACATGGAAACCTCATCCTTACTCCAAGACACTGCCTTTCTCTACATTTACATGGATAAACCCCCAGTCCAGATCCATCCTGATTACAGCCATAACCTGTGGACGAAGCCTCCCTAAAACACAGGTGGGTGCAATAGATGCATGTTGCAAGAGATGGGACAGGGAGTGCTATGGATTTAATTAGCATGAGCAGTCTGATGGCCAGGATGCCTTGCTTGGCAAGAGCAAACAGAGCTTTGAAGATTGCAAGAAGATTGGATCAAGTCCAGTGACAAGGAATGAAGATGGAATTAAGTAAAAATGTTGCAAAAATAAAAAAAAAAAGTTTGTTCCTATGATGTTTAGCTATGTTTACATAGCTCAATGTAGTAAAACATTTCTAGCCTCCCTAGAATGGTATATAAGCATTATGTAGCTCACAGTAAAATTGGATTCTGACCATCAGCAGTGCCCTCATCTCTCTCTGTCACCAGCAGAGGCACACCTAACCTGGTGTTCCTTCAGAATCCTTTCTCTGTGACCCCTTCCCTACAGGAGCCTGTTGGGAATGTCCTGATGGCCAAACTGTGCCTAGGGCTTGTTTAGCTCTGTGCTCACTGGCCAGCGTTAAAAGCAACAAGTGACTAATTTAAAAGTGCAGACAAATTTAATTCCCTCCTGAATGGGAAGGATTATCCCTGTCTTGCCAAGGTAACTTGCCAGCAGTGAGGGTCTGGCAGATGATAATGCCAGAAGGGAAGAGGTCAGTCCTTCAGATACTGCAGAGGTTGAGGAGACCTCCATGGTGCCGGTGTCCTCTGGGATGAGATGGGATGCAGAACACCTGACCCTGCTGCCAGACAAGGGGTGTGAGCAGAGGAGCCTGAGCAGAATCATCCCAGTGACCTGATCCATCACTGACAGTGCTGGGGGTGGAAACTGAAATTCCAGCCTCAGAGTCACAACCACGAGTACACAGGGAACTTGACCAGGATGTGGTTGGTGACACATCCTAGACATGAGATGGGATATGAGAAAGTGGTGCCTGGGAAAACTGTGATACAAGACTTCAACTGATTAGGGAACAAAAGAAGGGCTCAGTGAGCTGTTTGTGCATGGACTGCAGAGAGGAGCAGCCCCTTTTTCCCTCTCCAACATAAAAAGAACGAAATGAGAGATTTATGTTGAATCCAACTCTGAGGTCATCAGCACAGGAGAGACAGGGACCTGTTGGAGAGAGTCCAGAGGAGGTCATGGAGCTTCTCCAAGGGCTGGAGCCCCTCTGCTCTGGAGCCAGGCTGGGAGAGCTGGGAGTGCTCACCTGGAGAAGAGAAGGATCCAGGGAGAGCTCAGAGCCCCTTGCAGAGCCTAAAGGGGCTCCAGGAGAGCTGGAGAGGGACTGGGGACAAGGCATGGAGGGACAGGACACAGGGAATGGTTTCCCACTGCCAGAGGGCAGGGAGTGATGAGATATTGGGAAGGAATTCCTGGCTGTGAGGATGGCAAGGCTCTGGCACAGGCTGCCTAGAGAAGCTGTGGCTGCCCCTGGGGCAGCCAAGGCAACCTGCTCCAGGGCCTCACCCACCTGCATTGCAAAAACTTTTTCTCATATCTAATCTTAACCTACTCCCCTTTAGTTTAAAACCATCATTCCTTGCCCTGTCACAGCCGGCCCTGCTAAAAAACTTGTCCCCATCTTTTTTTGTACCACCTTCATCCAAAAACCACATTGCTTGCTCTAAGGCTGACGAGAGAGTCACAGCTGCAGGTCATCCAGGAGAAACCCACTCACCTCTGTCTTAGGCCCATGTTAGAGAAGGTGTCTGCACATATTTTGGGATCCAGTTTTACCTCAGGATTGTCCAGCCGGTGACTGACAATGGCTGGTGGGATCTCTGAAGGCATTTTTGCAGCATTTCACCACGTGACTCTGGTGAGTGACAGGGCTGTTGTGAGGGCTGATAACTGGATTAGCTTGAGCCAGAATTGCTTCTGCCTACACTCAGCAGGACCTTGGATCATCCCCCACCGTGTCAGCTCACAAAATCCAAAAGCCCCTTTTCCAGCCTGTGCTTAACCCACCGCAGTCTGTCACCCCCCAGGGGACCCTGCTAACGAACTGTGCTTGAAGAGCAGCATCTCCCAGCAGATAGCAGCTCCTGGGGGAACAGGCAGCCAGGGATCCACGATGCTGATGCTGAAACCTCCCATTAATCACAGGAGTACAGCCGCCACCTCCCCATCCCGGCTACCAGAACTCCTCACAGCCCCGAGCAGACAAAACAGCCATATTTTTCCCCTCCCATGTGTTTTCCCTCCGTGTGCTCTGTGTCAGGAGTTGTCTGGTGCTCAGATAGGGCTGCCCCTGCGCTGTGGATCATATATTGAAGGATTGTGTTGTCATCCAGCCTCATCCTTGGAAACATCAGCCTGTGGAGTCCATAATGCAAATCCTTAACTGTTCGTGGTGCAGAGTCCATCGTGCAGATCCTAACAGGCAAATCCATAACTGTCCTCCTTGGGGAGATAAAGCTGTTCCCATGCCAGCAAAGGGACCTCAGCTTCACCTTTGCTTCCAGAGGTGCTTCCTTTGGGCAAACACCTCCCCACAGTCTCAAGATAGCACTACTGGACTCCTCACCCTGAAGTAAAACCAGGGCAGCATTTTCTAGGGCTTTCCTTGAAAGCAGCAGCCTGGAGTGAGGGATTTTTTAATTTCTGTGCTTTTCATCCAGCAACTGTGTTTCATTTGAAGTGGCTGCTATGGGCCAAGCAGATGCCCAGAGCTTTGGGAGTAAAGGGGATAATGGCAAACTTGTGAAATGCATGGACTTGGAATAAATGTAGTGATTTCCAGAGAAAATGTACAGAGTCTTTGAAATTAGGAAGAAATTCTTTGCTATAGGGGTGATGAGGTTGCCCAGGGGAGCTGTCCTTCCCTATCCCTGGAAGAGTTCAAGGCCAGGCTGGGTGGGGCTTGGAGAAGTCTGGGGGTGTGGAAGGTGTCCCTGCCCATGGAAGGGGGTGGAATGAGATGGTCTTTCAGGTCCCTTCCAAACTAAAGCATTCTGTGATTCTGTGAAATCACATCTGTGTTTTTAGCTTGTCCTGCACACCTCACTGGGACGTGTTGCCCTTGCAAGTGCTGCCAGCTCCACATCTCTATCACCAAGTTTTGCAGTTCCCTGAAATCTTCCCATCACCCAGCTGCATGTTTGGTTTTGTCCCCACAGCTCCAACTTTGCTGTTTCTTGGTGCCTCAGGACCACAGCACCAGGTCCTCTAGGCTGGGGATGAACTTCCAATCTTAAAGAATCATTCCCTGCTTCTGCTCCCTCCATCTCCTTCAGATGAAGACTGGGAAGGGCAGGCTTCAGGTTTTACTCTACAAACCTGGGTGGTATACCCAGAGCTTGAGAAAAGTGTCAACAGCAGAGACCCAGTGAGATGCAGCATACAGCTTGCAACCACAGATGCAGTGCTGGGGTCCAGTAGCTCTGTTGTGGTCTGATACAGCTGAGATATTTTCCACCTCAATGTCTTTCCTGCTGGCTGTAGCTTCCCCCTGCCCTGGGAAGGATCTGCCTGACACCAAGGAGGGGTCAGACCCCTTGGGGTCCTGCTAGCCCAGCCAGCATCCTTTCAGGACCTCTCCCCATGTGTACATACACATATGAATTGAGAGATGTGTTTGCAGGAAGGGTGTTTTCAGACCTTACCAAAGGAATTTAGGACTGGCTCTACTGGGTTGGGAGGCCTTGGGTCTGACACAACTGCGTTGACAACATATTGCTCCAAAACTCTCTTTTTCCTCTCCTTCTTCCACAGATGTGGGATCATGGGGTGGGTGGAGGATGGGCTGGGTGGGCCTTCATGCCCGTGCACCTCCCCTCCTTCCCTCCTCCTCCTCCCCATCACCCTTCCCAACCCCTTCCACTCTTCTCAGCCACGATAAGCTCGCCGATGGAAAAAATGTTGTCACACATATCTCACTTCCAGTGTGTGGGAGTCGCTGATAACGGCGCAAAGATCTGGACAATAAAGACTCCTGACAGCTTTCGTGTCCATCCAGGCACAGGGGGATAGTCCTGGAAGAAGACCTGAGTGCTTGTGGGATTTGGGGAAGGGTCCTGCAAGCTGTGGTCCTGGGGAGGAGGCTGGAGAAGGGAAAGGCCTCCTCCATCCCCTTCATTTGGGGTGCAAAGCCATTCCCCTGCCCAAATTCCACCCTGCACTGGGGCATCTCCAACAAACTGAGAACCACGAGATTTTGGCTTTGCTGCTGTGCTGGGGAGCAGCCCAGCAGCTGCTCAGCACGGTGTTTGTTTTGGAGCTTCCCCACCAGCCAGTGCTCCCTCCATGGGGAGGGGGGCTGTGCTGCTCCAGCACTGCTGCTCTTCCACATGGAGCTGCCCAAAGAGCCTGGAGCAGCTCGCCAGGAGGGTGAAGTCATTTATTTATGCCTAGGAAAAACATGTACTTTATTACACAGCCTCTGAGAGGCTGGGGCTGAGCCCCTGCCAGGCTTTTGTGCTGGTGTGGGGAGCTGAGGGCAGCACGGGGCAGTGCCAGTGCCTGCGTTTATTCCCAGTGCCCTTGTTGGGATGGATAAACAGGGCACCAGTTTATCCAGGGGGGGGAAAAAGTGCCAGGGTTTGGCTGGCAGAGGATCATTTGGCACAGAATCACACAGTCATTTATTTTGGAAAGGACTTCCAAGACCATCGAGTCCAACCTGTGGCTGATCCCCACCCTGTCACCAGCCCGGAGGTCTGAGTGCCATGTCCAGTCATTTCTGAGATACCTCCAGGGATGGGGGCTCCATCACTGCCCTGGGCAGCCCACTCCAAAGCCTGACCACCCTTTCCATGGAGAAATTCCTCCTGGTGTCCAACCTGAACCTCCCCTGGCACAGCTTGAGGCCATTCCCTCTGATTTGATTTTATAGCACTCCAAGTTTTTCAGTATCTATTTTCTCTAGTTACAACAACTGAGAATGACTTTTGCAGAAAACCTTATTAATTCCAAGCAAAGGAAAGTCAATTTTACTAATTTATTAATTTTCCAGCTGGAAGAAAATGTACCAGTTGCTTAGATTTCTGTCCCAGTCCTCAGGGACTGTAGGTGCTTCTTTATTTTTTTTTTTTTTTTTTTTTTTTGGTGCTTTCCCCAAAATCTCCCTTTCTCTCCAAAGTGAGCACAAGGATCCATCAGAATGGGGGTAAAATATTCTTTCTAACATTAATAAATAATACAAAATTAAGTTTAAGAGCACAGCTGTAGGGAACTGTCTCTCTCCTTGGGCTCCCATGTCCCACAAGACTTTTCCCTTCTGAGGGCTGCGTTGTAGGAGATAGAAAGCCCAGTTTTCCCTGGATTTAGCCAAAAACATTTCATGCTTTTTTAGATCAAACCACCTTTCTGGAGGAGAGAAGGAAAGAGGGGGTGATGTTAGCATTATCACTATTTTATAAAGAATGAAGGTTTTCCATTCCACCTTGGAGAAAGATGCCAAAACAAGAGGAGGACACAATGGTCCATCCCCAAACCATTTCCATGATAAATTTAAATTTGTACCCAGCTCTGCCCAAGAACACTCCCAACCCTGAGCTTTTGGTATGGGACAAATTAATTATCTCCCTCCATCTGCCCTGATGTTCTCCTTTGATGGCAAGGGCATCTTCTAACCTTTTCCAGACGTATTTTCCAGCTTGTCTGCCTGGGATATGAGAGGTTAAACCCTCCCAGGAGCAGATGTGGGTGACAGCATCACCCTTGACTTGGCCGGGCTTTGGCACAGAGGCGTTTTCCCTTTCTCCGGTGGCTGATAGCCGGCTCCATCCTGCTGGGAGCGATTTCCCTGCTGCCAGCGAGCTCAGACACACTCACAGACACATCCCTGTGCACACCCGGGCGTGCACGCCTCTCACAGGGCTCACATTCAGGGCTCCCCACCTCCTCCTCTCCCGTGCAGCTCCAGCATCCCGGCCCTGGGATGTCATCCTGCCCTGATAAGGCGCAGGGGCGGCTGCCAGAGGAAGGCTCCCAGTTGCTCCCGGCGCCAGGCTGGGTAGAGGCAGACGTGGCTCCTCTGAAGGGCCAAAAACAGATGACATCACCCCCTCCTGGTGTCCATCCTCCCCCCAGAATCCCTATCAGCCCCGCGGAGAGGCTGAGCTCGGAGGAGCACGCAGGAAGAGGGAAGGCAAGGGGGAGGAGGCCGGGGAAAAGGAGGGAAGGCAAAGGCTGAAGCTGGAAGTTGGTTATTTTGGCAAAAAGACAAAGTTCTGCAAAACTTCACCGGCCAGACTTCAAAAAGGTGGAAAAACTGGAGGCTCAGTTCTGGCAGGTTCTGTTATCAAGGGGAGCCTTATCTCTCGATGGGGCTGATGGCTCCTGCGAGCCGCAGTGGCTGCTAACCTCTGGCTGAGCTCTCCGAGGTCCCTGAGGAGCCAGGCTGTCACTCAGCAGGGAGGAGAAGCATCCAGGAGAGGGGACTGCATGGAGGCATTGCCACCGTGTTTGCAGCCTGCAGAGCCACACGAGCAGGAGTGGGATATTCCAGCCAGGAGCCCTCACTGCTTCAATTCATGGTGGTAGGAGGAGTGAGGGGACCTTCCCCTGCTCACAGTCCAGCCAGAGATGGGTCAGATCTCTGCTGGGTGTCAACTGGCACAGTTGGGTCACTGGTTTTACTGGTATCCTCCAGGGCAAGACTGGTGCCTCTGGGATGGATAGCAGAGTGGGTTTAGTTTGAAGCCAGGTGTGTAGCTGGGGGTTTGAGGGTGGGGATCTTGCCCACCTTATTTCTTCCACGTCCTAAGTACCACACTGGGTGTTTTCCTGAGATAAATCTTCCAGCTTTTCTCTTGAGGAGATTTTCATACCCTTTCAAGCCATCTCGCTACTCACAGCTCCTAGACATCTCTATTCCTGCCCACCCTGCCTCCTTTCCACCAAGATGAGGAGCTTTTGGGGTCCTGCTCCAGAGCACAGCACAGTGGGCAATTCCCCTTCCTTCAGTAAACAGCAAACCACTCTTACTCCCTGGTGAGAAGCTGCTGGAAGTGAACTTGGCTTGGCTCATTCCCATTCATAATTCTACTCAATAAATCAGCCTATGCAGGAGAAGAGGCAGTGATACCCCTCGGGTGATATAGAGTTTGGAAAAACTTGCTCTATGGAAGTAAGATTTTGCCTGGGAATTGCTCCGTGCAGGAGCAGGGTAGGTGCAGAAGCCACTGCACTCTCTGTGAGACCGGGTGAATTGTTTGAATTGTTTTCCTCATGTAGATTTCTCAGCTTTACCCATCTTCACCTCCTCATGGAGGTGGATCACAGAATCTTGGAATGGTTTGGGTTGGAAGGAAGCTTTAAGGGTCATCTAGCCCATAACTCCTGCAATGAGCAGGGACATTTTCAAGGAGATAGTAAACTGAGTCACGCACCCAGGTTCTCCTTGTTGCTATGGGAGAGGAATAGTAACTTCTGAAGGGAAAATCATACCTCTGTCTTGGATCCATCCCCTTGAAGAGGATGAATCCTGCCATGACCTCTCCTGAACAGAGCTAGAAACCGAGGTTGTTAAAGGCAGTGACTGAGGCAGAGGAGCAGGATTGGGTTCAAAGAAAGGCTTCATAACTGCTTGGACCAGCCCAGCAGATCTCTCTCTTGCTGCCACTCTGGAAGGGCACCCCTTGCTCCTATGCCATATCTGCCACCTTTGTGCAGATGATTTGGATCCCCCAGTGCACCTCCAGCACCACCAACTCCCAAGAGTCAGGCAGGGTGGTCCATCTGAGGGGAGCTGCATTCCAGACCCAGCAGGACACAGAAAACCAAGAGGTTTATTGGCGGTGTCAAACTGAGCTACAAGTGGGGGCACGGAGGTGCCTGAGGGCAGGTTCTGTGGACAGTTCTGTCTGCAGGATCACTGTGCTGGCTCTCCTGGGGCTGTCACAGCACCCTGGTGTGGCCGCTGTCACCGGCAGCAGCGCAGGCGGCCGTTGCCGCAGCTTCCCTCCCAGCGCTCCATGTGGAAGCAGAGCCTCCGGCAGTGGCCACGGTTGCTCCTGCACTGCCGGCTGTCTGAAAAGCCTCTGGCTGCTGAGGAGAGAGGACAGCAGACCTGGTCAGGAGAGCTGGAACCTACTCAGAGCCCCACAACCTACTGGGAACTCCACTGGTGTTGGTGGCTGAACAATGGGATGTTCTCAGTCAGCAACGGGGAAATTCATCTGGTTCCATGGTGAGGATCAGATGTGCTCGGGAGGAGCTTCTCCATCCAGCAGGCACTGGGAGTCTCCTAATGACTGGCCTGGGTGAGACAGGCAGGTTTGGTTTGGCTGTGTTAGGTTAGATGAGTTAAGTGGGGTTGGACATCTTCAAAAGACAAAGTGCCTTTTGGAACAGTTGCTTCACCTATTGTTTCATTTAGAGATTTTTTGGCTTCTTGGTGTTTTTGTTTGCTTGGGTTTTTTGAATATTTTGCTTTTTTGATTAGGAGGGCGTGTGCTGCTTCTCTTTAGACACAGCAGAAACACCAAGAGAGTCCACCACCCGTGCAGTGGGCAAAGCCTTCTCTCTCCCTTCGTTGTCTCCAGGACTTCAGTTAAATAAATTAGAGCATAAACAGGCTAAGCAAGTAAATCTTCTCTTCTTGGTTATCAGATTTGTTTTCTGTGAACATGATATCACTAAAGTCCTGCTAATATCATAGTGACCTTACACCTGAATGAAACCTGGATCTCTGACATATGTATACAAGCAGCCAGCAAAAATGCCAAGCCAAGGAATATTTTTCTATCAAACCAGAATCCCAGAAGAAAACAGACAAAAAAAGGTAAATTATCTGCCTTTCTCCCTGCTTTTTCCCCCTGAAAGATGGTTTTGATTTTATAAAACCAAAGATAAACAGAAGGATTTCAGTTGGAATGGACATTAAAGACCATGTACTTCCAACCTTCTGCCATGGGCAGGAACACCTTCTATTATCCCAGGTTTATCCAAGCCCCACCCAACCTTGCATTGAACATTTCCAGGGATGGAGAGTCCACAACCTTTTTGGGCAACCTGTGCCAAGGCCTCACCACCCTCACAGACAACAATTCCTTCCTAATATCTAATTTACACCGACCCTCCTTCAGCTTAAGACCATTCCCCCTTGTCCTGTCCCTCCAGGCCCTTGTCCCAGTCCCTCTCCATCTCTTCTGGAGCCCCTTTAGGCTCTGCAAGGGGCTCTGAGCTCTTCCTGGATCCTTCTCTTCTCCAGGTGAGCCCCCCCAGCTCTCCCAGCTTGGCTCCAGAGCAGAGGGGCTCCAGCTCTGGGAGCAACTCCATGGGCTCCTCTGAACTTGCTCCAGCAGCTTCTGATGCTGGGGATCCCAGATCTGGAGGCAGCTCTGCAGGTGGGATCTTACCAGAGTAGATCAGAGGGTAAAAATCACCTCCCTCGACCTTTTGGTCACACTTCCATCTTCCTGCATTTGCCACATCTGTATTCCACTCATGGAGAATTTAATGGGATTATCCTTGTTTTGTGGAGGATAAAGCTTTTGTGCTGGTCAGGAGCAAAGCTCAGGCTCCTGGCTTAGGCTCAGCATTTCTGTGTGACTTTTGAGGGCGCAGAGAGGAGAGGATGCACAACCTATGAACTCAGGACAGCTGCATCCAGAAGCTTCATGGAGACCATCTCAGGAGAAATGTTTTCTTTGGAAGCACGAGTTAGGTCAGGCTTGACTTGAGGGCCCTGCCTTGTCCTCTTCTACCTCAGAGCAGGAACCTGCCTTTTCTCTCTCCACAGTCCTGCAGAAACCCCTGTGAGAATTCTGTCCTTACCCGGAGCACCCTGGAGAAGGAGAATGACAGCGACTGCAAAGAGCAGCTGGAGAACCCGCATGGCTCGGTGTGGGTGGAGGTTCCACCCCGGGGAGGAGTGAGGAGTCCTGAAGAGAGGAAGAAGAGGGAAATCCTGGATTTATAGTAACTGGGGGGTTGTGTAATTTTCCTGGAGTGGAGGGAACTTTGTCAATCTCAGGTGCATTTCAACAGACAGCAAACAGTTGCACAGGGTGTGCCTGCTCTCAGGCACATCGTGTTACAGACAGAAAGTTTAAAGGGGAAATGCAGGAAAAAAATAGAGGGAAAAAAAGACCTAAAAGGGGGGAAAAAAATCAGGGTTTTGTTGACAATTACACTGAGCACTGGGGAGTCTGCTACTGCTTGCTGCTGGAGACAGGATGTTGGGACTGACCCAGTCTGGCTCTGTGTTTGTAGGCTCGAGCGTGTGATGTTAAAATCCAATCCAAGTGTTTGCAGTATGAAAGTATTGGGTTTTGGTTTGTTTTCTTTTTTTCTTTCCAACTCTCATTCTCTGTGTTTAGCACTGACACAGTCAAGAGAGAAAAGATCCAGACTCTCCTCCTCAGCACTCCCTGAGGACACAAAAAACTGGCTTGAAAATTGTGTGATCCTTAAAAAAATCATGGGTCTGCTTCAGTTTTCCAGCTTCCAGGCTACAGAGAGGATGCTTGCTAATATTTTGTTTACAACTGTCAGGAAAAAATGGCAATTTAGTATTTTATTCATTTATGTACTTAGTGAATGGGAAAGCTGGGATACCTCCCTGCAATATTCAGTGGCCTTAGGAGAGCTGGTACAGCTCTCCCATGGATCCTGGCAGGCTCTCAGGTTTGTACCAGTTCTCCAGGTCAGTTCCAGGAAATCAATAGAGGTGAGACCTGCATTTCAACTCGGGAAAACAACACAAAGCAAACAACGAGCAGGAATGTCCCCCAGCCAACAACAAACGAAGGAAGAGGAAGTAGAAACTTTATAAAGGTTTTATTTACACTGATGATGCAGCAGAGGCCATCACCAAGTCTTCTCTTTTCCCTTTAGAAGTCACCTCGATGGATTTTTCTTTGCAGGCTGGATGCCAGGGAGTGCTGGAAAATGCAAACCCTATGTCCTTCAGGCTGCTTGAACAGAACAAGGATCACCTTCATCAAACAGTGCAGATAAAGGGGCCTTCACCAGCTGGACTTTGGAGTAGAGGACACTGAGATTTTAACCAGGGTGTCCTGCAAACCAGCCACGCACAGCCTGGGAAGGGGGATGGATCTGGAAACCCACCTGGGGGAGATCTGGGTGCAAAGAGGTGTGGGAGCCTCTGGAAAAGTGTTGGTGCTCTGCCTATCTGTGGCACTGCTTGGGTGGAGGAAAATAACCCACCCTGTACCTCTGGGGATTGGTGTCTCTGATGTGAGAGGTCGTGCAGTGGGATTTCATGGAATTATGGAACCATGGAATGGTTTGGGTTGGAAGGGACATTAGAGAATATCCAGCCCAACCCCCTGCCATGGCCAGGGACACCTTCCACTGTCCCAGGCTGCTTCAAGCCCCATCCAGCCTGGTCTTGAATGCTTCCAGGGATGGGGCACCCACAGTTCCTCCAGGTAACCTGTGCCAGGGCCTCACCACCCTCACAGGGAAGAACTTCCAAAGCAAAGAATCTGGGCAGAGCTTATCCAGCAGAAAGGACATGGCAGTCCTTGAGCTACAGTCCAAGCAGGGAGGAGCGTGTGGATGCTCCTGTGAGTGTTCTGCCCTGCATGTGTGACCTGAAGTGTCTGAACATGTGTGTGCAGATGGCTTGGTGTTCTCCAGAGAGGATGTGGAGCAGGGAGCCAGGGTACCACGTGGCCACGGTGTTCCCAGTGACTGATGGCAAAATTCCAGGTGTTTGCCTCCATCTCAGCTGCTCTATTGTGGTGGAAGCAGCACCACCACACAGAGTGATTTGTGCCTGGAGCTGTTTGGATCCTGCAGGCTCCATGGGGACCAGGCTGCATCCTCCACACCACCACAAACCCCTGTCTGCAGCTGTGGTACATGGGTTGAGTCGCAGAACGTGCCTTGGGAAAGAAATCCAGGACTATGCAGTACCAACAAAAACCAGATTTCCTCCTGAAATCAGGGGCAGGAAATCTCTGTCCCTTGGGCAACTGTTTGAACGACAGCTGGTCTGGCTCCCTTTGGCGTGGTCCTGCTGCTGTTTGCCTCAGCCTCTGGTGAGCCTACTGGGGATCTCCCAGCAGCCTCCCACCCTCCCCTGCTTCCCAACCTGCCAGCAGATGTCTTTTCTCAGAGCTCACCATGCACAAAGGCTGATCTGTGCTCAGACACGTGGCACAGGAATCGGCTCCTGGGTGCTTGAGAGGTTTTGGGGCTGGGAGGAGTTGAATCAATCTATATCTGCTCTCTGGCCCCAAACAGGAGGGATGTTTCCACTGACTTCATTGCCTTCAGGCCAGGGCCTGAGCAGGCTGATTTTTAAAAGCATCCTGGGATGAGTTTTTGCCAGCAGGATCAATTCCTTGGGAGAATGAACCCTTTTGCCTGCTTGTAATGCCACCTCCTACTCCCACCCCCACTGACAGCATTTTGCCAAACAAGCAAACACTGATAGAGCCCTGCAATTCAACCTGTGAAAAAATGATTGTGGGCTCAGCTCTGGGCTCAGCCCTGGGCTCAGCCCTAGTTCAGAACCCCCCCATGGCTCTCGTTCCAGACCACTCTTTGTGGCCTTCTCAGGACTCCCTTCAATAGGTCCATGTCTGCCTTAAGCTGAGGCCCCCAGAGGTGGACACAGCAAGAAATGGTGAATTTTGCCCCACAGAAAATGGTCAGAGCTCACCTTGTACAATTAACATCTCCTTTCCAATGCAGGGCCACATCCAGGTGTCAATTATGGATCATTCCTGGCATGTGCCCACCTCCAAATTGTGACAAGGAAGAGAGTGGAAAACATTTAATTTTCTGACATCACATTTGGGTAGCCACTAATTTCTGAGCCTCACACGATCTGATTTACTCATGTAGGTACAGCCTCTGAATCCTGACCTATTTTGTCTCTCCAGCACACCTGGAGCTGGGCTGTGGTGATTTCCCTTACCCCACAGGAGGTGGAAGAGCTGGAATGCTGGAATGTGACCCCCTTTCCCCTGCGTGGGGGTGGAGGAAGATCCAGGCACGCAGGGGGTTGCGCTGGTTTGTGTGGGATTGCCAGGGATGTAAGAGACAGCCTGGATCCAAGGGGCTGCCCACAGCCCTGGCACCTCAGCTGCCCCAAGGAGGAGCCATCCTGCACCATCCTGCTCCTGGCTGCACATCACAGTGAGGTTTTAAGGGCAAAAGAGGAGGATTTGGCTCTCCTTGCCAAACAAACACCGGCCCGTTGCCTGGGAACAGCAAACAAATCCCGCTGAGGGAATCCATGCCATGCTTTGGTGGATTAAAATTCCCAGTTATCCAGGAGGCTTGTGCTGGTTGACAGACCTGGAATGAGGGTAGAGCTCTATCCTGGCTGTCTGCATGGCTGCAGAGATCCCAAATATACATCCCAGGATGTTTGGATGATTTTTGCATCTCCTTTAGGTGCAGGTCTGCTAAGGCAGTACTAAAGAACCTTATTTGCAACATTCTGAACTCTATCAGGTACAGACAGCTGGAGTTCAAAGCCCAATCAAGAATTTCCCACAAGAATCCTCTCCTTCATTTGGCTTTCACCTGCCCATGGCAGGGGGTTGGAACTGGATGATCTTTAATGTCCCTTCCAACCCAAACCATTCTGGGATTCTATGATGATTTTATGCTTATTCCTCCTCCCCAGGGTCACAGGGTAAAAACCAAGTAGGGTTTAATAAATTTGAGCAGCATTCCCTGTCATACACTTACACCAAAGCAGCTCATGCTGCTGTTCCAGCAACTTCCCATGAGCTGAGCTGGCTGCTTTACCCCAGGTGAACTCAGGGATTAAGAAACCATGTGAAGAAACAGTTTTATAAAGTCTGGACGTGCCATTCTCCCCACCCACAATATCCTTGGTGCTTTCTCTCTCCTCCCTCTGAGACTGGAAGGGAATTCAGTTCATCTTATGAAAATAATGATGGATTTTTGTTTATTTTTTGGTTGTTGTGGGGTTGTGGTTTGGAGGTTTTTTAAGGTTATTTCCATCCAGATCAGCAAAGAAGGGAACACACAGCAGTGAGACAGCCTTTGAGCATGCCCATTAGTGCCAGAGGGGCAATATTCCCTACAAACTGAGCATTTCCACCTTTCCTGGTGGTCTGGCCAGTAGGTCCAAAACACATCAAGGCAGAAGGCCCAGTGACTACGAGGGAGATGTGCAAGGTGAGCTGCAAGAGCCCACTCTTCCCTTTCCCAGGAAACCAGGCTGTAACCACAATGGCTGAGCATTCCCAGATGAGGGCCACGTACAATGAACCCTGTGGATGAATGTGAGGAATAAACTGTTTGATTTGGAGAGGAGCCTTGACTCAAACCCCTCCCCGTGCTGTCCTCGTACTCCAGCGTGCGTCAGAGGGGTGGGCTGGACGTGGGCAGGGATTTGGCTCTGGACTCAGCCCTGTCCCTGTTTTCAGAATCAGTTCCCAAGCCAGCAGCCAGCTCTGAGTAGTGTGGCCCTCCCGAGGGTTCATCCAGCTGCAGGGGATCTCCAGGGGAGCGCTGGCATCAACCTGTGTGTGCTGGAGTCCCAGTGGTGACCCGAGGAGAGCAACTGGGCTGCTCTTCAGTGAATGGAGATGCTGGGATGAATGAATTGTTGGCCCTCTGGCAGTGGGGCCTGACCCTGTGTGAGGTCAGTGGGAATTTTCCCGTTTGATTCATCAGAACAACAATTTCATCTCCCAGGGAGGACTTTTCCCTGGCTCTGTCAGTGCCTCAGCTAGTTGGCATAGCTCTCTCATTACATCATTGTTTCCTTGCTTTCACAGAAATGAGAAATATTTTACCTGGAAAGGGAGACCAGGAGCTGACAAAGGCAGGGGAGTGTCAAAAATTTATATTGAAAAGACACAGAAGGGCTGAGAGTGGATTTGGACAGAAAATTAATTTAGGCTGAGAGACCTCATAGGAAGAAAGTAGCGAGGGCCAAAGAGACTGATTTCCATGGGGCTGGGAAAGGGAAAAGGGAAAGGAATTGCACCAGAAATGCAGTCCATGAAAGGAGAGGGCAGCCTGTCAGGGCAATGGGACACAGATTTCAGAACCCCTCCCTACCATATTTAAAACAAGTAAACCTGGAATCTTAGGGGAAAAAAAAATCGTTCCCTATGAGGGTGGGGAGGCCCTGGTGCCCTGTGCCTCCCCACAGGTTTCCCAGAGAAGCTGTGGCTGCCCCTGGATCCCTGGAAGTGTCCAAGGCCAGGTTGGAGGGGGCTTGGAGCAGCCTGGGACAGTGGAAGGTGTCCCTGCCCATGGCAGAGGTGCAATGAGATGATCTTTACTGTCCCTTCCAACCCAAACCCTTCTGGGATTCCATGTCTGCATTGAGAACCTGGCACAGCCTGGAAAGGTGCAGTGGATGGGGGTGGATCTTGCCTGAGAAGCATAGACCACGCTCACCTTTATGTCAAACCAAGCACATTTTACAACAAAAGTGATGTCAAAAAGACTTTCCCCATTGCAGCTGTTTTCTCTGGGAAGGGAAATAAAGGGACTGAGTCCCCCTGGTATTCTGGGGAGGTGAGGAATGCTGTGGTCACTCCTGGTCAGTGGCATCCCACCACTGGCAACGCTGCTGACTAACAGGCGGGCACTTGCTGCTTTGTTAAACCTCAGGTTTATTGGTTTCAGGTAAGGAGAAAGGCAATTTTTCACCTGTACATGTCAGATAACAGTCAGAGTCCTGAATGGGCCACAGATAGTTTGGGTGGCCCCAGTTTCTTCTTGTCACAGTGTTTCCTAAAAAGTTACAGCACAACCAAAGCGTTCAGGAGTTCATGAGAGAATCCACAGCCATCTTCTCCCAGGGGAGCAAGTCACAGAAACCACAAAGTCTCCTTCCCAGCAGCTGCTCGTGCCATGCCAGTGGAGCCTGCAGCTCTCCATGTGCTGCAGCTGGCTCCCTTGGAAACCTTCAGCTCTCTGTGGTGACGGGTGACAGATTTCTGCAGCAGAGAATGATGGGTTCAAAGCAGTACTGAGCCAGGTATTCCCCAGAGACACAGGCTCCCACTCGGCACAAGCCCCCTCCGTGGTTACAGCTGTCTGGTCCATGAGCATCTCCTGGACAAGGGAGCAGCAAATTCATGGATGAAATTAGTGGGGCTCCTTCTGGCACCGTGTTCCCAGCCAGCTGAGCCAGCACTGGGAGCAGGCAGAGAGCCTGGGCACCTCGAGCACACCCGGGGTCCCCATCCCACAGACAGGTTCACATATCCATGTGAAAAATCCTGAGCTGCTGAGCCAAACTCCCTCAAGAAATGTTTTATCATGGATCTGTTTTTTCAGGATGTTGGCAAAGACCGTGCATGGGAGGTCAGAGGGGTTGTCCTCCCCCTGCCAAAGAGGCAACTGCAGCCTGAGAAAAGGCAGGAACATTTTCCCAGAGCACAGGGCTTCTCCTTTAGGGCTTCTCCTAACTCAGTGATGTGCCCCATTTTCACAGCTTTGTCCCTGCTCATTTTTTGTATTCCCCCAAGGGATTAAATCATTAATTTTCCCAAAGTGCCTCACCCACTCTCTCATCCAGAAAACACCTTTCTCAGTACCTGCAATACCACACAGCAACGAAGGATTATCCCTGCTCCCAGATATCCTGTTCACCACCCCAGGCCTTCCTGGTCTTACCGTGCTGGGCCAGGGAAATGAACATGAAAACAAGCACAAGGATCCCCATTCCTTTGGCTCTGCTGGAAAATGGCAGGACTGGGAGTGAGGTTTTGCAGAAGCCTCTGTGTGCTGTTGGCATGCTGGATGGCATCCGGGAAGAGGGGAGGAGTAGGCAGGAGTTAATTATATTCCAGTCCCTGGAGTAACATTTGCTGCTCAGAAACCCTTTCGTGTCGTTCTGACCCAGCACTGCTGCTCCAAACAATGTTTTTTCACATTCACTGGTTACTGGCTTTCCTGATTCTTCTCCTTGACAGCTAGCATTTTAGGCTGGTAGAATTCCACCTGGGAAAAAGAAGCTCAGAGGGATCCTCTGCTCTTCACCTGCAGCCAGCAGAATCCCTTGGAAGTGACAGGGAGGAGGGAAGCAACTGCAAGGGAAGACTCCTGAGGATCTGCAAGGAGGAGAAGGATGCAGGCTGGGAGTGATTCATTTTTAATCTGAGCTCGTATGAATATTTTCTCCAGCTGAAACCTGGGTGTTATTTTTTTATTTTTTTTCCCAGGTTTGGCTTCTGAGGAATTTGGGAGGCTTCATTCCTGAGTGTGATGAGCACACGGTGCTGGTGGAAGAGCTGTTAGTTCAGCAGTGCACCCTGTGGTGGTAAATCTGTGGTGAGTGTGCAGCTCTGGCTGTAAAATGTGATATTCCAGCTGCCCTGCTTGGCCCTGCTGTTTGCTGTCCCTTCAGCTGTGGTGATAAAACTGTTCTGTGAACACATTTTAAACTAACAGGTGAAAAAGCAAGGTTAAAAGTCCCTTTCTCCCTAAAGAAAAAAAACCAAACAGAATAACGTAACTAGAATCATAGAGTCATTTAGGTTGGAAAAGCCCTCCAAGGTCATGGAGCCCAACCACCCCCAAATCTCCTAAGTCACCACTGAGTCATGTCCCAAATGCCACATCTATCTGTGTTTTAAATCCCTCAGAGATGGGATTCCATCACTGCCCTGGGCACCCTACTTTAATGCTCAATCCCCCTTTCCATGAAAAAATTCCTCCTGATGTCCAACCTGACCCTCCCCTGGCACAGCCTGAGGCCGTTCCCTCTCCTCCTGTCCCTGTTCCCTTTGAGCAGAACCCAACTCTCCCAGCTGTCCCCTCCTGTCAGGAGTTGTGCAGAGCCAGAAGGGCCCCCTGAGCCTCCTCTGCTCCAGGCTGAGCCCCTTCCCAGCTCCCTCAGCAGCTCCCTCAAGTGTCCAAGCAATGACTGGATGTGGCACTCAGTGCTCTGGTCTGGGTGACAAGGTGGGATAGGTCACAGGTTGGACTCGATGACCTTGGAGATCTTTTCCAACCTAAATGATTCTGTGATTAATTGTCCTCAGTCCTCTAAAGCATCCAAATGTAAAATCAACATGGTAAATAGGATTGGGCTGGTAAGAAGGATTAGGAGATGAGGTTTCCAAGGATGCAACAGCAAATTTTTGTGTAATTCTGCATGTGAGTGTAATAGAGAGACATTCTGTCTCTTTCCATAGATAAATGACTGTTATACCTGTTTATTTAGCATTTATTGCCTTCTTCATATAAAGAAACATGTCGCCTCTAGCTAATTACACAATTTGCATGCTGAGAACACCAGACACATCTACAACACTTGGAATCAGACTTGTTCATTTTCCTGGCTGCTCATTTCCATGGTTTTCTGCAATGCCACGAGGTCTTTGTCACACTTCTGTGCAGCACTTCCACCCTCTGCGAGGGCAGAGTCCCTCTTGCTCTTGCAGACATCTGATTTCTGAGGGCACACAGTGGCCCCCCTCATCCTGGCAGATGTGAAAGTTGGATGTCGTGTCTGCAATTCAGAGGGTTTAAGTCAAACCAGGAAGCCTGACACTGCCATCCAAACCATCTCATACACAAAAATTGTTGGGAAGTGGTGTTTACTGTGTCTCCAAAAGCAAAGACACAAAGATGAACTTTGGGAATTATCACAGAGCTTCTGTTAAAGAAGGATTTTGTCACCCACCAGCTTGGAAAAGAATTAACTGAAGGAGGGATATTGTAAATCTATGAAGAAGATGGATTCAGAATGACTACATTTCAAGTAGGTGGCACTGAATAAAATTGTGAGGGATGAGGTTTTAAAAGAAATGGAAGGAATTCTGAACCTGGGGGGGAAAAAATCCAGTAAGGGCTTTTAAACACAAAGATGCTTAAATCTAAAAATCCTGAGCTGCAATTTCATGAAAGCCAGAATAATATATAAGGAAATGGGGTTGTGGTCACTTTACACACACAGAGTAACTGTGAGGAAATACCCACTTCTGGCCACAGACAGATCCAGGATGCTGGATCAGAGGAACTTTAGGATCAGCACAGCTAATAATATATAATATAGCATATAGCATATTATACAATATATATCTAAAGTATATATTCATTAATGATTTAAGTTGAGGATTACCTATTGAGGAGCACCAAAACCAAGCAATGCTGGGAGGATTTAGATAAAATATCAGGAAGAGGTCAGGTGGCACCTATTAAACACAGCAGGGTGAGTGCAGCCAGCAGCCCTCCAGTTATAGGATTATAGGAAGATTTACCAAGAAAGGAGGATTCTCTGTGGGCCAAAACTTTTATTTCATTTCCCCAGCTGGAGGTAGAGCTTTGGGTTATTTTGGCCAGCCCCAAAAGCTCCACACTGATGTCAGTGGCAGAACACACAGGTCCATCTTTGTACAGGGAAAGAGATGGCTTAGCCCCCATCCCTGACAGTGCCCAAGGCCAGGTTGGACGGGGCTTGGATCATCCTGGGACAGTGGAAAGTGTCTCTGCCCATGGCAGGGGGTGGAACTGGATGAACTTTAATTTCCCTTCCAACCCAAACCGTTCTGTGATTCTTTGTTTGGAGGCAATGTTTTTTGGCTGAGTGCAGCCATTTCCCCCAGGTTTTCCCTCCTGGGCAGGGTCCCACACGTACCAATGCAGCAGGTCCTGCGGCGCCGGTAGCAGGTTCCAAAGGCAGCAAAGGGCTCTGGGCAGGATTTCAGGTGGAAGCAGTAGCCATGGTGTTCCAAACAATGCAAGGTGTCTCTGGGCAAGCTGAGACCTACAGGGAGAATGGGATTCCCAGTTGTGCTGCAGGATCAGTCCATTCTCATGGTCTTCCTCCTGCTGAAACCCCACAGACCCCAGTTAGGGATACCCCCAAAACCCAGAAGTTTTGAGGAACTCATGGGGCCTCAGAGCATTCCAAGGCAGGTACTGCTGGAGTGAAGCATAGAGGTTGATGGCAATTTTCTGAACATATCCTGGCCATTTGTGCTATAATGGGAATGGACAGCCCAGTCTTGGATGCTTCGAGTTCTGGACTGCTGTGCTGCAGACATGCAAGGGACAGCATGGTCATCACATGATTTGAAGAAAAAATTATGACTCTTAAAAACCTCCAAAAGCAGGATCTGGTTCAATTAACAAGAACAAGCAGTTTGCCAAGTTCCTTCTTTCTCTGGAAGCCTTTCTCCAAGGTGAGGAGTTTCATTAGGCATGAAGAACAGGTAGGATAAAAACACAATCAGAAAATGAGTCAATGCAGCAGAAGGGCTGAGGAAGGGGAACCAGAATATTCAAAGAACTGAAGTCAGTGGTGCAGCTGAACCTGAGCAATATCAGGGAACACCTCTCTCTCTTCTACCCTACACAAAGAGGACAATTTTGACCCTGGGGTTTTAAGAGAAGGTGATTTCCATGGTGCCACCATCCAATAGTACCAGAAAGTGACATAAAGAGTCTTCAAAGAGTCATAAGACCCAACACCTGGCAGAGGCTTCAGTGGGGAGGTTCTGGTGTGATAACTGCTCACCACAGGTTAACTTTTCACTTCTGCTTCTAGACTGAGAAATAGGGAAGTGCTCTAAGGAAAGGAGCTGAGAAGAATATTCTGCACCACCACACGAGCGAGCTGTACCTCCTACACAGGCAAACCCCAGCGTGGGGCTTGCCCCTTACCTGGAACAGCCTGGAGGAGGAAAAGCAGGAGAGCCATGAGGCAGTGGAAGAGCTTCATGGTGGAAGGTCTCAGCTGCAGCGTGGAGACTGAGCCACAATGCCAGAACCTTTGAGCAGGGGAGGAGGGAGCACTCTGGCATTTATAGGGCAGTGGGAACAGCTGTGGCTGTCCAGGGAGCCTTGGCAGGGGAAGGCAGTGGGTGCAGCCTGACCTCTGCACACGGCTAAACCCAAACAATGGCTTGGGGGCACAAAAACAAGGGCACAAACAGCTGTGCCTCCCTGCCTGACCACTGGGAAGGCTGCTGGGGGCCCTTATCAATATGGATCCACCCAGAGAGCATCATTCACTTGAAATATCCATGTGGTTGGCTCATGGATTATCTGGAGGAAATTAGCCATCGTTAGGTGGGAGAGAAGGCAGCTGGGATATCATAGGATCATCATGGAATCATAGAATAGTTTGGGGTGGAAAAGATATTAGAGAATACCTGGTGCAACCCCCTGCCACAGGCAGGGACACCTGAAACTATCCCAGGTTGCTCCAGGCCCCATCCAACCTGGCCTTGGACACTGCCAGGGATCCAAGGGCAGCTACAACTTCTCTGGGCAGCAGAGAATATCTGGTCCTGCTGCATGTCCTGTGATCTAACAGTTATTCCCAAGAGAAAGAAATAAAGGAAAAGGAACACTCTATACAGAAACATATAAAATAGTTTTATTTTTTCTGTGAAAGGTGCTGTGGAAGAAAAAGAAGACTGGTCTACTGGAAGGTATTCCTGTCCATGGCAGAGGGTTGGAATGAGATGATTTTTCAGATCCCTTTCATCCCAAACCCTTCTGCCATTCCATGTTTCTGTGATGCGTGAAGTGCAGATTATCAGTTTTCAGGTGTCACCAGCAGCACCTTCAACTTTTCAGGTGCACAAAGAGCACATGACAAGTGAGATTCATGAGTTTTCCTCAGCACTTGTCCGTACTGAGTTTGAATGATATTAACAGACACATGGAAGTGGCAGTGGCAGCTCAGGTTCTCCCTCAATCATGACTTCAGCCTCTTTCTACACAAGATATTTATTGATGTCGTTCTGACCCAGCAGCCTTGATATCAACAATACAAACCTCCCCCTCCAGTCATGTGCATTGTTCTCTGTCTGCCTCCCCTGCTTCCTTTCTTTGATTTCCATTGCAAATTTGCAGGCGCCATCCAGTCGTGGAGAGGGGTTTGTGTCCATTTCCAGGTACTCCAGGGACAGGGATGAAACAAAGGCTGTAACAAGAACCCTTCAGCTGGCTCAGGTTCCACCAAATCCAAGGATATTCATCTCAGCTCTCAGATGGGATCTGTCATTGTAATTTGCAGACTGGAGCAGACATTCAACTTTCTCAACAATTATTTTTTATATCTCAAAAAATGGTCTTGTTCTGTAGTGATGGACTGGAAATGTTTGCCTTTTAATATTTTATTTCCATGGGAGGTGAAGTACAAATTCAAAACCTCAAATGTGTTAGCAAGGTGGTGGAAGAGGAGTGATTGCCCAGTAATCTCACATTCAAAGTCCTTCTCCATCACTTCCAGAATGTCCTCACTATCAGACCACAAGTGCTTATAACAATCACAGTTCCCTTCAAATTAGGATTCGAAATTATCCCAGGAAAAAGCCCAACTCTTTGAAATTCAAGTACCAGCCCAGTCTGCCTTGATGCCTCTGCACTTTGTTCGTTGTTTATTGTTCTCCTCCTTTCCCAGGTTTGTTTCCCAGGTTATTCCAGGTCAGAGACCTGTTTTATATGGATCACAAAAGAAAAGTTTACACACAGTGGAAGTTCTGCCCCTTGCCTAAGGATCTCTTGTGAGAAGCTGCCAAGGGAGCTGGAAAGGGGCTCAGCCTGGAGCAGAGGAGGCTCAGGGGGGCCCTCCTGGCTCTGCACAACTCCTGACAGGAGGGGACAGCTGGCAGGGTGGGGATCTTCTCCCAGGTGACAGAGCAAGAGGAATCACCTCAAATTGCACCAGGGGATGTTTAGATTGGATATTAGGAATAATTCCTTCACAGAAAGCTCTGTCCAGCCCTGGCACAGCTGCCCAGGACAGTGGTAAAGTCCCCATCCTCAGAGGGTTTTGCAAATCTGGCCCGGGACTCACATCCCTTGGAGATTTCTCTTTCATTTTGACATTTTCAGTCATGGGACAGACAGCTCTGGAAATAGTACCTGGGATGCTAAATTTATGGGAAACATCTGCCTTCCTAAAGCACCTAACCAGATTTACATTAGGACAATGTAAATCAGCAGGATTCGACTGCAGCTGGGGTGAAGTGGTCCTGGAACTGGCTGAAAACCTGACTTTATTTACAAAATTGTAAGGAGCAAGTGACAGAGTGGGATGGATGAGGAGAGGTGCCACTGGGAGGGTCAGCAGGGAAAAATATGTGAGGAAAATCTAATAGCAACCATTAGGATCGAATAGACAAAAACTTTGGGCTGTGGAGGAACAGCCCCTGTATTTCCAGGAAGGAAACAAGCTGAATTTCCAGTCTGGCCTTGGGATGGGGGATCCTTCACTGAAAAAATTAATCTCCAGCCTGACTTACAGCTCATGGAGGCCATGAGCTGGTTCCTGGCTCCCTCTTGTGGGAAAAGGGGCTGGAGGAGGAAGGGACCTCGTGGTGCAGGATTTGCTCAGGTGGAAAGGTAAAAAGCAAGAGGAAATGCCTCTTTCCTCCATCCTCAGCACTGGTAATTCACAGAGTAAATGCGTGGTGATTATTGATATGTTTGGAGAACAGGGATTGCATTTGGTTCCAGGCATCAGATTTTACAGAGGAATCGAGTTTTTGGAGGGAGTCACATTCAGGGTAAGTGTATAACTGTAAAGTTAATGTTTTCTAACTTCATATGATTTTATAACATTTCTATAACTTTCAAACTCTCTGTAATTACAGTAATACTGAGAGCTCTGCTCTTACCAGGATTAGGTTGAGCCAGGTAGGAGTTTCTTGGTGCTTTGCCCATCGTACTGCTGGCCACAGTCCCTCCCTGTACTGCTCCTCTCCAGGCACCCTGGTACCCAGCAGACTGTCTGTCCCTAGCATGTCTCCCGTGGGGTGGGAATGAAGCTGGGAATGGAGTTGGAGAAGGATAAGGAAGGCTTCACCTCCTTACTGATACTGCTGCCTGTGGCAGCCTTGCCCTAAGCACCCACGAGGAAAGGACTGGGCAGCTGGAGCTGCTGGTGGACCTTGCCTGCCCTGATGGGACACCCTGCCCTCCTTGCAGGAGATCCAGGTGCCCATCCCAGCCTGCACAGGGTTGTGGCTGGGGCAGGACATCGGGAGCTATGACTGGCCTGAGCCCGTGGGCGCTCTACTCCACCAAAACCATTTCTGGGTCCACAGCCAAAACCCACCTCGGGCTGTCCTGTGTTCCCCTCTGAGCCACCATCCTCCCTTGGAGCATCCCTGAGCCTGGCTCCTGCCCCCACTGACCCTGCAGGTCCCCTCACCCCACCCTGTACCTTCGTGCTGCAGCCTGGGCTGGTCTCTGCAGCCGGGGCTGGCCACCCTGCCCTCCACAGGCACAGCCCTGCTCCTGGGTGCAGGAATGTCCCCATGGAAAGGACATTCCCAGAGGCCAATCCCAGGCCCCTGGACCCCTCTACCCTGACCTCGTGGCGCAAGGGCAGCGCGTCTGACTCCAGATCAGAAGGTTGTGTGTTCAAATCACACCGGGGTCAGTCTGGGGCACTGCTGGCCCCCCTCTGCTTTTCTGGGGGGCTGTTCTGTGTGGGGGCATGGACTGGACTCTATGGGGAACATGATGCCCTAGCTCTCCTTGGAGCAGGGAGACGTGCTGGATGGAAATTATGGGTCAGGATGAAAGCAGGAAGTTTTGTTATTGTAGGTGTCTGCCATAACTTATCTCAAGAAGGAGGTAATGTCTTCCTCAGGAAAATGGAGGAAACTTTTTAACTACAAGCTCAGTCACTTCTGGAGGACCTGCACATGCTTGCCTGGCAGGGTAACATGGGGTGGTATGGTCAGCCCAGGGGATATCTGGAGAGGAATCAATTACTCTGTGTAGGATGATGGGGAAAGGGACAAATTTCTGATGAACAACATGGAAAGATACTTTTCAAGAATATTAAGAATGACCATCTGGAAAGTTCTAGTCTGGGCAATCACAGCTCTGATTCTGCCTTAACACTGTGGAAACAATCCTTCAGAAAGCCCTGCCCCAAAGGAGGAAAGTTATGAAAATGACTGAAAGGCCAAGGATTTAGCAAAGGCAGACCAGCTTTAACCAAAAGAATAGATTTCTTTGAAGAGATGGTTTCTTTGGCAGTAAAATGGACACTTACTTTATCTTGACTTTGGTTTCACCTCTGACAAGCTCTCCCAGACATGTCCCTGCAGCAGGACACACACACAGAACAGCTGAGCTCAATCCAAAGGCAAAGCAAAGGGCCAGGACCAAGCACTGGGGGGTGTTGGGGTCAGGGTTGGTGGCCATGGGGACCCTTCACTGCTGGTGCTGAACTGGGTGTGGTTTGGGGTCTGTGGTGGGAGCAGAGGCTCTTCTGATGCCTTAAGTTTTAGCTTTTATAGTTTTCAGATGCTGTGCTGGTTTAGTGAGCAGTTCTGGGTTTCATATTAAGTGTTGGTGACCTCTCTTCACAGAGCAGGGAGACAAAACAATTCCTTCTCTAGCTTGGGACCAAGGTCAACCCATACAAGCTTCAGGCCCAAGACCAAAATCAACGGTGAAGTGAGAAGGAAAAACAAGGAGGATGGAGCTTCATAACCTGAAGCTGTAATTGGACAATTAACTCCAATGTGCTAATGGACCAGAATTTATAAAAGTGTGGGAACTCGTGACTGGTTGTCCATTTTGTGACCATTTTGGGTTCATCTTGGATGTGGCCCAGCTGGACTCTTGCGCTGCCCAGGTGTTCCCATTGAGGCCTTTTGATAAACCCCTCCTTTATCCTTTTGCTCTGTCCAGTCTCTGTCCCAGGTCAGCTCCAGAAGGCATCAGCTCCACAGAAGGAAGGACGTGGGCAGCCTGGCAGGGACATGGCAGTGACGGGGGCACGGGGCCAGTGGCGCAATGGACAACGCGCCTGACTACGGATCAGGAGATTGCAGGTTCGACTCCTGCCTGGCTCAACACTTTTAGCCCAGGGAAGTTCCTCCTGCTCCCTTTCTGAGCACCTTCCTTCTCCTGCCCATCACCCACCCTCCCTCAAGCTCCTGATGTCCTGCTCCACACTCCAAAGGGGCAGAGCTGGAGCCCACAGCAGAGCCAGGGGCACCACAGTAAATCCCACAGCGGAATGCAGGTACCTTGGATGTCCTGGCCCCTTGTGTGCCCTGGTCCCCAGCCCCCTCCAAGGCTCCCACTGGTCCTGCTGCCCTTTGTCCATGCCTTGCCAAGTTCTGCATGTGACTGCAATGGTCTCAGAGTAGGACAAGGCCCCAGAGAATCTTTGGAGTTTCCATCATTGGAGTTATTCAAGGTTTGACTACAACCTGGTGTCAAAGACTGTTGTGCAGGGGTTAGATCCCCTGCCTCCCAGGGATTTCCTAAGATCTATTTTTTTCTGTACTTAATTAATGCTGTCCCAAAGCCCATCGAGCTGTGTGGAGCCCCCAGCGCTGTGGGAGGGCTGGGCCAGTGGCGCAATGGACAACGCGCCTGACTACGGATCAGGAGATTGCAGGTTCGACTCCTGCCTGGCTCGCAATTTTCCTGCCCGTGGCCTGGCTGTCATGTTGATGGTGGCAGGGGACATCATTCTCCACGGTGCTCTGCCTCTCTCTAGTGTGGTCCCTTCCTGGTGGGCTTCCTTCACAGCAAAACTTCCCTCACATCAGGGGAGGCTCTTACTGGATACACTGGCAAAAAACATTCTCTGTGAGGTGGCAAATCACTAGGAGAGGAGCCCAGAGAGGCTGTGGTCTCTATTTCCTTGGAGATATTCAGAGTCTGAACATGCAGTCCTGATCTGCTTGTCATAAATTAAGCAGAAGTCTGGACTAGAGACCACCACGTGAAATTTCCAACACAAATCACTGTTAATTTGGTGTAAAATTCTTGTTTCCATATTCTTTTCTTGCTTCATCCCACATTTGTATGCTCATGATCCTGTCATCACTGTTTTGTATTTTCACTGTGTCTGGGGCCAGGAAGGTTGAAGGTGTCCACGTTCAGGGCATCCCAGATCAACTGGCTATCCAGCAAGATCTTGCTCAGCTCACCTGCCCACCCCTCTGCCACCAGACTGCAGCAAGTGGAGCTGGCCTTGGGCTAAGCTTTCCCATCCACTGGGCACCAGTTCCAGAAAGTTCTGTATGGGCTGAGAAGTTTAACTACACATCACATGAGGAAGGTAAGAGCTGCCCTCCAACCCTCCAGAGCAGCTGAGCTGTGCCTGGAGCTCAGCACAGGCATCTCCTCTCCTGGGTAGTGGAGCCAGTGAGGAGGGCAAGGCTGAGTGAGTGGAACCACATGTGAGGAGGGCAAGGCTGACATGGAAGGGGCAGGTGGGAGCAAGGTGAGATCCTGCCACTTCCCTTTAACCACCAATAAATGGTGGTTAAATTAATGGTGGTCCTGAGGTGAGAATAGCAGGTAGGACCAGAGGAGCAGGTGGGATCAGAGGAGCAGGTGGGAGCAGAGGCTGGGACCAGTTGCTCAATGGACTACGAACACACCAGGTTTAAATCCTGCCTGAATCACCCTGAAACTGGTAGTGGAGGTGACAAGGTTGTCAAGGTTGTCTTCCTGAGTTCCTCAATCTCCCAGGCTTTTTTTCCATCTCTCCAACCTCACCATCACAGGAACATCATTTTGTGACATCAGAGCTGTGAGTAGGGCACTGCTTCCAGAGCAGAGCTTGGCAAGGCCCTGACAGAGGACAGCAGGACCAGTGGGAGCTTGGAAGGGGCTGGGGACCAGGGCACACAAGGGGCCAGGACATCCAAGGTACCTGCATTCCGCTGTGGGATTTACTGTGGTGCCCCTGGCTCTGCTGTGGGCTCCAGCTCTGCCCCTTTGGAGTGTGGAGCAGGACATCAGGAGCTTGAGGGAGGGTGGGTGATGGGCAGGAGAAGGAAGGTGCTCAGAAAGGGAGCAGGAGGAACTTCCCTGGGCTAAAAGTGTTGAGCCAGGCAGGAGTCGAACCTGCAATCTCCTGATCCGTAGTCAGGCGCGTTGTCCATTGCGCCACTGGCCCCGTGCCCCCGTCACTGCCATGTCCCTGCCAGGCTGCCCACGTCCTTCCTTCTGTGGAGCTGATGCCTTCTGGAGCTGACCTGGGACAGAGACTGGACAGAGCAAAAGGATAAAGGAGGGGTTTATCAAAAGGCCTCAATGGGAACACCTGGGCAGTGCAAGAGTCCAGCTGGGCCACATCCAAGATGAACCCAAAATGGTCACAAAATGGACAACCAGTCACGAGTTCCCACACTTTTATAAATTCTGGTCCATTAGCACATTGGAGTTAATTGTCCAATTACAGCTTCAGGTTATGAAGCTCCATCCTCCTTGTTTTTCCTTCTCACTTCACCGTTGATTTTGGTCTTGGGCCTGAAGCTTGTATGGGTTGTCCTTGGTCCCAAGCTAGAGAAGGAATTGTTTTGTCTCCCTACTCTGTGAAGAGAGGTCACCAACACTTAATATGAAACCCAGAACTGCTCACTAAACCAGCACAGCATCTGAAAACTATAAAAGCTAAAACTTAAGGCATCAGAAGAGCCTCTGCTCCCACCACAGACCCCAAACCACACCCAGTTCAGCACCAGCAGTGAAGGGTCCCCATGGCCACCAACCCCTGACCCCAACACCCCCCAGTGCCTGGTCCTGGCCCTTTGCTTTGCCTTTGGATTGAGCTCAGCTGTTCTGTGTCTGTGTCCTGCTGCAGGGACATGTCTGGGAGAGCTTGTCAGAGGTGAAACCAAAGTCAAGATAAATGATGTTCCTCAGTGTCCGTTTGGCCATCAAGGAAGAAATTCTAACATCCCAGAGTGTTCTGCCCTTGGGAAGTCCATGGTCCCTGTCTCCAGCCATCATCACATTCTTCCTTCATTTCAGGAACATTCCTTTCATAATCTTCACCTGGCCTCTGAGGTGAGATGGACCAGACTCTTCTTTTTCGCTCTTTTGAAAAAACTCCTCATGGTGTTCATCAGGAACCTCTCTCTGTTTCCATCATCTTACACTGAATCACTGTCTTAAACACTCCAGGAGTCCCCAGGACTGACTGTACCACCCAAGGGAAATATCACATGGAAAAAATCCAGGTCCCCTAGGAGTGACTGAGCCTGCAGTTGTGAAGCTTTCCCCACTTTTCTGAGAAAGCCTTCACGCTCTTCAGCTTCCTCATGGGGCAAAGTGCAGCAGAAACCCATCATACCTCTCTTGCTTTGTCCTGCACTTTGGTTATGACCTGTGACCTGTGAACCATGGGTTTGATATCCATTCATCTTCCAGGTTAATGGGGCCTCTGTCCCCAGGGAGATGCTGGGCCACCATTTCTCCTGTCCCTCTGGAGACACCACATCCAGAAGTCTCTTTCTCCTGGGAGAAGCTCTGCAGGGCTGCTCTGGGCAGTGGGAATTTTTGATCTTCTTCCTCTGAAGTATCTCATTTAGACCCCTCTTTGTTTAGCAAGGCAAGGCAGACAAAGATGGTGCCACTCCTCTGCCAGGTGAAACAAAATTCCCATTCCCTCAAAGAATGCCCCAAATTCCAGGATAATATTTGAGCAGAGAGTGTCCCATCCCTGACCTCGTGGCGCAATGGCAGCGCGTCTGACTCCAGATCAGAAGGCTGTGTGTTCAAATCACACCGGGGTCAGCATGCCCCCTCTATGGGGATGTGAGGTGTGCATCTCCCGGACATCTCCTTTTGCCCTCCCAATCCATAACTCTGTACCCCAAATCCCTGCTGAAAGGCAGTGGGTGAGCCATGGCAGAGTGGTCTTTCCTTGCTGGATGAGTGCACAAATTATCCTCAGAGTTGTACTTCTTCAAAATATAACTGCAGCTTTCCCTTATCCTGTGTTTGCAAAGCTGGCAGGAATAGTGGGCACCCCAGATGTGGTTTCATGTCTGGGTATCAATTCTTCCAGTCCCAAAATCCCTTTGGAAGGGCTGTTGTGTGGGGGATAAGATCCCTTTGTATGTTCTTCCTCAGACTGAATAATCCAAATTTTTCCCCACCTCTCCTCACATCACCCATATCCAACGCCCCCACCACCTTGATGGCTCTCAACAAGTGAACTTGCTTCATTATGTCAGCGAGGGTTTTTGGCTGAATCTGTTGAAACACCTGGCTTTGGGGAGCCTAAACTGAGCTATCAGGGCTGGTCATCAGGATCTTTAACTGTCTGCTTAGTCTTTTCTTGATTCCCCACGGTGAGATGGACTGAAGGGATGAAGGGCTAGAAAAAAGGCTTGAATCTGTAGGAATGACCTCATATGAATTATAATTCATAAAAAGTAATTGAACTCCTTTAAGGGCTCTTTCAAGGTGAATTTTAAAATGTATAAACAGGAGACATACTGAGGTAAGACAATGGATCAATAAGAAAGATGAGAACCTAAGATCCCTTATCCCATAACTCCTGGAGTGTCACCAGAGGGCTGAGTGAGCAGGGATTTCCTCAAGATGTCGCTACCTCACTGCTTTCAATGTCACGAAATCCTCGAAGTTGGAAAAGACCTCCAAGATCATTAAGTCAGATGTCCTTGTCTCCATAATGTGACTTTTTGACCCTTTGACTTCTCAAAATGGAAAGAAACTCAGGTATTTCATTTTGCAAATCTTCCACAGATGAAAAAATCCCTAAATAGTACAATTTTCAAGATGCTGTTGGGACAACTGGTACTCTCCTGAGAGGATATCTGGTAGGAAGCATTATTCTTGTAGACCTCTCATCATAAGAATTTTTGCTGCAGGCAACGGGAACAGTTTAACATTTCATAAAAAAATGCTGAGTTCACTACTATTCTCACTTTTCTAAGGGCCAAACTCTTAAGACTTCTGAAAGCCTTTTTTGTTTTTTTAAAGCAGGAGAGATTTGAGTCACAATCTAGGGAAGGTGTCCCTGCCCATGACAGGAAGGTTGGAATGAGAGGATCTTCAAGGTCCCCTTTCAACCCAAACCATTTGATGGTCCTGTGAAGAGCCTGGTGATGAGGTTTAATCAAAGGGACACCAACAAAGGGAGTAGAACTCGATGTCTCCCATTCAAGGAAAGTTGTCATAAGCTACTTAATAACCAAGATTATTTCATAATCTTGAGACTTTCTGAATGTTTCCAGTTAAAATCCTCTGTCTTGCAGAAACAAGGAAATCTTTGAGGCTGTATCAAATGTGGAAATGTAAGGGAGAAAGGCTTAAAATATTCCATATTGCTGTAAATTCCTGTAAGAAATGCTCTTTCCTACATAATTTTATTTTCCTGTGAAAATCCCGTTTCTCAGGGAATTGTGATCAGGCCTATTGAGGTTTGTTACACAAAGGAGTTTACTCAGAATATTGACAAAGAAGTAGCTTGACCAGATGAGGATGTGAAGCCTGAAGCTGGGACTCCTTCACACAGTGGAAGACTGGGTTCAACTCTGGACTTTTTGTGTGTGGTGGAAATGTTTTTCTGTAGAAACTTGAACTGTGTTTTGTCAGGCAGCAAGGTTAGGTGGGGTTTTTTTGTTTGTTTTTTCTGCCTGTATAAGCAACAGTGTCACTCTTGTGTCACCAGGCTTCCTTCTAGAATGATCCCCTGACTGTTTTGGAAGCTGATGTTTTGGGTTTATTTCTCTCCACCCTTGTTGGCTGAGGTCTCAGTGCCCAAGTTGAGGACACTTCTCCCTGTGAGTGACCAAGGAAAGGTTGTTTTTGATCTGCTGGACCTTCCTAAGGATAAAGATCATAGAAACACAGAATGGATGAAGTTGGAAGGCACCACTGGAGGTCTTTTGGCCCAACCTCCCCGCTCAAGCAGCCTCATCCTAGAAGACATTGCACAGTGTCATGTCCAGACAGTTCTGGAGTATCTCCAGTGAAGGAAATTCCCTCTCTGGGCAAATTCTAGGTCCTCCTGTTTGTGGAGGGAGGCTCATTCCCTGCCAAAACCAGAGGCTAAAGCCTCTTTATTCCTCAGTATTTAAATCAATCAATTAAGGGGCTGCTGGAGAAGTGTTGGAGGAATCTATTAACATGTAAATACCAGGAAGAATTTCTTCATGGAACGGATGGTCAGGAGTTGGAAGGGGTGGTCCAGGGAGGTGGTGGAATTTCCATCCGTGGAAGTGTCCATGGAATTACTGGATGTGGCATTCAGAGCTCTGGGCTAGTGACAAGGTGGGGATCAGTCTCAAGTTGGACTCAGTGGTCTGGGAGCTCTTTTCCAACCTAAATAATTCAGTGGTTCTGTGATTCTAAGAGACTTTGTATCTCTCATTTTCTCTGGCCAAGCCTGTCCCTGGTGCTCTCCACCCTTCCCTGTTTACATCTACAACTCACTCCTGCCTTAATGTGCAGCAGGATGTGATTGTCCATGGGGTGCCCCAATCTCCCATGTGGGGATGAATTTTTATAAATATCTTCAGCAATGTCATGGAAAAACACCTCAAAGAGTGGAGTTTTTGGCAGTTTTATTTCAGGTATTTAAAACCACACTGACAGCAAGGAACTTCATAAAACAAAGCAAGTGGGAAAATATAAACCAGAAGTACACAGGGTAATGGATTTAGGGGAAAATGACCCAGGTTGTGACACTGGGGAATCTTTCCCAATGTACATTTTTTGACAGCATGTGGTTGATAGTTATCTTTCTTTACAATCAGGAGGCGGAAGGGCTTTCAGCTTGTACACTTGTATCTTTAAAATCAAGCCATAAACCAGTGTGGGATGGATTATCAGCTAAGAATCTTCACGAGAAATATTTCCTTGGATTTATTTCAGGGGAAAACAACAATAAAAAAGTCTCAGAGCAATTTCTTATCTCTGTTGCAGTCCCCAAGCCTGAAAATCATCAAACTTCTTTGTCACCAGATTCCAGACCTTAATTTATAATAAATTTCTTGTAAACTCTTTTATTCTATTTTTTATCTGTTTTGCCTGGTGAAGACCCAGGATGTACTCATGAGTGATTCTCAGGCTGCTGTCTTAGGAATTGGGTGAATATCAGAACAAATTCCAAGAAAACCTGGACAAAGCACAGGGACCACTCTTGTGAGCAGACACCAACACTGGCAGTGAGATGTAATCAAGAGAAGATTTTAAAAATGAATCAATTTCTAAATGAATATAAACCAAAGCTCCTCATTTTGTAGGTACCCATCCTTCTAATTGCTTTCCCCTGCTCTATCACAGTCCATTAGTTTTTCAAAGGCCCAGAAGTGTGTTAGACACTTCTTATGCCTTATATTTGCAGTGAAAAAGTCATGATGGGATTTTTTCCCAAGAAAGAAAATGGCAAGATGAGGCCAATGGAGCAGATGGCCCTGCTCAGCACATCATTCCCCATCTCCCAAAGTTGATACAAAAATAATACAGCTCTTAGACTTGTGAGCATGGACAATCAACCAAATTTCTTTCCTTTTCCTGAATGTTTCCCTGGAATTTTGTCCCTTATGTAAGAACAGGAGCTGTCTGCAAATGGGATTTGATCCAACAGCTTGGCTCCTTCCTTCCTTCCTTCCTTTATGCTTCTGAGATTTTATATCATATTCCTGTAACCAAAACTGTTCTTGCAACTAAATCACTGCACAAGACCTATGTCCTTTATATGGGGGAAACAGCTGATACAGAAGAAAATCAGAAACATAGAGAAACAGAAATAAGGAAGTGCTGAAATCTGAAAGGCCAATTAGTTTTTAGGGGAAAAGCCAGAGATTTCACTTACTTGTGGTGTGATTACAAAAGTTTTGGTCCAAATAATCTACCAGCAGAACTGGGGAGTGTCCTGGGGCTGGAGGAGTGAGTGGAGGGGAAGGAGGGAAGGAAGGGCTCTCTCTCCTCTCTCCTGTGAGAACATCCATAACAAAATGTCCTGGAGTAGCACCATGTCCATGTTGGCAGTAAAACAGAGTAGGGCAGTAGGGCCTGGCTCTGTAGTATCAGCTAAACTGGCTCAGTTTGGGCCCAGACTAACTGGCACAAATCCATGGAGGCTGCTATGGGCTAGGAACCACTCCCTGTGGATAGTTTTAATCCATCCACCTGCTCCTGAAGTTGAAGGAATTTAACACTATGGACATGGCCAGGTCCCTTGTGATACCTTTGCACCCACACCCACAAACCCAACCTCACTGCCCCTCTGGAGGGCTGGAGATGGGGGTAAAAGGTGGGTTAAACTCTGTTTTATACCCCAGCAAAGGCGTGGGAGTGAAAATGTACAGATGTCTCTTGAGAAATGCAGCCCTTAACGCTGCTGGGAAATCTTGGCCTTTCAAAGGTCGGTTCCCTAGAAGTGTGTGGCTCATTACCCAGGAGGAATCCCATCCTTGAAGGAGGGGGTGAGGTGCTGCTGTTCAAGACGTGGTTTCCCAGGATAGTCATGCACAGGGGAGCAGGAGCTATTGCCCCTGTGTGGCTCTGTGGAGGCCTCTGTGCAGAGGGGGCTTGGGGTCATTGAAAATCATCTTGAACATTTTGCAAACTTCAGCAGGTGAGAGTCAGGATGGTTTATGCCGTGTCAACATGTCTGTGAGGAAGGGAGATCAAAAATTAACAACTCTGTGACTTCCCTGCTTTTTGGGGGATTCATCCCTGCTGGACTGCTGCAATGTCAGCCCTGCTCCCAGCTGAGGTTGGAACAAACCTCATCCCCAGCATGGACACCAGTGTGCTGGGAAAAAAAAAAATATCTGTGAATGGAGAGATGAAATGGAAGAGATGAAATGGAAGGAGAGGCAGAAAGTATATTTACGTGGTGCTCCCAGGGGTACATCTGGTAGGTCACAGAATGGAATGTTTTGGGTTGAATGGGATTTTAAAGATCATCCAGTTCCATCCTGTGCCATGGGCAGGGACACCTCCCACTATCCCAGGGTGATCCAAGCTCTGTCCAACCTGGCCTTGGACACTTCCAGGGGCAGCCACAGCTTCTCTGGGCACCCTGTGCCAGGGCCTCCCCACCCTCATGCTTATCTCAGTGAGATATTTAAATGACACCAGATATCAAGGAAATGCTCAGAGTCCTGTCTCTATGACTCCTAAGAAATAACATAGTCATCTAAAAAGTGCTTTCAATCCACAAAGGGTGTCATTCCAGGAAAAAATAAATTTCAGTAAAAAAAGGTTTAAGAAAAAATAAATTGAAATTTAAGCTAGACCTGGGCAGCAAACAATTAGGTGATGTAAGAACAAGTGAAGAGCCAGGCACTGCTGCTTCTCTTCTCATCTGCAGCAGATGTGGCCCATTGGGTGGGAGAAAGCAAATTCCACCCCCAGCCCTGGCCCCTGCATTACACAATGCCCTGACTGGCTCATTGGAAATTGGTGACGTGCTTGATGGTGTCATGGCTTGCACAACTGGTTTTGTCCCTGATATTGACCTCTGAAGTTGTGGGCTGCTTTCCAGAGGGCTGGAAATGAGGTAACTGAGTAAATCAAGGTATCTCATTATTTCAGGTGACTCCCCCAGGCAGCTGGTGTTCTCTGTTCTTTAGAAGTGTCCAAGGCCAGGTTGGATGGGGCTTGGAGCAGCCTGAGATAGCAGAAGGTGTCCCTGCTTATGGCAGGGGGTGAAACTGGATGGTCTTTAAAGTCCTTCTGACCCAAACCATCCCATGATATGAGATTTCCAGCCATCTTTTATAACTGAATGGACACACTCTTTTGTTAGATTAGTGATACCTTTTCTTTGCTGTTGTCCCTCACTGTGTGCCATCTGTACAAGTGGAGATCTGCAGTGGTTGACTCACAGAGTGGGATTTGGACATCCATAATCACTGTGATTTCTCTTGGGGATGGTGGCATCCAAACAGAGACAGGAATGAAACTCCATGCAATTCCGAACTTTGATCAGGACACTAACCTGTGTAGAAGACAGATATTTAGACCTCAAATAAAATTATTTATAGCAAAAGAAAGATTTCTAACAGCAGGACAGAGGATTTCAAGACAACTGAGCCATGAGGGAGAAAGACACTTGATGAAGCATCTTATTAAAGGCTTATTTGCAACTGGTGCCAAACCAGACAAATACAAATAATTTGAATATGATTAGTTGCAAATACAGTCTGGAAAGCTTCTGGACTCATAACAGTGCCTTTCTCTGGGTTCTGAGATGGCATCATCTGACCATACTCATATTGTGCAATTCTTGGCTTCTAGTCCAAGGTGACCACACCAGGCTGTCTGCTGGAATAGTTCCTAGCCAGGACTAATCATTGAAACAGCCCAGGAATTTTTGGCAGAGGGCTAGAGGGGACAAAACTGCCAGGATTGTTCTAATAATTGAATATTGCAGATGATGAGTTTTCAGTGGTCGCATCCTGAATCACTGCTCACACTCTGCTACCTGAATTAGCTGCAGCTCAATAAATTGTAGTGGGGTCTTGGATGTAGCAGGCACAAAGGAGTTGTGTTGTTTCATCTACTATGGATGAAAACCAGGAGAAGGTCAATGCCATGCTGACCTGACTGATTATAGATATAAATATTTGTGAATCAAATTCTTGTGGCTGCAGCATTAACTTCCCACCTAACAAGAGCCAGTGGAGTTCCATGATTCTGTTCTTGAGGATGGTGGTGCCAAAGGCAACAAAACCTGCCCAATACACCACAGGAGTAGACATTTAAATGATGCACAGAGGGAAACATTTACACCCTGCTTACTGTCTAATGAGGACACTTCTGGTGTTTTAGTTTGTCATCAACTGCACAATAACTCTCAAAATTTGAAACTTCCGTGTTATTCTGTAGGATACCATCCACACCAGAAGCCTCAGTGTTTTTCAGGAAAAGCAGCAGCACTAGGGCTGTGTGACAGATCAGGGAACTCTCATCAGGACCAGAGAAGTGTCAGTCCTTTCTCCATAACCTACAGGAGATCCTGCCTTCCTCCTTCCTCTCAAACACTCATTATTACTCCTTCTCACCCTCCCCTCCACAGGGGAATCCCCCTTTAGCTTGGCGGTGCAGAGGACAGTACATTCTCCCAGCTGGTGTGCAGTGCTGTCATTTAAATGTCTGTTTAATGTTGACTCAGTGTCTGGATTGCAGCATGAGGGCACAAGCAGCTGAGATCAAAGCATCCAAGGGCAGGTAATAATTGACCAGGTTCCCAGACCTCAGCACAGCACCATCCCTGAACCATAAATGGACAGGGGCCTCTCCTTGTGCCCTTTCAGTGACACCAGTGGATGTCTCACACACCAGGATTCATTAACTGATCTGATGTATTTTTCATCATCTGAAAATTTTGGGATATTTCTCTAATAGGAGGCCTTTGTGGCTGTTGCCAAGCGCAGTGAGGACTGGTGGAGAAACAGAGGCAAAACCTGCCCTGTGCACCCATTTAGCCCATGGGAAGTGCACAGACCATTCAAATGACCAACAACGTGTGGGAATATTGTGTGCAAGAGCCCAGGTTATCTGTTAGAGGATGTCCACTAATAAATTTTCATGGATGAATTAACCTTGGCCCTCGTTTTCCCATTCTCATTGTGCCCTTAGCAGGATGATGGCAAAGGGTAGAAACATGGACTCACAGAGTGGTTTGGGTTGGAAGGGAACTTGAAGACCATCCAGTTTCAACCCCCTGCCATGGGCAGGGACACCTTCCACTGCCCCAAGTTCCTCTAAGCCTCACCCAGACTGGTTTTGAACAGCTCCAAGGATGTTCCACCTTCCATTAGACCAAGCTGCTCCAGAAGGAGCAACCTGGGGCAGTGGAAGGTGTCCCTGCCCATGGCAGAGGTGGAACTGGATGATCCTAAAGGTCCCTTCCAACCCAAATCATTCCATGATTCTATGATCCTAAAATAACAATTTGTGCCATAATTATGAAAGCCAGGAGAATATTGGGTCATGTTTTAACTTGCATTTGGTTTTAATGCAACATAAGCACATGATTTCTTAAATAACCATGTGCTAATGAGATTTTTTTAGGGCATATTTATAGTTACAGTGGTAGAATGAAGTTTTGCCACCATCCAAATACATCTACCTATTTTAAACAACCTTTCTCAAAGGCATAATAGTTCTTACACTTCTTTTCATTTGTCATTAGCTGATAAGTCATACTTAAGAGAAAATACTGAGGCAAACCCCTGCTATATAACCTCATGTGTGGTGCTTGCTGTGAATTATTATGGGGGTAGTTTGTTACCCAAGGAGGGAACAAGAGAAGAAAAACCCCTGTCTTGCAGAAGATGGAGAAATCAGTTTGAAATGCTGTTTGGAAAGGTTTTCCCCACTCAACATTTCAAATTTTCCTTGCAGTATCACCTTCAGAAAGGAGCTGCTGGGGCAAAAATTCAAGAAAATTGAATTGCAAAGTTCTCCCCCAGCTCCTCTTTGCTCAGAGAGCCTGATTTCTCTGGGATAGGTACTTGCAGATCCTTGAATTCCCAGCTCATGTGTGGTAGTTAATGTTCAACAGAGATCTCCAGGACTTCATCCTGGCCCTGGGTACTGTGGGATACAGCTCCATGTACACACTCCCATGTTCCAGCCCCAGGTCACTGCTGTGCTGCATGAATTGCTCTGCTCCTTGCCTGTTTTATACAAGTTTTGTCTGGTTTTAAGAATCCAGTTTGCACCTGTCTTTGTTTTTGTTGGAAGTCAAAGTCATGGAATTTTCCCCTTGCTCTGAATGGCATTTTCAGGTTGCCTGTGCTAGCAGGGCTCAACCTGTCGGTCACTTTCAAAGAACCATGGAATCATGGAATCCCTGAAGGGTTTGGGTTGGAAAGGACCTTACAGCTCATCTCATTCCAGCCCCCTGCCATGGGCAGAGACACCTTCCACAAACCAGTTTGTCCCAAGCCCATCCTTTGTTGTTTCCAGGGACACCCACCACCTCTCTGGGCAGCCTGTGCCAGTGTTTTGCCACCCTCATTGTAAAAATCTTCTTCCTTATTTCCTAGAAGGCTGTTCTCTTGCAAAAACAGAGGTTGTTCAGTAAAACCTGAGTGCTGTGGCAATCCATATAAACGAAATTTAATTAATTTAACTCTAAATTGTATTGACTCTGTTCCAGAGGAGGGAAAGAGTACAGCCATGGAAGTGAGTGGAGCTTATTCAAATAACAGAAAGTAATTACAAGCTTCCCCAGTGCCACACTCTGATTTTATTTGGGAGAACACCCCCTCCTCCCTAACATGGATGTCTTATGGTCAGCGCTTCCACTTGTGCAACATTCCCACACTGTTCTGTCTGTGTGAAAGACAGGTGAAGGGAATTCACATTTCATTGGGTCTTGAGACAAACAAAAGGGTTTTGGCTTTTTGTTTATTCATGCTGGTGTTGCTGCTCAGGCCTTTGCCTCTCTGTATCCCACTAAAAAGAAGAGAGAGAGGTGACAAATTAGATTTATTCTCCATTAGAAATGGGGAAAGCTGCAGAGTTGCTGGCAAAGGAAAAGATCATTTTAAAGGCAAGGATATAAAAAAATAGAAGGACAAAAAAGGAGCACTTGGAATTTCTTGGTTAATTAGATTTTATGAGTGGAAGAGGGAAATCAGTGTTTATTTTGCTGTTATTTGCTGCATAACTCACCTTGTTGCCTCTCTCTCAGCTGCTCAGCTGGCCCATTACTGTGCAAATTAAACACGAACCTCAGTAATGTTGTTCTCATCCTTCGAACAATTCTTGGAACAAAAACGCCATTAACTCCAAGTTAAATATAATTAATGAGGTAATAAGGAAGCAAACCACTGAACCAGAACATCAGAGGCAGGAACTGCAGAAACACCTGGGCTGTGACAGTGTTTAACCTGTTTACTAGCCCAGGATTTCGTGAAGAAGAACCTTCCCTGAATTGATCTGCTTTTAAGAAAATTTACAGCTGTAGGATCAAGCCCCAGAAGATGCTGCCCTTCAAAGCATGATGTCAGACACGATTCTTGTGGAATCAGCCCATTCTCCCAAGGTTTCAGGGCAATAAGAGGGAAATGTTTGGCACTGCATCACAAACTTGTGCATGTATATGAAGTAGTTTATTTCCTTTAAAAGAAAAGAGGTATATTGGTGAGTGTTAGGACTCTCAACTCCTGAGGTTTTTAATATGGCCAAACTGGAGCTGAATGCAAAGAGGTCAGAATTTGTGCCTTAAGGCTGAGGATAAAGCAGTGGGAATGATGTGGGAGGAAAGACCAGGCTGAATGGGGCTTGGAGCAACTTGTTCTAGTGGAAGAGTCCCTGCCCATGGCAGGGGCCTTGGAATGAGATGATCTTTAGGGTCCTTTCCAACCCAAACCATCCTGTGATTCTAGATACAAGGGAGGACTGAAGGAGGGGGAGAGCTTTGTGCCAGCCCCCTGCAGAGGGTGAGGCTGTCCTGTTTAAAAAGTGACAAAGAACAGTTGCATCACCTCAAGTCTTTCCCAATGCTTTCCTCTGCCTTTGACATCATCTACCTGGTGACAGGGATGGGGAGATGGAGACAAAATGTTACATGAACTGTCAGTGATTAACAAATCCAGAGTCCAAGCTGGGTCCCCACTCCAATGGTCACTGACTTCCAAGTCCTCCCTTCCCATCCTGGCGCCTGTGTTGGGAAGAGGTTTCCAAAAGCCATGAGACGTGGTGCAGCTCAGTCAGGCTTGGCTGATGGTCAGATTATGTAACTGACACATGAAGTGGAAATTCACCCTTGGAGGATTGCAACAGGTTCACTGCCACCTGTGACAAGGGGGATAACCAGCCCCTCTCCAGAGGGTTCATGGCAGTTACTCATTGACTTGTCACACTTGCACAACCCCACAGGCCCTATAAATACCAGTGTCTGTCCCAGCCCTGCCTCAAGCCAGCTCCAGCCACCATTGGTCTTTCGGGTGCTTTGCAGGGCCTCTCAGTCCACAAGCAACTGACAGCCATGAAGGTCCTCTACCTGCTCTTCGCTGTCTTCCTCCTCCTCTTCCAGGCTACTTCAGGTGAGAAGCAAAAATCCTATATAGAGCAAAAGGGTCTGGGAGCAGAAGAGTGTTCACAGGGGGGAAAAGCCACCATCAGCTGAAAGGCAAAATCCGATGCCACAGGGTGCAGTGGATGGGACCAGGAGTATCTGTGCTCAGCATGCCACTCTTGCTGTACAGAAGACAGCACAGGATTTGTGGAATGTTTACCCCTCATCATTTCAGGCAGCCAGCTGAAGTTTTAACTCCTGCCACTCCCCACAGGTTCTGCAGACCCTCTTTTTGCTGACACCGTGGAGTGCCGGAGCCAGGGAAACTTCTGCCGTGCCGGGGCGTGCCCACCCACCTTCACTGCCACGGGGACGTGCCACGCAGGGATGCTGCACTGCTGCTCCAAGTGGGTGACAAAACATCTCAGGGGCCTCAGGATATCCCCTGGTTTATCCACTGTTTCTTTGAATAATCAGGAAAACTCCAGGGGGGCTGCAGGGCAACCCTTGGTGGGAAAGTCCAGAGGGAGGAGGAACACGTGCAGGATATTGATGTGTGTTTAGGGGGAAAATTCATGTGATGGGAGTTTGCATGGGAGAAAGGATTCAGAATGGTCAACTTTTCCAAGAATTCAGTATTTTTTCACTTTATTTGGGATTTTTATGGGAAAAGAAAGGAAGATTTTTCAAGAAATTATTAGGAAAATATTTCACAGTATTTATGCCCATCAGGGGAAACATTTTATCATCCCTCTGTTTTTATTTTAAAATTTGCCTAGAAAATGAACATTTAAAGGGGGAAATGTGTTCACAGAATTCTTCTTCTCAACCTCTCCCCATCTCCTCCCTCCCACCACTGCACAGCTCTCAGGTGAAGAGGAGTGAATTTGTCAGTGAGTGGAGACTTGGGTGTGAACTTCCCTTTTGGCCATGGAAACCACTTTCTAATAATGTCTGGAGTTTCCATGATAGCCAAATTTATTTTTTTTTCTTCCCTTTAGGTTTTGAACATGCTTTTGGGGAATACTCTTCAGCTTAAAATGAAACATATTCTCCAGATACTTAATTCTTAGAATAACTTTGTTCCATTAATGGCCACAAGATGATCCCTGCCAGCTGCAGTGGCATTCAGCCCCCAAATTCAGTGCCAGATTAGGAGAGATTCCTGTACCTTTGATGAAGAAGACTGATGTAATGATATAATTCATCCCAAACATGATGTTCAGGCAGATCCCCAGCCACTGATGTGACTGGACAGGCCTTGGCTCAAAACAAAGGGAGGGCTCAGATTTGTGATACCTAAATTTTCCAGAACTCTTTGTTCTATAATTCTGTTATTTATGGAATTGACAGGGCTTAAAGGTTCCCAGAAACTGAAAAAAAAAACCAAACCAAACCAAACCAAACCAAAAAAAAAACCAAAAAAAAAAGTCCAAAAAACTGATGAGATGGTTCTAGAAAAAGTTTTATATATTTATTCAGCAAATGGGGATCCTCAGTGGTTCCAGGAAACCCAAGTAATTCCAGTAATAGGACAAGTTTGTTGCCAGGAGAATAAGATGCTGAGAAATGAGATGTTAAGGATGCATTCGTGAATTCAGGAAATTAAATGGAACAGAAGGAACCTGATATTAGATGATTTTACAAAGGAGAAATGTGATCCCTCAGTTTCTGTGGCCACCCATCCTCATTGGGAAGCAGTTCCCACTGATAGCAAACAGTCAGAGCAGATGGAACATTCCCCAGCATTGAATTTCTGTCAGAACATCTGCTAGACCTTAAAAAGAAAAAGAAAAAAAGAAAACTGAGCCTGGGAAAGGAACAAGGCCTCTCAAGTTTAGTTTCAGGAACAATTTTCCTACAGAAATACTATTTCTTGGAAGAATGTACCTGATACTGATGGATGCTAGTGTTCAGGATTAAAGTTCTTATACTGGCTGTTTGATTTTCAGCTGAGCTGACCAATACAAGAGTAGAAGTTAAAACCAACAGGGTATTCTGAAGTACAGCATTTTTTTTTTTCAGGTTGCTTGGGAGCAAATCTTTCAATTTAGACATGAAGGGCTTGATTTAGCTGTATACATTGAGACATTTAATGGCATTTGATGTGCCTTGAAGTATTTAAATCGTATCAATGTATCTGTCTGAGTTAGCTCTAAGGGAAAACATTGATTTTCAGAAAAGATCAATGTCTGGAGGCCAAGCAGATAGCCCAGACCACTTCAGGTGGCACTAGACCTGTGTGTTAAGTAACTACATCAAATGCCCCATCTTTATTTTGGTGTAAGCTGAATAAAGAATGTCATTACAAGAGGTCATGTAACTCATCTGCCAGAGGTCTGGTTGTGTACACTGGTTATCTGCAGACCTGGACACTCAACACACACACAGATGTAGGTTTTGAAACCTGCAGGCTGAACCCATGCTGTAGGTTCATTTTGAAAGGTAATTTGAAGGTATTGAGGGTTTTAGAGGATGAGTTGAGGTGGCACTGCAGCACAATAATGAGACCCTTTGTACCCTTGCAGGGTTTTGGCAGAGTAAGAAGAAAAGGCTTCCCTGGATCAGAGCCCTTCTACCAGCAACATTTCCACTGCCTTGAGGAGCTGATTTGCATGGATTCCTCCTCTATCTAAAGCCTCCTGCAAACGAGCTTTAAAAGAAGCTTCCAGAGGGCATGTCCTGTTAGCACACCGCTTCTGGAGATCCGGGTTTTTCCTTGCTGAAGTCACTCCCTTTTTGCTTTTCATACTCAAGCCACTTTGGCTCCTTGGCCACCTATTCCAGCCTACCTCACAGGGGTGTTTGGAGGTTCAATCACTTCAGGTTCATGCAGCTCTTGGAGGATGTGAAGCAATATATATATTATTATTATTTTATTTGCATGCGAAAATAAAGGTCTTCTTGAACCAAAACCTGTGATCTTTGTTGTTACTCAGAGTAATTTCCTCTCTGGTTTTGACTCAAGGCTCAGAGTGGTGCAGCATTTTTTAAACAAGTGAGTCTGTGTGGTCTCATGTATTCCCAAGGTATTTGGGAAAGGGAATGACTAAAAGAGCAACCAGTTTTGATGATGGCAATAAAGCATTTAGGATGACAGGAATGAAAACTGAGTGGGAAGAACTGTACAGGCAACTGTTGACTGAGAATAATTGCATGACAATATGGCAACCAATAAACACCTGCAGTACTGCAAATTTTATATATATATTATTATTTAAAATATACACACACACTCTTGAATTTATTAACACAGGATGGAGTCTGAACTCTCCCTCCACTGAGACAAGATTTCAGGTGAGGCACAGACTTGGTGTTAAAATATAAAACCTGTTTCCAACAACAGTCACAAAATTCAATATTTAAAGAACACACTGTAGCAAGGACACCTCACTGCCCATAAGCTGGTCATGTCCAACTCACAAAACAGACATTGATGATCTGTTCTACATCCCTCAAGTTCCTTCTGTGTGCTGCTTTTGGCTGGGATGGATTTAATTTACGTCCCAGTATGGAATGGTGGTTTGAATTCGTGCTGGGAACAGTGCTGATCATTCAGGGGTGTTTTTGTTATGGCTGAGCAGGACTCAGTCGAGGCCTTTTCTGCTCCTCACCCCACCAACAAGAGGGCTGGGGGTGACAAGGAGTTGGGAGGGGACAGAGCCAGGAGAGCTGGCCCCAAGGGACACCCCAGACCATGTGGGGTCATGCTCAGCAATAAAACTTGCAGGAAGAACAAGGAAGGAAGGGACATTTGGAGTGATGGAGTTTTTCTCCCCAAGTCACTGTTACATGTGGTGGATTCCTGCTCTCCTGGGGATGGATGGATGCCTGCCTGCCCATGGGAAGTGGTGAATAAATTCCATGTTCTTCTTGGCTTGTATGGCCTTTGTTTTAGCTGTTAATCTGTCTCTATCTCAACCCACAAGTTTTTTCTCTTTCACTCTTCTGATTTTCTCCCCATTCCACCAGGACAGAAGTGAGCAAGGGCTGCCTGAAGCTGAATTTCCAGCTTGGGTTAAACCACAACATCCTGAAGAAAATCTCTGGTATTAAATCTGGATAAATTCAGAACAGCCTGGGCCTCAGATTTCCCTGATACCCCAAAGAAACACACCTCTGGTGTATAAATCACAGAGGTGTTATTCCAAATGGGATTGTTTCCATTTCTGTCTCTGGATGCTGGACCTTATGTCCCTCAAGGTCTGGCATTTCAGCCCAGCAGCCACACTCACTCCAGGCTCTTTCTTCCAACTGTGCCTAACTTCTATGGAGCCCCTTGTGTCCATCTCACTCCCCAAGACCCTGAGTGGAACCTGGTCTTGGCCTCATGTGAGAAAAGTCCCACAGCTCTCCTCTGCTGATGGCCCTACAAGGATCTGCTTCTCCCATCCCAGTTCCCTGCCCTGTTTCTCTCCTACAGCTACCACAGTGAGTTCTCCCCAAGAATTTCCTCACTCCATGTCTCTTGAGAACTTGTCTCCCAGGACACCATTGGTGTTTTCCCTTGGAGGGCTGGCAGGGCAGCAGCTGGAACCAAACTCTTTGATAGTGTTCAAGCTATGAGAAAAAAGAGTTGTTTTGGTTGATATTCCCCTTCCAAAGCAGATGCAGGACCTCAGAAAAACTCATCCTTGATAACCTGAAGAACAGATCAGTTTTCAAACTGGTGACTGGAACATGGCATTCCAAAAGTCTGCTATCAGTGATTAATCCCCTGCCCTGCTCCAGTCCATGGCCAGGACACAGACTGGAGATGGTCCCATGACTGACCTGGGACAGGCATTTCAGTCACTAAGACTGGAGTTTCCCCACTGAAAATCAGTTTTATGCATGAGCAGCCTTTATTGAGTGCTCTGCCAAGGAGAACAAACATCGTGTGCCCTCTGCCCACTGTCACCTCCACTGTGGCTGCAAACACTTGTCCCTCTCTCTGCCACTTGTTCCATGCCCTTCACTTTGGGACAGGGGAACTCAACACCACTTCTTGCTTCTGCCTGTTTATTTGCTGCTAGAGCAGAGGAGATTGTCACTATTTTAATTCTCCCCTTCCAATCAGGCAGATTAGCTGCTCATCAGTTGTAATTAAAAGCAGGGAAACTCCTTCAGAGCCAAAGATATTGGCACAGGTTTCCCCACAGTCCAGAATACAGACCTCAGGTGTGATTTCTCAAGGTGTAAAGGCAAATTTCCCAAGTTCCCTGAAGGATCAGTAAGTCAAACAGATGAATTTACAAAAAATTACTTTCCTTCAAAAGGACACATCCCATACAAAATCCACCACCCTCTGCTTGGCTGCCAGGTCAAATATTAACTCTAACAGACACCCCAAGATCAACAGCTTCCTGTCAGTCACAGCCTCAATGTTTTCTCTGTTCACTGGAGACTGTTTGGAGCATCCTTTCCTGGTCCTCAAGAAGAAGGAACAAGTGGAGCACTGTGTCCAAGCTCCCTTTTCCTGGTGCCAAGAATTCTTCAAGGGGGCTGTTATCACCCACCTACATTTATGTTTCCATGGAGGGAGCCTGGACCTGGGACAAGCATTGCTGCCACTCTCCAGATGGAGCTGGGGGAGGGAGTTGAGGAGGCTGGAGCCATTCCTCCTTTCCTTCCTTCTCCCTGATGTTGTTTGGTTCCAAAGAGCGTTGAACCATCTGTGACATCAAGGCCCAATCCCAGCAGGGTTTGCTCAGCAGCCTCACTCCCCAAATTAAACATCCCTGCCCCTTGTGCTGCCTGGGACAGGAAGGAGGGGGGTTGTGCAAGGACTAGAGAAGCACTTTTCCCTTTTCCATTAAATCCTTCTATTTCTACAAGTAAGCTTCACCCTTGATGGTTTCCTTACAGCTGGCTGTGTTTTAAGATCATGGGCTGCACTTTTTTTCTCCTTTTTGTCTTTCCAGAAGTGAAGCTGAGGGTGCAGGTGGATGGGCTGCCTGTCTGAAACCTTGGGCAGGTGCTCAGAGTGGTTTGGGTTGTGGGGTTGGATCCATGTCCTCGACCACAAATCAGGAATCGTGTTCCCTGTGATTCCATTAAATAAAATCCAGGCACACATGGACACAGAGTGATTTAATATAAATGATGACTCCTTGAAACTTTTATATCCAGGAGAGAGATAGAGGAGAGATGACAGCAACAGCCTGTTTTAAGAGCCTGTGCCTCAATAATGTGTGTGAAAACACAGGGCCTTTCCCTAAACCATCACTGCCCACCCCAGCTCTCACAGCTCCTGGCAGTCCATTTCCTCACCATGTTCCTCAAGGATGTGGTCTCAAGGAAGTATGGGTGGGAATTCATTCTCTTTGCTATCTGAATCCTCTTGCCCCTCCTCATGCATCCACAAGATTTTTGCTTGTTTCCAGTCCCGATATACTGAATTAATATATTTTTTAAAAAATACTGAAGCCCTTTCATGGCCTACACCCAGCTTGCAGCAGCTGGCTCAGCAGGCACAGCCCTCCCTGCCCTCTGTGTGCAGAGCTCACCCCTGCTCTTACTCTCCATCGTCTCAGTTTGCTGCTCTTGCTGAAGCAGTAAATAATTAATCACCCTCGTGACTTTGTTTCACTGATGATTTTTGGTCTGTCCTGTTTGCCTGCAAAAAAAATGTCCACTTGAAGTTCCCATATGTCTCAGGAGTGGCATTTTTTGGTGACAAGTACAACAAGGGTTGAGGCCTTTACAGAGTTCTGGTGGCACTTCCTCTGGTCCATTTTAGATATGGTTGGACCTTCATATGCATGAAAAAAAGGATTAGATTTTGGTTTTAAATACAGAAATAAGGTACAAGTGATAAGAGAGGTGGAGACACCACAGAGAAGTGGAGTTGCTATGTTGAATCTGCAAAATCAGAGAGAAGTGAGTCTCTTCATAACCACGTTCAGCAAGGTGGTTGACAGCAAGGGAAAATGTCATTAAACCAAGATCATTTGGGCAAGAATGAGTAATTTTAGACATTCTATGCAGACTAGATTTGAGAAGAAGGCTCAGACTATGATATCATTGTTTTCAGGACAGATCTTAAAGGTTGCTGGAGGGAATCAGGATCAGTCTATGATAGTGTGGCACAACACACAGCAGGGTTCCTTCCAGTCCTTTCTGTTTAGTGACTTCTGCAACATTTGGTACAAATCCATGGCTAAAATCACTAATAAAAGGTACAGAGAGTGACTGAGCTGTGAACCATGCTGGAAAAACTCCTCGGAGACTGGACCAAGTGCCATGTCTGCCACTTTCATAGCCAGGAGGGGGAATGTCCATGACTCTTTCAGCCCTGCTCTGTCTCCTTCTGTTGCAGCCCTACAACCCAAGCAAGGACTAAATCTCTGATCCTTTCCTGCATTCGTCTTTGTCATCTTAGAATGGTTTGTGTTGGAAAGAACCTTAAAGAACACCCTGTTCCAAGCCCCTGTCCACAATCCCAGGCTGCTCCAAGCCCTGTCTAACTTGTCCTTGAACACTTCCAGGGATGACGCAGCCACAGCTTTTCTGGACAGCCCATCCCATTATCTCACCACCCTCACAGTGAAAGAGTTTTTCTGAATATCTCATCTAAACCTGCTCTCTTTCAGCTCAAAGCCCTTGCCCCTTGCCCTGTCCCTCCATGCTCTTGTCTCCAAGGAGGAGTTTTCTCCTTTGCTCACCCTGCCTGGTGGCTGAGGGGGAGGACAAGCTGTCACAAGACCATGGCCAAGAGCCACAGGGCACCATCAGTTCCGCATGGTTTACAGCCCTGTGGATCCCAGGAACCCACCTCCCTCCTGCTCCAATCCGAGCCCTCCCTGGGCGCAGCCCACCAGCTGGCCCGGGGGGGTTTGGCTGCCGGGCCCAGCCGGCGTGGCCATGGCTCAGGTCGGCATCTTCCAACATGAGAGGTTGCAACATCTCCCTACATCACCAATCTCCATGGGAACAGGGCAATGAACTCTCTGTTCTCCAGGCAGCCACTCCTCCACCCACCTTGCTCTGTCCCAGAGCCTTTATATGCAGAGGCACCACCTGTGCTCGGTCTCGGACAGCTTCTGTTCACACTGGTGCTGTCTCCATCCCTGCCAACGCTGCCTTGCTGCCAGCTGCCAGTCATGAGAATCCTTTTCTTCCTCGTCGCTGTTCTCTTCTTCCTTTTCCAGGCTGCTCCAGGTAAGCATTAAAAGAGATGAGATGGAGGCTGAAAGGGTGAAGATGCAGAGAAGTTCATTAGATGATGCCCGTGCTGAGGGTCAGATTACCTCTCTGCTCCTGGAACCCATGACTTTCCTATTAGAATTCCCCTTCCCTGGCCATAGTCCCAATTTTCAAGATATGGATTCAAGGTTCTTGATAGTCATACTGATGGTTTTTTCTAGCGTATGATGATAAGATGGGAAAAATAGGATGGTCCTGTATTGACCTTGGTGCCAGAAAAGGTTTTGGAGCAGCTCATCTTGAGTGTCTTCATGCAGCATGTACAGAACACCCAGGGGATCAGGCACAGCCAGTGCTGGGTCATGAAAAGCTGCTCCTTGACCAACTTAACCTCCTCTATGACAAGGTGTCCCATTTAGTGGATTAGATATCTAGCTGGATTTTGATAAATCCCTGACCCCATTTCCCACAGAGTTTTCCTGGAGAAAATGGCTGCTCCTGGCTTGGTTGGGTGCACTGTTCACCGGATTAAAAACTCCCAGGATGGCCAGACCCAGAGACGTGTGGGGAGTGAAGTTGAGTCCAACTAAGACAGTAGTGTGTTACTCTACAGGGCTCAGTAGTGGGTCTGGTCCTGTTTGATATCTCCATGAATGATCCAGACGAGGGGATTGAGGGCAACCTCAGCAAATTTGAGAATTACACCAAGTTAGGCAGGAGTGTTGATCTGCTGGAGGGCAGGATGGCTCTGCAGAGGGATCTGGGCAGGCTGGATCCATGGGATGAGGTAAATTGTGTGAGGTTCAACAAGGCCAAGTCCTGTCCACAACAGCAGCTCCAGGCCGTGGAAGAGTGGCTGGAAAACTGGAAAAGGCCCAGGAGTGCTGGTGACAGCAGCTGGACACAAGCCAGGTGTGCCCAGGTGGGCAAGAGGCCAAAGGCACCTGGGCTGTGCCAGCTCTGGGGTGGCAGCAGGGCCAGAGCAGTGCCTGTCCCCTGTGCTGGCACTGCTGGGACACCTCCAGCCCTGGGGACAGCTCTGGGACCCTCTGACAGGAGAGACCTGGAGAGGCTGGAATGTGTCCAGGGAAGGGGATGAAGCTGGGGAAGGGGCTGGAGCCCCAGGAGAGGCTGAGGGAGCTGGGAAGGGGCTCAGCCTGGAGCAGAGGAGGCTCAGGGGGGCCCTTCTGGCTCTGCACAGCTCCTGACAGGAGGGGACAGCCAGGGGGTGTCAGGCTCTGCTCCCAGGGAACAGGGACAGGACAAGAGAAAATAATGTGAGGTTGTACCTGGAGAGATTGGATATTAGAATAATTTCTTCACCAGAAATGTTCTCCAACCCTGGCACAGCTGCCCAGGGCAGTAATGGAGTTTCCCGCACCTGGATGGATTTAAAAGCTGTGTGGATGTGGCAGTTGGGGACAGGGGTCAGTGGAGGCCTTGGCAGTGCTGGGGGATGGTTGGACTCGATGGTTGTGGAGGATCCAAGGACCCTTTTCCAAACTGAACAATTCCCTGGGGATTTTATTGAAGCAATTCTTAGAATAATACTAAAGATGTAACCTGGCAACATGAGAGCTTTCTCTTCTCATATTCTCACCCACATGTTCTGACTGTATTCTAGATTAGGAGGCCTCATGTGTTTTTGGGAAAAAATGTTATCCTGACTGAATGTTTGCCTGAACTCTGTACTGGCCATGTGCATTAAGTGGGTTTGGAGTCTATGTATCATTCCAGGCATTTTGGGTGTCTTTGAAGGAGCTGAACTTGTATCAATTTGATTTGCAGTAGTCTCAAATTTGTACCAGCTTTCTTAGACCATCAAATGTCTGTCTACTCAGAGAAAAAATGTATAACCATTGAGACAAAATCTGGACTACATGTTTTGGGATTGCTTTCCTGGGCTTTTCCTGCTTCATGTACCACAAAATTTATTCTTTATATCAAAAAAACCTGTGACCCCTGAGATGTCTGCAGGACTGGTACAATTCCAGTAGAATCTCTGGGGAAAGGGCCACCAGCTATTTTCTATCTCTTCCTAAAGATTATATGCATAAAACACTACCAGGCTTTTTTAATTTAAGAGATAAGGGAAACCCAGTTCTAATGGTAGCTTTAAAATCAGCTAAGTGACATCAAAAACATGTAATCCTTGAATAATATGTGATTAAGAGAAAGGATTTAAGAACCACAAAGTGGTTGAAATGTGCTAGACCTGATTTAGAATAAAGCTGTGATAACTTTGGAATTAGGGATGGAATCCAATTTGATGACAAAACCTTAACACGGTGCCAGGTAAACCTCATGCCTCAAGTCTCCAGTCCTCTGCCAGGATGAGCAAACAGGAATTTTCCCCATTTTTTTGCAGCTTACAGCCAGGAAGCCGCTGACACCCTCGCATGCCGGCAGAGCCGGGGCTCCTGCTCCTTCGTGCCCTGCTCTGCTCCTCTGGTTGACATCGGGACCTGCCGCGGTGGGAAGCTAAAATGCTGCAAATGGTAAGAGGAATTCCTCCAGGGAAGTGCTGCTGCACCAAAAGCAAGCAGAATCACTGGGATTTCCCCCTTTTCATCAACAGAGCCCACTCTCCAGCCCCCTACGACCTCCAAAAAGTACCTCCTAATTGCTGGGGTTTGTGTGTGGTGAAAACAAGGCAGAGCCTTTGTGGTGTTGAAATATTCCAGAGAAAAAGAAAGACTGTTTACCAGAGTGACAGGACAAGGGGCAATAGCTTCAATCTGAAAGAGAGTAGATCTGGAGTGGATGTTAGGAAGATATCCTCCCTTGTGAGAGTGGGGAGGCCCTGGCACAGGGTGTTCAGAGAAGCTGTGGCTGCCCCTGGATCCCTGGAAATGTCCAAGGCCAGGTTGGATGAAGCTTGGATCACCCTGGGATAGTGGAAGGTGTCCCTGGTATTCTAGGGCATCAGCAGGCACAAGTGAGGAGCTGTGGTGTGTGCTGAGAGCTGACAGCCCCATCCTGTATTTCATTTGGGCTCTCTTGTGGCCAGAAACACAGGTCCAGCTCACAAGAGTCTCCAGCTGTCTCCACCCTCCTGTGTTCCCTGTGTCCCCAGCAGTCTGAGGTGTTGAGGTATAATTTGTTTGGTTGGTGGAGGAGCTAAGTACCCGACTTTTCTCTGCAGGACCCCCAGCTCGTGAATCTGACACCTCACTGACCACTCAGACAAGAGCTCTGGACACCTGAGACATCCCCATCTTTTGACATCGATGGATCCTGTCCTCAGTGCCCTGGGGAGCCTTTCCCATGGGGGTGAAGGCCCTCAGGAGCACAAGAACATCTGAGGAGCAGTTCTTGTCCAATAAAAATATTTGCAGTTTCAATTATAATAAAAGCAAGTTCTTGTGAAACCGTTTTGCTGATACTCATGTATGTCAGGGTGGGTTTTGTTGGTTTTATTGGCTATAAAAATCAGCCTGTAAATCAATTTTATTTAACTGCATTAAGTCCATGTGTCATCAAGTCCTGTTAAATCTCCCTGTGTTGCAGTTATTTGTGTGGTAACATTTATATTAATAATTGGGAAAGCATTGGAGCCCATTCCAGCTGTCATTACATCCCAGAACTGGGATTCAGGAGACAGCTCAGTCCTCTGCTCCTCTCCAGGGCTGCATGTGCCAGCCCAACCTGAAATATTTGGCATACAGAGCAACCCCAGGCTGGCAAAAGGGCTTGGAACTGCGTGACCACAAAGATTCTGCTCCTGCTGTCTCTATCTAGTGCAGACCAGTATCATGTCCATGGCATTTAATTTCTCTGCATCCTAAACTAGCCAAACTGTTTTTCCCTGCACTGCTGTCTGGAGGCAGTGGGCTGTGTGTCCATCAGCCTGGATTCTCATCACCAGGACCCATCCCCTCCTTCCCCATCCCTAACACCCCCAGTGCAAAGGCCACAAGGGTTGGAGACAAGGGGGGCTGACTCACAGTGTCCATGCTCCCCATTCCAGGAACTTCAGGACTTCCATGGATGCTCAGCCCCACCAGTCTGTGCCAGCACTGGCCTCAGCACAGTGGGTTTGGATACTCACAGAACCATGGAATGGTTTGGCTGGGAAAAAAGCTCATCCAGTTCCACCCCAGCCATGGGAAGGGACTCCTTCCACTGTCCCAGGTTGTTCTGAGTCCTGTCCAACCTGGCCTTGAAGTTATTCTTGATCAAATTAATAAGGATTGAGACATATTCCTGTCACCACATGGGTTTGTTTTCCTCCCCTTTTCTTGGATAAGTTTACCACAAGGCACATCTCACACTGATTCCAGGTGGGACCCTCCAACAAAAACACACAGCAAGAGAATTCCTCACAGGGATAAGGAGATTGTTCCTTACAGGGATAAGGAGATTGTTCCTCACAGGGATAAGGAGGTTGTTCCTCACAGGGATAAGGAGGTTATACCTTGCAGAGATAAGGATCAAACACAGATCTTCCAGAGCAAGTTTATTAAAATGTATTGAGATGTGTAGACTATGAAATATAAACAGCTTAGCTGAGCATTCTGGCATTACTCACGTTATTGCTGACTCCAAAAGGAAAATAAAATAATAATAACTATAATAATAAAAGAATAGCTGTTCTGAGGGCCAAAGGAAGAACTTTGCATCCTCTCACAGGCACAGACTCCTGCATGCTGATGACCTCTCTGGGACAGATATTGGTTGACACAATAAAATTCCAGTCGCAAAATATTTTTTTAAATGATAAATATTGGCCTTTTTTGGGTGGTTCAAGAATTTCTTTTGAGTTTCTTCAGGTCATTAAGGCTGTTTTTGGAGATGTTTTTTCTCTTTCTGTGGTTCATGTTGTGGATTGTGCCTGTATGTGTCAAACGAATATTTTCTGCTCAGAATTCCAGATTTTCCAACGGGTTAATGCATCCCTTAGATTGCCAGAAGTTCTGGTCAGCCCAGATATCTGAGATAGCAGCGGTGACTAATCATACTGCAAAAAAAAGGAAGAAACTTTTAGATTTTGTACTTACAATCAGGAAAGGAATTAAATAAAATGCACAGAAGGGATTGAATGAGCACCAAGGGCTGATATTCCTGAATCCAACCCTTCAGGATATTTACAATCCTGCAACTGCTGAATTTTTATAATAAATTGCATTTCAATTTTAATTAATAATGAATTGGCCACACTCTGTGTCTGAAGCTTCCTACTCCTCTTGCAATTTCTGGTATGGAAAATAGTTTCTGCTGCTCATGTTTTGTTTTTAACATCTCTTGTTACTAATATTAAACAAAGATTAAGTAAGAGCCCCCAAAAATAAAGTGTCTGCAGCATTTTACAAGGAAAATAAGAAACAGAAAATGAAATGTTAGAATCAGTCGAGTCAGAATGTAAATATTCAGGGATATTTGTTGCTGCAGTTTCATATTTCATCTATTATTCATATAATGAAGATATGGGGTGAACTTTAGGATTCTAGTAAGGAATTTGAGGGGAAAAAGAATAAGTTAGTCAGAGAACTAAAGAATAATTTTTATTTGAAGGGACCTAAATGACCATCTGGATCCAACTCATGGCAGGGACACCTTTCACTAGACAAAATACTTTGATTTTGCCTAGAAGAGGAACCAGAGAAAAAACATCTGGGAGAACAACATGACTTTCAGGCTGTTCTTCTGCCTGTGGGACCAGGCAGCCTTTGCAAGGTGGAACACACAGCTTTCCTACAAATCTGACCCCAAAATCCCAGGATTCAGACAGAGTGCACATGGAGAGATGTGTCCTTTGAAGCCAGTGCTAATCATCACAAGCAGCTCGAAACAGCTAATGGGAACAGCAGCAAAAAGAGCTCATTCCTGGCTAATTAATTCTCTCTGCCAAAGAGGTTTCACTGTGGTCTTCCCCACGAGGCACTCGAGCTGCATCCTTAATGCAACAGAGGGAAGCAGTGAGGAAATCCTCAGGAAATCCTATAGCTGATGTGCAGAGTCTGCTCTTTGCCAGCTTGTGCTGGAGGAATTTTCCCTCTAAAGGGCAGACTGGATGTACAAAAATGAGTAATAAATGAGTAATGCACCCCAAGAAATCCCTGGAAATGTCCAAGGCCAGGTTGGAGGGGGCTTGGCGCAGTTTGATCTTGTTGAAGATGCCCATGATAATGGGGGTGGAATGGATGACCTGGAAAGGCCCCTTCCAATCCAAGCCCTTCTGTGGGTGTGTGATCCATCCCACCCTGGACTCACCACGGCCCTACAGCAGGGAATTCCCTGCTGGCAGCGTCCAAAGGGTCTGGTGTGGGGCGGGGGGCAGCGGTGGCTGGAACAGACCCCCCCAGCCTGTCTGCACTGCACCTCGGTGCTGGGGGCACGCAGGAAACCTGGGCACAATCAAAAATAAAACAGTCCAGAGCTGTGATTTGCCTTCCCAAAGAGGACTAAGAACAATCCAGGTTACAGCATGGCAGCAGCGTTGAAGTTTAACTGCAGGCTGGCCACTTCCACACCTTTAAATCCCCTGAGTTTCCAAACTGGGAGTGTTCAGTACATCCAATGGACACTTTTGGTGTCTGGACACTGCTAAGAATGTGCCCAACACACTGGCCAGAGGCAAAAGGGACTAAACCCCTTTCTGTTTCTGTTTCTGTTTCTACTTTGATTATTTCTATATTTCTATTTCTATTTCTATTTAATTTCTATTATTTCTATTTTTATTCCTATTATTTCTGTATCTATTTCTATTTCATTTCTGTTATTTCTATTTTTATTCCTATTATTTCTATTTTTATTCCTATTATTTCTATTTTTATTTCTGTACTTCTATTTCTGTTTGTTTCAATTTCTGTTTCTATTTCTATTTCTATTATTTCTACTTCTATTTCTTCTTATTCCTATTCCTCTTCCCGTTCCCGTTCCCATTCCTGTTCCTGTTTCTGTTCCTGTTCCTATTACTCTTTTTTCTGTTTTTATTTCTATTCTTATTTCTAGTTTTTTCCATACTCACAATTTTCCCTCTGCATTTCCTTAGAGTTTATTTAACTCTTACCTGAAGTGCCCTGGAGCATTAAGAGGAGAACAGCAAAGAAAAAGGAAAAGATCTTCATGTCCAAATTCAGTGCCACCAAACAAAAAAGATGCTAAGAAAAAAAAACAAAAGGAAGTCATGCATTTGCCATCACCCAGCACAAACACTACTCATGACAAATTAGCTGCAATTTTTAAATAAAAATTGGCATTTATGTAATAGGTCAATGTTCTAGAACAAATCTATAGAAATAACAATTTTTAAGGAAAAATAAATTTAAAAGTATACTGCATAAGATTAATAAAATGTGTTTATGACTATAAATATTTTTAATTTAGGCAACTCTGCTGAGTCTGGCTGGGATGGAGTTAACTTTAATCACAGCAGCCCATACAGTGCAGTGCTTCATGTTCAAAGCAAGTTACTTTATGACTAAAATATCTATTTAATTAATAATTTAATTAGCCTTTATTTTAAGGATAATTTAAATATCTATTTAATTAATAATTTAAAGCCTTTCCAATTTCTTTGAATATAAACACTCAAAATCTTTAATTACTCAAATAGTAGTAATTTTTAGCTTACAAGCCAGCAATTACTCCTTGAAATATCTTTACAGAAAATCTAAGTAGCCATCTATCCATCCTGGAAGCCCTGAATCATCTCCTCACCATCATTTCTTGCTGCAGATTCCAGCTACCTTTGGAAAATAATACCAACTAATTTAATAACTAAGAATCACCATCACTGAGTAATAATCAGTCAGATGCATTACTGAAATACCGAGCACTGATCATTTCAGATATTCGTGGGGATTTAATTAAAATCTAATATTCTACATCTTGGACGATTAATTTCTTTTTAGAGGGGCAACAAATTTTATCAAACAAAATAAATGGTTTTTTCCTCTTTGGTTGAAATTGGTGTGCAAACTGCACCTTTAGCTCACCCAGGAGCACCTGAGGAGAGGAGGGCAGTGGGTCCGACCTGGTTCCACTCCAGGGGATCTTCACGGAGTGATGTCTCACCCCTGAACAATTGTTTTTATATATTCTGTGGGTGTCAGAGCTGCCACAGACCAGCTGGCCAAGGACATGGAGTTGCCACAGCAATTCCCAGCAGCTGAAATGTCACTTCCCAGCAGCTGATGGGGGATGGTGACTGCTGGTGAGCTCCCTCCCCTTTCCCTGGAACACGAGTTGGCTCTTCCCAAAAACACCTCAAAGCACCCCTGGTGTGTGCCAGCACATCGATCCCTCCTGGGCAGAGGAAAACCATGGCCTGGGACACACAGCTGGGGATCCAGGGGGGACCCCTCCCTGCAGGGCACTCTCTGGAGCCTGCAGATGCATCCACAGCCCCACAACTGCTGAATTAGGGAAGCTCAGATTTTGCAGGGACCCTCCTGTGTGAAATACAGGTGAGGCCCTGCTGTGTTCATAGAATCCCACAATGGTTTGGGTTGGAAGGGACCTTAAAACTCATCCCATTCCACCCTGTGCCATGGGCAGGGACACTTCCTACTGTCCCAGACTGCTCCAAGCCCTGTCCAGCCTGGCCTTGGACATTTCCAGGGATCCAGGGGCAGCCACAGCTTCTCTGCAACCTGTGCCAGGGCCTCCCCACCCTCAGAGCCAGGAATTCCTTCCGAATATCCCATCCATCCCACAGTGGGAAGCCATTCCCTGTGCCCTGTCCCTCCATGCCTTGTCCCCAGTCCCTCTCCAGCTCTCCTGGAGCCCTTTAGGCTCTGCAAGGGGCTCTGAGCTCTCCCTGGATCCTTCCCTTCTCCAGGTGAGCCCCCCCAGCTCTCAGCCTGGCTCCAGAGCAGAGGGGCTCCAGCCCTTGGAGCAGCTCCGTGGCCTCCTCTGGACTCATTCCAGCAGCTCCACATCCTTTTGTTGGGGACCCCAGGCAGGATGTCACAAGAGCTGCTCACCCTCTCTTGACCTGCCAGTCACTCTTTCATTCTCATGGATTTGCCACATCTGTGTTCTGCTCATCCCACAGAAAATAATTCTGTTTGCATAATTAATTCCAGGGAAGCACCCACTCCCACACAGGCTTTCTGATTTCAGGTGGCCAAAGGAAACAACTTCCACAAAAATATTTTGGTCAAATATCTGCCCTCAGAGGGTCTGGATCACAGAAACTGATGGCAGCACTGGTTTAACATGAACCCCAAAGGCACCTGTGAACCCAGATGTTGTGTTTTCATTGTCATCCCACCAAGAGACCAGGAAAAACTCCAACATTCCTGTGCTCCAAAGTGCATTCACCCACCCGAGTCTCTCCCAGAAGATGGCAATGAAGAGCTAGTGTTGAAATTCCCCTCCAGCAACCTTCCTCAGTGAAGAGTACAGAAATTATTCTGACAGCAGGGTTTTATGGATATTTTTTCATTAATTGTACTGATGTCTTTTGATTCCCAGGGCTGGTGTGTGAGTGAATGATGTTTTCTGGCAGGCCAGACTCAAAGCCCTCCCTGCTCTGCAGTCTGCTGTGGACTCCTGTGATGGACAAGAAACAGTCCCTGCTCTCAAAATCATATTGGCAGGACTCGAGGAAAGGGAATGAAGCTGAGTTGGGGAGGTTTAGGTTAGATATCAGGAAAAGCTCTTCACCCAGAGGGTGGATGGGCACTGGAAAACAATCCCCAGGAAAGGAGAGCTATTTAAATTCCCATTCTGGTATAATTTAATTGGAAGAATGTGTATATTTGCTTTATAATATGGAAAAGCATTAATTTCAATTATTTTGATTTTGATGTTGTTCTTTAAAAAAAGAAACTTAACTCAAGTGATGAATTGTAAAGAAGCAGAAACAGACAATGTGAATATTAAATGTATAAATGAGTTTTTAGAGGCACAGAGCTCCAAACTGAGATTTTGGGATAACCTCTTGAAAAGGAGGTTAAAATAGGATAAAATTACTCTTTCTTCCTGTTTTTCCACTTTGTGCATGTGCCACCCACCCAAAGTGCAACAAAACAGATCCAAGCTCAAATATCAAGGTTTGGATAAGATCTTTAACTAATTAATTTTATTTGTTCTGATGATTGAAGGTAAACTTCCTTTAAATATCTTAAACACTATAATTTAACTCTTATTTTAATTCCAACATACTGTTAGTGACTCTAAGCATTGTTTTGTCCACTCATGATTACAAAAGTGATACAATTCACCTGTTTCTGGGCAGTTGCACACAGGCAATTAGAGAATGAATATTGCAAATCAATTAATATTGCATCCTGAAAGCATTTTGACCTCTCAAAGTCTTACTCAGTTCCCTTTTCCTGGGGTACAGCAAAGGACATTGTGTGGAGCCCCCAAAATTATATTTTCCAAGCACAAATATATATTTGTATGCCTGTGCATATAATTTATGAATATTCCAAGAGAAACAAAGGCTGAAATTAATCAACTGCTTTATATTTTATCTTTGCTGAAGAACATGCAAACAGAGAAAAATAATCCAGATATTCTGTGATTTACTCAGGAATAATCAGGCTATTAATTTCAGTAATTGTTTATTTAAATGTAGACAAATTCTATAATGATATTTCTCCCTCTCCTGTTTCTCTACAGCTCTTCTAGCAAATCCACACTAACATAGATATATTTATATATAAAATATTGTTAAAATGAACATGTGGAAGGGCTTTTCTAAATCCCAGTTGATCTTTTATCACTCAGCACACCACAGATTTTGTTCCCAGTGAACATCCAGGTCTCAGTTCCTTTGCCCACACTTAGACAAGCCCTGCCTGAGATGTCCCTGTGTCCCATCCCTCCTCTTTGGCTTGTACTCCCCTCTCCTGACCCTTTTCCAGCAGAACCAGGAGGAGATTTCAGCCAGCCCAGGGCACCCCAAATCACTCTAGCATCTGCTGTGTGTTAAACCCTGTGTGTCCACGTGTCACCTCAGCTTACCTGTGACAAAGGGATGTCCCCAGACACTTGAAGCAATGAGGGTCCTTCACTTTCTCTCTGCCATTCTCTTCCTCCAGTGTCCTCTGTGCAAGTGACAGGAAGGAGCACAGACCTTTGGTATGATTGCCCAACGTTTGTCCTCACAGCACCTCCACCCCTGGCACAAAATGGCATGAAATCCATGGAGGAACAGCCCTGCTGCCATCCACTGACCTTGGACAGCCCTGTGGAAAGCTGCCCAGACCTGACTTGGCCAGCCCCTGCCTGGAAATTCCATCTGCTGTCAGGTATTTTGAGCAGCCATGTGGAGGGAGCTGCCCCTGCTCCCTTTGGGAATTACACCTCTCCCACAGGAAAGAGCTCCCAGCTCAGGGAAGGCACAACCAAGCAGGGTTTGCCAGCTGCTTCCAAAACCCTGGAAACATGAGGAGAAAAGTGCTGCTTGGAGAGCCAGAGAGCAAAAATTGAGCTTTACATCTCGAAGGCATCAGTAATATTTATCTGTATGATAATGCATTGTAAGCCATGATTTATCCCATGTGGAATTGGTCCATCAGGGAACAAACCCTAGATTTCTCTAACCTGAAGGTGGACATCTGAGCTGCCCTTTCATTCAGGACACTCAAGCAGCTGTAAAGCTGATATACCTTGAGGAAGGGATTCCCAGCACTGAGATTTCTTAAAATCCACTAGATTTCCAGAATTCTCTTCCTTATGCAATCTTGAGATCCCTCCTAGGCATCAAGGTTTCCAGTGGTCCTGGCTCCTTGGTCCAGACGATCTGTAAAGCACCACAGCAGTCACCAGGGGAAGCTGGTGACATTACCAGTGATTATTTTCCAGGGAAGGAGAGGAAACTTTTCCCTGTGAAGGTGGTGAGGCCCTGGCACAGGTTTCTCAGAGAAGCTGTAGCTGCCCCATCCCTGGAGGTGTCAAGGACAGGGCTCTGAGCAGCCTGGGATGGTGGAAGGTGGAACTGAATGATCTTTAAGGTCTCTTCCAGTCTAATCCATCCTGGGATTCTACAAGTAAGGACCATCAGGAGCACTCCCTGCATGTTCCCAGGTATTTTACACCACCCTGTGGGCTAACGTGCCTCACACAAACTTGGATGGTCCAAGATGGGTTGCACAAAGATCAGGGGCTCCGTGGTGTAAGCAGTCTCAAAGTGGGCCTTCCTTTCTCATTGGATAAAACAAAATACGGGCTGGAAAAGGCTTTTCTTTTCATTGGCCAGGGACTGCACTGGCCCAGCCCCAACCCTTTATAGGAGTGTCTGGGTCTGGTGCATCCACAGGAGAACAGCAGTGGCAGTGACCCTCCACCTTCTCCTCAGGTAACTCTGCCCGGTTCTGGAGGGCCACCCTCACCTCTCCAGCTTTATAAACCTCTTTTCCTTTCATCAGTCTCAAGTTTCTGCTTTGGTTAACCCCTTCCCTCTCTTTACTCCAGCAAGTGCTTCCTGTGTGTACATGTTCTGCAGAACCATGGATTGGCTGCTTGCAGGGCTTCCAGGAGGACCCTGGGTTTGCTGATCTCCAAGAGGAGCAGAGACCTGGGAACCTTCTCTTGAGACATCAGAGACAGAAATGTCTGTTTTACTCCAGAAACAGACACCCAGCCAGCACAGCAGCTGAGCTTTGCCTTTTGAGCCACATGTCTTGCCTGAATGCAGTAACATTTTGAATTAGTTGCTACCTTAATTAATATTGAAAAGATAGAGATGACTTTCTTTAGACTTTCCTAAGAATTAAGATTGGCTCATTCTCTGAACTCTTTGTGTACTTCAATATGTAGAAGGGGGAAAATCTGTGGTAGCAGAGTAACCTGCCTGTTTCTGAAGAGATCTGGGATACCTTTTTTTCACTGCAGTAAAACCAAAATTAAAAGAAGGAAAAAAAAAAAAAAAAAAAAGGAAAACCAGCACCAAAACCCATAGAATCCCAGAATAATTCAGGTTTTGAGCTAATCCAGGAGTTCCTAGTCTGAATCTGTGCTTAAAGTGGCACTAATTAGGTCAGGTTGTTTAAAGATGCATTCCTTGAAATTACTAATATCTCCAATATTTCACTCTGTTCTTTGTCCAAGTCCTCTGGACAAAGATTTTGGCTTTGGTGGCTCTGGGCACATTTATTATGCAGTTCCTCATCTCCTGGTCAGGAGGGAATCCTCTGTGCAGTGTTGTTCAACCTGGTGCTCTCTGCTCAGTGCAGGTGAAGAATTCACATCCCAGCTGTGGCCATGAGGATCCTTCACGTGCTCCTGGTTGTCCTCTTCCTGATGCTCCAAGGGGCTGCAGGTAAAGAGTGAGGGGAGTAAAGAAGAAGATTGTATTCACTTTTGATCACTTTCATGGTAAATGACTCTTCTCTTTGTGCTGTGCAGGAAAACAAGTGTTTCCTAGGCTAGACAATTCCTGTTTAATCCAAAACGGACGCTGCTTCCCTGGGATTTGCCGTCGCCCGTATTTCTGGATTGGAACATGCAGCAACGGATATTCTTGCTGCAAAAGGTGAGTAGAAATGCAGGGATCTCTGTGGGAATAGCTTATCTCCTCGTTATCTTTCCTCAGCTCCTGCTCCCTGCCTCACTCCTCTGGTGCCAGACCTGCTGGCATAGAGGGGGAATTTGCATCCCACAGCAGCCTCTGCTCTGATGTCATGAGATCAGGAGAGCATCTCTGCAGAAAACCTACAGGTGGGTAGCCTGAGACTCTCTCTTCTTCATGCAGGGGGTGGAGTAGCTGAATAGTCCTGGATTCACCTTGGAAATCCTTCCTGCTTCTACTGAACGTCTCCTGGGAATCACCCTGATCCCATCGCTCCTGGGGCACCAGTTCCTGCTGCAATGAAAAGCTGTCACCATCTTCCCTTGCAGTGAAGCAAAAATCACAAACATGAACTAGGCAACACTGTGGAAACTATTTCTTTCCTCTCCTTTAATAAAATCAGTTGTCGTGGCATTTATGTGGTTGAACCTCCAGTGATTCTTTGTAGGGAAGGAGGGAAACATTTTCCCTGTGAGGGTGGGGAGGCCCTGGCACAGGGTGCCCAGAGAAGCTGTGGCTGCCCCTGGATCCCTGGAAGTGTCCAAGGCCAGGCTGGACAGAGCTTGGATCACCCTGGGATAGTGGGAGGTGTCCTTGCTCTTGGCAGGGGTAAAGATGATTTTTAAGGTACCTTCCAACCCAAACTATTCTGCAATTCTACCCACGAGGAGCCCTCAGCACCAAAAGGAGCAGTCTCAGAGACTGCTTTTCTCACTGCAAGAAACAAAATACCAGCTGGGATCTGTGCTTCTGTCTCTTTTTCCTTGCCCTCATGGCCTAGCAGTGTAGACAAAGCCAATATACCTCCAGATGTTTCCTTCAGAGGGCTTGGAGGCATCTGAGAAATTTTGCTTCTGAGTGGACTTTATGCAAAGGAAAACCAGGAACATTTTGATTCATATCAGCAACATAAAACAGGAAAAAAAAAGTAAGGGAAAAAAAAAAAAAAGGAAAGAGAGTAAAAAAACATATTCCCAAGAGTTATGGATGTTCAACATTGTGATTTCTCTGTATCTTTTCAAAAGCAGTTACTGTACAGTCACACAACCATGCCCAGTGGAATATGTTACCAAACTCAGATGGTTTGGACTTCTAATGACTTTCTGGGTGGGTTTGGAGAGGTGACAACATATTTTAAAAATCCCTCTGAGGAGCAAATTCTGGCTCTGTGAGAGACACAGCTGCCACTTGTGCTGTTCTGCAGAGTTAGTGCTCATGGCTCATATTGCAAAACACCTCCTGCAAAGTTTCTGGGTTTCTTCTATCCTTACTGTAATTTCTATGATTTATTTCTAACAGTCTTATTGCAAATGTCTACTAAAATACATAGAACAGTCTCTTTCCATTATCCATAAAGGAAGAGCAGTGAAAATACTTTGATATTTCCTTTTAGGATAGCTGGAATTTGGTGACGTTACTCCTGCCATTTTTCTCTAGAAAATTTGATTCCGTTTACAAAGGTTTTTTGAATTTTAGAAACTTTGGGGTTACAGTTTAAACTCTTAATATAAATTTATATTAAACAGGGCCAAGGATGCCCAGTGTTAAAGCCAAGCCCTTGACAGTACTTGCACATAGGAACTTACAGACAATAAAAATTAACGATGCACCTTTGTTTCCTTGAGGAATTGGGTTGGGTAAGAGTAACAGTTGACAAGTTAACCACAAACACTTGGCAAGAGGTGAAGCAACTGCAACTTTTGCAATTTTATTCCCTCTATTTTTCAGTTTTATGGCCAGATGTTGGCAGACACACCAGAAATTCAATTACCATTTTTCCTCTTGCAGAAACAGCTCACGAATTACCCAGAGGAAATAAAGCTGTGTCAGGGTATGTTGTAAAGGAAATGGTTTGTAGTCATCTTTTCACATGCATATAGATAATTCCTGTACACCTTTGTGTACCTGTATACTTGGACAGGGCCCTGAGCCAGTTCTGGGCTGACCTGATCTAGCTGAAGATGTCTCTGCTCATTGCAGGGGGCTTGGATTCATTCACCTTTCAAAACTCCCTTCCATTTCAGACTACTCTATGGTTCTATTTAAGAACTTAATATCAAAGTAATGAAAAAATTACATGACTTGGAGGTAAACTGCCGGTCAGCAATGAAAATATTTCAGTTTAATTTTGGTACTAAAGGCTCTGTAAGACACGGTGACATTTGCAGAGGTCTTGATCAATTAGAAACACCAAAAATTCAAATTAGCAAATGTATCATTGCCTATTACAACATACTTCATATATCAAGTTAAAATACTACACGAACAATATTTGTTTGTTGACTGAAGGGAGGTTTAAAGTAAAATATGATCTGAAAAAGCATTGCATATCTTAGAGTCATAGAAAAAGCATGGTTTGAATTCTAAGAGATCTTAAAGACCATTTTGCTCCAACCTCCCTGTTAGAGTCCAAAATGCAGAGAATATTTCTCTGCATGTTTTGAAGGATCTGAACCCCCTGAAAGACACTATTTTTAACCTTTGTCCATGGAAAAGGCTTTCCAGTCTTTGGGATGAAACGGAAGTCTCAAGAATGTAAATTAGAGAGTAGCATAGTATGTCACTTATCACAGGGTGAGAAATTTAGATTTTTGGGTTTGTTAGTATGGTAAGTAGATGAAGACAAGATGGAAGATCCTTGTTGTTTTTAGGCTTCCTTCTCCTTCATCTACTCCATGTTCTGCAGTGTTTGGGACACAGGATGATTGGCTGGAATTTGCCACAGTCTAGAGCCATGTGAATAGAAGTCTAGTTAGGTAGAAAAGTAAAAATAATATATGTTCTTAATGATAATTGGCTAAATTATCTTTAAAATAACCTTGATCCTGTGTGTTCAGGGCTTTTTGGGCTTTTGGTGTCTGTTCTCCTGCACACTTGGCTGGTGTAAACCCTGGTGTGCAGAAATTACTGATAAGAAAATAAAAACAACCTGGAGGCCATGAAAAACCAAGAGTCCAGTCTGCTTTTTTCCTAACAAGAACTCATGAAAAAAAGCCTCCCCTTATCAGGGGAGAGACACGTGAGAGAAAAGAACTCTCACACTCTCCAATGTAGGCAGTGACACATTCCACTATCTCAGGTTGCTCCAAGCTCCATCCAATCTGGCTATGAACATTTCCAGGGATGGGGAAGCAACAGCTTCTCTGGGAAACCTGTGCCAGGGCCTCACCACCCTCACAGGGAAGAATTTCTTCCTAACATCTAATGCATCTTTCATCATTCTTCCTAGCATCTAAGGCCTTTTGTCAGTTTAAAACCATTTCCCCTGGCCTTGTCACTATCTGCCCATATAAAAAGTCCCTCCTTTTCATAAAACCCCTTCAGATACTGAGGTGGAGTCTAGGGTCTCCCTGGAGCCTTCTCTTTTCCAGGCTGAACAGCCCCAGCTCTCTCCATCTCCTTACAGGAGAGGTGCTCCATCCATGCAGAAGCTGGGTGCCACTTCCCATGGCAGAAGAAGCAGAGGTCAACAGCTGGCAGACTGAGAGCAGATAGCCAAAACCTGAATGCTCATCTAAGGCATAATGTGGTTTTGGAATGATCAACTGAAGGTCCTGTGGAAGACAGAAGTATCAAAAAAATCAACCAGAGTCCTGGAAAAAAAGCTCAAGCAGGAGCTTTGGGGTGTGAGGGTCAAAACCATCCTCTGGCACTGGATGTGCCTAAATTTACATATCTGCCATCAGCTGGAAGGGTGTCCAGGGACATAACCATGATGTATTCACTTTATTTTGGTACATTTTGTTTCACTCGGCATCTTCAGTGGCCACTGGCCAGAAAGCCAATGGATATTTGCTTTAGTTCCATATATCCATTCTGATATTCTGTATTTATGGAACAGGAAACTAACTGGGACTGCAGGGAACAGGCAGATGCTTTGCATTGCAAGGTTTTAAGTTGCTCCTAAGCAGGGACAGTTCAACCTATGTCCCAAGATGTTTGACACATACCATGGTGGGTTAACGTATCTTACACAAACTGGAGTGTCACAAGAGGTATTGCATGAAAAACGTGGGATTTTCCAGGAAAAACCTTAAACAGGTTCAGAGAGAAACCCTATTTTATCATTGGCAAATGAAAACCAGCTGGTTTCTGGTTGGATTAGATGCCACCAGGGAAAAAAAAAAAAAAAAAAAAAAAAAAAGGAGCAATTTTTGGATTGGTTCAATGGATGGCTGAGAAGATAAAGTACTTGTCAGTCTCTTTTGGGACTCACCTTATAAAAGAGTATCCCAGTCCCAGAGCCAAAGTCTTCAGGAGGGGAGGGACCACGAGCAAGGTGTTTGGCTTCGGGGCTCATCTGATTCCTGGTAATGTCTCAGCTCTTTTCTTTCAATGTCAGCTTTTGTTTTTTTCCTCAAAAATCCAACTCCACACCCCCAAACCTCTGTGTTATTAACTCTACTTTGTATGTAACTAGAAAAGGTAAACCTAAGATTTTGGAAAATTGGACATGTTGAATAAGTAGCTCAAATATATGTTAATATGTAAAATGCTTTAATAAAAATTCTCAGCTTCCTAAGTCCTAGGAAAAATAAATGTTTGATTGGTTCAGGATACTTTAGAGAGGTCTATGGTCCAGAGAAATTGGTGACCTCTCAGTGGAAACTGCATGTCTATATCTATATATTTCCATTAAATATATAGCCTTTGATTATTAACATATCATAAAGAGTTTTGTAATATTTGCATAATGCATACTAGGTATAAAATTACATATTATTTATATATTTATGTATTTAATAGAGTATATAATACATATTTTATACATTTTATTCTTTATGTCTCTGCATTAAAACCTTTATTTAATTTTTAGAATTGTTCACTTTGTCTCCTTGTTTCTCCTGATATTTTCAAATATAGAAAAACTTGTGAAAACTTCTAATACTAATTTTGGAAACAGTCTTGGGTCACCCTCTATCTACTCTGTTCTCAGCAATAAGACATTTCAGCACAATCTCATTTCCATTCCTTGCTTGAGAGACCATCATTTGTGACAGATCAGAACATTCCTAACGCCAGGATATGAAACAGTAACTCCCATTTCTTTATCCATAAGTACCCTTCTAGGCTATCTTATCCTATAAAGCTAATCCTAATATTAGTTTAAACCCTTCCAATGAATGTATCATATGTTTGCTTTTAAAATTTTCTTTTCAAATGGGAATTGATTTGATTGTACATTTCCATTCTAGAACTGCTGCCTGTAAATCAAGAATGGAGATGTTGAGTAAATCGATCTCTTGATAAATTTAAACATTACAAAATGAACTCTTTTCTCCCCTGAATTTGTAATTTTTACAGTATTATCACCTAATTTTGCTTTATGTTGTTTATTTACTGGATAAAATCTTTTAGCTAAAAATAAATTTATGGAAGTATTCAAGACCAGGTTGGATGTGACTTTGAACAACCTGGCTTAGTGGAAGATGTCTCAGCCCTGGGGGTTGGAATAAGATGAATTTTAAGGCTCCTTCCAATCCAAACCATTCTAGGATTCCATTATTCTGTTCTGGCTGAGGATTATTTGCAAAATTGGAAAGAAATCTGACCAACCAAACTATTAAAGTAACTTGATGATCACATGTTCTGAAAATATTTCACCCCACACAATAGTCAGGGTTTCCTATGGGTTTACTGATCATTTTTGAAAGCTTGAAGATAAAACTGACATAAATGTAATTTTGTATTAACACAGTGCTTGCAGTCACTGCAGATCCCAGGGACTGTCTGTCTTACATCTTTCTTGGTCCTTTTCCCAACAGTGCCACACAAATCCTCAGCCATGAAGATCCTCTGCCTGCTCTTTTCTCTTCTCTTCTTGGCGCTCCAGGTTTCTCCAGGTAAGATAGGAAAGAAATGCTAGAAAGGGATTTTTGTGCGCCTGAAGAAAAATCCCCAGCACATTTTCACCACTTCTGTTTCAAACTGCTAGAATTTGTCAGGAATTAATCAGTCAGCCCAGTGCTTGTGCCAGACCTGCTTCCTAATCTCACCACCCACGCGGCCTTTCCAAACAGCCGAGGTGGGACGTGGATGATAAAAACAGCTCAAGGAAGGAGAAACTCTTTGAATGCAATTCCCTGCCCTGCAGAGCAAGGGCAAGGACATTTTTTGTTCTTGTTGCAGGCTTGTCTTCACCCCAGAGGGAAATGCTGTTCTGTAGAGGAGGGAGCTGTCACTTTGGATCTTGTCCCTTCCACCTGGTTAAAGTCGGAAGTTGCTTTGGGTTCCGCTCCTGCTGCAAGCCGTGAGTTCACCAAGGCTCATCTGCAGGATGAGCAGAGAAATATGAAATATTTTGCCTATTTCCTAAACCCCAAGCTACTCCTGAGTATTTAAATTAGGTATAAGGGAAAAAAAGGCTATTATGCCATGAGGACAGTCAAGTGATCTGTGTTCAAGTGTTATATGTTGCCCAAGAAGCATTTTGACAACTCTCTCAGGCACAGGGTGAGGTTTTCGTTGTAAAATTTGTAGTAAAATTAAATTATCATATGAAAAACAGCCTTCTATTTTCACTCAGGAAAGAATACACTTAACCCAGAATCTAGGGATATCATTTAATTCCCTGCTTTTCCTGAAACAATAGAGAAACAGTCTCCTTACTCACAAGTGATACATAGAGATGTCCCGACATGACTAAAAATGACATGAACTATTTTGAGAAGAATTTGTGGCCAGGAGGAACAAAACCATGGGTTGAGAGTGAGTAGGGAGGGAATATAAGCAGAAAGAAAATCTGAATTTTCTTTTTTCCTTTATGCAGGCCATGGAACGTAAGAAATGTTGATGAGCCATTCATTGAAGAGCAATGAAAATTTCTTCTAAGCCTACAAATTTGCTTGGAATCTCCTTACTCCTGAACCCATTGGATCCTGCTGCAAAGCCTCACACTCCTTTCATTGCCAGTGCAAAAGGCTTTATGATACAGAGTAAATCCAAATGTGTTCTGCATTGCTTTCCCTCCTTCTAAATAAATTGTTGTTGCTTAGCATTGGTCACTGAAGAATGTACTGAAACTCGGGTCATGATCCTGCCTGGGGTTTGTCACACAAACCCCAGAAGGGCAACAATTTATGGTGCAAACTGCTCCTTGATTTGAGTTTTTCTGAGTCATCCAGCTCTCCACCTCTACACAAACCTTAACCTACAGTGCCAAGAGAAGGGCTGGCTGAAAGAACTCAGCTTCCCTTTGCAGGAATATGTTCAGATGCCAAAATCCTATTTCTTCTATTTCTTTCTATTCTTTCTATTTCTTTCTTATTTCTTTCTTATTTCTTATTCTTCTTATTTTTCTATTTTCTTATTTCTTTCTTATTTCTTTCTTATTTCTTTCTTATTTCTTTCTTATTTCTTTCTTATTCTTCTATTCTTAAATCTTTTCTTGGGAAAACAGGAATGGTTAAAACCCCTCATTCCCCACCTGGAGGCCCTGGACCCACTGTAGCCCTCCTTGTCAGAGACCCTTCTGGGAGCTGTGCTGCTCCACACCCCATCCCACCACACGGCAGGGAGGGACTCCCTCACCCTCAGGAGCACTTGGGATGATCCCATGGGGACACCTCAAGGACACCTTTGTGGGCCTTAGAGGAAAACAGTTGCCCCAGGGGAGCTGTCCAGGTGGCCCTCAAGGTGCCATCCCAAAGGGGTTGTTTGGATCAGATGAGTAACCTGGGTGGCCCTGCAGGGTGGGAGCTGAGGGTCTTGTCCTCTCCTCCCACCTGGACACAACTTGAGGTTAGAATGGCTCTCCTGTGCTGAGGCTGACCTCACCCTCTCTGGAAAACGCCTCCATGATCAGGATCCATGAACATGTGTGTTTGTAACCAGTGGCTCTGGTTCTGCTGATAAAGATTTCTCTGGCCAATTCCAAATTTCCAGTGGGTATGAAGCACTTGGCAGATTTGCAGGCTGTTGTTTATTGCCATTTGCTTCCATCCGGTATCACTGGGTAACTTCCTCCCCCTCTCACTTCCCACAAAGATGCCTCTATCCTGCAACGGTCTTTCCCCAAACACACAACATCATTAAAGAAATATTTCAGATTTGTCTCAGGGAGATGGCCTGGCAGCAAAACTCTGCCCAGTGACGGAGTTAGAGAGCCAAAGACTCAAAAATATTTTCATTTTCTGCCTTACTCAAAAAGCAGAATTATACATACCAAGACATAAACCATAGAGATCAAGTTATCCAGGGGTGTCCAAGCCTGGAGAAGAGAGGGGGTGGAGAGACCATGGACTCCCAACCAGTGACTAAATGAGACCCAAAAGAGCTGGAGAGGCACTTTGGGCCAGGGTCTGGAACGACAGGATAAGGGAGAATCACTTTCAAAATGACAGAGGACCGGGTTAAAGTTGATATTAGGAAGAAATTCTTGGCTCTGAGGGTGGTGAGGCCCAGGCACAGGTTGCCCACAGGAGCTGGGGCTATGCTATCACTGGAAGTGTTGGGGGCCAGGCTGGATGAGGCTTGGAGCAACCTGGGATAGTGGAAGGTGTTCCTGCCCATGACAGGGGGTGGAAAGAGAGGATCTTTCAGGTCTCTTCTAACCCAAACCATTGCAGACGTGATCCTGTGAGCCTATGCAAGAAGGATTCTGCTCCCCCAGGACTTCACTGGTGCTGATGCCTGCACCCATCAGTTCCTGTGCCCATCCCAAGGAATTCCCAGCTGGACCCAAAGCCCATTGCTGTGTGCCTTGTGTGTCACAAGAGGTGTTGCATGGGCACAACGGTGCCATTGATTGCAACAGCCCCAGGAGGCCCCTCAGCCTCTGGCCCTGCAGCAGGGAGGCACCAGGGGCAGCCCCAGCACCCCCAGACACGTGGGGCACTCTCGGGTTGGCCCAGGGCTCTTGTGCTGGCAGCAGGAAGGGTCTGTCCCACCCCCTGGAAACAGGGCAAAAGCAGCGTGTTTGGGGCACAGGGACACTCCCCGGTCTGGACTCCTTCACACCAGTGATTCCAGGTTGGTTTCTTACAGACCATTCCTGCCTTGGTGTGCTCTGAACAAACCCCTTCATCAGGTAGGTCACTGGGGAGTCACTTCCACACACCAGGACACTTCCCTGCCCTCTCCTTTCTTCCTGGGTCAGTGCTGCACAGGGATAGGGTGTGGGCCTGCTGGGAATCCTGGGAATAATCTGGAATTTGTTACAGACACTCCCAAGAGGGATGAGAAGAGTTTCCTGACTTCAGGGAAGCAGAGGGGATTATGCAGGGTGTTTGGGCAACCAGCTTGGGGCTGGCTGGGGGAATGGACAGCATTGGATAAGACTTCATTTAGCTTGGCATCTCCAGGCACAAGGATTCCCCTAAATCCTTGACCCTGCTTTGGTTCTTGGTGTGTGCCCTGTGCAGCCCCAAGAAGACCCAGGACAGGCATCGGCCATGCGGATCCTCTGCCTGCTGCTCCCCTTGTTCCTCCTGCTGGTCCACAGTGCTGCAGGTGAGAGGGGCACAGGGGAGATGGCTGAGGTGGGAGCCCCCATCAGAGGGGTTTTCCAGGTCCTGCTAAGCAGCCACAGTTCTCAGGAATTTATCCCATCTGGGAGGCATTTGCTGTGGGGAAGGTCAGGGCACCTGAGGATCCAGCACAGCAACTCCTGGAGCCCATGCTGGTCTTTCCCTCTGTCTTTCTCCCACAGGCAATGTTGCTGTGGAGAAAAGGAACTCTGACTGGAGAGATTGAGCTGTCGGGTTTGGTGCTCAGGTCCCATGAAATTCTGGGACTCAGGGGCAGCACCAGCTGCTCTGGAACCAGACACATTTTTGACACTCATGCCACACTCACTTTGACCTCTTTCGTTTTTTGCAGGATCATCCTTGGGTCCAAAAAATAAAAAACAATGTGAGCGAGAAAAGGGATTCTGCTCACTTCTGAATTGCCCTTTCCCCTATGGCATTGCAGGAAAATGTTCCAGATTTTACTTTTGCTGCAAAAAGTAAGTTTTGGAATTACAAAAGCTGCTATCATGAGAAGGGATTTAAGGGTCCCTGCGTAGATAAAGGCTCAGTGCTCTTCAGGTTCCAAGGCAGAGCTGAGGGGAGGGAAGGGAAGGTGCGTGGAGCTGCACTGACAGTGGGGCTGCAGCAGCCCCAGGACAGCCAGGGACACCCCAGACTCCTCCAGTCCCAGGGGGCTCATCCAGGCTCTGGAGAGGACTCACCAAGGTCACCAAAAAGAGTAACATTCCCTGTCCTTGGGCAGCACTGAGGACATGATCCAGCTTTGGCTGCATCTGCACAGACCTGGAGCCAGGGCTGCCAACACAGAGATAGCCCAGGTCCAACCTGCCTGCACTAAGGACTGCACCTCACCTGCCCTGAGCCTGAGGCTGCTGCAGCACACCCTGGGCATTGCAGGGCAGGGGCACAGAGTGGTGGGCAAAGTTCCAGCAGGTGATGTGCTTGTCTGATTTATTTCTCCAGAATCTGGGGTTGAGACCCTGAAATTCCTGTGAAGAACATCCCCTTGGCTTCTGTGTGCTGTGCCCATGTGCTGCTGTGCCCATGTGCTGCTGTGCCCTGCCGTCGCTGCCCGTGCCGTGCCCAGCTGGGCTGCCAGCAGCAGTGGCAGCTGCTCCTGCTGGCTGCTGCTCGGCTGGAGCCCTGTGGGGCCAGCCCCGGGGTCTTGGGGGCACGGGCTGCTTTTCCCAGCTTGAATAAAGATGAGCACTTTGGCATTGCAGGGCTGGGCTCTCTGTGTGTGTGTGTGCTGCTGCTGCTGCAGGGCTGCTGTGCCTGCTGCCTCTGGGGCTGGCAGTGCCTTGGTGGCAGCAGAAGGCCCTGGGCACGCTGCTGGGGCTGAGCAGTGGCCATGTCCCTGGGGATGCTCCTGCCTGGCCGTGCTCTGGGCACGCTGAGCCTGCCAGTGCCTGCTGGCACGGGCTCTGGGGGTGCCTGTGCTGCAGCTGCCCTGCACATGCTCCCCAGAGGGAACAGGAACATTGTCCTGCTGGTTATTGGCCCATATATCATTGATTTCTCAGGACACTCCTCCCATGTCAGAAAACTTGGACTAGGAACTGTGGACACAGTGGCAAAGCCTCGTCCCTGAAATAGCCAGAGCTTTGTTTCAAGGTCCCAGCTCCAGTCCCAGCTGCAAACATGTAGCAGGATCCAATCCTTAAGGGATATGTTGTGGAGGATATCATGGAGGAATAGGCATATATACAACTCACACATGATTCAGGAGCTTAATAGGGATACAATAACAACCTGAACCAAAGGGTATGCCATGCTTTCTTTCATTTGCATTGTATCTGTATGCAGTGCTCAGTATCCGCAGCACAGCTTCACTGTAGAAAAATCCTCCATTTTTCCATACATTCAGTTCATTATTATCTTTCCTGCTGCTCCTTGCAGCATCAGGAGGGGGAGAGCACTGAGGCCAGGCTGCAGTTACTGGTAGACCAAAAGTTCCTTTTCCTGTTTCTCCCCTAACACCAGAGAAAAGGAGGCTTCAGTTTCCTCTCCTTGACACCTCAGAGAAGGATTCTCTACCCAGGGCCTTGTGTCATCCTGCCTTGGGTAATGATCTTGTGGTGCTGTGGTTTGCTGGACACATCCAGGGACACAGGGACACATCCAGGGAGACACACACAGACCCTGCTCACTGGGAACCAGCACCAACTGCTGCTCTGGCACAGAGTGGAGCCTTTTCTGAGTCCCTTCAAGAAACCCTCCCAGTAGAACCCACTGTCAGCAATGTTGGCAGCTGGCCCCTCTGCTTCTGCTGAGTGTGCAGAATCCATCTCCCCCATTTCTTTATGATTGTCACCTTGTCACTGTCACTTCTCATCTCTGGGCTGTGCAAGAGAAAGGGCCAAGATGTTGCACCACCAAATCCCCAGCACCTCAACCCTTGTAGTTTGGGGAACCAGATTGCTCTGCCAGACACCTGGAGTGGCAGCTGCCTGTGGAAAGAGATGATCTTTCAGGTCTCTTCTAACCCAAACCATTGCAGACGTGATCTTGTGAGCCTATGCAAGAAGGATTCTGCTCCCCCAGGGCTACATTGGTGCTGATGTCTACACCCACCAGTTCCTGTGCCCATCCCAAGGAATTCCCAGCTGGCCCCACCACCCGTTGCTGCTGTATCTTGTGTGTCACAAGAGGTGTTGCATGGGCACAACGGTGCCATTGATTGCAACAGCCCCAGGAGGCCCCTCAGCCTCTGGCCCTGCAGCAGGGAGGCACCAGGGGCAGCCCCAGCACCCCCAGGCACGTGGGGCACTCTCGGGTTGGCCCAGGCCACTCCTGCCAGCAGCATTTGGCGCCTGTCCCACCCACCAGCACTGCCATAAATCCAGCGGGTTTGGGCCAAAGCAGCATTCCCTGGCCCCAAGGCCATCTGCACACAGCCATTGCTCTTGGGTTTGCTGCTGCCTGAACAGCCAGACCTTCTCCAGGGAGGTGAGTGTGGGGACTCATTCCAGATTTCTGCCCACTTGGGGTCTCAGCCCAAAGCCCAGGACAGCAGTCTCCTAAAGGATAAACTGATGGTAGTACTTAAAGGTAAAATTTGTCCATCAGTGATTCCTGGGAAAGAGAATAAAAGCTCTCACGTGGGCCTGAGAGGCCAGAACATGTGGAAGGTCAAACTGAGGTTTCCTAAGTACAGGATAGTCTGGAACAGTGCCTTGATGCTGCAGGAGGGAACCAGGATCTTCTCTGCTGGGGGAGTGAGGGCTTTCCCTTACAAAGTGAGGAGATTCTTTTGCCACAGCAGTACAGAGATTTCCCATCATTTCACGCTTTCAATAACTGCAAAGGTTGATTTCTTTTCCCATTTCTGGGCCTCAATACACTTCCCTGCCCTCTGGCTGCTCCCTCGATTGGTGCTGCCTAGGGCAGGGCAGCAAGTGTGGGGCTGGGAAATGTCCTTGCTGGGAATGCTGGGAATGTTCTGGGCTTGGGGATGGGCACTGCCAAGCTGAGCTGGGAGGATTTTGCAGAGACCATGAGGGTTTGCTCAGGACGTTTGGGGCACCTGTTTGATGCCTGAAGCCTGAAGGAGTGAAACAGCTTTTTCAACAGCAATTGAAATCAATCTCTGTCATCTCCCACATTTCACTGGTCATATATTTTCAGTGGATGGGAAGCAATTGGCCCTGGGTCTGGTACCACTTCTCTGGGGAAGGTCTTTGGAAAATCTTCGAGGAAATTAATTTAAAAGATCAATTGAGGTAATCTATTTCTAAAAGACAGAGACATGAAACACTCCCAAAGTTTGGAGAGTAGCACAAGCCTAAGAATTGTTTTTAAAGAAAAAGCTAGAGGAAACATGATCAGATGTGTCTAGAAACAACCTCTCTCCAGTTTGGTGAAGCACAGAGCCCAGGCTCCTGCCCCACATGGGCTCCTGCATGTCCCCATTGCCTTGCTGTCCTCTCTGCAGCTCTGTGAAGATCCAGGAGAAGCACCAGCCATGAAGATCCTGTTCCTGCTCTTCCCCCTGATCCTCCTGTTGGTCCAGGGTGCTGCAGGTGAGAAGGGAAGAGGGGAAATGGGGAAAAGAGGGGAAATTCAGAGTCTCTGGAAGTGACTGTGTTGTGAGAATAATGAGAAGGTAACAGGGGATTGAGGTCAAAGAGGGCTCTGAAGTGAGTTTCCAATTCGACAATGATTTAGGGTGAGAGCCCATGGAGACAGAAGCCTGTATTGTTCTGGGGTGAGGAGTGGGTTGGTTTCAGGCTCCAAGCCTGCACCCAGTTGTTCCTGTTTAGGAGTCTCTTGCCCTGCCAAAGGATGGCACAGAGCCCCAGGGGTGTTTGGTTGGGGGGGTTTCCTGGGCACAAAGATGTCCCTTTCATATCCATCTGCTGAGTTATTAGTATCATTGCTGTAATTGTTTTCTGTGTGGTTTGTCCATGGAAACAGGAAGTTCATCTCAATGCAGACGCCGAGGGGGATTCTGCACCTTTGGGGGTTGTCGCTACCCCACAACACCTGTTGGAAAATGTTCAGCACTTAAAGTGTGCTGCAAAAGGTAAGGACCAGATCCCTGCCTAAAACAAGAGTTTCTTCCTTTTACCACAGAGGGATCTGTTACAAATTTCTTTCTAGCCAACCCCTCATAAAATCTCTCCTGCTTTTCTAATTAGTCTAAGAGGCTCAAAGAGAAGGGAAAAGCTCATGTGGGTTTTGGAGATTCCATGAGTAGGGCTAAGGCAGCCCCAGGACAGTCAGGGACACCCCACTCACCAAAGACACCAAAGAGAGAAACATTCCCTGTCCTTGGGCAGCACCAAGGCACATGATCCAGCTTTGGCTGCATCTGCACAGACCTGGAGCCAGGGCTGCCAGCACAGAGACAGCCCAGGTCCAACCTGCCTGCACTAAGGACTGCACCTCACCGCCCTGAGCCTGAGGCTGCTGCAGCACACCCTGGGCATTGCAGGGCAGGGGCACAGGGTGGTGGGGAATGTTACAGTGGGCAATATGTTTGTCTTCTTTATTCTTACAGTATTTGGGGTTGAGACCCTGAAATTCTTGTGAAGAACATCCCCTTGGCTTCTGTGTGCTGTGCCCATGTGCTGCTGTGCCCATGTGCTGCTGTGCCCTGCCGTCGCTGCCCGTGCCGTGCCCAGCTGGGCTGCCAGCAGCAGTGGCAGCTGCTCCTGCTGGCTGCTGCTGGGCTGGAGCCCTGTGGGGCCAGCCCCGGGGTCTTGGGGGCACGGGCTGCTTTTCCCAGCTTGAATAAAGACGAGCACTTTGGCATTGCAGGGCTGGGCTCTCTGTGTGTGTGTGTGTGCTGCTGCTGCAGGGCTGCTGTGCCTGCTGCCTCTGGGGCTGGCAGTGCCTTGGTGGCAGCAGAAGGCCCTGGGCACGCTGCTGGGGCTGAGCAGTGGCCGTGTCCCTGGGGATGCTCCTGCCTGGCCGTGCTCTGGGCACGCTGAGCCTGCCAGTGCCTGCTGGCACGGGCTCTGGGGGTGCCTGTGCTGCAGCTGCCCTGCACATGCTCCCCCAGAGGGACAACTGGGATCCCTGTGCTGCTCCTGACAGTCCCACATGTCCCTCGTCCCTCACAGCCATAGCCTCGTGTGCAGAGCTGTGCTGGGGGCTGTGTCCCTTGAGCAGGCATGGCCATGGTGACCCACAGGAGCCGTCCCTGCTGCTCCTCCTTGTCCTGTTCCAGCTCCACAGCCCTCCCTGCTGTGGCTGTGCTGCTCCACACCCTGTCCCAGCACAAAGGAGCAGCAGGAGGAAACCATGCAAGTCCTGGTCTGGGTGTCCTGTGAAAAAGGTCCCATTATGGTGTAGACATATCCAACTTTATTTCCCCACATGGAATAAGCAGAATGTCCTGGTCTCTCTGCCCATCCTAGGCAGTCTGGGGTGACAATGCTCTGCCCCATCAAGGGCAGGGCCCTCTCCCTGTGTGCACAGCAAACCTCTGGCATTTGATTCCCTGAATGGTTCAGTACCTGTGTGTGTGTCCAGGTACCGTGTGTATGGCAGCAACTGGGGACCCTGCCTGGTTCAATGAAGACTTTCCCTCTCAAGAATCATACCCATAACATTATTGATTTTGGAAAAGACCTCTAAGAATAACAAGTCCAACCATCAACCCAGGACTGCCAACTCCAACACTAAACCTTGTGCACATGTGCCACATCCACACGGCTTTTAAATTCAATCCAGGCATGGTGACTCCTGGGAAGCATGTCCCAAACCATCGTTACCAATTCTGCAAAGGAACTATTTCTCATGCCCAGTCTAATCCTTCCCTGGTGGTATCTGAGGCCATTTCACCTGGGATTGTCAATTTTTACCTGGGAGAAGCGACTGACCCCCAAAACGTTTACACTGCTGTTGCTTTCCAGAACTGGAGGATTTGATGAGGGATGTTCAGATAATCCCTGCCTACCATGGCTTTTCCTTCATCTCTGTTCACCTGTCCTGGTACTGACTCTGGGGCTGTTACTTCAAACTCCCTTTAGCTCTTCATCAAGTGCTGTTCCCCTACCCCTGGGACTCCTTTTCCCAGAACATCTGGAGCCAGACAGATGTAGGTGTGGAAAATGAGCTCAGGGGTTACCATGGGCACACAGGGGGGAGGTAATGGGCAAGAGGGAGGAAAAAAGAAGCACTTTTTCTCAAAAGTGCAAGAATTTTATTTTCTCTGTCTTTTTTCCAAACTCCCCAAAGGACCTGTTGAAGTTAAATGAGTGGCAAACCTTTCCTCTCATTGCACAAAGCTAAGCACAATGGCAATATTCAGACTGATTTTCCACATCCAACCAGAGTATAGACCTGATAATATGAGAGATCACAAGGAGGGAAACAGATTCCTCATTTCTACTCTTCCCAACATCAACTCACCTCTCTTGTCCATGCCTTCCCTCTCCTGCCCAGCCCGTTGCCCTGTGCCTTGTGTGTCACAAGAGGTGTTGCATGGGCACAACGGTGCCATTGATTGCAACAGCCCCAGGAGGCCCCTCAGCCTCTGGCCCTGCAGCAGGGAGGCACCAGGGGCAGCCCCAGCACCCCCAGGCACGTGGGGCACTCTCGGGTTGGCCCAGGCCAATCCTGCCAGCAGCACTTGGCGCCTGTCCCACCCACCAGCACTGCCATAAATCCAGCGGGTTTGGGCCAAAGCAGCATTCCCTGGCCCAAGGCCATCTGCACACAGCCATTGCTCTTGGGTTTGCTGCTGCCTGAACCCCCAGACCTTCTCCAGGGAGGTGAGTGTGGCCTCTCTCTCTGGATTCCTGCCCCACCTGGGCTCCTGCATGTCCCCATTGCCTTGCTGTCCCTCTGCAGATCTGTGCAGACCCAGGTGAACCACCAGCCATGAAGATCCTGTTCCTGCTCTTCCCCCTGATCCTCCTGTTGGTCCAAGGGGCTGCAGGTGAGAGAATAAGAAGGGAAATGGGGAAAGTATAAACCTTCACAAAGGGAAATTCAGTGCCTCTGGAAGTGACCATGTTTGTGGGAATGATGAGAAGGTAACAGGGGATTGATGTCAAAGGGTGTTCTGAAGTGATTTTCCAGCTGGACAGCAATTTGGGTTGGAGAAAGCCTTTGGAAAGCGAAACCTTGTCTTGTTCTGTGGATCAGGGATGTGGAATGTGAAGAGTCCCTGCCTGCCAGTCCAGTCAGAGGTGGGAATGCAGATGGGAGCCAGCATGGCTCTTTCTCATCCTCACTCTGGTGCTTTCCACTGTGTTCTGGTGTGCCCCCAGTTTAGGGGCACAGGGACTTGCCATGTGAGACACTTTGCAACTGAAGATGTGGCTGTGGGAAGGTTGGAACTGAGCCCTTTTTTTTGGCCTAAAAACAGGGTGCATCAGCCTGTCTGCAAACACCCACTGCTCTCCCAGACTATTGCTTTAGTTCTCTGTTGTGTTTTTTCCCCTTGTGAACAGGGAGTGCAAATAGCTGCTGGCGACAACGGGGATTCTGCAATAGGCATTTTTGTCCCAACAGTACAACTGCTGTGGGGAGGTGTGCTCCAGGCATTGTGTGCTGCAAAAGGTAAGAGCATCCTTGGCTGAAAACAGTTTCCTCCTTTTTCCTCAGAAAGTTCTGTTACAAATTTATTTCATGACAAACACTCTCCTGCATTTTGCTTTGAGAGAGATGCTCAAGTAGGGAGGGAATGGTCCTTGTGGGTTTGATCTCCCCTCAGCAGAGCGGCAAGAACTGCAGGTCAGCCAGGGACTCCCCACTCTCCTTCTGGCCCAGGGGTCTCATCCAGGCTCTGGAGAGGACTCACCAAGGCCACCAAAGAGAGAAACATTCCCTGTCCTTGGGCAGCACCGAGGACATGATCCAGCTTTGGCTGCATCTGCACAGACCTGGAGCCAGGGCTGCAGCACAGAGATAGCCCAGGTCCAGCCTGCCTGCACTAAGGACTGCACCTCACTGCCCTGAGCCTGAGGCTGCTGCAGCACACCCTGAGCATTGCAGGGCAGGGGCACAGGGTGGTGGGCAAAGTTCCAGCAGGTGATTTTGCTTGTCTGCTTTCTTCTTACAGTCGCTGGGGTTGAAAACCTGAAATTCCCGAGCAGGACACGTGCCTCTCATCTGTGTGCTGTGCCCATGTGCTGCTGTGCCCATGTGCTGCTGTGCCCTGCCGTCGCTGCCCGTGCCGTGCCCAGCTGGGCTGCCAGCAGCAGTGGCAGCTGCTCCTGCTGGCTGCTGCTGGGCTGGAGCCCTGTGGGGCCAGCCCCGGGCTCTTGGGGGCACGGGCTGCTTTTCCCAGCTTGAATAAAGATGAGCACTTTGGCATTGCAGGGCTGGGCTCTTGTGTGTGTGTGTGTGCTGCTGCTGCAGGGCTGCTGTGCCTGCTGCCTCTGGGGCTGGCAGTGCCTTGGTGGCAGCAGAAGGCCCTGGGCACGCTGCTGGGGCTGAGCAGTGGCCGTGTCCCTGGGGATGCTCCTGCCTGGCCGTGCTCTGGGCACGCTGAGCCTGCCAGTGCCTGCTGGCAGGGCTCTGGGGGTGCCTGTGCTGCAGCATGCCATGCACATGCTCGCCCAGAGGGAACAGGAACCTTATGTTGGTCGTGCTGTTTATGGTGTCCCTTGTCCCTGACAGCCATGGTTTTTGTGTGCATGGTCGTTCTGGGGGCTGTCTCTGCCGGACATGGCCATGCTGCCCACACAGCCCATCCCAGATGTTCCAGAGTTCCCACCACACTGTGAACTGGGATATCCATTTGCCTTATCTGCCCTGGGGCTGAGGTCTGCTGTGTATACCCTAGTCAGTTCCCTCCCTTTTTCCAGGCCCACACAGCCTCTGTCCCTTCCACTTCCCTTCTGGAGGAGCCTGGTCCTGCAGACAGCCCCCAGGAGACCCCAGCATGCCTTCCTGGGAAACAGGTCTCCCAGGTTGGCTGTACAGCTCCTCCAGGAGGTGATCTCTCCAAAGGGTCCCTTGGGCTATGACCTGAAAATGTCCATAAATGTCTCCATCAGGGCAAAAGCCAGGTATCTTCTCCTCTCTGTCAGGTCAGACAAACTGATGTTTCCACGTTCTTCACTTCCATCAGCCAGTGGTCTCTGCATTCCTGTGAGTGCAGACCCAGCTCTGCAGAGTCAATTCATGTGTGCTGGGGCTGCCCCTGGTGCCTCCCTGCTGCAGGGCCAGAGGCTGAGGGGCCTCCTGGGGCTGTTGCAATCAATGTCACCATTGTGCCCATGCAATACCTCTTGTGACACCCAAGGCACAGCAGCAACCGGCTGTGGTGCCAGCTGGGAATTCCTTGTGATGGGCAAGGAACTGGTGGGTGCAGACATCAGGATCAGCACTGTTCTGGTGATAGTCCTTGCTGGGCAGGAGGGGTTTGTGTCATGGACCCAAGTTAGCAGCTCCCTCTCCAGGGGTTTGGCAGAACAATCTGCTTGCCCTCAAACTGGAAAGCCTGTGTTTCTGGGGATTTGACAGTGGAACCTGGTGTCTCAACATTTTTCTGTGCACAGCCCTGAGATATGAAGTCATAGTGACCAGGTGACAATTAAGAAAAATATGGGAAATGAATTCTGCATCCTCAGCAGAAACAGAGGGCCCGACTGCCACATTACTGATGGTTTACTGGGAAGGTTTTCTGAAAAGTGGAAAAGGCTCCACTCTGTGCCAGAGCAGCAGTTGGTGCTGGTTTACAGTTAGCAGAATCTGTGTGTGTGTCCCTGGATGTGTCCCTGCATGTGTCCACCAAACCACAGCACCAGAAGGAATTCTTACACAAGGCAGGATGACACAAGACCTTGGGTTGGGAATCTTTCTCAGAGAAGTCAGAAGAGCAAAGCAAAAACTCCTTTTCTACAGTGCAGAGGGGAAACAGGGAAAGGAACTTTTGTGCTGGATGTTTTGAGAACTCCGGTGACTCCAGGCTGTCCTATGTGCTCTCCTTTTGAATATGTTCCAAGGAGCAGCAGGTACAACAGTAATGAATTAAATGGATGAAAAAAATAGAGGGTTTAAGTGGTGCTACAGTGAAACTCTGCTGTGGATATTAATTTTTCCTATAAATAGAATGAAGACAAAAGAAGACAGAAGCCAAGTCTTTCAGTACAGGTTATTTTTTCGGCCTCTGCTGAGATCATGAGTCACATGTGAGTTCTCCTGGTGGCTTTGCTAGTGAGAGGTTCCTCACTGCCCTATCCCTTTAAGGAATGGCTCCTGCTTCAGGTTTTACAGCTGGAACTGGAGCTGGGACATTGTCACAAAGCTCTGGCTATTTTAGGGATGAGGTTTTGCCCCTGTCACCGTGGCTCCTTCCCATATCTTTCTGAGTCCACAGGATTGTGCACAGCTGCCCTAGTGGAGAGGAGGAGGAGAAAGGAGGAAGGAAAATCCTGTTTCACTCTCAGAGTCCTGCCTTGTGCAGGCGTGGAGGTGTGTTGGAGAGTCTCTACCGAAGGCTGCTGAGGGGAGGTCCTGAGTGTGCCCCAATCAAGTGCCACAAACATCATCCAACATCCACCGAAAAACTTCACCTGGGTGTTGGAGACAGGGAACAATCGGCAGTGCAGGGTAATGGTGAGCCCTGGGCTGGGTCTGCTGCCCTGCCCAGTCCAGAGCTGCTGCTGGGGCTGCAGGGACACTCCAACAGCTCCCAGAGCTCTGCAAAGCCCAGAGGGCAAGGCTCTGCCTGGGCTCCAGCCAGCCTTGGGTGTGCCAGACAACAACAGGACTGAGAGGGCATTCCCAGGGTGTGCACAATGAGCACACAAACACAGATGTGCAGCTTGGGATTCACAGTCAGAACCGTGTCTGCTCCATTTGGGCATAGGGGACGTGCCTGCAGAGAACCCAGTGAACTCTTTTCCCACCCAGCAGCAGGACGGTGCCTCCCTTGAGCTCATCCTCACTTGTGCTGAGCATCCCCCACAAGAAAGGACTGTCACCCAACCCAAAGTGAGTGACAGGGAAGTAGGGGCCTGAGAAAAGAATGATATCTGGGCCTATAGAAAGCAGCACAGGGATCCCAGTTGTTTATCCCGAGGGAGCATGTGCAGGGCAGCTGCAGCACAGGCACCCCCAGAGCCCCTGCCAGCAGGCACTGGCAGGCTCAGCGTGCCCAGAGCACGGCCAGGCAGGAGCATCCCCAGGGACACGGCCACTGCTCAGCCCCAGCAGCGTGCCCAGGGCCTTCTGCTGCCACCAAGGCACTGCCAGCCCCAGAGGCAGCAGGCACAGCAGCCCTGCAGCAGCAGCAGCACACACACACACACACACACACAGAGCCCAGCCCTGCAATGCCAAAGTGCTCATCTTTATTCAAGCTGGGAAAAGCAGCCCGTGCCCCCAAGAGCCCGGGGCTGGCCCCACAGGGCTCCAGCCCAGCAGCAGCCAGCAGGAGCAGCTGCCACTGCTGCTGGCAGCCCAGCTGGGCACGGCACGGGCAGCGATGGCAGGGCACAGCAGCACATGGGCACAGCAGCACATGGGCACAGCACACAGAAGCCAAGGGGATGTTCTTCTCAGGAATTTCAGGGTCTCAACCCCAAATACTGTAAGAGAGGAAAGAAGCACATCACCTGCTGGAACTTTTCTGGCCCCTCTTTCTCCCTTTTCCCCTGCAATAAAAACAAGCACGGGGAGATCACACTCAACCTACAGAGGCCAGCTCCAGCTGTTACAGATATCAGGAGGAGGCTCATGTGCCTCACACTATTCCAGGGACAGCCTTCTCCTTTAAACAACAGAACTGAGCTCTCTGCATTGACAGTGAGCAAACCTTGTGGGGCTAAAGGAGTGTAGAATAGAACTGGTTGACCTGGGGGCTACTTCAGCCCTACTCAGGGCAGGCCCAAACCCAGAAGGATTTTTCCTTTCTTTCCCTGTCTCTTGCATGAACACACAAAGGTGTTGAGAGAAATGACAGATTTGTGTTTATAAATAAGTTGTTGGTTTGTTAGTACATAAAATTAGTACTGAGAGATAAAAGAAATAATGGGAAGGATTTTATTGATTGATGAATAGAAAAAGATATTTGTTTCTATAAATAAACTGTAGGTTTGTCAATAAACGAATTTGGATATTGAAAGATGAAAGAAGTAATAGGAAGAAATACATTTTTTAAGAATTAAAAATTAAAAGGGAGGGTTATACATTTGAGGGGAATCTTATGTATCAGGTGTTCCAGGAAGCCTCTACCTCTCAAGTACCTCGACACGTGTGGAAAGAGAGAGGGAAATGCCGCCGTGAAATTAGGATAAAATGGAAGCTGCATCCTCCAAAAATTTGAGAGACCCCAGGGAAATGCCCCATGGCCTCTCCCTTTATTCGAATAAAGTAAAAAAGACTCCTCTGTCTCCTTTTTAGGCATAAACCTCTGGTGTTTGTGGATTAATTTTCTTGACAGTGTGAAGTAGGAGCTGGCTTGAAAGACAATAACTTTATCCATGACCAGGAGTAAACTCTTTCCAGAACTTACATTTTGCAGCAGTGACTCAGTGCTGAACAAACTCCTGCATATTTATAGGGGAAACGACAGCCCCCCACAGCACAGAATCCTCCTCGTCGGACGCACTTGTCATGTTTCCCTGCTGCCATGGAACATCACAGGGAAAGAGTTAAAACAAGAGTCTGGGAGGAGAGTGTGTGACTGCACTTTTCCCTCTTCCCACCTTACCTGCAGCGCCCTGGACCAACAGGAGGAACAAGGGGAAGAGCAGGAACAGGATCCTCATGGTTGATGCTTTTCCCAGGACTTCATGGGATTGCAGTGAGCACACCAAAGGTCCTGGACATTACAGCACACAGTAATGTTATAAATTGCAGAGGGACTATCACAAGTGGCCTGTTCCAAACAATGGATCTCAGGAATTTACCTTTAGGATTTCCTGGGAGCAGCTGGGGAAGTGTTTGCCTGTTGGGCAATTCCCATCATCTTATTCTCTATCAATTCTCCATGAATTATCTTAAGGGACATGGAGGACAAATAATGCCTGACTCTTGCACTTGTAGCCAAATCAGAATTCAAAGATTTGTGGAAAACAAACAGAATATTTACCCTTGGAAACTCCCTCAGGCCTTTTGCATCCAATACTTCTGTCTTGAGGTGGAATACATGTTTCTCATGAGATTGAGCCAAGGGTGGAACAGGACAGATTTTCACATGTTAACAGATGAAACTTGTTGCTGCTGCTTTAATTCTCAGCCTTCTGCCTCTCTTTCTCCAAGAGACAAAGCAGAGTTTGCCTGTCAGGTGGTGCTCGTGTCAACACTCAACACAGAGGCAATAGTTAAACAAGAATGGGGAACTGACCTGGGTTCTGGAGCTGAGGGAAATTCATGTCCCAGGAGATGCCCAGGGATCACTACCAATCACTATGGTCAATAGAACCATAGAATGGTTTGGGATGAAGGGACTCCTTAGAGCTGCTTTTGTTCCAACACCCTTTAAAATGAACAGCTTCAACTACATCACAGAATCATAGTTTGGTTGTGGACAAAAAACCCTTCCGTGTTAATAGAAGCTGTTAAGAATGGAAAATCTCTGTACTGCTGCTTGAATAGCATCTCCCTACTTTATTCAGCACAGTCTCCAGGTACCCCAGAACAAGAATCCTCAGGGACCCCCCTCCAGCCTCCAGACACATTTCCAGTCCCAGATGAAGGCAGAAAACCCAGGTCTACTTCTGGCGTACTCTGGGCTCTGATAATCACTGACTCATATAGGAAATTCGTGCTCTTTCTTAAAAAGCTCAAATAGCCTCCAATACCCACATGAACACTTCCAATAGTTTGTAAATAACGAAGTGTCAGGAGCTGAAGGGAGAGGTGTAATGGACAGCTGTCCTCAAGAGATCCCACAGTCACCTACCTGATGAAGATCTTGGTGTTCAGGCTATAACAGGAATGGCTGTGTGCAGATGGTCTTGGGGCCAGGGAATGCTGCTTTGGCCCAAACCCGCTGGATTTATGGCAGTGCTGGTGGGTGGGACAGGCGCCAAGTGCTGCTGGCAGGAGTGGCCTGGGCCAACCCGAGAGTGCCCCACGTGCCTGGGGGTGCTGGGGCTGCCCCTGGTGCCTCCCTGCTGCAGGGCCAGAGGCTGAGGGGCCTCCTGGGGCTGTTGCAATCAATGGCACCGTTGTGCCCATGCAACACCTCTTGTGACACCCAAGGTACAGCAGCAATGGGCTGGGCAGGAGAGGAATGGGATGGGGGAAGAGATCTGTGCTGCAGAGGAGAAGGGAGCTTGTGCTGACAGCTCCAGGATCAGTGCCAGGACAGGTGATAAGCCATTGAGAAAAAGCCATGGCAGGCAGGGAAGATCTGAAAATCCCTCACCAAACTCTGCAGTTCTGGAAAGCAGTGGCAGTGGAAATAATTTAGGGGTTGGTTCCTTCTCCTGGTCTAACAATTGACAGATCCAGAGAAAATAGAAAGTAGTACCAGGGAAGGTTTTGATCGGATATTAGGAACAGTTTCATGGGTAAAAAAGGGTGGTGAAACACTGGAACAGGCTGCCCAGGGCAGCAGTGCAGTGAACATTCCCAGTGGGATTTAAAAGCCAGGCAGATGTGGCACTTGGGGACATGGGATGGTGCTGGAATTGGCAGTGCTGGGGGAGTGGTTGGATTTGATTATCCTAGAGGGCTTTCCCAACAACAATTCTCTGATTCTTGTGAGGGAAAATGTTTACTAAAACAAGCAGGGTCACCCTTGTCTCCCACATGCACATGTACACAGACATTCATGTAGTAACCCCTCAAAACCCAAGGCCTGGGGTTTCCTTTGCACACAGGGATAGGCCTCTGCCTTTGATGAAGCAGAGAATTGGCACCCCAAGAATCCCTGAGACAGGCAGAAAGCAGAAGACAACCTGTTTGTTCCCTGTGAGGAAATAAATTTGGACATTTGAAGGCCATGGTCAACGGGATTAATTTCGTAGGTCACCTGGCCTAGGAGCTGCATGGCCTCATCATCCTGCTGCTCCTTTGTGCTGGGACAGGGTGTGGAGCAGCACAGCCACAGCAGGGAGGGCTGTGGAGCTGGAACAGGACAAGGAGGAGCAGCAGGGATGGCTCCTGTGGGTCACCATGGCCATGCCTGCTCAAGGGACACAGCCCCCAGCACAGCTCTGCACACGAGGCTGTGGCTGTGAGGGATGAGGGACATGTGGGACTGTCAGGAGCAGCACAAGGATCCCAGTTGTCCCTCTGGGGGAGCATGTGCAGGGCAGCTGCAGCACAGGCACCCCCAGAGCCCGTGCCAGCAGGCACTGGCAGGCTCAGCGTGCCCAGAGCACGGCCAGGCAGGAGCATCCCCAGGGACACGGCCACTGCTCAGCCCCAGCAGCGTGCCCAGGACCTTCTGCTGCCACCAAGGCACTGCCAGCCCCAGAGGCAGCAGGCACAGCAGCCCTGCAGCAGCAGCACACACACACACAGAGCCCAGCCCTGCAATGCCAAAGTGCTCGTCTTTATTCAAGCTGGGAAAAGCAGCCCGTGCCCCCAAGACCCCGGGGCTGGCCCCACAGGGCTCCAGCCCAGCAGCAGCCAGCAGGAGCAGCTGCCACTGCTGCTGGCAGCCCAGCTGGGCACGGCACGGGCAGGGACGGCAGGGCACAGCAGCACATGGGCACAGCAGCACATGGGCACAGCACACAGGAGAGAGGCACGTGTCCTGCTCGGGAATTTCAGGTTCTCAACCCCAGCGACTGTAAGAAGAAAGCAGACAAGCACATCACCTGCTAGAACATTCCCCACCACTCTGTGCCCCTGCCCTGCAATGCCCAGGGTGTGCTGCAGCAGCCTCAGGCTCAGGGCAGCTGAGGTGCAGTCCTTAGTGCAGGCAGGCTGGACCTGGGCTATCTCTGTGCTGGCAGCCCTGGCTCCAGGTCTGTGTAGATGCAGCCAAAGCTGGATCATGTCCTTGATGCTGCCCAAGGACAGGGAATGTTTCTCTCTCTGGTGTCTTTGGTGAGTGGGGTGTCCCTGACTGTCCTGGGGCTGTTGCAGCCCCACTCTCAGCACAGCTCCAAGCACCTACCCTCCCCTCAGCTCTGCCTTGGAACCTGAAGGACACTGAGACCTTATCTACTCAGAGGCCCTTAAGGGCCATGACAGCAGCTTTTGTAACTCCAAAACTTACTTTTTGCAACAAAAGAAGAACCTGGAACATTTTCCTTTGATGACAAAGGGGAAATAGCACTTTCCAAATCCACAGTACCCATCTTCTCGCTGGCATTCTTCCCAATTTGTTGGCTCCAAGGATGATCCTGTGCAGTGGAAGAGGTCAAAGTGAGTGTGGCATGAGTGTCAAAAATGTGTCTGGTTCCAGAGCAGCTGGTGCTGCCCCTGAGTCCCAGTCTTGGATGGGAACTGAGCACCAAACCCAACAACTCAAACTCTCCAGTCAGAGTTCCTTTTCTCCACAGCAACATCTGCCTGTGGGGAAAGACAGAGGGAAAGACCAGCATGGGCTCCAGGAGTTGCTGTGCTGGATCCTCAGGTGCCCTGACCTTCCCCACAGCAAATGCCTCCCAGATGGGATAAATTCCTGAGAACTGTGGCTGCTTAGCAGGACCTGGAAAACCCCTCTGATGGGGGCTCCCACCTCAGCCATCTCCCCTGTGCCCCTCTCACCTGCAGCACTGTGGACCAGCAGGAGGAACAAGGGGAGCAGCAGGCAGAGGATCCGCATGGCCGATGCCTGTCCTGGGTCTTCTCGGGGCTGCACAGGGCACACACCAAGAACCAAAGCAGGATCAAGGATTTAGGGAATCCTTGTGCCTGGAGATGCCAAGCTAAATGAAGTCTTATCCAATGCTGTCCATTCCCCCAGCCAGCCCCAAGCTGGTTGCCCAAACACCCTGCACAATCCCCTCTGCTTTCCTGAAGTCAGGAAACTCTTCCCAGCCCTCTTGGGAGTGTCTGTAACAGATTCCAGATTATTCCCAGGATTCCCAGCAGGCCCACACCCTATCCCTGTGCAGCACTGACCCAGGAAGAAAGGAGAGGGCAGGGAAGTGTCCTGGTGGTGTGGAAGTGACTCCCCAGTGACCTACCTGATGAAGGGGTTTGTTCAGAGCACACCAAGGCAGGAATGGTCTGTAAGAAACCAACCTGGAATCACTGGTGTGAGGAGTCCAGACCGGGGAGTGTCCCTGTGCCCCAAACACGCTGCTTTTGCCCTGTTTCCAGGGGTGGGACAGACCCTTCCTGCTGCCAGCACAAGAGCCCTGGGCCAACCCGAGAGTGCCCCACGTGCCTGGGGGTGCTGGGGCTGCCCCTGGTGCCTCCCTGCTGCAGGGCCAGAGGCTGAGGGGCCTCCTGGGGCTGTTGCAATCAATGGCACCGTTGTGCCCATGCAACACCTCTTGTGACACACAAGGCACACAGCAACGGGCGGTGGGGCCAGCTGGGAATTCCTTGGGATGGGCACAGGAACTGGTGGGTGCAGGCACAGACAGCAGGGCAGCCCTGGTGGAACAGAATCCTTCTTGCATAGGCTCACAGGATCACCTCTGCAATGGTTTGGGTTGGAAGAGACCTGAAAGATCATCTCTTTCCACCCCCTGCCATGGGCATGGACAATTTCCACAATCCCAAGTTGTTCCAAGCTCTGTCCTGCCTGGCCTTGGACAGAGCCAGGGATCCAGGGACAGCCACAGCTTCTCTGTGCCAGGGCCTCACCACCCTCACAGGAAGGGCTCCTTCCAAACATTTGATTTAATCTCTGTCAGTGTGAAGACAAGTCCTTCTATCCTTTATCTTTCCTGCTCTGATTGAACAACTATCTGGTATGGGATGTGGAAATACTCACAGAATATGGAAAAAAACTTTGGAAACTTCAAGAACATCTTATTAGACAGGACATCTTTGGGGGGATAAGCAGAGTTCTCTCTCGTGGCTCTTCTGATAAAATGAGAGCAGCACCAGGAGAGATGCCAAGTTCTGTAAAGCAGGTGGTGCAACAAAAGCATGCCTTCTCCTAATGCCAGCCAGTGGGAATAAATACAAGCTGGCTGCAGCCATCACCTGTGAATCCAGCGTGGTTTTGGCCAGCCATGCCACTGGGAGAAGTGACAATCCTTTCAGGGCAGGAGGGGCTGTACCAGGTGCCCAATTTCGCAGCTGACACTCCAGGTGTCTGGCAGAGCAATCTGGGCCCCCAAACTACAAGGGTTGAGGTGCTGGGGATTTGGTGGTGGAACATCTTGGCCCTTTCTCATGCACAGCCCAGAGATGAGAAGTGACAGTGACAAGGTGACAATCATAAAGAAATGGGGGGGATGGATTCTGCACACTCAGCAGAAGCAGAGGGGCCAGCTGCCAACATTGCTGACAGTGGGTTCTACTGGGAGGGTTTCTTGAAGGGACTCAGAAAAGGCTCCACTCTGTGCCAGAGCAGCAGTTGGTGCTGGTTCCCAGTGAGCAGGGTCTGTGTGTGTCTCCCTGGATGTGTCCCTGTGTCTCTGGATGTGTCCAGCAAACCACAGCACCACAACATCATTACCCAAGGCAGGATGACACAAGGCCCTGGGTAGAGAATCCTTCTCTGAGGTGTCAAGGAGAGGAAACTGAAGCCTCCTTTTCTCTGGTGCAAGGGGAGAAACAGGAAAAGGAACTTTTGGTCTACCAGTAACTGCAGCCTGGCCTCAGTGCTCTCCCCCTCCTGATGCTGCAAGGAGCAGCAGGAAAGATAATAATGAACTGAATGTATGGAAAAATGGAGGATTTAAGTGATGGTGGTACAGTGAAGGTGTGTTGTGGATACTGAGTTTTCCATACAGACATAATGCAAATGAAAGCATGGCAAAACTCATGGTTGACGCTTTTAATTTTATCCCCGTCTCGCTCATGAGGCACATGTGAGTTCTGGTGGCTGTGCCAAGCTCCCTGAGGTTCCTCACTGCCATTCCTTTAAGCATTGGCTCCTGCTGCAGGTTTTGCAGCTGGGACTGGAGCTGGGACCTTGAAACAAAGCTCTGGCTATTTCAGGGACGAGGCTTTGCCACTATGTCCACAGTTCCTAGTCCAAGTCTTTCTGACATGGGAGGAGTGTCCTGAGAAAAGAATGATATCTGGACCAATAAAGAGCAGGATAATGTTCCTGTTCCCTCTGGGGGAGCATGTGCAGGGCAGCTGCAGCACAGGCACCCCCAGAGCCCGTGCCAGCAGGCACTGGCAGGCTCAGCGTGCCCAGAGCACGGCCAGGCAGGAGCATCCCCAGGGACACGGCCACTGCTCAGCCCCAGCAGCGTGCCCAGGGCCTTCTGCTGCCACCAAGGCACTGCCAGCCCCAGAGGCAGCAGGCACAGCAGCCCTGCAGCAGCAGCAGCACACACACACACAGAGCCCAGCCCTGCAATGCCAAAGTGCTCATCTTTATTCAAGCTGGGAAAAGCAGCCCCAAGACCCCGGGGCTGGCCCCACAGGGCTCCAGCCCAGCAGCAGCCAGCAGGAGCAGCTGCCACTGCTGCTGGCAGCCCAGCTGGGCACGGCACGGGCAGGGACGGCAGGGCACAGCAGCACATGGGGACAGCACACAGGAGAGAGGCACATGTCCTGCTTCAGGGTTTCAACCTCGCAGACTGTACGAATAAAACAGACAGGCAAGAAAGAATGTTTTGGTGAGAAATAATCTTTCAACATGTCTTTCTATGGACAAAGAAGGACTCTTTCTTCACCCAGGAATGCAGACCTTACCGTTTGCAGCATATGGTTAAGCCTGAGCACTTTCCAATAGGTTTTGTATTGCGGCGACATTTCCAAAAATTACAGTATCCTCCTAGTTGCTGGCATGCATTTTTAATTCCTGTTTCCACAGGGAAAGATGCATACAGAGTCATTAAATAAGTAACTGGGGAAAGCAGTTTGTAGCTGCAGAAAGGGTGGTATTCCTCAGGCATTTCAAGCCAAGTAGAAGGGCTCAGCTTAACCTCCCATAGGCACATCTCCAATTTCAGGAAAGACTGTTTCCCCTAAGATTAGGTGCACGCCAGAACAGAATGGGAAGGACCAGTGTGAGATTGAGAAAGAGCTGTCCTGTCTCCTCAGCTGCATTCCCACTTCTGCCTGGACCAGCACAGCTGGGAAGCAGTGGACTCCTCACAGAATCACAGAATAAGCTAATTTGGAAGGGACCCACAAGGATCATCAAGTCCAACTCCTGGCCTTGCACAACACCGTCCCCAAGACTCCCTCCATGTGCCTATGAGTACTGTCTAAATGTTCATTAAACTCTATCAGTTGAACAGTTGGGGCTATGACCACTGCCCTGGGGAGCCTGTTCCAGTGCCCAGCCACCCTCTGGGTGATGAACCTTTTCCTGCTATCTAGCCTAAACCTCCCCTGACACAACTTCAGGCCATTCCTGGGGTCCTGTCACTGGTCACCACAGAGAAGAGATCAGTGCCTGTCCCTCCTCTGCCCTTCACAAAGAAATTGTAACTGCAGTGAGGTCTCCCCTCAGTCTCCTCTTCTCCAGGCTGAACAAGCCCAGCAGCCTCAGCCACTCCTCACACGTCTTCCCCCAAGGCCTTCACCATCTTTGTTGCCCTCCTTTGGACACTCTTAGAGAGTTTAATGTCTTTTTAATATTATGGTGCTGAAAACTGCCCCCAGGACTCGAAGTGAGGCTGCCTCAGTGCAGAGCAGAGTGAGACAGTCCCCTCCCTTGACTGGCTGGTGATGCTGTGTCTGATGCCCCCCAGGACAGAGATATCCCTCCTGGCTGCCAGGGCACTGCTGGCTCATGTTCAACTTGCCATCGACCAGGATCCCCAGGTCCTTTTCCTTGGCATACATTTTTAGCATTTTCCCAGGGGACCTTACTGACTGAAGTCCTCTCTCCTCATGTCCAGAGCTGAGGTTTTACCAGCAGTTTTCCTCCTGTCAAGAGGATTTTGACATCTATGGCTCTGTGATCGCTGTGGCCAAGACTTGCAGAGGATCACGAGATCCTCTCTGTTGACAAGCAGCAGATCAAGGAGGGCAACATCATGAGTTGACTCCCTTAGGACCTGTTCCATAAAACTCTCATCCACGTTTTTCAGGAATTTTCTGCCTCTGGCTGTACCAGCTGTGTGATATTCTCAGTTGATTCCTGGCAAGATGAGTCCCCCATAAGCACAATGGCTGTTGACTTGGAAAAGTTCCATAGTTCCTCAAGGAACTGGCTACCAAGAGTTTCTAGGTTGTGATGAGGTTCAGGGCTGCTGGATGTATTCCTGAACTCAGCAACTTCCAATGAACAGCTCAATTGTAAGCCCCGGGGTTTTCTTCAGTCAAGGCCACTTGAACTTCACTGACAGCCCACATCCCTGTCCTGGCTGTGCAATGATTTCTGTGATCTCTGATGGACAGTCCTTGTCCAGCCCTTGCAGGGATCATCCCTTGGCACAATGAGGATTTGGGACACTCAGAGGATGAACCACTGGATAAGAAGTGACATCTGTATGCCCCAGGAATATCCCCCATCCAAACACCCCTGGGGCTCTGTGCCATCCCTGGGCAGGGCAAGAGAACACCCAGAGAGTGCCAAAGAGGAACAGCTGGGTGCAGGCTTGGAGCCTGAAACCAAACTCTTGGAACAAGACAGAATTCTAGTTTCAGGGCCTCTAACCACCTGAAATCTGTGTCCTATTGGGAGATCACTCAAAAAACATCTCAAGCCCCCCAAACATTTGCATCCTTCCTACTAATGGTCACTTCCAGGGAAATGTAAAACAGAAGTAATGGAGGATCACACCTCCCCCATCTTCCCCTTCGCATTTTCACCTGCAACATCCTGGACCAAGAGGAGGGTGAGAAGGAAGAGCAGGAACAGGATCTTCATGGCTGCTGCCTCTCCTGGGTATTCACAGAGCTGCAGAGGGGACACCAAGGCAATGAGGACGTGAAGGAGCCCAGGTGGGGCTGGTGCCTGGGCTCTGTGCTTCAGCAAAGTGCAAAACTTCTGACTTGAGGCCAAGTGCAAATTCAACCAAAACAACACCAGAGAAGTTTGGAATTGCAGAGAAAAAGTCATCACCAAAAGTTATGGAACTAATGGACATTTAGTCCCTCCAGATTCATGTATCAAACACACCCCCCAAACATCTTGAATTTCTGACACTCTGCTTCATTGGGATCAGGGAAATCCTCCCAACTCAGCTTGGCAGTGCCCATCCCCAAGTCCGGAGCATTCCCAGGATTCCCAGCAAGGACATTTCCCAGCGCCACACTTGCTGCCCCTGTCCTGGGCAGCACCGACCCAGGGAGCAGCCAGAGGGCAGGGAAGTGTCTTGGGGACCCAAAATGGGAACAAAAATCAACCTTTGCAGATATTGAAAGTCTGAAATGACAGGAAATATCTGTACTGCTATGGGAATACAAGTTCCATATTTTGCTAAGGAAAGTCTTCAATCACCCAATAAAGAATTCAACCCCCTCCAGCAATATCAATCAAGTCTCTCTTGCAATGAAGAAGTCAAAATTTCACTTTCCATAAGTTCTAGACTCCTAGACTTCTATTAAGGCTTTTATTCTGTTTCCCAACCATCTCTGATGGACAAAATTTCCCACCTGGGTATTTCCAGCAATTTGTTCATTAGAAGACTGCTGTCCTAAGCTTTGAGCTGAGACCCTGAGTAGGCAGGATTCCAGAATGAGTCCCCACACTCACCTCCCTGGAGAAGGTCTGGCTGTTCAGGCAGCAGCAAACCCAAGAGCAATGGCTGTGTGCAGATGGCCTTGGGGCCAGGGAATGCTGCTTTGGCCCAAACCCGCTGGATTTATGGCAGTGCTGGTGGGTGGGACAGGCGCCAAGTGCTGCTGGCAGGAGTGGCCTGGGCCAACCCGAGAGTGCCCCACATGCCTGGGGGTGCTGGGGCTGCCCCTGGTGCCTCCCTGCTGCAGGGCCAGAGGCTGAGGGGCCTCCTGGGGCTGTTGCAATCAATGGCACCGTTGTGCCCATGCAACACCTCTTGTGACACACAAGGCACAGGGCAACGGGGAAATCCTTGGGATAGGCAGAGGAACGGATGGTGGGTGCAGACACCAGGGACATGTGGGACTGTCAGGAGTAGCACAGGGATCCCATTTGTCCCTCTGGGGGAGCATGTGCAGGGCAGCTGCAGCACAGGCACCCCCAGAGCCCCTGCCAGCAGGCACTGGCAGGCTCAGCGTGCCCAGAGCACGGCCAGGCAGGAGCATCCCCAGGGACACGGCCACTGCTCAGCCCCAGTAGCATGCCCAGGACCTTCTGCTGCCACCAAGGCACTGCCAGCCCCAGAGGCAGCAGGCACAGCAGCCCTGCAGCAGCACACACACACACACACACAGAGCCCAGCCCTGCAATGCCAAAGTGCTCATCTTTATTCAAGCTGGGAAAAGCAGCCCGTGCCCCCAAGACCCCGGGGCTGGCCCCACAGGGCTCCAGCCCAGCAGCAGCCAGCAGGAGCAGCTGCCACTGCTGCTGGCAGCCCAGCTGGGCACGGCACGGGCAGGGACGGCAGGGCACAGCAGCACATGGGGACAGCACACAGGAGAGAGGCACATGTCCTGCTTCAGGGTTTCAACCTCGCAGACTGTACGAATAAAACAGACAGGCAAGAAAGAAAGTTTTGGTGAGAAATAATCTTTCAACATGTCTTTCTATGGACAAAGAAGGAACCTTTTTCACCCAGGAATGCAGACCTTACCGTTCGCAGCATATGGTTAAGCCTGAGCACTTTCCAATAGGTTTTGTATTGCGGCGACATTTCCAATAAGTACAGTATCCTCCTAGTTGCTGGCATGCATTTTTAATTCCTGTTTCCACAGGGAAAGATGCATACAGAGTCATTAAATAAGTAACTGGGGAAAGCAGTTTGTAGCTGCAGAAAGGGTGGTATTCCTCAGGCATTTCAAGCCAAGTAGAAGGGCTCAGCTTAACCTCCCATAGGCACATCTCCAATTTCAGGAAAGACTGTTTCCCCCAAGATTAGGTGCACGCCAGAACAGAATGGGAAGGACCAGTGTGAGATTGAGAAAGAGCTGTCCTGTCTCCTCAGCTGCATTCCCACTTCTGCCTGGACCAGCACAGCTGGGAAGCAGTGGACTCCTCACAGAATCACAGAATAAGCTAATTTGGAAGGGACCCACAAGGATCATCAAGTCCAACTCCTGGCCTTGCACAACACCATCCCCAAGACTCCCTCCATGTGCCTATGAGTACTGTCTAAATGTTCATTAAACTCTATCAGTTGAACAGTTGGGGCTATGACCACTGCCCTGGGGAGCCTGTTCCAGTGCCCAGCCACCCTCTGGGTGATGAACCTTTTCCTGCTATCTAGCCTAAACCTCCCCTGACACAACTTCAGGCCATTCCTGGGGTCCTGTCACTGGTCACCACAGAGAAGAGATCAGTGCCTGTCCCTCCTCTGCCCTTCACAAAGAAATTGTAACTGCAGTGAGGTCTCCCCTCAGTCTCCTCTTCTCCAGGCTGAACAAGCCCAGCAGCCTCAGCCACTCCTCACACGTCTTCCCCCCAAGGCCTTCACCATCTTTGTTGCCCTCCTTTGGACACTCTTAGAGAGTTTAATGTCTTTTTAATATTATGGTGCTGAAAACTGCCCCCAGGACTCGAAGTGAGGCTGCCTCAGTGCAGAGCAGAGTGAGACAGTCCCCTCCCTTGACTGGCTGGTGATGCTGTGTCTGATGCCCCCCAGGACAGAGATATCCCTCCTGGCTGCCAGGGCACTGCTGGCTCATGTTCAACTTGCCATCGACCAGGATCCCCAGGTCCTTTTCCTTGGCATACATTTTTAGCATTTTCCCAGGGGACCTTACTGACTGAAGTCCTCTCTCCTCATGTCCAGAGCTGAGGTTTTACCAGCAGTTTTCCTCCTGTCAAGAGGATTTTGACATCTCTGGCTCTGTGATCGCTGTAGCCAAGACTTGCAGAGGATCACGAGATCCTCTCTGTTGACAAGCAGCAGATCAAGGAGGGCAACATCATGAGTTGACTCCCTTAGGACCTGTTCCATAAAACTCTCATCCACGTTTTTCAGGAATTTTCTGCCTCTGGCTGTACCAGCTGTGTGATATTCTCAGTTGATTCCTGGCAAGATGAGTCCCCCATAAGCACAATGGCTGTTGACTTGGAAAAGTTCCATAGTTCCTCAAGGAACTGGCTACCAAGAGTTTCTAGGTTGTGATGAGGTTCAGGGCTGCTGGATGTATTCCTGAACTCAGCAACTTCCAATGAACAGCTCAATTGTAAGCCCCGGGGTTTTCTTCAGTCAAGGCCACTTGAACTTCACTGACAGCCCACATCCCTGTCCTGGCTGTGCAATGATTTCTGTGATCTCTGATGGACAGTCCTTGTCCAGCCCTTGCAGGGATCATCCCTTGGCACAATGAGGATTTGGGACACTCAGAGGATGAACCACTGGATAAGAAGTGACATCTGTATGCCCCAGGAATATCCCCCATCCAAACACCCCTGGGGCTCTGTGCCATCCCTGGGCATGGCAAGAGAACACCCAGAGAGTGCCAAAGAGGAACAGCTGGGTGCAGGCTTGGAGCCTGAAACCAAACTCTTGGAACAAGACAGAATTCTAGTTTCAGGGCCTCTAACCACCTGAAATCTGTGTCCTATTGGGAGATCACTCAAAAAACATCTCAAGCCCCCCAAACATTTGCATCCTTCCTACTAATGGTCACTTCCAGGGAAATGTAAAACAGAAGTAATGGAGGATCACACCTCCCCCATCTTCCCCTTCGCATTTTCACCTGCAACATCCTGGACCAAGAGGAGGGTGAGAAGGAAGAGCAGGAACAGGATCTTCATGGCTGCTGCCTCTCCTGGGTATTCACAGAGCTGCAGAGGGGACACCAAGGCAATGGGGACGTGAAGGAGCCCAGGTGGGGCTGGTGCCTGGGCTCTGTGCTTCAGCAAAGTGCAAAACTTCTGACTTGAGGCCAAGTGCAAATTCAACCAAAACAACACCAGAGAAGTTTGGAATTGCAGAGAAAAAGTCATCACCAAAAGTTATGGAACTAATGGACATTTAGTCCCTCCAGATTCATGTATCAAACACACCCCCCAAACACCTTGAATTTCTGACACTCTGCTTCATTGGGATCAGGGAAATCCTCCCAACTCAGCTTGGCAGTGCCCATCCCCAAGTCCGGAGCATTCCCAGGATTCCCAGCAAGGACATTTCCCAGCGCCACACTTGCTGCCCCTGTCCTGGGCAGCACCAACCCAGGGAGCAGCCAGAGGGCAGGGAAGTGTCTTGGGGACCCAAAATGGGAACAAAAATCAACCTTTGCAGATATTGAAAGTCTGAAATGACAGGAAATATCTGTACTGCTATGGGAATACAAGTTCCATATTTTGCTAAGGAAAGTCTTCAATCACCCAATAAAGAATTCAACCCCCTCCAGTAATATCAATCAAGTCGCTCTTGCAATGAAGAAGTCAAAATTTCACTTTCCATAAGTTCTAGACTCCTAGACTTCTATTAAGGCTTTTATTCTGTTTCCCAACCATCTCTGATGGACAAAATTTCCCACCTGGGTATTTCCAGCAATTTGTTCATTAGAAGACTGCTGTCCTAAGCTTTGAGCTGAGACCCTGAGTAGGCAGGATTCCAGAATGAGTCCCCACACTCACCTCCCTGGAGAAGGTCTGGCTGTTCAGGCAGCAGCAAACCCAAGAGCAATGGCTGTGTGCAGATGGCCTTGGGGCCAGGGAATGCTGCTTTGGCCCAAACCCGCTGGATTTATGGCAGTGCTGGTGGGTGGGACAGGCGCCAAGTGCTGCTGGCAGGAGTGGCCTGGGCCAACCCGAGAGTGCCCCACGTGCCTGGGGGTGCTGGGGCTGCCCCTGGTGCCTCCCTGCTGCAGGGCCAGAGGCTGAGGGGCCTCCTGGGGCTGTTGCAATCAATGGCACCGTTGTGCCCATGCAACACCTCTTGTGACACACAAGGCACAGGGCAACGGGGAAATCCTTGGGATAGGCAGAGGAACGGATGGTGGGTGCAGACACCAGGGACATGTGGGACTGTCAGGAGTAGCACAGGGATCCCATTTGTCCCTCTGGGGGAGCATGTGCAGGGCAGCTGCAGCACAGGCACCCCCAGAGCCCCTGCCAGCAGGCACTGGCAGGCTCAGCGTGCCCAGAGCACGGCCAGGCAGGAGCATCCCCAGGGACACGGCCACTGCTCAGCCCCAGCAGCGTGCCCAGGACCTTCTGCTGCCACCAAGGCACTGCCAGCCCCAGAGGCAGCAGGCACAGCAGCCCTGCAGCAGCAGCAGCACACACACACAACAGAGCCCAGCCCTGCAATGCCAAAGTGCTCATCTTTATTCAAGCTGGGAAAAGCAGCCCGTGCCCCCAAGACCCCGGGGCTGGCCCCACAGGGCTCCAGCCCAGCAGCAGCCAGCAGGAGCAGCTGCCACTGCTGCTGGCAGCCCAGCTGGGCACGGCACGGGCAGGGACGGCAGGGCACAGCAGCACATGGGGACAGAACACAGAAGCCAAGGGGATGTTCTTCTCAGGAATTTCAGGGTCTCAACCCCAGAGACTGTAAGAATAAAGAAGACAAACATATTGCCCACTGTAACATTCCCCACCACCCTGTGCCCCTGCCCTGCAATGCCCAGGGTGTGCTGCAGCAGCCTCAGGCTCAGGGCAGGTGAGGTGCAGTCCTTAGTGCAGGCAGGTTGGACCTGGGCTGTCTCTGTGCTGGCAGCCCTGGCTCCAGGTCTGTGCAGATGCAGCCAAAGCTGGATCATGTCCTTGGTGCTGCCCAAGGACAGGGAATGTTTCTCTCTTTGCTGGCCTTGGGTGAGTCCTTTCCAGAGCCTGGATGAGCCCCCTGGGACTGGAGGAGTCTGGGGTGTCCCTGGCTGTCTGGGGCTGCTGCAGCCCCACTGTCAGTGCAGATCCAAGCACCTTCCCTTCCCTCTCATAAGCTCTGCCTTGGAACCTGAAGGGCACTGAGACCTTATCTACTCAGGGGCCATTAAACACCTTCTTTCATGATAGCAGCTTTGAAACTCCAAAACTTACTTTTTGCAGCAATAGAAATATTTGGAACATCTTCCTTTGATGACAAAGGGAAAACGGCACTTCAGAAATCCACAGTACCCATCTTCTCGCTGGCATTCTTTCTCATTTGTTGGCTCCAAGGATGATCCTGCACAGTGGAAGAGGTCAAAGTGAGTGTGGCATGAGTGTCAAAAATGTGTCTGGTTCCAGAGCAGATGGTGCTGCCCCTGAGTCCCAGAATTTCATGGGACCTGAGCACCAAACCCAACAGCTCAAACTCTCCAGTCAGAGTACCTTTTCTCCACAGCAACATCTGCCTGTGGGGAAAGACAGAGGGAAAGACCAGCATGGGCTCCAGGAGTTGCTGTGCTGGATCCTCAGGTGCCCTGACCTTCCCCACAGCAAATGCCTCCCAGATGGGATAAATTCCTGAGAACTGTGGCTGCTTAGCAGGACCTGGAAAACCCCTCTGATGGGGGCTCCCACCTCAGCCATCTCCCCTGTGCCCCTCTCACCTGCAGCACTGTGGACCAGCAGGAGGAACAAGGGGAGCAGCAGGCAGAGGATCCGCATGGCCGATGCCTGTCCTGGGTCTTCTCGGGGCTGCACAGGGCACACACCAAGAACCAAAGCAGGGTCAAGGATTTAGGGGAATCCTTGTGCCTGGAGATGCCAAGCTAAATGAAGTCTTATCCAATGCTGTCCATTCCCCCAGCCAGCCCCAAGCTGGTTGCCCAAACACCCTGCACAATCCCCTCTGCTTTCCTGAAGTCAGGAAACTCTTCCCAGCCCTCTTGGGAGTGTCTGTAACAGATTCCAGATTATTCCCAGGATTCCCAGCAGGCCCACACCCTATCCCTGTGCAGCACTGACCCAGGAAGAAAGGAGAGGGCAGGGAAGTGTCCTGGTGGTGTGGAAGTGACTCCCAGTGACCTACCTGATGAAGGGGTTTGTTCAGAGCACACCAAGGCAGGAATGGTCTGTAAGAAACCAACCTGGAATCACTGGTGTGAAGAGTCCAGACCGGGGAGTGTCCCTGTGCCCCAAACACGCTGCTTTTGCCCTGTTTCCAGGGGGTGGGACAGACGCTTCCTGCTGCCAGCACAAGAGCCCTGGGCCAACCCGAGAGTGCCCCACGTGCCTGGGGGTGCTGGGGCTGCCCCTGGTGCCTCCCTGCTGCAGGGCCAGAGGCTGAGGGGCCTCCTGGGGCTGTTGCAATCAATGGCACCGTTGTGCCCATGCAACACCTCTTGTGACACACAAGGCACACAGCAACGGGCGGTGGGGCCAGCTGGGAATTCCTTGGGATGGGCACAGGAAGTGGTGGGTGTAGGCATCAGCACCAGCGCAGCCCTGGGGGAGCAGAATCCTTTCACAGGATCATCACTGCAATGGTTTCGGTTGGAAGAGACCTGAAAGTTCATCTCTTTCCATCCCCTGACATGTGCAGGAACACCTTCCACAGACCAGGGTGATCCAAGCCCCATCCAAACTGGACTTGGACACTGCCAGGAATCCAGGGGAAGCCGCAGTTTCTCTGGACAGCCTGTGCTAGGGCCCCTGTGGCATGACAGGGAAGAATTTCTTCCCAATATCCCATCTAACTCTGTCCCTTGTGTGTGAAACAATTCCCTCTTCTCCTATCCTTTTCCTATGCCTTCTCTCCTCTGATTGAATAATAATATGGCATGAGTTTTGCAGAAACATGACTATGGAAAATAATTTTGGACACTGCAAGTAAACCTTGTTAGACAAGAGGTCATTTCACCTGACATGTCAGGAGGGTAAGCAGAGTTCTCTCTTGTGGCTCTTCTGATAAAATGAGAGCAGCACCAGGAGAGATGCCAAGTTCTGTAAAGCAGGTGGTGCAACAAAAGCGTGCCTTCTCCTAATGCCAGCCAGTGGGAATAAATACAAGCTGGCTGCAGCCATCACCTGTGAATCCAGCGTGGTTTTGGCCAGCCATGCCACTTGGAGAAGTGACAATCCTTTCAGGGCAGGAGGGGCTGTACCAGGTGCCCAATTTCGCAGCTGACACTCCAGGTGTCTGGCAGAGCAATCTGGTTCCCCAAACTACAAGGGTTGAGGTGCTGGGGATTTGGTGGTGGAACATCTTGGCCCTTTCTCTTGCACAGCCCAGAGATGAGAAGTGACAGTGACAAGGTGACAATCATAAAGAAATGAGGGAGATGGATTCTGCACACTCAGCAGAAGCAAAGGGGCCAGCTGCCCACATGGCTGATGGTGGATTCTACTGGGAGGGTTTCTTGAAGGGACTCAGAAAAGGCTCCACTCTGTGCCAGAGCAGCAGTTGGTGCTGGTTCCCAGTGAGCAGGGTCTGTGTGTGTCTCCCTGGATGTGTCCCTGTGTCTCTGGATGTGTCCAGCAAACCACAGCACCACAACATCATTACCCAAGGCAGGATGACACAAGGCCCTGGGTAGAGAATCCTTCTCTGAGGTGTCAAGGAGAGGAAACTGAAGCCTCCTTTTCTCTGGTGCAAGGGGAGAAACAGGAAAAGGAACTTTTGGTCTACCAGTAACTGCAGCCTGGCCTCAGTGCTCTCCCCCTCCTGATGCTGCAAGGAGCAGCAGGAAAGATAATAATGAACTGAATGTATGGAAATATGGAGGATTTTTCTACAGTGAAGCTGTGCTGGGGATACTGAGCACTGCATACAGATACAATGCAAATGAAAGAAAGCATGGCATACCCTTTGGTTCAGGTTGTTATTGTATCCCTATTAAGCTCCAGAATCATGTGTGAGTTGTATATATGCTATTCCTCCATGATATCCTCCACAACATATCCCTTAAGGATTGGCTCCTGCTGCAGGTGTTGCAGCTGGGACTGGAGCTGGGACCTTGAAACAACGGTCTGGCTATTTCAGGGACAAGGCTTTGCCACTATGTCCACAGTTCCTAGTCCAAGTCTTTCTGACATGGGAGAAGTGTCCTGAGAAAAGAATGATATATGGGCCAATAACCAGCAGGACAATGTTCCTGTTCCCTCTGGGGGAGCATGTGCAGGGCAGCTGCAGCACAGGCACCCCCAGAGCCCGTGCCAGCAGGCACTGGCAGGCTCAGCGTGCCCAGAGCACGGCCAGGCAGGAGCATCCCCAGGGACACGGCCACTGCTCAGCCCCAGCAGCGTGCCCAGGGCCTTCTGCTGCCACCAAGGCACTGCCAGCCCCAGAGGCAGCAGGCACAGCAGCCCTGCAGCAGCAGCAGCACACACACACAGAGAGCCCAGCCCTGCAATGCCAAAGTGCTCATCTTTATTCAAGCTGGGAAAAGCAGCCCGTGTCCCCAAGACCCCGGGGCTGGCCCCACAGGGCTCCAGCCCAGCAGCAGCCAGCAGGAGCAGCTGCCACTGCTGCTGGCAGCCCAGCTGGGCACGGCACGGGCAGCGACGGCAGGGCACAGCAGCACATGGGCACAGCAGCACATGGGCACAGCACACAGAAGCCAAGGGGATGTTCTTCTCAGGAATTTCAGGGTCTCAACCCCAGAGACTGTAAGAGGAAATGAAACAAGCACATCACCTGCTGGAACTTTGCCCACCACTCTGTGCCCCTGCCCTGCAATGCCCAGGGTGTGCTGCAGCAGCCTCAGGCTCAGGGCAGGTGAGGTGCAGTCCTTAGTGCAGGCAGGCTGGACCTGGGCTGTCTCTGTGCTGGCAGCCCTGGCTCCAGGTCTGTGCTGATGCAGCCAAACCTGGATCATGTCCTCAGTGCTGCCCAAGGACAGGGAATGTTTCTCTCTCTGGTGGCTTTGGTGAGTGGGGAGGCTCTGGATGTCCTTAGACTACTGCAGCCCCACTCAGGGCAGCTCAAAGCATCTCATGGATTTTCCTCTTGTTTTTTAGCATCTTTCACAAAGCATAAATGTAGATGTCTAATTTTAGTTGTTGGCAAGAATGAAATTTGTAACATATCTTTCTGGGGAAAAAAAAAGGAAACCCTTTTCCCAGTTTGGATTCCAGAGCTTACCCTCTGCAGCAGATGGTCTGTCCTGTACATCTTCCAATAGGCCTTGCAGGGGGACACATCTCCCAAAAGAACAGTATCCTCTCCGGTGTCTGCATTGAAGTTCACTTCCTATTTCCACAGCGAAAACACACATGGAGAAATTAAATCAATAACCAATAAGAGCAGTGTTGTTACAGACAGGCTGATGCTCCCTGTGCATTTTACCCCATGAGAAGGGCTCAGTTACAATCACAGTCCACATCCCTGATCCACAGAACAAGACAAGGTTTCTCTTTCCAGGGCCTTTCTCCAACGCAAATTGCTGTCCAGCTGGAAAATCACTTCAGAACACCCTTTGACATCAATCCCCTGTTACCTTCTCATCATTCCCACAAACATGGTCACTTCCAGAGGCACTGAATTCCCTTGGTGAAGGTTTATACTTTCCCCCATTTCCCTTCTTCTCTCACCTGCAGCCCCTTGGACCAACAGGAGGATCAGGGGGAAGAGCAGGAACAGGATCTTCATGGCTGGTGGTTCACCTGGGTCTCCACAGATCTGCAGAGGGGACAGCAAGGCAATGGGGACATGCAGGAGCCCAGGTGGGGCAGGAATCCAGAGAGAGAGGCCACACTCACCTCCCTGGAGAAGGTCTGGGGGTTCAGGCAGCAGCAAACCCAAGAGCAATGGCTGTGTGCAGATGGCCTTGAGGCCAGGGAATGCTGCTTTGGCCCAAACCCGCTGGATTTATGGCAGTGCTGGTGGGTGGGACAGGCGCCAAGTGCTGCTGGCAGGATTGGCCTGGGCCAACCCGAGAGTGCCCCACGTGCCTGGGGGTGCTGGGGCTGCCCCTGGTGCCTCCCTGCTGCAGGGCCAGAGGCTGAGGGGCCTCCTGGGGCTGTTGCAATCAATGGCACCGTTGTGCCCATGCAACACCTCTTGTGACACCCAAGGTACAGCAGCAATGGGCTGGGCAGGAGAGGGAAGGCATGGACAAGAGAGGTGAGTTGATGTTGGGAAGAGTAGAAATGAGGAATCTGTTTCCCTCCTTGTGATCTCTCATATGATCAGGTCTATACTCTGGTTGGATGTGGAAAATCAGTCTGAATATTGCCATTGTGCTTAGCTTTGTGCAGTGAGAGGAAAGGTTTGCCACTCATTTCACTTCAACAGTCCTTTGGGGAGTTTGGAAAAACGACAGAGAAAATAAAATTCCTGCACTTTTGAGAAAAAGTGCTTCTTTTTTCCTCCCTCTTGCCCATTACCTCCCCCCTGTGTGCCCATGGTAACCCCTGAGCTCATTTTACACACCTCCATCTGTCTGACTCCTGATGTTCTGGGAAAAGGAGTCCCTGGGGTAGGGGAACAGCACTTCATCAAGAGCTAAAGGGAGCGTGAGGTAACAGCCCCAGAGTCAGTACCAGGACAGGTGAACAGAGATGAAGGAAAAGCCATGGTAGGCAGGGATTATCTGAACATCCCTCATCAAATCCTCCAGTTCTGGAAAGCAACAGCAGTGTAAACGTTTTGGGGGTCAGTCGCTTCTCCCAGGTAAAAATTGACAATCCCAGGTGAAATGGCCTCAGATACCACCAGGGAAGGATTAGACTGGGCATGAGAAATAGTTCCTTTGCAGAATTGGTAACGATGGTTTGGGACATGCTTCCCAGGAGTCACCATGCCTGGATTGAATTTAAAAGCCGTGTGGATGTGGCACATGTGCACAAGGTTTAGTGTTGGAGTTGGCAGTCCTGGGTTGATGGTTGGACTTGTTATTCTTAGAGGTCTTTTCCAAAATCAATAATGTTATGGGTATGATTCTTGAGAGGGAAAGTCTTCATTGAACCAGGCAGGGTCCCCAGTTGCTGCCATACACACGAGTACCTGGACACACACACAGGTACTGAACCACTCAGGGAATCAAATGCCAGAGGTTTGCTGTGCACACAGGGAGAGGGCCCTGCCCTTGATGGGGCAGAGCATTGTCACCCCAGACTGCCTAGGATGGGGAGAGAGAGGCCAGGACATTCTGCTTATTCCATGTGGGGAAATAAAGTTGGATATGTCTACACCATAATGGGACCTTTTTCACAGGACACCCAGACCAGGACTTGCATGGTTTCCTCCTCCTGCTCCTTTGTGCTGGGATAGGGTGTGGAGCAGCACAGCCACAGCAGGGAGGGCTGTGGAGCTGGAACAGGACAAGGAGGAGCAGCAGGGACGGCTCCTGTGGGTCACCATGGCCATGCCTGCTCAAGGGACACAGCCCCCAGCACAGCTCTGCACACAAGGCTGTGGCTGTGAGGGACGAGGGACATGTGGGACTGTCAGGAGCAGCACAGGGATCCCAGCTGTCCCTCTGGGGGAGCATGTGCAGGGCAGCTGCAGCACAGGCACCCCCAGAGCCCCTGCCAGCAGGCACTGGCAGGCTCAGCGTGCCCAGAGCACGGCCAGGCAGGAGCATCCCCAGGGACACGGCCACTGCTCAGCCCCAGCAGCGTGCCCAGGGCCTTCTGCTGCCACCAAGGCACTGCCAGCCCCAGAGGCAGCAGGCACAGCAGCCCTGCAGCAGCAGCAGCAGCACACACACAGAGAGCCCAGCCCTGCAATGCCAAAGTGCTCATCTTTATTCAAGCTGGGAAAAGCAGCCCGGCCCCCAAGACCCCGGGGCTGGCCCCACAGGGCTCCAGCCCAGCAGCAGCCAGCAGGAGCAGCTGCCACTGCTGCTGGCAGCCCAGCTGGGCACGGCACGGGCAGCGACGGCAGGGCACAGCAGCACATGGGCACAGCAGCACATGGGCACAGCACACAGAAGCCAAGGGGATGTTCTTCACAGGAAATTCAGCAATTTCCTCAGCCTTAGGAACTGTAGGAACAAAGCAGACAAGCACATCACCTGCTGGAACTTTGCCCACCACCCTGTGCCCCTGCCCTGCAATGCCCAGGGTGTGCTGCAGCAGCCTCAGGCTCAGGGCAGGTGAGGTGCAGTCCTTAGTGCAGGCAGGTTGGACCTGGGCTGTCTCTGTGCTGGCAGCCCTGGCTCCAGGTCTGTGCAGATGCAGCCAAAGCTGGATCATGTCCTCAGTGCTGCCCAAGAACAGGGAATGTTTCTCTGGTGTCTTTGGTGAATGGGGTGTCCCTGGCTGTCCTGGGGCTCCTTCAGCCCCATCAGGGCAGCTCCAAAGCCACAAGGACATTTCCCTCCCTTCTTGAGCATCTCTCTCAAAGCACAAATGCAGGAGAGCATTTATCACGAGTTGTGAAGATAGAAATTTGTAACAGATTCTTCACAGGAAAAAGGAGGAATTCCTTTCCCCAGTTGGGAAATCCAGATCTTACCTTTTGCAGCACACCATTGCTGATGTACATCTTCCCTTAGCTTTTAGAGGACGGATACATCTTACAAAAGCACAGATTCCTCCTGTCCGTCTGCATTGGAGTATATCCCCTGTTTCCATGAGGAAAAACACACACAGAATAATTTCAGCAATAATCTGGCAGAGTCTGGGGGTGCTTGCCGTCCTGTTGGCAGGCAGGGAGTCCCTCACATCCCACATCCCTGTCCTGGCTGTGCCATGATTTCTGTGATCTCTGATGGGAAGTCCTTGTCCAGCCCTTGCAGGGATCAACCCTTGGCACAATGAGGATTTGGGACACTCAGGGGATGAGCCACTGGATAAGAAGTGTCACCTTTGTGTCCCAGGAACCACCTCCCATCCAAACACCCCTGGGCTCTGTGCCATCCCTGGGCAGGGCAAGAGACTCCTAAACAGGAACAGCTGGGTGCAGGCTTGGAGCCTGAAACCAACCCTCTTCTCCACCCTCAGAACAATACAGGATTCTGTCTCCATGGGCTCTCTCCATCCCAAATTGAATTCCCACTACTGGGGCTCATCTTTTATCCCATTTCCCTGCTTCCCCTCTCACCTGAAGCACCCTGGAGCAACAGGAGGATCAGGGGAAAGAGCAGGAACAGGATCTTCATGGCTGCTGCCTCTCCTGGGTATTCACAGAGCTGCAGAAGGGACACCAAGGCAATGGGGACATGTAGGAGCCCAGGTGGGGCAGGAGCCTGTGTTGCAGGGCTCTGTGGCTCAGCAAAGTGCAGAGGGGCTGCCTCCAGCCACATCTCATCATGTCTCTAAAAACAGTTCTTGCGTCTGTGCTAGCCTTCAAGCCTCAGCAGTATTTTACAGTCTCAGGCTCCGGGAAATCAATAACCTATGCTGATTCAATTACCATCCTCATACATCTTCTAAAACCTTTTCCCAGAGCGCAGACTGCAGATCTGGGATTTACCCATGGTTGCTGATGAAATCCAAAGGAATGGCCAGTGAAATTTGGGAAATGCAAAGATGAAATTCCCATTGAAAGTTATGGAACTACAGGACTGTTCCTCCTTTGGGCTTCACCTCATCAAACAAGTGCCCCAAACACCCTGAGCAATCCCCTCTGCTTCCATGGGATCACAAAAGTCCACCCAACTCAGCTTGGCAGTGCCCATCCCCAAGTCCGGAGCATTCCCATGATTCCCAGCAAGAACATTCCCCAGCCCCACACTTGCTACCCCTGTCCTGGGCAGCACCAACCCAGGGAGCAGCCAGAGGGCAGGGAAGTGTCTTGGGGCCCCAGAATGTGAACAGAAATCAACCTTTGCAGATATTGAAAGCCTGAAATGATGGGAAATCTCTGTACTGCTGTAGCAAAAGTGTCTCCCAGTTTTGCTAAGGAAAATCCCTATTCTCCTAATAATAATCTCATCTCCCTCTTGCAGCAAAGGCACCAATCAAATCTCTCCTTCACAAAGGAACCCAAAATACCACTTTCCACATGTTCTGGACTCTCAGACTCACATGAGGGCTTTTATTCTCTTTCCCAGCCATCTCTGATGGACAAAATTTCCACCTGGGTACTTCCAGCAATTTGTGCATTAGAAGACTGCTGTCCTGAGCTTTGACCTGAGACCCTGAGCGGGCAGGATTCCAGAATGAGTCCCCACACTCACCTCCCTGGAGAAGGTCTGGCTGTTCAGGCAGCAGCAAACCCAAGAGCAATGGCTGTGTGCAGATGGCCTTGGGGCCAGGGAATGCTGCTTTGGCCCAAACCCGCTGGATTTATGGCAGTGCTGGTGGGTGGGACAGGCGCCAAGTGCTGCTGGCAGGAGTGGCCTGGGCCAACCCGAGAGTGCCCCACGTGCCTGGGGGTGCTGGGGCTGCCCCTGGTGCCTCCCTGCTGCAGGGCCAGAGGCTGAGGGGCCTCCTGGGGCTGTTGCAATCAATGGCACCGTTGTGCCCATGCAACACCTCTTGTGACACACAAGGTACAGCAGCCATGGGCTGGGCAGGAGAGGAATGGGATGGGGGAAGAGATCTGTGCTGCAGAGGAGAAGGGAGCTTGTGCTGACAGCTCCAGGATCAGTGTCAGGACAGGTGAGAACCCATTGAGCAAATGGCATGGCAGGCAGGCATTGTGAAATACAAAGTTATGTTTTGTGTCAGGTAAATAATGGTAAGCTGTGTAATTGTAATTGTGAAATGTGTGGAACCCGACCATGGGACAGTTTTAAAGATAAGTTATAATAAACAACTGAGGAAAGCAAAGCATGGAAGAAGACCTTTGAACTGATCCCTTGTTCACAATTAACTACTGTAGTGTAGTAGGAGTATTTGAATTATAACTTCAGGATGTTGCTTTTGGACAAGAACTTTCTGCCGAAGCTGTTTTGTAATAAGAATCTTTGAAGTACAGTTTTAGAATATTGCTTTGTATTAAGGATTTTAAAACTATAGCTTTAGAATGTATAAAGGTTTGGACAAAAGAGGGGAGTGGGCCTATTCCAAGTTCCTCACAAAACGGTGAAAAACAGCCTGGAAAAGGAAAATGGACATCACCTCGCTGATTCATGGTTTTGACAAAGGGAAGCTGGACTCTCAGTGATCACTATCATTGATTAATAGTCCTAAAATAATAGAAGTGGGACCCCATCTCTGAAACCTGGACCCCACTATCTGGAATACACATCCTGGGATGTACATCCCGGGAGGATTGGATCACAATAGAATATAGAATTGTGACAGAAAAATTAAAAATTGCTGAGAAAGCTTAAGTATATACATAAAAATACCAGCAAGCCTCAACAGTCGGTGTACAGTTAAAAGGTTTTCCCTGTACTCACCACTGTACCCAGTGCTGTTTGCTCATACTTTACCATATTAATTAATAAATTGAATTACTGCTTGATATATTGGCTGAGTCAAGCTTCTCATTTCTAACAGGATGAACATCCCTCACCAAAATGTCCAATTCTGGATAACAATGGCAGTGGATAACTTTTGGGGTCCAGTCTTTTCACTAAGGTTACAGTTGAGACCACCAGAGGAAACGGCCTCAAGTAGCACTAGGGAATGTTCAGACTTGATATTAGGAAAAATTTCTTGGAAGAAAGGGGGGCAAACATTGGATCAGGCTGCCCAGGGCAGTGAAGGAATAACCATTCCTGGCGGGATTTAACAGCTGTGTGGATGTGGCACTCGGAGCCATGGGTTAGTGCTGGGCTTGGCAGAGCTGGGGGAACTGTGGCACCCGATGATCTCAGAGGGCTTTCCAAACATCAACAATTCTCTGAGTCTGTGACTCCTAGGAGGGAAAGCCTTCACTGCAACAGGCAGAGCCACAAGTTGCTCCCCCGGCCATGCAGACATGGACACACGCAGGTATCGAACCACTCAAGTACTCATGCCTGAGGTTTGCTTTGCAGGCAGGGACAAGTCCCTGCTTTTGATGGAGCAGTGTTGCCACCCAGACTGCCGAAGATGGGCAGAGAGAAGACATTACATTATTACCTGTGTGTAAAACGTCGCACACTTGCTGCCGTCCCGGTTTAACGCGGCCCGGTTTTCAGTGGGGGGGGGGTGTCCCTGTGAGGACCTGCCGGAGCCAATCAGCGGGCTAGTTATGAAGATCCAATCAGTGAGCTAGTTACTAAGATTGACGTGCGGTTAAACCACTTAGAAGAATTGGAAACGCCCCCGTAGCAAAGCCTATTTAAAGTCGAAAAAGCGCGGGAATGCGTCATTGCCGTCCGGCCTCTGGACGGGTAAGCGGCCTAGCCCGAGCCGGCCTCGCGCGATAAGGTCGGTGAGGAGATTGCTGCTGCCGGGCCGTGCCGCTGGGAATGTCCCAACGCCGCGGGCAGCCATGTGGCCGGGACTACCGCTGAGAGCGGCCCCGAGGCCGGGGCAGCGCTCTGTGCCCGCGGCTATCTCAGCACGGCTCGCAAATGAACTTTTTTTGCTCCGGGAGTGGCCGCTGCCGGCCCGGTGCGGATATGTGGCCGCGGCTGTCTCGGCGTGACTCGCAGTTTGTTTGCTTAGCCGCTTTTAGCTAGCCATGCTGGCGGCCAGAAGGGCGAAAGCAGCGGCTGCAGTTTTGTTTCTTTTTCCCAGCGCTCCGTGTGTTGTGGAATAGGGACTTTACAATTAAAAAATGTAAAGGGGGTGTTTTATTCCAGCTGGAGACACATTGGGGGATATTTGCACCCGAGCATGCGTACCTGTTTGAGGCAGGTTTCAGGTATAAATACGCAGTGATCCCACAGACCCTCCCTGCCCGCTCATTCCCTGCCCATTCTCCCCCTTGCACTTGTTGCCACACCTCATGTAATTGTGGGCAAGGGTCTTCGGGGGGTCTTGATGCAGTAACCGAGCTCCTCATCAGATGTTCCCTGTTTGATCTCCGTCCCTGGGCAGGCACGGTGGAGGTTTGGCTCCTTCCCAGGTCAATTTGCCCTGGCCAAAACCAGGAGCCTTGTTCTTGCCGGTTTCTTAAACCACAGGTTCTGCTTTGTCGGATTTTCACAATATACCTCTAACCTTTTATGGCCTTTACCTTTACCTTGCAGTTATATGTCTTCTGCTACAAGTTGTTTCTACTTAATAAGTTACACTCCTACGTATCCCGTTACAAGTTGTTCCTCTACTTCTACAAGATTACTAAATAAGCTGTATATATTTCTGCTTCCCCTCCACCCACTTGAGTATATTATATGCTTTTAAAATTCCTAATTTTCGTATAGATACATGTTCCCCATATGATCTGCATGAAGGAAGGGTGCAGGGCTGGTGCCAGCAGGGACCATGGGATCAGCAGCAAGAGACAGATTCCTTGATTGTGGAGCCTGCACAAGATCGACCTTTCAACACTGCAGGACTCTAAAAGCTTTCAATTGATAAAGCTTGAGAACAAACGAACCGACAAACACCAATTCTCTCCCAAATCAGGAAAAGGAAAGGGTGAAGATATGTAGGGAAAACAACATGGGACACTGAGAATGCTCTGGGGGGAAGCAGCGTTCTAACCATAGCTGTGAGCAGAAGCAGCAGTGTTGAAATAAGCAGATACTGTAGTAGCTGTAATCCAATGAGAAACTTGAAGAGAGAGAGATGAGGAACCTTGCCCCAGGAATAGAAGAAAACCTGTGTTCCTAGAGATGGATGAAGATGCTAGAACAGCTCATCCTCAAAAGAGCACCCCAGTAAGTTGACATGGCCTATAAACACAGCTGTGGGAGAGCTGCAATGCGTGGGAGAGACTTTAACACTGGAACAGATTTTCCTTTCCCAGGCAGCTGATTCACTGTGATGCTGAAGCCTGGAGAGAACTGTTTCTTGTGGAGAAGTCTCCATGGCACAGCAAGAGAGACTCCTCTCCCTAAGTGGACCAAAAAAAGACTATTGTAGAGGTGGTAAACTAAGTGAAAGTCACAGGTTTTGTCTCTTTACGGTTGTCAGTGGGAAAGAAAAGAGGATGTGGGGGGAGGAGAAATGTTCTGAAAGTTTCTTCTGATTTTATTATTTTTCTTTTAATTCTGTTAATAAAGTTTTCTTTACACCTCCTAAAGTTTGAGCCTACTTTCCCCTTCTCTTAATCCATTTCTCACAGTGGGAAATGAGTAAATAATTCTGCAGCAGCAGCACACACATATCCCAGCCCTGCAATGCCAAAGTGCTCATCTTTATTCAAGCTGGGAAAAGCAGCCCGTGCCCCCAAGACCCCGGGGCTGGCCCCACAGGGCTCCAGCCCAGCAGCAGCCAGCAGGAGCAGCTGCCACTGCTGCTGGCAGCCCAGCTGGGCACGGCACGGGCAGCGACGGCAGGGCACAGCAGCACATGGGCACAGCAGCACATGGGCACAGCACACAGAAGCCAAGGGGATGTTCTTCTCAGGAATTTCAGCAATTTCCTCAGCCCTAGGAACTGTAGGAACAAAGCAGACAAGCACATCACCTGCTGGAACATTCCCACCACTCTGTGCCCCTGCCCTGCAATGCCCAGGGTGTGCTGCAGCAGCCTCAGGCTCAGGGCAGCTGAGGTGCAGTCCTTAGTGCAGGCAGGTTGGACCTGGGCTGTCTCTGTGCTGGCAGCCCTGGCTCCAGGTCTGTGCAGATGCAGCCAAAGCTGGATCATGTCCTCAGTGCTGCCCAAGGACAGGGAATGTTTCTCTCTTTAGTGGAGTGGGTGAGTCCTCTCCAGAGCCTGGATGAGCCCACTGGGACTCGGGGAAGAGTTGGGATGCCTTGTCTGGCCTGGGGCAGCTCCAAAACCTACAAGGCCTATTCCCTCCCTTCCTGGGCATCTCTCCCACAAGGAATAGATAAGGAAACTATGTTGCAGTGAATGAAGGAAATGAATTTGTTACATATTTCATTGTGGATAAAAGAGTGAACTTTGTCCTCAGGCAGGATTCCAGACCTTATCTCTTGCAGCACACACTGTACAGTGTGCATCTTCCAATGGGTCTTGCAGGGAAGTTGCATCTCCCATAAGTGCAGAATCCCCCTTTTTGCCTGCATCCAGCTGCATTTTGGTTTCCATGGGGAAAGAAACACACAGAACAATTAACACAATCATCTGTGAGAGCAGTATGTGGCTGCAAAAGGCTGATGGTGTTTGTGCGTTTCTAGGCAGTGCATGGATTCAGCTCCAACCTCCCCACAGCAAATATCACAAACAGGGCAAAGAACACTCAGAAACACCCATAGAAGAACATCTGGGTGCAGGCTTACAGCCTGAAACCAAACCCCTTCCCAACCCACCAAAGAAGCCAGTATTCTATTTCCATGGGCTCTTCCCACTCCAAGCCTGTGTCCTATAGAACTATCGCTGGAGAAACACCTTTCTCCTCAATCCCCCCATACCTTTGCATCACTCCCACTAAGGTGGACACTTCCCAGGATGTGAAAAACTCCAGTAGTAGAGGATCACACCTCTCCCCATCTCCCCACTTTCCCTCTCACCTGAAGCACCCTGAACCAACAGGAGGATCAGGGGGAAGAGCAGGAACAGGATCTTCATGGCTGCTGCCTCTCCTGGGTCTTTACAGAGCTGCAGAGGGGACAGCAAGGCAATGGGGACATGCAGGAGCCCAGGTGGGGCAGGAGCCTGGGCTCTGTACTTCACCAAACTGCAGAGGGGCTGCTTTCAGCCTCAGCAGATGATGTTTCCTCTACTTTCCTCTTAACAAAAATTCTGTGGTTTGTGCACCCTGCCAACCTCAGGAGCATTTCATGATGTTTCAGTCTCTGGGAGATCCATTGTCTCATCTGATCCTTTTCCAGGAGACCCTACAGTCACCTACCTGATGAAGGTCTGGGTGTTCAGGAAGTAACAAATGCAAAAGGAATCTCTGTGTCCAACGGCCCTTGGGCTCAAGGAGTACCTTTTTGGCCAAAACCACTCTGATTTTATATTGCAAGCTGTGGGGACGTTCACTGATTTTTGCTGACACATTTCCCCTTGGCCAATCATAGAGCCACCCATCCATGTGGGGATGCTGGAGCTTCTCCTTATCCCTCCCTGATGCAACAGCAGAGGCTGAGGTGCCTCCTGGGGCTGTGGCAATTGTCACCGTTGTCCTCATGCAACACCTCTTGTGACACCCATGGCTGTGGTGGCATGGCATGAACTGCCTGGGATGGACAAAGCAGGCTGGTGGGTGCAGGCAGAATTAGGAACCAGTCCCAACCAATCTCTCCTGTGAGGGTACTGGCACATGTTGCCCAGAGATTGCTGCCTCATCCATGGAAGTGTCCAAGGCCAGGTTGGAGGTAGCACCCTGGGACAGTAGAAGGTGTCATGGATCATGGTGTGTTGAAACTGGATGGCCTTAAAAGTCTCTCCTTCCCCAAACCATTCTGAGATTCTTTGATAAAATATCAGTCTCTTCCTGTCCCGTCAGTTTGCTTAGGGAGCTGGTGCTGTGTGACACACAGAAACAGTAAAAGAATTTTGGTTTCCTTCTAACATCACAAGAACAGCTTCATCCTTGCCAAGGTGACTTGCCTTCCACCTGCCAGGAAGTGATAAGCCTAAGGATGCCTTTCTGATGTCTACTCAAATAGTTAAGCAGTGCAAAGAGGAAATGCAGTCAAGGGAGACCACACCTCACCCCATTCTGTCTGAATCCACTGCTTCTGAAACTGCCCTACTTGGTACAAAATCCACAAATGTGGTTCAACAGCAGCAAAATGCTGTATAAAAATGTGCAATCTATGGGGAATTAGTGAGGGAAGGTGAATAGGGCCTTATCAGGCCTTAGAGGCATGGACTTGATCAGTAGAGTTTTTTGATTTTTAGGAATTCTGTGGCGTTTCAGAAAGATAAAGATTGAGGTGGCTCATGGAGGAAAGATCAGGAGAGAGAAAGAAGCGATGCATCCATGGCTGGTTTCTGGCCATGCCCTACATCCATCATTACCCGTCCCATATTCCTAGTAATCTTTATTTGTAACCCTTTTTTGTACAAGCTGTCTGCCTGTGGCGTATCCCCAGGGTGTTGGACCATTGTTCAGAGAGACCAGATCTCTTGGAGCTGGATCCTGGAGAGGAAAGTGGGACTTGAGCTTGGATACGTCATGGACACAGGGTCTGGTGTCGTCTCTCAGAGAGATGCATGGAGTCATGGAATGGTTTGGGTTGGAAGGAACTTTAGAATTCCTTTCATTCCAACCCCTGCCATGGTCAGGGACACCTTCTACTACCCCAGGATGCTCCAAGCCCCATCCAGCCTGGCCTTGATGCATGATGGGGACATCCCTCGAGCATCAGTCTGTAGAAGTATGATTGGGTCCATTGCTGGGTCCTTGTGATATCCTCACTCCTGGAGGTTTGGAACCAGACTCAGGACCAGCCCTGGTCCAGCACAGCCAGAGATTGCTGCTTATGGTGTGGAAAATAATCCTACTGCAGGGAGGCCATGGCTGGGGCTGGCCCTGCCCTGGGAAGCTGCTCTGACCTGGGGATCTTGTGCTTAACCCCATCAGAGCTGCAGCTTGGCCTTGCTGATCCAGACCCAGACTTGGGCCCACAGCTGGCACCAGAGCTGACCTTCCCTGTACCCACAGCAGTGCCCAATACCCCAGGAGAGTCTGCTCCCTCCCCTGGCTGCCCTGCTCCATGGAGGGGAGAAGTGGGTGTCCCCTATCCCAGCATCCCTGTGCTCACTGTCCCATGGCAGTGCAGGTTCCCCCCTGGCATCCCCTGAGCTGAGCATCCTGGATCTGCCACACAAATCTTCCACCATGACCCACCTGGGCTCCTAACTGAGCCCCCAGGCCCTGACACCCTCCCAGCACTGACCCCCAACTCAATCCCAAGCTCCTGAGAAAACCCCATGGCACAGCCATCAGTCCCTATTCCCTCTGGAGCAGAACGACTTCTGCCACCCCCCAGATGCCCCAGGACCCCTCAACACCCCCTGGTGTCCCACACCCAGGCCCCACAGCTGGGGATGGACCCAAGGACACCAAGGCAGTGTGTGTCCCATAGAACAACCCCACAGGAGCTCCTGACCCAGCCTGGGAGCCAGTGGACTGAAATTAGGGTGGTCATAGCCTCCCTCCATCCCTGTGTGAGACGTGCAGGGGTCCCCTTGCTGGGCCAGAGGGAGGGTGTTGGGGTCCCTGTGAGTGTCACTTGTGTCCCCCTCCCACCATGGGTGGGGATGCTGGTGTGGCTGAGGCCAGCATGGAGAGAGGGTGGGTGGTGGGACAGTGTGTGTGTGTGCCCATGTCTGTCAGGAATTCACCCCATCCTCTCTGCCCTTCCCTGCATGCAGAGGAAAGAGATGCACACCCAGGACACACATTTTGGCAGTGGGAATGACCACCACCTTGTATTGGGAACACTGGGGTATGGGATTCCCTTGGGATCCAGGTCTGGCTGTGCAGGGCTGCTGCTGCCCCTGGCAGTGCTCGGTGCCTCCAGGCAGCATCGTCCCGACCGCGCAGCGAGGGCAGGGGCTGGTGTCCTGCCGGGGATCCAGGAGCCCGTCAGGGATACCAGCGCCTGTGGGAGGAGAAATCTGCCAGTGCCTGTCCCAGCCAGGGCGACACTGAGGGTCAGGAACGTCCCTCTACCCTTGGGCTGCACATTCCCCGATTTTCCCCAGCATCCGAACCCCAACAGGCAGCAGCTTGAGCGCTCCTGGCGGCCCTGGACTCACATCCGACAGCAGAATTCCCGCTCGGAGCAGAGCCCGACGCGGCCGATCCCCGGCGGGCAGGAGCGGTGCGAGCAGAATCCCCCGCGGCGCTCGCAGTCCTGGGCTGATGCTCGAACCGGGGACAGCCCTGAAGGGACGGACAGAGGAGATTTTCAGCCGAGATGCTGAGCACAGCCGCTGGTCCCTGCGCGGCCGGCGTTAGCCCAGCCCTGCTGGTCCCCTGGCACAGCTGCTGAGCAGGTGCCTGCAGCAGGAATCCCGGTCATGATGGCATTTGGATGGGAGACAGTCACTGCACCCCCAAGCAGGTTCTGGGAGAGGTCTCCATCGTGCCTGTAGCCTCCTTCCTGGAATAAGGGAGAGCTCCAAGGGTGGAAGCAGGATTTCCCTTCCTCTTCACTCCTCCTTGTCCTCTCCAGCAGGGCTGCTGTGCCCAGTGCTGCTGACTCAGAAATGCAAGGGGCAGGAGGCATGGAGAGGGGTCAAATCCCAGTTTTGGAAGGATGAGAGCTTTAATACAATGCCCCAGCTGTGGTCCCTGCAGCTGGAGTCTTTCCTTAAAAGTGTGGGGTGAGAGGACCCCCGGCGGGGATGGCACAGCCACCGGGAGAACTCACACGTGACTCATCAGCTTAGGTGACAAATCCTCCCTAAAAAGCCCAGACAAAGGACAAACCCTCCACATTTCTTACCTGTCACTCCCTGGAGCATCAGGAGGAGCAGAGCACAGAGGACAGGCAGGATCCGCATGCCTGGGAGTCGCCAGCAGAGTCGCAGCTCTGGGGAGAAGAGAAAGGAGGCAGAGGTGAGTGTCCCTCCCTGCAGGTCGTGTAGCATCTGCTTGGGACAGAACTAAAGAGAGGGGATATGACCAGTCACTGGTGGGAGGGTGCACTCGACAGCCTGGGAGCTGGAGCTTCCTGGCACCAGCAGCAGCTGTTTGGTCTCTCCACGTGGCACAATATCCCTTAGGATGGCTGAGCCCTCAAAATGTCCAGCCCCAAAGCTCCTTTTTCTGTTTCTTCCCCCGATGGAGAAAAACAAGCAGAGCTTTCCTCATGTGACACCTGAGAAGGGCTCCCAGGCCTCCAGCCCAGGATCTTTTGTCATCCCACCTTGCGTAAGGGCTGCTTGGTGCTGTGGTTTGCTGGACACCTCTGGGGACACACACACAGCATCCCTGTTCGTTAGGCCTTGGCAAACAATCAGCTTTCACCACACAAAGGAGCTCTGTCCTCCTCCCCCCGCTCCCCGGGAAGCACGCTCTCTATGCTTCGTTTGAAAATAACTGGGAAGACGCCACTCGGGATCCTCGTCCAACTGGCAATCCCAGGAAGGACAAGCTTTAATTGTGGCTTTGTTTGGGGAGTTTGCTGTGTGTAACCCTTTGCTGTTTGATGGAGCATCTTCATAAGTGTTTCCAGCCTTGCTGCAGTTTCATGGAGCGTTACAGGGGCGTGTGTGGGGGTGGATGTTAAAAACACACTTGTGCCTGGTGTGTATTCACTGAGCCGTCACATGAATCATGGAATCACACAGTGATTATTTGGGTTGGAAGAGACCAGGAGGTTCCAGCCAGCTGCCATGGGCAGGGACACCTTCCAGTAGGTGCTCCAAGCTCCATGCAACCTCTCTTTGAACTTTTGCAGGGATGGGGCAGCCACAGCTCCTCTGGGCAACACAAGACTATGCCTTTGATCCAAACAACTCACCACATTTCATTGTTTTTTCACTCCCCAGGGAGGGACATTGTACAAACTATTTGCAGATCTGTACTCAGGGGGATCACTACTACTCTGCCATGGTAGTCAGAGCACTCAGGACAGCTTCTTCACCACTGAAGGAAATCCTGATCCTACAGCTACAGCCAGAAAAAGGGAAAAGGTCATGCCCCAATTTTTTTAATATCTGCTGAGCTGTCTTGGCATGAAAACCTCAAGAGGCAAGGGACTGTGAGCAGTAGTCAGGTTTCTTACAGGGCTTCATTAAGGTGGCAGTTAGCTACATTTCTATGCTGTTGCTTTTTAGTACATGCATCAGCCTAATCCCTAAAAGTGTCCAAGTCCAGGCTGGACAAGGCTTGGAGCAATCTGGGATAGTGGAAGGTGTCCCTGCCCATTGCAGGGGGGTTGGATCTATATGGTTTTAAGGTCCCTTCCAACCCAAAGCAGTTTATGATTCTCTGATTCTATGAATTTGAATGTGTAGAGTGCTGGGGAAATGGGATTGGGATAAGAAGCAGGGAGGAGATGTGCAGCATGGATCCTAGGGGTTTTCAGCCTGTTTCACTCTATTCTGGCTCTTGAAGCCATTCCCCACCCATAAAGGCAGGGACAGTTCTTTGTGGTGGTGAGCTAAAAGCGTGATGAGACTGGACTCTGCATGATGCTGGCTACAGACAGATGAATCTAAAATTACAAGGGCTGAACCCTCCCTGCAAAGTCTTCAGTCCTGGAGCAAAAATCTTGTGCCATTCCAGTTTGTGAAACATTCACCTACCGTGGATTGTGCAAAAACCTCTTAGGACATCAACTGTAAATTGCTGGTTTGGCTCCACTTGGCAACTTCCTCGGGTTTCCATCCAGGGAGATCCCTGGCAGGAGGCCGTTGGCCCAGCTCCCCACCCTGCCCGAGGCTGTGGTTTCAATGAGGCAGAGTCACTTGCAGAAACACCAGAGGGCAAAGGAGCTGGGCCTGCTCAGTCTGGAGAATACTGAGAGATCTCAACAACCCATACCAGTATCTCCAAGGGGCGTCAGAGAATGGTGACTGATTCTCCTCAGTGGTGATGAGGAGGATGAGGAGCAGTGGCCATAAACTGAAACCCAAGAAATTCCACCTCTACTTGAGGAAGAATTTCTTTATGTTCTTTATGTAACTGAAACAGCTACCCAGGGAAGGCAGAGTTTCCTTGTTGGAGACATTCCAAACACGCCTGGCTGTGTTCCTGTGCCACCTGCTCCAGCTGACCCTGCCCTGTTTGGGGTGTTGGACTGGGGGATCTCCAGAGGGGCCTTCCAACCCTAAAGATTCTGTGGATCTGTGAAGGGTGGGCAAATGCTTTGCAACAAATGGACAGCTCAGGGTTTTGAGTCAGTCCTTTGCACTTGGGTTGGTTGCTTCCCTTAAAAAGTCAGCCATTACTGCTCCTCCCTTCACAGAATGGTTTGGATTGGAGGGGACATTAAAGATCATCTCATTCCAACACCTTCCACTATCCCAGGCTGCTCCAAGCCCTGTCCAACCTGTCCTTGGACACTTCCAGGGATGGGGCAGCCACAGCTCCTCTGGGCACCAAGGACTCCTTGTCAGCACAAGGATGCTCTTGACCATGCAGGGGCAGCTGCAGAGACAGGAGCTCTCTGAGCAAACTGCACCTTGTAGGTTTTCTCTTGTGGTCCAGGGCAGGACAGGCTGCATCTCTTAGAGGAGAAGTGATCAGAAGCTTAGTGGGGTTGGCCTCTCACACATATTTCTATAATTGCCTCAAGGAATGTCACAGGTCTAACTCTGATCTCCTGATTTGCAACTGCAGCCGATATAAATATTGCAGATTCACTCCAAAGTTATATCAGACAGAAGTACAAATGGTAAAATCAGACTTCAGATTACCAATTTGTCCTGTTCAGCATAACTTTAGTTCTCATAATAAAACGATATGTTGTTCCCAGGTCTGAAAGCTCTGGATCAGGAGATGGGAACCCAAAGTTTTCTGAGCAGAGGTGCTGTGAAGTGTCACACTGGAGAAGACTTTTGTGCTCCCAGTGGAAATAGTGACTGATCTCAGTATTAGTCATGACAGAGAATTCCCTAGCAAGCATGTGTAGAGAACTTGCCAGCACTCACTCAATCAGCAGCCCAAGAGGGGTAAATATTTTGGTGAACTATACATTCCTGGCAGGTTTAAATAGATTTCAGAATTCTTGTTTACAATTCTTAATGGAAATAAGACTTGGGAAATTAATTACTTTTGGAAATGAATGACAACATCACACAGGACAGCAATGCAACCTCCCCAGATCTTGCTTTTATTGAAAGGAGAATGACAAATCCTTGGTGGCTCCTACAACAATTCCTTGAATCCAACGAAGTCAAAAGCGATCACTCCTGGAGATTCTCCACAATTAGCCACACTACAACCTAAACAAGGGAAAGGATATTTCAGGGTTTTCAGAATTATGATTATGAGGAAAATCCTGCTGCTTGGATTCAAGTGATAATTTGGGAAGTCATCTTTGCCCCAGATAAATCCTAAACTTACCACCTACAGCAACTAAACCCAGAATGACACAGCCCCAGGTAATCATTGCCACGAGGGCATTTTCCCCTGTGGCAGAAGGTCCCACGATATCCACACTCCATGTAAGGCCTGCTGGGTCTTGCCAAGCTTCTACCTTAAAAAAGAACAAATAGACCAACAAATGAACAAAGATGGGAGAGATTTTATTTCTGGCAGGGATTTTTGCTTAATCCCTGCTAGCTGACAGTTTCCTGACAGTTCAACCCTCAGAGGAGGAGGTCTGTGGGCACAACAACCAAGCAAACAATCTAATTCCTTCTTCTGATGTGTCTCCAAGCCCAGGACTTCCTTAGGAACTCAAATTTTAGGGATGGACATCAGAGACCTAATAGAAAACAGCAAGCAGGCACTTAGCAGCTCTTAAAACCTTCAATTCACAATTCAGGAGAGAGGCACCAGCTCATCTGGGAGAGTCCCACTTGTATAAAAAAGAGGGGAAGAGGCTTTTAATGTGAACAGACAGTGACAGGACAGAGGGAAATGGGTTTAAACTAAAAGGGGAGAGATTTAGATTAGGTATTAGAAAGAAATTAGGAAGATCTTTCACACTGACAAAGTTTAAATGAGATATTAGGAAGGAATTGTTCCCTGTGAAGGTGTGGGGGCCCTGGCACAGGGTGCCCAGAGAAGCTGTGCCTGCCCCATCCCTGGCAGTGTCCAAGGCCAGCCTGGAAGGGGCTTGGAGCACCCTGGGATAGTGGAAGGTGTCCCTGCCCATGGCAGGAGCTGAAATGAGATGAACTCTAAGGTCCCTTCCAACCCAAACCATTCCACAAGTCCATGGTTCAGCAGATTTGGCTGTTTCCCTCCCCATACATTTCACTCATGTCTCAAACAGGTCCTGGTGTTCAGAAGTCCATAGGGATGGCTCCCATACATGATAAATTCATCAATCCATGCAGAACAACATTTCCATACCACCCAACCCACCACACCAGGCATTGCCCCCTGGGTCTGGGGCTGAACAGTCTGGACTTGCTCTTCCCTACATGTCTAAATAGAATTCCCTGCTAAAATAGGATACCCACACTCAAACTGCCTTTTGGGAACGGCCACCAGCCTGTGCTATTCCCAGAACGGTTTTTTTTCCATGAAGGTGCTAATTGTCAGGGATCAAAACAACCCCAGGGAGCAGACTAGCAATTAGGCAGGAGGCTGCCTGGCCCTGATTGGGGGATTATTAAAGGTGTAGCCTGGCAGCTGGTGTTCTGCATGCAACTGACTGAGTGCACATGAACAAATTAATTCCAGTTTCCAGCCCATCCATGGAACAACGCAAAGTCCAGCATTTTCAAAGAGAGGAAAGCTTGTTCCAGCAGACAGAGAATGGATATTACATAGGGACAGTGCATCCAGCACATGCCTGGTGTGCTGGATTCCCAGCATGTGAGCAGAGTGATAAATGCACGCCCAGAAAATCCCAGGGAGAAATAAGGGAGTGCTTTAAAGGGTGAATAAAACACTCCTGGTCTCAAACTAGTGGTCTGTGGGGCACTGCAGAGGTGGTGTGAGCAGTCTGAGCTCTCAAAAACACTTTTCTTCCCAGATACAGATAAATTTCTGACTTTAATATACCCAGAAGGTCCTACTGAAAACAAGCTAAACATCCACTGTGTGTTAAATAAGGACATAAAACAGACCAAAGGAGCTCTTTGCCCAGTCCTGCCTCTGAGAACTGGCACAGGCAGAGGCACAGGTAAGAATAACATCAGAAAACCACATAAAATCATAGAATCACAGACTCCTTTATGTTGGAAAAGCCCTTTAAGATCACCAAGTCCAATTCTTAACCCAGCACTGCCAAGCCCACCACTAATCCATGTCCTCAAGTGCCACATCCAGATGGCTTGGATATCCCTCCAGGGATATGTACATGACACTTTTCTCACAGTTCTGCTCTGCTGCAGTTCATCACGGTCTTTTCCCGTCCTTACTTCCCCAGAGGACACTGTCCACCCTGTTCCCACACAGACCAAAACTCACCAGCCCTTGCTTGTGCACAGAGCACCCTGCAAATGTAGCTGTGACATTTTCAGGGCTGATACTGAAATTCACTCCCTTTTTCTGGACAATAGAGTTGGTTTGGGGTTCCAGACTCCTTTGCACCCCCAACCCCAGAGGCATCGTGATGTTGTGCCTCTCCACCCTATATCCCAGCTCCTAAAGCAAAGGATATTTGAAGAACAAGGGATCAGATTCCTCTTCTTTCTTTTTTTTTTTTTCTTTCTTTTTTTTTCTTTTTCAGTGTGGTTTAAGAATATTTGACCATGATTTAATTTGTTTGTTGGGTGACTCAGAGGCAAAGTGATTTAAATACAAGCCTGCAGGGTTGAACGGGGAAAACACTGCTGCTGAATGGTGATTTTGGGGTTGTTCCTTTCAAGGTGATGCTTGGAGTATTTGCCTGCTAATTTCATTTCTCAACTGTAATCTCCAGTGAGTTTTGATGATTTATGTGAGGATTCTTTGCAGGAGGCATCTTGGTCACATCTCAAAGGGGGCAGGAGACCTTTGCAAGACACCAACATCTCTCTAGCCCCTCGCCTTACCTCCATGAAATGCCACCAAGAGGAGAACAAGGAGAAAAGGCAGGATTTTCATGGCTGAGGGTGTGCTGCGATCTTGGGTCACTGCAGAGAAAGGAGACCAGGACATTGGTTAGAGTCTTGCCCCTCCATAGTCCAAGAAGTGACACAGAGAAATGTTCTTCAAGACCTGGAAGTTGCCTAAAAAGAGGTTATTACACACTTTTTGTCATGATCATGTCTATTGTCCTAAGATTTTCCTGGAGCATAGGATCCAGGCATAGGAAAAAACTTCCATGTAAAAAAATTCAATTTTAAATCCCCTTTTAATGAATGCATCAAGTGACCAGCAATTTATCCTGGATTTCTCGATACCTTGCAATGCATGAAATAAATTTGATTTGGATTAGAAAAGTTATAGCTGTTAATTCAGAAAATAAGACAATTTTTGCCACATCTGTGCAAAGCAACCCCATGGGTTTTCTCAAGCTTTTCTACTAAAAAAAGAGCAGAAAAAGCAATTTTCTTCCAAATTAACTCAAAAGACAGCTTCTTCTTATTCTTGCATGGAGGCTGTTGTTTATTCTTCTCAAGAATTACATTATTTTCAGGATAAAGTTTTGAGTATTTGCATTTCCTGCAGCCAACCAAAAACTGCTCTCCCTTATCACCTCTTTACTGGCTCATGACAGACTGGAGTCACTGCACAGTTAAGCTGTACAACAAAATGCAGATAAAACATGAAAGATATGAAGTCTCCAGCCCCTTAAAGAAGCACAAAACCTGAGAGAAGCTGAATAATGAGAATATTTTGGTTGTTACCAGGTAGGAGGAGCTCCAGGCTGGAACAGTCCCAGGATCAGAGTCAGCCACCCAGAGGAAGATGAAGGAGCAGAGCTTGGTTTGTGCTGTTCCTGGAGGGTGGTGAGGGATGTTTGACCTCCACAGCCTTCAGGTGGCCCGTGAGGCTTTGGGGAGCTCTGGGGAGCCAATGAATCCTCTTTGCTGTTGTCCTAAGAGGAACCAAGGTCTGGCTTTCAAACCGTTGCAGCATCGCCTGGGGAAACGTGTCAAGATGAGAAAAAAACCACCCTGGGCCTCCACCCCTTGAGCAACCCTTTGGCCACAGCAGCTCACTCGAGGTCTCTGTTTCCATCTGTTTTCAGAGGTTTTATTTCCTTAAAAACATGAGCAATATATCATCCTAGAAGTAAAATAACCATCGGCTGGAATTATGTTAAAATAAAACCCATCAAACCTACGTTAAATGGGGAGTTAGTTCTTTGGAAATTCAGGACAAGGATTGACAGGCTGTCATTAATTCTGCATCATTACTGCTGTTGGAAGGGAAAACCCAGACAATTAAGAACATGGAAAAGATCTGAACTAGGGAATGGGAGAGGAAAAAGTGAGAGAGGAAAACAGAGAAAATCTAAGAGACAAGAATAAAAAAGAAAAAAAGTGGTTTGGTTTTTTTTTCAGATTTTTGCATCAAAACATTTTCATTACTACGTTACCTGCGTGGCACGTAAGATATTTTTTGCCATATCCATTTATGGAAATGATTACAGCCCATGCCCAGGAATTTTAGTTTTATTATTATCTTTACTCTCTTGCCGTGCACAGAAGAGTTCTCTGAGCACAGATCCTCTTTCTTACCAAGGATTCCTACAGTGGCTTTTTATGCATTTACAGATATTTCTATAAATTCGTGTTCCGGTTGCAAAGGGATCTTCACTTTTTTATCTCTCTTTCCTGCTTCAATCCGGCCGGCCTCATTCCATGGGAGTTGCCGGCTGAGCTCATCCCTGCGAGAGCCTCCCTGGGCTCGCCCTTCATGCCCTGCAGCGATTTTTCTCTTTGTTTTCTTTCCCAATCAAAGCACAGTTTCACTGAGGTTTCCAGCACAGCCTTTTCAGCAGCTCTCAGGCTGTCCGCAGGCTTCTTGTTTCTCTGGGCTGCTCCTTTGGGTGCTTTTTTTCCTTTTTTTTTTTTTTTTTTTTTAGAATTGGGTTCTTTGCACCTAATCCAGGAAGGCAAATGTTCTTGTGGATGCCAGGGCCAGCTGTTCTAAGAATCACCATTGTACAGTGAGAAAAATGTACGTTTTACAGAGGAAAGATCTAATGTCTGCATCTCCTGGCATTATCCACACTCACCTGTCGGGTTTGCTCTGCTGCATCGCCTCAGGCAAGGGAAGGACCTGCAGAAGATGCGCCCTGGCCCCCGAGTCCTTTAGGGCAGGGCTGTTGCTGAAGCCCTTCCCTGAGGTGTTGTGAGGTGTTTGCAGACAGATGTGCAGCCAAACATCTGGGCTGAAAAGTGGCTCGGCACATGGGGAGAGCTGGGTCTGTGTGATGTCACCTGTGGGCAGCTCACCTGGAGTCCAGATTTGGGGGTCCCCAACACAAAAAAGATGTGGAGCTGCTGGAGAGAGTCCACAGGAGGCCAAGGAGATGCTTCAAGGCCTGGATCCATGGTCAGGGACAGCTTCTACCAGATCAGATTCCTCCCAGCCCTGTCCAGCCTGGCCTTGGACACTTCCAGGGATCCAGAGGCAGCCACAGCTTCTCTGGGCACCCTGTGCCAGGGCCTCTCCACAGCCAGGAATTCCTTCCCAATATCCCATCCATCCCAGCCCTTTGACAGTGGGGAGCCATTCCCTGTGTCCTGTGTCTCCATGCCTTGTCCCCAGTCCCTCTCCAGCTCTCCTGGAGCCCCTTTACGCCCTGGAAGAGGCTCTGAGGTCTCCCCAGAGCCTTTCTCTTCTCCAGGATGTAGCTTCCTTGGAGACATGGGGAGTTTTTATATCAAAAGAGGCTCCTGGGTGCTGAAATCCAGCAGAGGAAAGAGCAGCCAAAGCGGTGGCTGGGAGGCAGCCAGAGCAACTGGGAGCTGGCAGAGAAACTGTGGAGGGTGGCTACTCTGGGAATATCTTCTGGAAGGCCTTCTGGCTTTCTCCTTCTCTGCCTGGCAAAGTTCTGGGGTGATGATTGCACAGGATTTATTCCTGGCTTGGAACACAGGAGGAGAGACTGAGGAAAGACAGCTGAGACACCTCAGGAGGGAGTGATGATGATGAAGGGCAGGGGGTGAGATGATGAGGTTCACGTGTCTTCTGTGGGTGACAAGAAGGGTGACATTGTGCCTGCATGGACCCTGGCAGCATCCTCACTGCTGAATCTGCAGAAATGGTTCTTCCACATCCCACTCTCAGGTCTGGAAGAGGCTTTGGTGCCCATTAGAGGCTGAGTTGTGCTCTGTATGCTAAAAATTGGGTTTTCTAAGAATGGGCCACGTGGTATTTGCTGCTGTGGAGGACAGAGACAGCCAAGGGTGAGCTTCACTTGGCTCTAGAGCCCTAATTACACCCCCGAGTTTATTAAAATGCTTCTCTGGAGCTGGGCCCAGCAGCCTAACATTATTAATTAATGAAACACGAATGCAGGCAGGGCAGTGGGACAGGAGAAAAAGTGAGTTGTCCTTTACACCCAAAGGGCCCCAAACCAACTTGAATGGAGTTGAGGCTGCAAAGATGCCAAGTTCCTGGTAAAAGGCAGAGCTGGAGACCCACAGAGAGCCTGGGGATGCTCCCACGAGTAGGAAAAAACAGGCAAGGACATTTCTGAGCAGTTTGGTGGCTCCTGTTACACAGCAGAGCCTTTATTGCTGGAGTTGCAAAAAAACCTCAATAAAGTTTTAAAAAGCAACAATAAATGCATGAAAGTCCAGGAAGACAAGTACATCCAACAGCCCAGGTGATGTACAAAGTTTTGGAAGCTTCTTGCAGCATATTGCCAAAACCACCAAAACCAGAGGTGATATTATTACTTAATTCAACCCCCCTTTGTGGCTTTTCCTGTAGCAACCTGCTGGGAATTCATTCTCTAAAAAGCATCAGGGCTGGAGGCTGCAGGGCTGGAAATTGGGATAAAAAGCAAATGCACACAAGAGGGCCCCTGCAGCCTCGGATGCTTGGGATCCTATTTCACAACGGTTTCGTCGCTGTGGTGGGGCGGGAAAACAACGGGATGAATTCATGGCTGTGTGCACACCATGTCCCAGCTGCCACCTAGTGCTCATCCCGCGACACGGGGACATCGCGGGCGTCACACGGGGGACTTCGGGTGGGCGTGTGCCAGAGCTCAATAATTTGGGGGATACGGGGTGGGCTTGTGCCAATGCTCAACTATTTGAGGGATACGGGGTGTGCGTGTCTCAGCGCACAACAATTTGGGGGACATCGAGGTGGGCTTGTGGCAGTGCACGGTGACACAGGGAACATTGGGGTGGGCTTGAGCCAGCTCTGAAAAACCCAGGGGACATCAGGACGGGCTTGTGCCACTGAGCAAGAATCTGGGGACATCGGGGTGGGCTCGTGCCGGTGCGCAACAATTTGGGGGATACGGGACGGGCTTGTGGCAGTGCACAGCAGCTCCGGGGGTCTCGTTCTTCGTATCTCCGTGTCCCCAAGCCCCCGGGGGTGACGCAAGCACCGTGATGTCACACTGCCCGGGGAGGGGACACTGGGGGAGGCGCCCGGTGAGGCCGGGGAGGGGCGGGCGGAGCGGGACCGACCCCGGTGGCTCCTTCCTCCTCCTCCTCCTCCTCCTCCTCCTCCTCCTCCTCCTCCTTCTCCTCCCTTTCCTCCTCCTCCTCCTCCTGTCCTGCTCCCAGGATGCGCGGGGCCGTCCCCAGGCTCAGCCTGACGCTGCTGGCGGCGGAGAGCGGCGCCCGTGAGTGAGCGCGCAGGATGCGCGGGGATGCGCGGGGGATGCGCGGGGGATGCGCTGCGGCCGAGGGCGGCGGGCAGGCGGATGGGATGCTGGCAGTGACGCCTTTGCGGCCATCCGGGGGTCCCGAATCACCTCCATGTACCGGGGAGGATGTGGCGGGGGTCATCCCTGCACCCCGCGCTTGGGAGATGCGCGTTTCTGCTCCCGGCATCCCCGCGGGTCCAGCCGTCCTCCTGGATTTTTTTTCATATTTGAAAAATCGATTTTTTTTTCCCCTCCCTGCTTATTTATTTATTTGTTTATTTTGGAGCCCGAGCTGTTTATCAGAGCCTTCCTGGGGGCCGGGCCCCTCGGTGGCGGTGGCTGTGCCTCAGCTGACAAAGCCACCGGGAGCCGGCAGCTGGAGATAAGCCCAGGACAAGGGCTGCGAACCCCCTGGGCGGACTGGGGGATGGAGTTCTGGCGGGAATGGCTTTAAACTGACAGAGAGCAGGTTTACATTGGATATTAGGAGGAAACTCTTCCCTGTGAGGGTGGGCAGGCCCTGGCACGGAGTGCCCAGAGAAGCTGTGGCTGCCCCCGGATCCCTGGTAGTGTCCAAGGCCAGGTTGGACGGGACTTGGAAAGACCTGGGATAGTGGAAGGTGCCCTTGCCCATGGCAGGGGGTGAAACAGGATGAGCTTTAAGGTCCCTTCCCACCCAAACCATTCTGGGATTCTGTGAATGTCACCGTTCAGTTGCCGGGGGTTGTGGCTGTGTCATCCCTCAGCACCGCCTCTCTGCCCCTCTCCAGGGCTCTGTGCCATCATCCACTACCTTGTCCGTGGGCAGCTGGGCTGGTTCGGGCTCACCACCGCCTGCCTGGTGCCCGGCTACGCCGCCCAGCTCCTCAGCATCCTCTGGTTCCGGGCAGACGGACACGCACCCGGCTGCTGGCTCCTGGCGCTCCACCTCCTGCAGCTGGGCCTCTGGAAGCGGTGAGAGACGCCCCCCGCCATCCTCCCGACCCCCACAGCCCGGCTGCAGCCCCAAACTCCCCCAAGGCAGGGTGGGCATCCCGTCACGGTGGCTCTTGCAGGTACTGGGATGTTCTGCGGGCGGCGGCGGAGGCGGGCGGCGGTGCCGGGGACGCGCTGGCTCAGCTCGGCGATGTTTGTGTGCTGCGGCTCCTGGAGGCTCTGCTGCAGACCCTGCCTCACCTTCTGCTCCAGGCCTATGTCGTGGTGGCCGTGGACCCAGCAGGCTTCATCCCTGGTGAGCTCCCAGGATGGATCAGGTTGTCGAGGGGCGTTTGGTGAGGGATGTGTGTGTCCTCTGGGTGGAGCAAAGCGCTCCAGGGGGACTGGGAAGCCTCGATGAGAAGCAGCAGGGACAAGTGTGGCTGAAAGATCTGCTGTGGCTGACTGCAAAGGTGGCTCCTTTGCCCCAGAGGTGAACTCTCAGGTGTGCAAAGAGGGATGCTGTGGTGTGGAGTCACAGCACGGGCAAGGTCACACTTGCTCCTTGTCCATATCTCAGGATGGAGCTGCCCTGGGGCTGCAGGGCTCAGCCCATGCAAACAGCACTCAGAGGGGATCCACAGGGAGATGCCGAGCACACAGAGACCAGATTGGGCAGGATTTAGTTGAAATACTCCAGTTTCATCCCTGGTAACATTCAAGTCAGGTTGGACAGGGCTCTGAGCAACCTGGTGTGGTGGAAGTTGTCCCTGCTCATTGCAAGGGGTTGGACTGGATGGCCTTTATGTTCCCTTCTGTGATTCCTGATCCTGTGCTTCACTTGGCAGGATCAAGGGGTGTCTGGCTTCTATGGGGGTGCCCTGCTACCAATGATGCCTTAACGAGGCTGAGCTGAAACACAGACTAGACAGAGCTAAAAGAATAAAGTAGATATTAATTAAAAGGCCTCAAAAGGATTCACCTTGGGCAGTACAAGAGCCTGGCCAGGATGGATCCAAGGTGGATCCTGGTCATGAATTTTTAGTTTTTAAGTGTTGGTCCATTTACATATTGGGGTTAATTGTCCAATTACAGCTTCAGGTCCTGAAGGCATGAACATCCTCCTTGCTTGCTCTCTTCAGTTCCCTATTGTTTATGCTTTTTGGGCCTGAGGCTGTAACAGTTGTCCTTGGTCTCAAACTGGAAATGGATTGTTTTGTCTAACTAAACTGTGAAGAGAGCTTACTAACACTTAATGTGAAGCTAAGAGCTACACACCTAGGCAGCACAAAATCTGAAAAATACAAAAACCATCTCACCAACACCTCATTAACACAGAAGGAGACTCAGGGGTGACCTTACCACCCTCTGCAACTCCCTGAAAGGTGGTTTAGTCAGGTGGGGCTTGGTCTCTTTCTCCAGGCAACAACTGACAGAGCCAGAGGGCACAGTCTCAGGCTGCGCCAAGGGAAATTTAGGCTGGATATTAGGAAATTTTTTTTCACAGAAAGAGTAATAAAGTACTGGAATGCTTTGTCTGGTAGCTGGTGGAGTCACCACCCTTAGATGTGTTTAAAAAAAGACTGGATGTAGCACTCAGTGCCATGGTCTAGTTGAGGTGTTAGGGAATGGATTGGACTCAGTGATCCTGGAGGTCTCTTCCAACCTGGGGATTCTGTGATTCTGTGAATTGGCCCTGCTGTGCATTTGGGCTCCATCAGAGCCTTGACTGCCCCTGTCCCCATACAGGTGTCAGTGCAGGGCTGTCCCTGCTGTCCCTGGCCTGGGCTTTGGTCTCCTACAGCCACTTCACCTGCCTGCTGAGGCCTGGCCACCTGAGCCCGCCAGCTGCCGTCATCCTGTGCCTGCTGCTCTGGAGGACAGGGATGCTGGGGACCCGGGTCCTGGCCCTGGTGCTCTTTGCCAGGCTCTATTCCTTCTGGGTTTTCGCTGTGGCAGGTAAGACCTGAGATCCTGCTCCCCACATCCCACCCGTGTCAGCCCTGTGACACTCCTGCTGCTGGGACTTTGCAGCCTCCCCCAGCAGTGGCCTTGCAAATTCAGTGCCTCCTCCCTGCAGGGCTGCACTGGCTGCTCATGTCCTTCTGGCTGGGGGCCCAGCAGACGGATATCGTGGCTCAGCCGTGCCGCTGGAGGCTCTTCAACTGCCTGCTGGGAGCTGTGTACATCTTCTGCTACATCAACGTCCGGCCCGGCCCCTCCAAGACCAGGGTGGCTGTATTTTATGCAGTGAGTACCTGGAATGTTTTGTGTTCCACATGGATGTAGATGCTGGGGACAAGCAACAGCTTCAGACTCTCCATTTTCACCTCTCATATCACCACTTGCTCAAAATCCAGCGTTTTACTATGTCCTGACAAAGCCACGTGGTCACCAAGGCGGACGTGCCTTCTGCACTGGCTTTGATTCCTTAGAGCAGCCTTACAATGTCAGTGGTAAAAAATAGGTGAAGACCTTGCAGAAAGTTCAGTTTGACGACTTCTATGTTTTAAGTGATAAATTAGGTGCAAAATACAACAGGAAAAGTGTCCAAGGCCAGGTTGGATGGAGAAACCTGGGATAGTGGGAGGTGTCCCTGCCCATGGCAGGGGGTGCAATGACATGAGCTTTAAGGTCCCTTCTGACTCAAACCACTCTGTGATTCCAAAATCTATGAAAATCTATGAAAATCTATGAAAATGGGTGTTTTCTGTTGTGAGAGGCACATCTAAAGCCATCAGAAGGATATAAGTGATGACTCTCTTCCCCCTGCCCTGCAGATAATGCTGATGGAGAACACACTCCTGCTGCTGTTGGGCACCCGGTTCCTGCAGGCAGAGCTGAGGAACAGCCTGACTGTGACTGGGGCTGTCATGTCAGGGTCTGTAATAGGTAAGAACACTGATTTTAGAGCCTGGATTGCACATTTTGAGAGTAGTTTGAGGAAATGAGCACCCAGACTCCTGTCCCAAGTCCCTCTCCAGCTCTCCTGGAGCCCTTTAGGCTCTGCAAGGGGCTCTGAGCTCTCCCTGGAGCCTTCTCTTCTCCAGGTGAGCCCCCCCCAGCTCTCAGCCTGGCTCCAGAGCAGAGGGGATCCAGCCCTTGGAGCATCTTTGTGCCAAGCAGGCTCATATTTTCCCAGTGGGTTGGGGGCAGAGGGAAGCTGTGCAACTCCCCAGATCCTCAGATCAACTGTGTTAAAGAAATGGGATGGAAAAGGAGCAATTCCTTTGGTCTTGGATGAGTTCAGGGTGTAAGTAGGAGGCTGTTTTAAAAATCTGCTGATGTCTCATTTAAAGGCCAGAGGTTGGGGATGCTGTGACATGGAAGGTTTCCTGCATCACACATCTCCCTGCTGAGCAGCTGTCAGTCTGCAAATTAATCCAGATTAAATTTGGGGTTGAGTGTGCATTTCCTTTGCCAAAAGCTGCTCAAGTGGGATTCTTGCATCCCTGTAAATGGTTGAAAGATGTGCTGCTGATACACCTGATGCTCAGGAGCATCTTTGCAAAGGTCTTGTTCATCTGGATGTGCAGCAAGGTCTGGCCTCTTCTCCTCACCTGACCAAAATGCTGCTGAGACTCCTCAGTGACACTTTTCTGCTCCTTTCCAGGTGCCACAGCTCTGGTGGTTTACTACAGCCTGCTCCATCCCAAGTCCACAGAGATCTGGCAGGGATTCCTGGAGTCAATCTGCAGTGCTGCAGCAGCTGGGGATGAGGAGGTGTCTGGAGAGAGCTCCCAAGCTGGGCAGAGTTCAGGGACTTTGGGAGATGAAGAGTCCTTACCTGGGGAAGGGACCAAGACAGAGCCCAAAAAGGAGACCAGCTCATCACTGCTGCAGTCCAAAAGTTGTTTGGAGGACAGCTGGACAGACCATCACCACTGGCTGCTGGTGAAGCTGGCCTTGAAGACAGGAGATGTGTCTGTGATCAACGCAGCTTTTGGAGATGGTGGTGTGGGAGAGGCTTTTCCTGGAGGATGGACAATAGGGAAACCCCCTGGTGTTGAGCCTGGGGCAAACTTCTCCCTCCCCATGAGGGACATCGACCTCTCTGGACTGGCAGTGGGGAATGGAGGAGATGTCAAACCCAGTGCTGGCACTCTGGGAATGGCACAGGAGGATGGAGCAGGGCAGGAGCCTGATTTTCCCCCATCCACGTCCCATCCCAGTGGCTTCTCCCCAGATTCAACTGAGAGCTCCTCTGTGTATTTCAGTGCAAGTGCAGGAGGCTTCACCTCGCCTGGGACAGGGACAGCCACAGCCACAAGCATGGCCCTGCTGCAAAGGGACAGTGAAGCCCAGCCTCCCCCAGGCTGCCTGGGAGAAGGAGGAGGAGGAAGAGGAGGGGATTTGTCCCTTGGGATGGCCAGCATCAGCCCGATCGTGGGCACTTGTGCCCACAAGTGTCTGCAGAGAAGCTCTTCCTTCGGCAACACAGGCAGCTGTGGGGTGGCAGGTCCCCCCAGAGAGGGCTCAGAGCCCACAGGGACAGAGGGTACCCTTGTGGGGTGCCATCACCTTTGGGACACCCACCCTTGTGGCCCGCAGGGGACTGTGGTGAGGAACAAGCTGAGGTCACCGTGCTTCACCTCCACCCCCAAGGCCATCTCTAAATGCCCCCAGCGAGGACTGGGGGAGCTGGGAGAGGGGACAGACCAGTCTGGGTTACCAGAGTGACCCTGTAAATGGCTGCACTGTCACCTTGGGTCAGCCTTGGGGTGACTGTCTCATCAACAGGGTATGGCAGGAGGTGGTGGGATGAAGACTGTCCCCACAGTGCCCCTGCCATGGGGCAGATGTGCTCCTCCATCGCTGGGACATCACCTTCCCTCCCACTACATCTTCTACTGGCAGTTTTGAAGAACTTCAAAAGCCTTAAAAAGCCCTAAAAGTTCAGGGCTGGTTATTTATTGAGCTTATTTATGTCACAGACCTGCCAGGCAGCTGGAGCCTTCTGTCTTTGGTGTGTTTGTGACAATGACTTCAAATGTGCCCTTTAACCAGTGCTTGCACAAGCTGCTGGCCTGTCCCAGTGTGGAGATCTGGTTGCTGATCCAGGGGCTGCAGTGCTGGCCAAAGCAGTTTTCTCAGGACAAAGAAGTGCCTAAATCAGAAAAATGATGGGTTTTACTCTCAGATGTCTTTCCTTCTGGGCAGAGTAAGGCCTCAAGTAAGGCTCAACATTGCTCGATTTGTTTTTCCCCACCAGGTTTATCTTGAGGCCTTTAGCAGCTCCATTTTTGGGGGTCACACAGGATTGCAGATTCTCTTCCTGCTGCAGACCCGACCCTGAGAACCTGGAATTACAACCAAAAGCCATGTCCTGCAGCTTGCCCACTGTCCTGCTTCCTCAGGTGTTCTTCTCTCTCCAGCCTCCTCCTTGTCCCCATCCAGCTGCAGATCACAGGACCCCAAACTATCTGGGTTGGAAGAGACCTTAAAGCTCATACAGTTCCAACCCCTGGCATATGCAGGGACACCTTCCACTAGACCAGGTTACCAGGTTATAATCCACATCTGCCTGGATGCTCCCTCCTAAACTTAGCCTCAGGCCACATCTCAAACCAGTTTTAGTGCCACCATAAAACCCACAATGCAGGCAGGGTTTATTTGTGTCAGAACTAAACCCATCAACACCATGGTCTCAGAAACAGCCACTGCTTCCCACCAGGCTGGCTGGGCATGGATTTGTGTCCAGGACATGTCTTGACATGTTAATTGAGGTGTAATCAGCTGGATTCACCACCAAGTTCCTGAGTGCCAGCTGGAGCACATCTGGCTGTGCTCTCCAGCTGTTGTCCTGCTGCCACAGGACAGGAAAGGCAGCAGGAAGGGCACAGGCATGTGATGAATTATTAAAAAAAGCTTCCATGATGCATTCACTGCTCAGGGCTGACCCAGCCAGATGTTTCCTCAGGGCACAGAAAACCCAGTTGGTGCTGAATACGGAGTGAAGCCCCATTCCAAAGGGATGAAGGCTCCCTGTCTCCATCTGGACCCCAGCCCCCTGTGCTGTGGCTGTGCTCTGTAGGCAGGAGCAGTTCCAGTGGCTTTTCCAGAGCCCTTCTCACTGTGTGGATCACACAGAAGGCAGCAGCACTGCCGGGCTGTTACAGGAATTTTAATCTAGCTTGGTTTTCTACTTTTGATAATATATAATTATGCTTGAAAACACCCCAAACCAGCCTTTGCTGTGTCTGTGTCTCATGTTGGGGGTGAAAATAAGTGTGGAGGGGTCTTTCTTCACACTCTTAGCTCTGCAGCCCCAGGATGTCAGGATTTCCAGTGGGAGGGGGAAGAAGGGACCTGGGCAACAGCATCTGAGGGAATAGCATGAAAATGTGTCAGGGGAGATTAAGGTTGGGCATTAAAAAAGATTCAGCCAGCATGAAGCTGTCCCACAGGCCAGTCAGAAAAGAAACAATCAATTTTGAGAAAGTAAAGAATACTTTTGTGCACAAGTGTAAACGTGGACTTTGATTTCTCAAAGCACATCCACAGCGCAGAGGTGCACCATGAGCTGATATCTCTGACCTTGGATGAGGTGGTTGTGGAAATCCTGGATAGATCAAGGAATGGCAAAAGAGAAGGGGGGAATCTGGGGACAGAGGGTGCACGAGGACTGGGGTAGGGATGAGGGTGTTTGTGTGAGGGCTGTGTTCCTACAGCATTGCTCCCTGATGATGAGAATTGATCACTGGTGAGCCATGCTCCCCTTCTCCTTCTCCTTGGGAGCAATGTCAAATCAGGTGGGATAATATGGTTGTGTTGGAAGGGACCTTAAAGAGCATCTCATTCTAATCCCCTGCTATAAGCAGGGACACCTTCCATCATTCCAGGTTGCTCCAAGCCCCATCCAACCTGGCCTGAGAGACTTCCAGGGTCTCACAGGGAGGGATTTCTTCCCTATATCCTATCTAAACCTATTTAGTGAATTCTAAAGCCCGGTTTGAAAAAGGAGGACTCCAGCAGCGAGTCACAGCTCCAGACACCACTCCCCACCTTTCCCATCTTTTGGGGGTCAAAATTAAAGATGACCTGGAGCACCTCCAGATTTTTTTTTCCCAGTGCTGCCAGACCAGGGAAATCATGCTGGGGAGGAGTTTCTCCCCAAAACTCCTTGTTCTTTTGCCACCAGAGGGAGATGCTGCTCAAGGTCCAGATACTGTGTGCAACTCCAGTGCCTGTGTTATGGAATCATTAAGGTTGGAAAAGCTCTGAGCTCATACCATCCAACCATTCCTCAGCGCTGCCAAGGCCACCACTAACCCATGTCCCCATGTGTCACATCCACACGAGTTTTGAATCCTTCCAGGGATGATGCCTGGAGAGGAGAGGGAGGTGCAGGACTGATGCTGCTGTGGCATTGCACTGGGAACCAGTGGGAACGAAATGGGGAGCTCTGGGATACTGGAGGTGGAGTGCACAGCAAGTGCCTGGAGGAATGAGGCCATGGCTGTGGGCATCTCCTTTTACTTCCCAGGCATCACTGGGCCATGGGCAATGTTTGAAAATCGCTGTCAGGGTCTTGCCCTCTTCAAGAGAAGAGTCATTGACCTGTAAATATCCCATGGTGCCTTCATGTCCCAAGGTGTGTGTGTGTGAGGGGAGATGCCCCACATCACACTGGATGCACCATGGGACCCTGGGGGTTTGATAGAACCAGCTCCAGCTGCCACCACCATGGTGCTGAGTCCTGATTTTGGTGCTGTATCCTTGGAGCTGTGCCCAGGCGGGTGAGCTCGTCACTCCACACTCTGGTCTGTCTTCACATCAACCCATGGGGAGCAGAAATCCCACAAATCCCAGGTCGCTGCTCTGTGTGGAGCAACATGGAGGCCTGGGCCAGCCCAAACCCAGGATGGAAAGCTGCAGCTGGCAGAGGGGCAGTGGACCAACTGCTGCAGGCAACCTGCTGATGTCTCCGAATGTCTCAAATGCTTGAGGAGACGCAAGCAGAACCTCTGCTCCTGCAGCATCTCCCATGAAGCTATTTTGGGATGAGGAATGATCCTGAGCTAGACCAGGATCAGCCCAGCTTTTGGGAGTGCTCATCACCAACTTTTGGGCTTCGGCCACTCACAGAAGGGCTGGGAGGAGATATCTCTATCCCACTGCACTCAGACAGATTGTCCAATGCTTTTTCCTGCTCTGGAATAGAAAATTTCTGCTCGTTTGCCTTCTGTGAACCTTTTCCATTTTGTTTCTTCAGGAAACCCTCTCCATCAGTTTAGAGAGGTAGAGGGTAATGCCCCAGCCCAGGAGAGTTCAATGCCACAGGTGAGAGGAGCTCCCAAGGGCAACACGGGAGCAGGAACCAAGCATTAATTTTGACAATGCAGGGAGTGACCCAAGGGTTCCCCAGAACTGCCTGTGCCTCTCTGGTGATCTGGAAAAAGGAGCAAACAGGCAGGAACAGAAGCTACGTCCCTAAGAAATTAAACAATACCCAGGTGAGTGCCTGGGCTTGGGAATGTGGCTGTTCTCACTGCTGGCACTGTCCCCTTGGCTTGTTATTTTCAATGGGTCGCTTTTGTCCCTCTTTCAAGGTGAAATAAAATAAAGCAGGATGGAGTTGTACCAACAGGGCTTGAGCCCTGCTGGGATCTCACTTTCCAGCAGCCCAATTTCTAAGCACTGTCTGTGGATGCCAGGTTTTGGGGTGGATGAAAAACATTACCTCCAGTTCCAAAATGATGTAACACCCCCCCACCAAACTAGCCCAAGAAAGATTTCCCCAGAAAAACCATCTTTTCGCTTCTAACAATGTTGAAACACAATACTTGGACATAACAGAAAATAGAATTATTTGCCCTGGGGCTGTTGTTATTTGTCTGTTTTTTTCCAGGCCGAAACTTTGGATATTTTTTTCCCCCTTTAATTAAATTTGGTTTGCTGCAAATCCCTTTCTGGTGCCTTCGGTGTTCCTGTAAAAGGCAGGGCCCAGGCTGCAGCTCTGTGCCCATGGCTCCAAGGCTAAACAATACCACGGAGGGGGGGAAGCAGAGGGTAAGCCCAGCTAATCAGGACTTGCCTAATAGGACTAAGTGCTCACTGAGGACCCAGGGACTGTGCTTCCCCAGCTGGATTTGGCTGGAGGAAAATGCTTTGTGCTCTCAACACCAGGTCTGAGACGGCTCAGTTCTCTCGAATGTGCTGCAGCAGTGTTTTCTCCCCATGTGAATCCATCCTCACTGGACACAAGACAGATCTGTGAGGGATCCATGGGGTTGTAGGGATGCTGGAGGAGCTGAACAAGACCCTGGAAGCAAAAGGATCCATGTTTTGCTTGAAGGGAGATCTTTGAAATCAAAACACTGTTTATACCTTGATTTTCTAAGCGAAGCCAACAAAGGGCCCTGCCCACTCCCCTCATGTCCTGGAGCTCCCTGAGGAGCTTTGGGAGGATTTTAGGGATTGACTTCAATAAATAACAGCAAATGTTCCACTGTTCTGTCCTGAAGACCTGTTTGGATTGTCTCTGTCCCCACTGCTACAGCCCAGATCGAGCTGGGGTGTGGTTTTGGGAAGGGGGTGGGATAGGGAAAGCACTTTCCTCGTGCCTCAGGCCTTTCCCTGGTTAAAGAGGGATGGGATTAATTGTGATGCAGAGCAATAATTAATAATTGGGATGCAGAGCAAGGTGTCAGGGGGTTGCAGGGTGTGCACAGGGGGGTGGGACACAGGTGGGTGCTGGGTACATGGGAGGTGGGTGCAGATGTGGATGGGAGCCCAGATGTGCACAGTAGTGGGTGCAGAGGTGGATGAGAGTCCAGATGTGCATGGTAGTGGGTGCAGAGGTGGGAGGTTGTCTGCACACACAGAGTTGGGAGCAGATTCAAGTGGGCATCCCCACATACACTATAGTGGGTTCAAGCATGGGTGGGTGTCCAGATGTGCACAGTACCATGGTGCAGATGTGAGGAGGGTGCCAAAACCAGTGGGTGCCTCCACCCGTAGTGGAGTACTGGGGTGTGTGTGGGGCAAGCAGGAGCTGTGACCAGCACCGGGTTCTCTGTCTGGTGCCGGAGTGGGTCCTGGGTCCCGGTTCAGTGCTTGGTCCAGGGTTGTGATGAGCTGGAGCAGGGGCTGGATGTAGGGCCGGGACCGGGGCTTGGTCCAGGGAAGGGTCCGTGTCGTGGCCATACCCGGTGCCAGGTTTTGGCTCTCAGTCTGGGTCCACATCCAAGCTTTCCGTCCCGTGCTGGGTCCAGGCTCTTGGACCGGTGCTGCAGCTGTGCCGGAGCCGGGTCCGTGTCCAGGGCTGGGGTGAGGTCTGCTGCCAGTACAGGGGCTGGATCCAGGTCTGTGTCCGCGCCCAGGTCCGGTCCAGATCCGGGGGGTGAAGTCGGGTGCTGGGTCCCGGTTTTGGTGCGGGTCCATGGCTGGGTGCGGATCCGGCTCTGTGGCCGGGTCCCAGTGTGGACAGAGCCGGTGCCGGCCGGGGCGTGGTCGGTGCCGGTCCGGCGCCGGTCCCGGGGCGGGTCGGTGCCGGTCCGGGGCCGGTCCCGGTGCGGGTCGGTGCCGGTTCGGTGCCGGTGCCGGTGAGGGTCCCGGGGCGGGGTCGGTGCCGGTCCGGGGCCGGTCCCGGGGCGGGTCGGTGCCGGTCCGGTGCCGGTCCCGGGGCGGGTCGGTGCCGGTCTGGTGCCGGTCCGGGGCCAGTCCCGGTGCGGGTCGGTGCCGGTCCGGGGCCGGTCCCGGGGCGGGTCGGTGCCGGTCTGGTGCCGGTCCGGGGCCGGTCCCGGGGCGGGGTCGGTGCCGGTCCGGGGCCGGTCCCGGTGCGGGTCGGTGCCGGGGCGGGGTCGGTGCCGGTCCGGTGCCGGGTCGGTGCCGGTGCGGGTCCCGGGGCGGGGTCGGTGCCGAGCGGAGCCGGGCGGGCGCGGGGAGGGCTCAGGCGGCGGCGCCTGCGCGGGGCCATCGCGGCGCTCCGCGAAGTTCCGCGGGGCCCGGGGAAGTTTGGGCTCGGCTCGGCCCCGGCCATGGCCTTCCGCCGGCGGGCCAAGAGCCACCCGCTCTTCAGCCAGGAGTTCCTCATCCACAACCACGCCGACATCGGTTTCTGCTTGGTGCTCAGCGTCCTCATCGCCCTCATGTTCGAGGTGAGACCCCCCCCCCCGCCCCCCGCCATCGCCCCCCGCCGGCATCCCGGCTGTCCGTGTGTCCCCACCCCGAGGACGAGGTGTCCCCCTGGCTCTGCATGGCTGTGCCCGCTGCGGCTGTCCCAGCTCGGAGGGTCCCCGCCCGGGCCCGGCGCCCCCATCCCACACGGGCAGGGGGCTGTGGGGCCGCTCGCTCTGGGGGTCAGAGTGCCGCCCCATTCATTGCCCATCTCTCACCCCGGCCCGCAGAGGCTCCCCGCATTCCCACGGGGACCCAGCCTGCTGTGGGGGTGGCACATCCCGCTGCCCCCGGCCCTGCCGGGGTCCCTGGCTGGCAGGGGGAGCACGGGGGCTGTCAGAACCCCTGTCCCAAACCCGCCGCAGCTGCCGGGATGTCCCAGGCACTGAGGGGCACACCAGCCCCACACAGCGAGAAGCCAAGCCTTGTCTGATCCTCCCAGCTCTTAGAAATAGGATGGTTTTTTTTTCCCCCCTCTTTTCTCGCTTTCTTTCCTTTAACAGCCGCCCTTTTACAGGTGTTTTCTCCGCCGCGCCGTGGGACGAGCCCCGGCGGCTCCTGGCCCCGGGGCAGGGCGGGCCTGTCCCGGCGCGGCCGCCCCGCCGTGCCGCGGGCACGGGCCGGCACCCTCGGGGTCCGCGCAGCCCCCGCCCGGCCGCTGTCCCGCCGCCGCCATGCCGGCAGCGCCGCTCTCCGCCGTGCTCCGGCTCCTTCCCTCTCCCGCTTGCCCCTCTCCGCCCGACTCCGCTCGGCTCCGCTCGGCTCCGGGCATCCCAGATCGGGCCGTGCTCGGCGGCACCGCCGGCCGGGACCCCCCCCCCGCCTCCTCCGCTGAACCCTCCCCTTCGGCACTGCCACGTTTCAAAGCAAATCCGGATGGGAAAGGGGTGGCCGGGGGGCCTGGCGAGGGAGGAAAGGCTCCTTCTGTAGCAAATCGCGGGAGGAGGAAATCCATTTCCTTAATTCCTCCCCGCTGGAACCCCCTGCTTTTCTATCCCCCTCCTTTTTTACTGCGAACTCATTGAATGAACGAGTCTCTTACAGTACTCAAACCCCTTTCAATGTCCTTGTGCATATATATATATATATGTATATATATATATATATACATATATATATATATTTAAGGGTTTCAAAACGACCCGGGAGGGCCAGCTGTGTTCCAAAGCCACATGCAAATGCTGCAAAGTTGGGCTGCAAGTTTCATGCTCGTACTTTAAAAAGAGCATGCCACTGAAGTTACATCTCTGTCTCAGGGTTTCTCCCTGCAGGTGGTTTTGTTGCATACTGGGAGCCCCGTCCTGGACAGGTGGTACCTGGGCTTGTGCTGTGATGCTTTTGGTTGATAGGGTGCTGTGAGGGCAGTTTTGAAAAATTATGAACCCTCCCTGTGGAAATGGCAGCAGGGAGAGGTTTGTGGTTCTGGGGTTTTGTAATGTGTTTTAATTAAATCTCCCTCGGATGCTGGAGGCAGCAGTGTGCTGCTCTCCCAGCAGACCTCAGGGAGCCAGTGCTTGCCATGCCAGAGTGGCTTCCAGTGCTCCCTGTGCCTGGCAGCATCATCCCTGCCTCCCCCTTGGCATGGGGATTGGGACAGCTCTTGGTCCTTGTGGGTATTTTAATTTACTTTTACTTTATTATTACATTTATTCTTTCTGCTTTTTTTGCCCCTGGAGGAGAAATCAGCCTCTGCTCTTGCCCAGCCCTCCAAACCATCCGTGCCCACTTGTGCCACCTCTGTGGTGAGTTTTGGTGCCATGGTGAGGAGGACCTGTCACTGTCCCTTCCCCTTCTTCTCCTCTCATCCGTGCTTCCCACCCTGCAGCCCAGCTTCCACCTTCCCCAATGCCAGTGGCCACAGCCCAGCTCAGGCTCAGCGGAAAAGGCCGAATCCTGCTCACAATAGGCTGTTTCCTGCAGGGAAGGTTTTTTTGGGAAGACACAAATAAGATTTTTAACCTTTTCCCAGGCATCTCTCAGGAGCTGACTGCTTCCTTGCTCCAGCACCCTGCTCGGGGTGATGCTGGGGGGTTGCCACAGGTGTCCCACTGCACAAGCACAGCGTAAGCTACACCTTGAGCATCTTTTTGGGTGCACAGCCTTTCTCCATCCACATGGATTCATCAAGCTGGAAATTCCTCTGTGGCAGGGAGCAGGTACCAGTCAGGATAGGATTTGGTGGGATGAGACTGCTCCTTGGTGTTACAGGTGTGTTGGATTTGATTATTCCAGTGTCGTGTGTTTTTTTGAGGATCATAGTGTTGCTCAGGGAGGGAAATGCTAGGCTTGGAGGGAGTTTCCTCAAAAAGAGCTGTCCTGAGCTGGGCACTACAAAGGGGTTTTTCTTCCCAGCCAGCCCTAAGCCTTCAGGGTATGCAAACACACCTGGTTGTGCAGCTGCCCAGTGCCAGAGAGTGATTTTGCCACGTGTGTGTGGCTGCTGGGGCCCAGAAAGAAACCTGCATTTTTTTGGTGAAAAACTATTTTTAGTGACTGTATAGAAACACGAAACAGGTGCTTCTCATCCTCATGCAGAAATTACTTTGCATATCTTTTTCCACCCTGCTTTGCAGAAAAATGAAGGCTGGATTTCACCTGTATCCCACCATGGGTGGCTCCTGCGAGCAGTGCAGGGTCAGGTTTGGGGGAAACTGCTGATTCTGGAGAAGTTTCTGTATTAGGTGGGGGCTGCTGTTGTAATCTCTAAGGCAGGGATACTGAGGCTCGGTCTTGTGTGTGGGGATGATGAAATAGTTATAAACTGTTGTTTTAGAAGTGGTTCCATGCCCTTGCTGGGCTTTCCCCCGTGCAGATCGTGGGATGTGAGTCACGGGCTCCCAAACTCTGGGGTGTGACACTGTCAGAAGAAGGCAGCTGACGAATGAGCTGCTATTTCCAGGCTTCCTGCTAAATATACTTTCCCCTTCTCGGTTCCCTCTGTAGTAGTCTAAAAATTAAGGCCTTCCTATTGTTAATGAGGGAAAACAAAATGCGTTCCTGCCTCCCCTGGTCTTTGCCAGATGTGAGAAGTGAGGCACGCGAGCGGCATAAGGGTTGAATAGCTGGGGAAAAATGGAGAAAAGGTAAAAAACCCCAGTACTTAGGTTTACTTTTAGAAAGGGAATAAACAGGAGGGAGGGTGAGGCAGTGGAAATGGTATTGTGCTGGGGGATGAGTTTGTCTGTGGGGGCAGAGGGGCTGCACCGCCCTTGGGAAGGGATTTTTGTCAAAGCCAGATGTTTACTTTGAAAGGCTTTGGTCCAAAGTTTGGGCTTTAGTTTACATATAGGGCCTGTGTCAATCCATAATGTGGATCAGCAAGTTTGTCTTTCAATAAACTCTGGCAAGGGGGAGGAAAAGAAACCCAAAGTTGTGAGAAAAGCCCTTGGACAGCGTTTTGTCTGTAATTAGTTTGAGTTGTTTTTCAAGCCCTGGAAATATTTTCCCGGCTCTGGCTGCAGAAAACTCCCCCAGCCTCCCCGCCAGGGGTTAGGAGCTACTTCCTTCCTCCAGAATGGTTTTAACTCAAGCAGGACTGTGGGGATGGTGGCATGCCTGGGGGCTCCTGGCTGGGGTGAAGACAAATCTCACTGGGATGAGGCTTTGAGGAAGGGAAACATGTTTCATAGAATCCTGGAACTGTTTGAGTTGGAAGGGACCTTAAAACTCATCTCATTCCAACCCTCTGCCATGGGCAGGGACAACTTCCACTAGACCAGATTGCTCAGAGCCCTGTCCAGCCTGGCCTTGAACACTTCCAGGGATGGGGAGTCCACAACCAATCTGGGCAAGCTGTTCCAGGAGTTCATAGAGTGTTCTGGGGAGGGATGCTCAAAAATTATCCCTCATTCCTGAAAATATTAGTGTTTGAGAGTTGTAGTGGGTACATTCTGGGAGAGGTGCTAAATTGCCTGGATGTGTGTGCTTAGACATCTTTTTAAAAGCCACTAGCACATCTGCACAAGTGGAGTTGGGATTTTGATGTGGAGCATTTCATGGCAAGGGAGAAAACATCATCTTCTAAATTGCTGCATGGGGCTCTGAGCACCCTGGTCTATGAAAGGTGTCCCTTCCCATAGCAGGGGGTTGGAACATGATCTTTAAGGTCCCTTCCAACCCAAACCATTCTGGGACTCTAAAAGAGAACAGGGCGAACTTTGCTGCTCTGTATTAGGCAGCAGTCTCCCTCACAACTCTGGGGGGGAGTGTGGATTTTTCCAATCACCACATTATCAGGGAGTGAATACCTGGTGGTAGACAGTGAATGTGTGGTAGTGCTGGAATTGCTTGGCTTTATCTGTTGCTCAGCCACCCAGGGCTGCAAGGTGGATGTGCTGATTTGATTTCTGGCCATGAGAAACAACCTCATCCCTGTCCTGGCTGATCCAGGCATCTCAGGAAACTCTGGTCTTGGTGGACAAGTTGAGTTTTGTCTCCTCACCATCCATCTGCACTTTGGTCCGTGAGTCAGTGGCTGTAACCAGCAGAAAGCCACTCACTGCTGAGGATGTTGTTCCTTCTTCATGGCTGTAGAGAGCTCCCAGGACAACTGGTTCCCAAATTTACCCGGTTCAGGTACACAGAATCATAAAATCATTCATGTAGGGAAAACTCTAAGGTCATTGAGTCCCACCATTGCCCCAGCACTGCCAAGGCCACCACTAACCCATGTCCCCAAGTGCCACATCCCTCATGTACAGCAGGATGAGGCTGGGATGAGGAATACCTCCCTCTGCACAGAGGTGCCCTCATGCAGGTCATGGAGTGGATGAGAAATAAATATACAGTGTTTGCTGCATTCTCCCTGCTCTGTGTGTCCCATGAAGACAAATCCCTCTCCCACCCTCTAGGTTGTGCCAGGAAGGATTGGGTTGGATATGAGGAAAAATTTCCTTCCTGAAAAGGCAGCCAGGGATTGGAACAGGCTGGAAGTCATGGAGTCACCATCCCTGGAATCGTTCGAAAATTGTGTAGATGTGGCACCTGTGGCTGTGGTTTTGTGGTGGGCTTGGCAGTGCTGGGAGAACAGTTGGATTCCATGATCTTAGAGGGGTTTTACAACTTAAATTATTCTATGATTCCATGAATTCTGCCCCTGCCAGTAGCAGTTTAGTGTTAGCTCTGGCTCTACTCACTGCCCTGCAGGGCAGAAATGTGCCCAGCACTAACTTTCCCATACCAGCATCTTGTTTCAGAGCAGACAGGCACCGAGTCTTGTGCCTCTGAATAATCCTCACATTGCTCTTCCCACTCCAAACTTCTGTTTTCCCTGGCTGCCTGTGAAATGCTCAAGGCAGGCACTGAAGAGTTTTGCCATCCCTGGTGCTCATCCCTATTTCCCAAGCCAAGGAAAGCTGGTTTTTGCCTTGCAGATGCCTGCAGCTGAGAGGTTACATTTATCTTCGCTTGTTAAAATATTTCAGTGAGACTTTAGGAAACAACCTGCTACCCCTCTGTAAGGAAAGGTGGAGGGGTGCTGGGATGGCTCCACAGCTGCTGCTGGTTCTCCAGCCCACAGGGAGCAAAGGCAGGTATGGAGATGGGACAGTCATTGCTTGATGCTGGAGTGGATGGAGGAACCTTCCTACCAGGTGTTCTGGGAAAGGAGATAAGGAGAATCCTTGGAAACTGCGCTGGGGCTGAGCTCTGTCCAGGCACTGCTTCCCACCCTGGAGATACTCTGGGGTCGTTTTCCTGGACTCACAGCTCTGGCCTGTGTCCTCTCCAGCAGGTTAGGAGGCTTCACCTGCAGATGATGTCTTGTTCCCAGCTGTTTACAGCAATGGATGTCAGCCAGGTACTTGGGGAGCTGTAAATCCATCAGTGCCAGCTGCTGTTAGCACGTCCCCGACACGGCTGCCCACGCCTGCAGCAACACAGCCACCACTGGCTCCATGCCTTTGTTTCATGCCCTGTGCCAGCCTGTGGCAAAGTTTGGATATAAACTCCAGGTCCTGGGTGTGCTGTACAGCTCTGGGATGAAGCAACTTGGCTTTCCTGGCCAGCAAGGTCTGTAGGAGCCAGAAGTGTGTCCCTCAGCCAGCTTGAGGCCAGGCGATGCACTTTTTCCATTCCCACCCCAAACTCTGCCCATGGTCTCCATCTCCTGCATCTACTCCTCCACAAACAGAGCACAACATGTGGGATTTTTTTTATTTTTTTTTTTTTAAGTGGAAAAAATAAAATCCCCAAACATCAGGAAAACATGCCATGGAGTTTGCTGTCCCCTAGCTGGGGCTGCCTGCACTGGTTGCTCAATGCAGGTGGTGGCAGGATGAGAACACTTGGCAAAGTCCCCCTGTCTCCCCCATAAGCTGTGGAGCAACTTCCAGCTGGGATTTTAATAGCCTGCAGCTCTGACTCAGTGGCAGCCATGCCCATGTGAAATGCAGCTCATCTCCCTCAGTGTTTGACAGGCACAGGATTTTTTGGGAATGGTTGTGTCTGAGGGTGGGTGCTTGTGAAGCGTTGGAGGGTTGGCTGGGAGCCACTGGAAAGGGAAAATCTGGTGACCTGCTGCCATTGTGGGGTTGGATGTCTGTGCACTGGATTTTGCTGTGGCCCCAGCTTGAGGATACCTTGGTCTCAGAGGTGCAGTTTGGGGTGTCTGTGGGGTGGATGCTCTGCCCCATCCCCACAAAGTTTCTTGTTGTGCTGCTGGGGAGGATGATTCCTTTGAGTTAAAAGCAATTTAGTCAATAGCCACCTCTCTGGGGATCAATGACAGGACCAGAGGGAATGGCAGGAGCTGTGTCAGAGAAGGTCGAGGTTGGATATTAGGAAAAGGTTCTTTCCCCAAAGGGTGGTCAGGCACTGAACAGGCTCCCCAGGGAATGGTCACAGCCCCAAGCCTGACAGAGTTCAAGAAGGGTTTTGACAATGCTCTCAGGCACAGGATGGGATTCTTGGGGTGTCCCTTGCAGGGACAGGAGTGGGATTTCAATGATCTTTTTGGTCCTTTCCAACTCAGAACATTCCATGACTCAATTCTATGATTCAGTAAATGAAGAGCAAGGAGTACAGCCCTGGGTTTTGAATGTCCTAATATCTCATCCCAGGCTTTCTTTTACCTTTTTGGACATGCATCTGGCATCTTGTGGGTGACTAGTGTGAGGTTCAGTGTTTCTGCAAGTGAAGCTGGTGCTGGCACATCTGCCTGGGTGATTTGCCTTTCCCATTGTGATAGGAAAAAAAAACTGCTCCAGAGGAATGGGTATAACAACTGATTTGCTTCTTCTCCTCTCTGTGTCTTTGACAGGTCACAGCCAAGACTGCCTTCCTGTTCATCTTACCTCAATATAATGTTAGTGTGCCTACAGCAGGTGAGAGATGCCTCTGCTCCACAAATCCCAAGGGGTTTTTTTGTTGGGTTTTTTTTTGTCTGTTCTGATGCCTTAAGCATAGTAGCACTTGATATGAAACCTAAAACTGCCCAACAAAACAGCACAGAGTCTAAAAAATATAAAAGCTAAAGCTTAAGGCATCACCGCAAAGCCTCACTTCCAACTTAGGCTCTTATCTGGTAGTAAATAAAGTCTGGCAGAGACATTAAAAATAAGATACTTTGGGAAGAAGCAAAGTTTGAATGGCTCAGAGCAATCTGGTCATGTCAGCCAGCCCTCCTGCTGCCAGGGTTGGGAAGAAATGTTTCCAGGGAGTTTGGGGGCTTCCTCTCTCTCTCTGCCATGGCCAGGCCACTCTGTGCTCCCTGCAGGGTGAGGATGCTGCTCCAAGCCTGGTCAGGCAGGATCCAACTGTGTGATTGCCTGCCTGGAGCAGCTTCTCATCCTCCTGAGGAGCAGGAGGGATTTGCCTCTTGCCAAGCAGCAGGGGCTGTGCATGTCATCCCTTTCCTGCTGATTTTTGGGGGTGCACCTGGGGAGGAGGGTGTGGAGATGCATGTGGTGCACAGCACTCTTGCTCCAGGCAGGTTCTGATTCACAGGGAGGAAATTCCAGGAGGCTCTGAGCTGGTGCAGCTTGGAACCAAATGGACCAGAGGAGGTGTCCCAGCTTCCAGCCAGGAGCCTCAGCCCCTGTTCCTGTTGTGGCAGCTGGGTGCTGCCTGCCTGGCTCAGAGCCCCTCTGGGTCTGGCAGGGATCTGGGCACTGGCATGGAGACAGCAGGAGGTGGTTTGGGTGAAGGCCTGGGCTCGGGATGAGCCAAATGCCCAGGGCACAAAGCCTGGCCTGGTGGCAGAAAACTGCAGTTAATTGGGAGTGTTTGAGTAATCATCCAAAGAAAGAGCAGGGTGTTGGGATTAGTGGAGCTACAATGAGGCAGACATGCGGAAGATAAAAGCTCTGCCCTTAAAGGCTTTGGTTATGGCTGAAGGAATTGTCCAGCTTCCAGATTAAATTGTGGTCTCCCCTGTGGCATAGTCCAGGCAACTTCCGCTGCTGGTTTTTAAGGGATTTATTCTATCCTGATAGGAGAAGTCCCAGGGGGCACAGAAAGACCTCCCCAGGACCAGGTATTGGGGTATCAATATAGGGCATGAGCTAGTCAGGAGAGAGATCTTGGTGCAGCAGCTTCTTGGGAGAGCTCTCAATTTTTCCAAGGCTTTCCCACATCCCCTACAGCTCCTGCTAGAGCTTCTGAGGTGACCTGGAGAGAAGAGGCAGAGCACATGTACATGATATTATTTTCTTTGGCCTTGCAATTCTGTCTTTTGCCTTGCTCTGGGATACAGGCACCATTTTTACCTCTGGGTCTGCACAGCACCGGGTGCTCCTAGGGACAGGGTGTTTTCATGTCCTTGTGCCAGGCATGTTCATTAATCCCGTTCAGATCTTAGAAATCTGGAATGAAGCTTTGTTTAGGGTAAGCAGGGTGACAGAGCAGTCTCCTCCCAGCATTGGTGTCAGGAGAGGACAGACTGGATCAGGGTGAGGGAGAGCAGCAGCCAGCGGGGTGGGCTGAGCTTCACATGATGATACTTGTGCAGCCTTCCCAACTGCTGCTTCCCATAAGCTTCAGGGCTGCAAATAGTCACCTAAATGCAGATGTCTATGGGGTATTTTTGGTGCAGTTGGGTCTCCTGTTGCTCCAGAAGAGCACAGCCTCCCATGGGTCCTATTTCCCATCCACCAGCCCTGTGCTGCTGCCTCAGATCTCTGAATAGCACAAGGCTTCTGCATTTAGGTGGCTGAATCCTGCTCCAGCAGTTTTCAGGGAGAAGTGGGAGATCATAAGGAAGTGTTAAATCCTAACAGAGGGGCTGGAAATCCTATCCCAATGTTCCATCCCCTGATGTTCCTAGTGAGGTATCCCTGATCCCATCACCTGCTTCAGTCTCCCATGTCTTCATCCTGGTGATAAATTCCCATCTCCACAGCCGAGCTATTCCCAGTGGCAGGGGGAAGCTTTTAGTGTCCCCAGTGTCCCCTCCCTTGAGGTGTGTACCTGTTTGAGAGGAAAGCACCCACCTCTGCCATGAGCTGACCCTGGAGAGAGCCCTTTTTCCCTGCCATTGGCATAGCCATGACCTCTCTCTGCAGCTCCCCACTAAGGTCTTACCTGGAAATCCTGTGGGCCATGGGGGTCTGAGCCACGCTCTGCTCTCTTTGCAGATGGGGAGCTGGTCCAGTATCACTATGGGCTGAAGGATCTGGTCACCATCCTCTTCTACATCTTCATCGCCATCATCCTGCACGCGGTGGTGCAGGAGTACGCCCTGGACGTGAGCGCCATTCCCTGTCTTGTGTCCTCAAAATACCTCAAATCCCACAGGGGGCTGTGCTCCTGCTGCAGTTAAATGCTGTTCTGGGGGTGGTCAGGGGATGAGGTGGTGATGAGTGAGCCTTCATCTCTGGAGGCTGCTCAGCATGAGGGGGAGGAGAGAGACAGTTGGTGGTGGCTCAGTTGGCTCATGTTTCCTTGTTTGTTTGTCTCCTCCTCTGCTCCTTCCCAGAAAATCAACAGGCGTCTGCATCTCTCCAAGGTCAAACACAGCAAGTTCAACGAGTCAGGGCAGCTGGTGGCCTTCCACCTCACCTCTGTCATCTGGTGCTTGTACGTCGTGGTCACGGTAAGGCTGGCTGGCATTTGGGTTTCCAGGGGGAATTGTGGGTTTTGGAGCACAAAATCCCACTGGCAGCAGAGTCCCCAGCCAGCTTCTGGTCCAAAACAAGCACATTTCAGTCAGTTTTGTTTTCAGCTGCGGTGGATCTTTCCAGCCATTGTGTGATCGTTCTCTGTATTGTACAAGGCACAGATAAATGGGATATGAAATATTTTTGGAGCTGACCCCAAAAATCCTGCTTGGCCCCATCATCTCCATCCTCTGCTCCAGGACCTGATGCCTTTCTCAGCTTCTTATTTTCCTCCTTGTGTACATTCAGTGCCTTGAGGTTTTTGGGTGCCTTTTGCAGGGTTATGGGGCTAATGGGCAGAATTTTGGGATCCCTCTTTGTAGTTCCTTCCTTGGAAAGATGTTGGTGAGGGAATCCTTCAAAACAGGGAAACCACACTGTCCCTTGGGGATATGTTAACCCAAAGAATTCAGAGGGAAAAGTATCATTTTGGGAAAGAAGGGGAAGGGAAGTACAGGTGGTGTGGGAGAGATCTGACTGTTTTGGTAGTGTGAAGTGAGGATGCTTTGCTGCCTGCAGCCATTGTGGTCCAGCTGTGGTCTCCAGTGGCTCTGGGGATGGATTCCTGGGAACAGATCCCCTCCCCACTGCTCAGAGGGTCCTGCCAGCCCTTGTTAGAGAACTACTTTTCCTTTCAAGGCCAGCATTTCTAGATATGTGCTGGCACTGCCTCTGCCCCACAGGGCTCTGAGGAAGGAAGCTTTGGCAAAACAGATGATGATGCTGGTTTTGGGCTCCCTTTGCCCAGTGCCAGACCCATCCCTCAGCAGCTGTGGGGCTGGAGCCTCCCATACAACCCACATTGATGGGATATGCTCCCCAAACACCCAACATGTGCAGAGTAGGTCACCCTTGTGCTTCCCTGGCCTTCCCCAACTGATAAAAAGGTCTTGGGACAGACAGGGAATGGATGATGGTGGCTGGGCAGGACAAATTTCCCATGACAGCATCTCCTTGCAAAGCCCAGGGCAGCATCCATGTGGCAGGAGTGAGAAGGGAGTCCCATCCTATAAGGCACGTGGTGGGAAATGAAACTATCCAATTCATATCCCGTTAGTTTTGTTGGTGCTTTCTGTTCCTCCTTCTCCTCAGAAGCACTTCTTGCATAAGTGCTGCTGGGGTTGGAAATGCCAGTGGGGAAAAAGCCCATGCACACAGCTGCCTGAGCCATGCTACAGGAATCTCACCCCTCTACCACCAGAGCATTCCAAACCCCAGAGTATCCTCTGCTGAACTTGGGACCCTCTGTGCAACTGAGCAAGCAGCCTTCAGCCCCCAAACAAGGGGCCTGGTGAAATTTTAGAGGGATGCTAGAGACCCACAGATGCAGAGCTCAGCCTTGGCCCTCACAGGCAGTGTGTTTGTTCCCACAGGCTGTGACGAGTCCTGGGTGTCATCCCCAGTTCCTTGTTTCACTGTGCCATCAGCCTACCCTCTCAGGACCTGTTTTGCTTTGCTGAAGCCTTGCCTCTCTTCTCTTTTTCAGGAAGGATACATTTCAAACCCCCGGAGTCTGTGGGAAGACTACCCACATGTTTATCTGCCGTAAGCACTTGTGAGGGCATTTCGTTCTGGGGCTGGCCACTTCCTTCCTCTCCGTGGTTTTGCCTGCTGGGAGTGGGGTGCTGAGAGCACAGCACCCTCTGCATGCACCCTGCAGCAAGGATGCTGCAGTGAGACTGTGGGGAATGGGGGTATCTCATTTGTGAGCCTGGGGAGGGTGTTCCAGAGGGTTTCTTGAGGAAGGCCCTGTGGGCTTTGTTTCTTATCCTGCCTATTTCCTGCATCACCTTAGGAAAATGCTGTTCATTTTTCACAGCAGAAATGTAGTGGGAGATGACCCTTCCTTCTTGGTTTTTTACAAAAGTGAGGTTTGCTGAGAGCACAGAGACCACAGCACCACCATCTTGTATAAACTCCATGTGCGGTTCTCTCGGCTTAACAAATAATTTCAGCCCTGAAATGATTTCTCCTAAATCTCATGGCTCCAAAATAGTGGAGGAATTGCCAGTGCTGCCCTGGCACTCAGGTTCTTGGGGTCCTGCCATGGCCTGGACTGGCTCACGTGGCTCCTCCCTGCATTTCAGGTACCAGGTGAAGTTTTTCTACCTGTGCCAGCTGGCCTACTGGCTGCATGCCCTGCCTGAGCTCTACTTCCAAAAAGTCCGCAAGGTGAGAAGCCAGGTGGAGGTTTTGGGAGAGGGGGGCTGTGGCTGAGGGCAGGTGGAGAGGGCTGAGAGGTTGATTTGGCTTTTCTGCCCCTGCCAGGAGGAGATCCCCGGCAGCTGCGCTGCATCGCGCTCTACCTGCTGCACATCGCCGGCGCCTACCTGCTCAAGTGAGTCACCTGCCTGGGCATCCCCTCCCACCCCAGGGATAGGGCTGGGCAGCTGCTTTTGCCCTGGGAGTCACCTGGGAAGCCTCAGTGGGTGAGGGGCTTAGAAGGAATAAATGGGATTGTTTCAGTGGAGAGTGACTTTTTATCTAGGTGGGTATATAGGACAAGGGGGATGGTTTTAAGCTAAAAGAGGAGAGGTTTGGATATTGGGAAGGAATTCTTGCCTGTGAGGGTGGAGAGGCACTTAGCACAGGTTGTTCAGAGGGTTTCCTGTCCCTGGAAGTGTTCAAGGACAGGTTGGATGGGCATTGGAGCAACCTGGGACAGTTAAAGATGTCCAGGGCAGGGGGTTGGAATGAGATGATCTTTAAGGTCCCTTCCTACCTAAACCATTCTCTGATAAAAAGCAGAGCAGCCTTGCCAGCCATAGGGTTTTGTGTTGGATGCATCTCAGCTTTGCTAGTGTTTTGGACTGTGTTGATGGTTTGTGGACAGGGATTTCCCCTGTTGCTGTCCTACCCCCACTGCTGCACAGAGGTCTGGCTTTGGGCTGGTGCTGCAGCTCATGGTCTGCAGGGCTGAGATTGTAGCCTGGTTAGAAATATGAAGATTAAACGTTGATGGATGATGGCTGACCAGCCCAATGATGCTTTTTTCCTCCTCTTCCTTGCCAGCTTAACCCGCTTGGGGCTGATCCTCTTGCTGTTGCAGTACTTGGCTGAGTTCTTCTTCCACATGGCACGGCTGGTGTACTTCACGGATGAGAACAACGAGAAGCTGTAAGCAGGGGAGCTGCCTGTGGCTCCCATTTTCCTTTGGAGCCCAGGAGAGCCTGGATCTTGCTCTCACCTCCTGGGTCAGCACTGGGGCTGCTCCTGCCCACACCTCTGCTTGCCTTCCTGCAGGTTTAACGTGTGGGCTGTTGTGTTCGTGGTCACCAGGCTCTTCACCCTCACCTTGTACATCCTGGTCATCGGCTTTGGGCTGCCACGCGTGGAGAGCCAGGCCCTGGACCCGAGAGAGGGAACTTCTTCAGCTTCCTCTTCAACAATATCCTCTTCAGGTAGGAATGTCTCCTGTGTCTTCCTTGGCTGTGTTATCCCAGTGTGGGTTTTGCCATGTTTGGAAAACATGGAATCCCAGAATGGTTTGGATTGGAAGGGACCTTAAAGATCATTCATCTTGTTCCAACCCCTGCCATGGACATGGATACCATCACTAGACCAGGTTGCTCCAAGCTCCATCCAAATGGGATGCAGACAGTGGGGGTCTGATCCTAATTTCATTTAGGGAAGGTCTTAGTGAGCTGAGGGGGGTGTGAAGAAAGCAAGGAGGGGTTTAAAGGCTGCACAGAGACAAAACAGAGGGGAAAAGTCATGAAGTAAAGTGTCGATCAAGTGAAGTTATAAAGTGCAAGCCTGTCTTGGAGAAATGCTTTCCCTGTTGTACATGTAAGTGCATTTACATGGATGGGGTCAAGGAAAAGGCATTTTCCCTTCTGCTTGTCTGTGTTTTGCTGCCTGTTGATGTGGGAAGCAGAGGGTGGAATGGGCTCCTCATGCCTTGCAGTCTGTCAAGTCTGGGAGCCTTTCTCACCCTTGCAGCAGCTGTGGGTTCAGTTCAGAATTTGCTAGGCATGGTCATTCCCAAGCTTTTTGAAGCCAAGGACTCCTGGCACACCTGAGGATTTGAGGGTCTTTCTTACCTCCCACCTTTTAGATCATCGGGGGACATCGTACCTTGACTTGCCACGTTGTGTTTGGGGCAGTGCTGGTTGAGATGATCCTGTTCTTTCATTCCTGCCCTAATGTTGAAAGAAATCAATGAATCAAAACCTGAGGGCTTTCTGGTGTGGAGGGGAAGGAAGGTGGCTGCTCTGGGCTCAGGGGTGGCAGAAAGGAGAGATGGTGACTGGAGGGACGGTGTCTGCCGCACGGGGGGACCTCGGCCACCAGCCCCAGTGTGGGGGGAAGGCTGGGCTGGGGGTGGCCTCGCTGCTGTGTTCTCAGCCTGCCTCTTCTCCGCCCCTGGCAGAATGAGTGTGCTGCTGTTGGTGTGCCTCTTCCAGGCCTCGGTGATGTGGCGCTTCATCCACTTCCAGCTGCGGCGCTGGAGGGAGTACTGGAACGAGCAGAGCAGTCGGAAGCGAGCCGCCGCTGCGCCGCCCAAGCAGCAACCAGCTCAGAGGACAGGGAGTGCTGAAGCTGGCACTGTGCAGTGCAGTCCCGGCTGTCAGGAGGGACTAGGTGAGTGCTGAAGGCTGGCATGTGCAGGTGTCAGTCTGGGCTGCTCAGGAGGATCAGGTGAGTGTGAGGCTGGCACTGTGCAGGTGTCAGTCCTGGGTCTCAGGAGGTCAGGTGAGTCTGAGGCTGGCACTGTGCAGGTGTCAGTCTGGGCTCAGGGGACTCAGGTGAGTCCTGAAGGCTGGCACTGTGCAGGTGTCAGTCGTGGGGCTCAGCAGCCCCCAGCAGGCTGCTGCCCGTGCAGGGCCTCCCCAGCAGTGTCCTGATAGCATGGGGATTTTCCCATGTCTGTGGGCCAGTTCTGAGATGATAAAGGATTTGGCTTGTGCAAGGGACAACGTTTCTTTCTCCATAGAATCACAGAATGGTTTAGGTTGGAAAAGACTTCTGAGGTCATGGAGTCCAACCTTTGACCAATTGCCAAGGTGTCAACCAGACCAGGGTGCTGAGTGCCACATCCAGTTGTTCCTTGGGCACCTCCAGGGGTGACTCCTAACCTCCCTGAGCAGCCCATTCCAATGTTTAATTACCCTTTCCTGAGGAAATTCCTTCTAATATCTAACCTGAACCTCCCTTGTGGCAGCTTGAGGCCATTTCATCTTGTCCTGTCCCTTGTTCCCTGGGAGCAAAGTCCCACCCTCCTGTCAGGGAGTTGTGGCAAGCAAGAAGGTCCCTCCCAAGCCTCCTTTTCTCCGGGGTAAACACACCCAGCTCCCTCAGATTATGCTCTAGACCCCTCACCAGCTCCGTGTCCCTTTGTTGTAATCCCAGGTTACCATGAAAACGGAGTGGTGAAAGCAGAGAACGGAACCTCACCTCGCACCAAGAAGCTCAAGTCTCCGTAGAAGCCAAGGGTTGTCTCCTGGGGAGGAGGGCGAGATACCAGGACTGAGCAGCCCCTCCTCCGCGTCTCCAAAGGCTTGGAATCATCTTCCCAAGGTGTCTCTCGCTCTCCTCCCTTCCTTTCTTGCTCTCATGAACTGTTTGCAATAAAACCAAAAAGGTCCCTTTCCCGTTCTCCCATCCCCCTCATAGGAACCTTTTCCAGCCCTCCTGGTTTTGCCTTCCTCTGTTTGATCGCAAACCACCGTGCAATTTTTTTTGTTTTTTCTTTTCTGTTTTAGTGTTCGGTTATTTTGGTTAATGGTTACAAAGTATCATAGATGGTTCCAAACAATCCTTTTTTCTCCTACAGCATGTTCCTCCCCTCTCTTCATGGTGCTTCCCTGAGCCCCTGGGACAGGGCCACGACAGCTTGAAGGCACCAAATGTGTGTTGTGGGATCAGATTCCTGGGGGAATGTGCTGGGGCTGTGAGATCTGAGGCTCAGGGGTGCTCTCAGGTGAGAAGGGGCTCATCTGGCCAGCACTCGGCAGGATGGTGATGCTGCAAGGAGACACCAGGGTCTGATGGAGGAAACTCAACCCTGTCTTGTCTCCTGGTGGACCTCTGGTTAATTGGGGTTTTCTGAACCCTGCTTTTGAGAATTTTTGAGAGTTGGGCAGCAGAGAATGGGAAAGAACTTCCCTCTTCATATGGAAGATCCATGTCCCAGCCTTTGCTTGCCCCAGCTGGGTTTCTTTTGGCTGCCCTGTGGTTGTTCTGGGCCTCCCAGCCCCAAGAGCTGGGCCCAGGGCTCTGCAGCTCTCAGTGTTTTGTTATGGGGCAGCAGCATCCTCAGTTCCATGTGAATCCTTGAGGTCTGCCCTGCTCTGAGCGCTGGCCTGGCTCCTGTCAGCCCAGGCCCTTTGCCAGCTCGTCTGTGCCTCGTGGACCTGGTGTTCTTGTTGCTCATGACCACATCCAGGTGACAAACTGGTTGCTGCAAAGGGTTTTTGCATCAGTGGGACTGTGCCCCTTGTGCTGTCACCTCAGCCTTCCTCATCCCTACCGTACCAGTCCAGCCGTGCCATCGGCAGCCACCAGCCTCACTCTTTGTTTCCAAAGGATACAGTGCTTGTATCCACCCAAGGTGCTATCAAATCCAGGGTTTCTTCCAAAAATCCTAGCCCCTTCATCCCTTTCTGAGCTGTGAATGAGATGACAGGGAAGGAAGGGGAAGGAGGCTGGGGCTGCAAGGAGCAGCTTGCATTTTAGGAAAAGCCTGGCTTGTGACACATAGCTGTTGCAGATGGAGTTGTCTCAAATCTACCTCAGAGGCCATCTGTTGCTGCAGACCACTTTCCTCTCTTGCTCTTGCCTGCAGCCACCTCCACGTGCTGGCAAGAGGTTTTGTGGAAAGCCAGGTCCCACCAACTTGATCCCTCACTGACTCTGCTGGGGAGCAGCATCTGCTTGGGGTTTTGTGGGTCAGTGCCATCTCACTGGGCTTCTTTCGGGGTGCCAGGCCAGGCTGGCTTTGGCAGGTGAGCAGTAGTGGCCCCTCTGTCCCCACGCTGTCCCTGGGACAGTTCCTGAGCTGGGCTTTGCTGTTGGTGCCTCTTGTGCAGCGAAGTCGGCCGTAGCTTTAGTTCTGCTTCACCACAGCAGGAGCAGGGGGCTGGTGACGTGTCCCTTGGCTGGGTGAGGACAGGGACACACAGCTGGGGCACTCTCCATGTGCAGTCCAGCACGGATCCTTGGCGTGCCCCTGGCTGGGCCCTTGGGGGCAGTGAACTCTTGGCTCTCTCCGAGTGCAATTCCAGCTTGAGGCTGGTGCTTTGTGCCAGTCATGTTTTGAGGAACAGGTGGCAGTTAATTTTCTGCCCCTCTTTGAGATGAGTTGGTTTTTTTCCCCATTTATCTGGGTGTCTTTTGTCTTTTCTTCTCTCTCCTTGTTGCGGCTCTGGAGGGGAAAAACATGCAGGGACATGAGGACAGTTGGTCAAATTCCACTTGTTCCTCAATCCCCACAACATTTGAGTGTCAAGTGAGAGATATTGGCAGGAGAGGGTTTTCCCCATTTCCGGGGAGCTGGAGAAGGAGGCTGGAGCAGAGCCCTTGGCGGTGCCTTGCTATTGCTCCTCACAGCCTGTGCTGGGAGGATAAGACACTTTTTTGCTCAGAGGCAGCGACAGCATGATCAGGGGGAGAAGATCTTTATGCTGGGGAGGACATGGAAAAGGTCTAGTGTGAGAAGCTTTTCCTTTCTCCTGCCTCTTGCCATCCAGTGCCAGTGCCCTCCAGGAGCGACTGCTGGCTGCCACCTCCCCAGAGCCTCAGCCAGGCCTTTCCACAGCTGCTGGCTCTGTTAGCAGGTAGCACATAGAGCCCCCCAAAAACGGCTGCTGAACCATTCCTCCTCCTGCCTGCTTGGCTTCAGGCAGCTTTTCACTTGCACAATCCTATCTCTTCCTACAGTAGCTGGTGATGCTTTGTATCCCAAGTGCCTTATGTTGTAGCCTCTCTGTGCACTATAGCAATAGCTGAACACCCTCCTTTGTTACCACGTATGTACAACATATGCTACATTTATGTGTTCTTTTCTTTCTTTCTTGATAGAGCTACCAGGAAAAGGGACATTTGTTTTTGAAGCATTTCCATGCGTTCTTTTTATGATTTTGTTTTTTTAAACCTATAGAAGATGGGGCTTTTTGTTTGGTTTTTTTTTTAGCACTTCCCTATATTTAGTCCTCAGAAATTCCCATCCTTCTGTTAGACCCAAACCTGTCAGGTTGTTTTTTTTTTGAGCTGAGCCTTTGTTGTGAGGCGATGTCCACTGTCATCCTGGAGGTTTGCAATCCCCTCTCCAGCAGAGGGGCTGCCATGGGCTGCTCCTAACTCTGTATTGTAGTGCAAGCACAATCCCTGGGCTGCAAGCCCGCAGTAACTGCTCCTGTGTCCATGTCATTTCTCAGCAGATCCAGCCTTTCTTCCAGCCCAAAGAGCATTTTCTTGGAGCGTTTTCATTGCAAGCCCTTAGTGGTCAGTCTGTCCTTGGCTGCTCTGCCTATGAAATGCCATGAGCTCACTTGTCTTTAGTGGATGCTCTTCTCATGCCCCATCTTGCCAAGCCCTGTGTCATCTGCAGAAAACATCATGCAGTTGTTGGGTGAGGTTGGAAAATGCCTCCAAATTCATCAAAGTCAAGCTTTTAATCCAACACCAAGATCCAACTCTGACCAGGAGCTCTTGTCCACCACAGTGCAGAATGTGATGGAGATTATCCAAAACTTCCTTGCACCCTTCCCGTGGGCTTGAGGCTGCTTTAGTAGTCTCTGTCCATTATCCATCATAAGGTGGACAGGAATCGAGTAGCCTGTGGTTTTTGGGGTGAAGTGTAGTGTTGACCTGTCCTAGCCTAGAAGAGCTGTGAAATACCAGCACTAGCTCTATTTTCTTGTCTTAGGTAGTTGGAGAATGGGCTTGGGAAGAGAAAGGGGTGGAAGAAGAACAGATGTAGCATTTCACGTACAGTTTTGAGTGACTCTTACATTATGGGGCATTACAGTTGTGTTTTGTCTTGTTGTTGTTGTTGTTTAGGATTCTGTTTTCTTACTCATCATGTTTGGGTTAGTAGTAGCCAAGTTCCAGTTCCCCTGTAGGTCCCCTTACCCTCAACTCAGTGTTTTAAAAGGTATTTTTGGTAGGCTTCCTGGCTGGAGGGAAGAGTGGCCACTCTGGGATGTCTCCTCCGTGCCTCCAAGTGACTCTGGGAGCTTGGAGCCAGCCTGCCTTTGCTGCAGTGCCTGGGGGGTTACAGCAGCCTCAGGCTCTTGCCTTTGGTGCATGGACCCCAGATTGTGTCAGCAGTGGGTGGAGATGATGGGGTGTGAGTTACAGCCTTCCAGAAAACCTCATGGGGGACGAAAGGTTGGTTTAGTGGGTTTTATGCCCAGCAATGGAGCATGTTCCTTCTCCTTGGAGCTGTGTGGGGGGTTTTTCTGGGGAGAATGGCTGTTGGAAAAGCCAGGCAGAGGTGTGTAGTTTTTCCTCGAAAATGTTGAACTCAACTGATCAAACTTCAGTAAAGGAACTCGAGGAAAATTTCTGTTCTTCCATATTTAAGCTTTAGTGCAAATTTCCTGATTTTGGAGGGGGTGGGGGGAATTAACAGTCTCTGGCATTTTATCCTGTTTGTTTCATTCTTCCTGTCACTTCAGTTTTTGTACGGATTTTGTTTGTTGTTGTTCGTTGTTCAGTGACTTTTGTGATAAACTCAGCAGAAGTATTTTTCTGAAATAAATAAATAAAAGGCATAGATTCTTCCAATGCTGTTTCCACTGATGTTTTATTATTGCTAAGCTGTACATGTGGCAGGGACATGTTCCACTATCCCAGGTTAATCCAAGCCCTATCCAGCCTGGCCTTGGGCACTTCCAGGGATCCAGGGACAGCCACAGCTTCTCTGGGCAAGCTGTGCCAGGGCCTCCCCCTTGCCTTACGGGGAATAATTTTTTCCCCAATATTCAATCTAAATCTACTCTCTTTCAGTTCAAAGCCATTCCCCCTTATCCTGTCACCCCAACCCCTTGCATCTGGGATCCATCTTCCCACATTTCCCATGTCCACAGCAAGGGCAGCTGCTCCAGAGTTCATTATTCGTGGCTGCTTTCATCAGAGGGAGTGGAGGATAAGGATATCTGAAGGAGATGATTTATCTGATGTGGTTTAGGCACATGTTTTTGGTGAGCTTTAGTGTATATTTTGTGCAGCTGGCCCAGGCACACGGTATCACTTGGCTGAGGGTTGGGTTACGATTTCATAGCCTGTGCAGAAAATAGTTCCTGACTTTCTACAGCTCCAGTAATTTCATCTGTAAGAGTTTGGTCTCTTGAAACCTGAGGTGGACCAGAGATCCTGGGAATGATCCTTGGTTAGGGTGAGCAGCAGCACAAAAGGGGCCCAGAAGGGAAGAGCAGTGACCTTTCCAGACACGGGGAGACGAGAGGGAGCTGTCACATGGAGACTGAGCTGTCTGAGGGGAAGTGGAAATCCACGACACAAAAGGTGATTTAAAGCAGCATTTTGTTCCAAAGAGCTTTGTTCTCTGTGTGTGTGACAGCTGCCTTTTCTGTGTGCTCCATGGCAACACCTGGCAGGTGTCACTTGGAGTGAGAAGGCTCCTGCCACGTTACCTTCACGGGGAGATGAGTAATGTGACTCTAAGAGGAGCACGAGTGTCATAACTCTATTGCTATGCCAACTGCCCGTGTTCCCTTCTCCTTGGAGACCTGTGTGGTGAGATGACAGGTGGGTTTAGAAGGGATCTCAGTCCTAAAACCATTCTCCCAGCTTCTTGTTAAAAAATGCAGAGCTGCTGTCAGCAGATCTGTGCCCAGACCCCTGTTACCTCCAGGTAATGAAACTCCCCACCACCACCCTATTTTGAGTAGACCCAGAATCACAATTTGTGGGTTTCCCCCCAATCCTTATTTTAATCCACAGCTATTCCAGCCATTCTATTAAAACAGACTTTTTAACACTTTTATAGCAGTTTTATTGCAATTTTAATAACAAACTGGCAGTCTTCACTACTTGAAGGTGAAAGGCCCATCTGAGAGAAAGCTGGAGTGGTTTTCACTCCCGGCTCCAGAGAGCTTTAGCTCTCTAAAGTACTGCACTAAAAAGCTGAGAAAACAACAGAAGAGCCTGACTTTGGTTCTCAGAATTACTTTTATTTTCTCTTACATGTTTCATTTCAACATCCAGCAGTTGTGAGTGAGGTTGAGTTTGGGCATGGCTAAAAGGGCAGGGAGAGGTTAGGAAGGAAAAAAGTTAACATGAGGGTGGAATCAGCTGGGTCTGTAAAAGGAGGAGGAAGAGAGTGAAGCAAGGATGAAAAGCAGAACATCATTTCAGAAGTACGTCTTCAAGTCAGCTGAGAATTCAATTGCTGGTCCTGTCCTTCAGCTTCTGGGAAGAGATTAGTAGGGAAGGCTAGAAGGAATTCACGGTAATTTACCTTGTCTTCATCACAGGAACAGTAGTCAACCAGCTGTGGGGACAAAAAACACAGCAAGCACCATAAAAAGCTGGAAAAAAAGCTGCAAAACTGAGGTTGTTTTTAAGTGACAGTGCCCAGAGTTCTCCTTGTGTGACAGAGCAGGAGATGTTATTTCCCCATGTGGAATTCCCCATCCTGGTAGTCCTGAATCACAGGAATCATAGAACCATTAAGGACTGAAAAGACCTACAAGATCATCGAGTCCAACCATTTAAGGATTGAACTTGATGATCTAAAGGCTGGACTTGATGATCTAAAGGTTCAAGTCCAACCTTGAATGCCTATAGATGACACCAATCTATGCAAGGAGAAGAGTCACTCAAAGTGTTTGAGTTTAATCCTGATTTCCTTCTGGGCCTCATCAGAGTGGCAACAGAGCCACAAAAATACAAAGCATGGCCACAGACTGGGATGGGCCACAGGAAATCTTGCAGAAATCCCTTCCAAAAGTGGGGAGAGGGCAGTGTATGTGAACAGTCACTGTTCCCTGGTGTCACTTTGGTGTGTGCACATGGCATAAAGGGGAGACACAGATAATTGAGCTTGGTGACAGTCCCACTAATGAGCCAGTTCTGGTGTCCGTGCCTGACCCTGCATTGTGTTACAGAGCCACAGCCTTTGTGTGCTTCAGGGGAAGAAAGAAGGCTTTTGTTTCTTTAATTGCATAACTAATCTCCTTCTGACACCCAGCGAGATGGAAAAGGTCTAATATCACAATTCCTTGAAAGGATTCTTCTTCCCCTTGTCGCCTGGAGACAGATTCTCTGGGGTTTGCTTCTCTGACTGACAGCTGTGCTCCTCTCCAGGCAGGCAACTCTCTGCCATATGTTTAATGTATAGCCATGCCACGCTTCCCAGGGCTCTGGGAACACTGGGATTAAGATTCCAGGAGAGGAGATGAGTGTTTTTAGTGCAGAGGTCCTAGACTGGAGCTCAAATGTGGGAGTTTAGCTTCAATTGTCACAGGTTCTCCACATAATTTTAGGAATGTTACTTCTCTCCCACTCTCAGAGTGGAGCAGGGATTGTCACCGCACTGCAAATTCCTCAGGGCAGAGTGAGCTCTGATGAACTCTGGTACAGAAAAGCCCTGGGTGCTTCTCAGGGCCTTTATTCATCCCACATTCAGAGACACAAACCTCCTGCCCATGCACCTTTCTAACCATGGCTGCGATGCTCACAGTTGTCTGCTTTAGAAAAGATTTTATTTCAGCAGGAGAAATAACTCCCTCTGGTTTCTAAATTTCTCCCAAGTCTGAGTCCCCCTTTATTGGACACTAATCTACTGCCTATCACATGACAGTGAGGAAACCTCCTTGCCAGTCATATTCCTGAAAGGATCCTCCTCCAACCTCACTGCAGGAATTTTTCCCTCAGTTTCCCTCACATTTTCTGCTTCGCAGACTGTGATCTCCATGTGCTGTTTGTTGCTCATAGTGCCCAGTGAGTGTTAACCAGGGCATTATGATCCTACAATATTAATATTATGAATAACACTAACATTACTACTACTACTACTACTACTACTACTACTACTACTACTACTACTACTACTACTACTAGTTTTGGAAAATACTTCATTCTTAGACCTTCAGTTCAGTTGCTGTTAAATCCAGAATGTCTCTAAGCTTTCCTAAGTCACATTCCTTGAACACCTCAGTGTCACCTCTACCCAATTCCAGCTGTGCTTAAGCCATCACAGACACTCCAAGCTCTGCAGGAGCCTATCCCTGATCTCTGTCATGATTCCTGATCTCTATCATGATACACAACCTCTTCTACTCATCCAAGACCTGAACCAGCAGGAATTTTCTCACATTATGGTGCAGCCAAACATGGGGGGTAACCTGGATAACATTTTTTCCCTTTCTTTAAAGGACAGCAATTATTATCTCCTCTAAGACACAGGCTCAGTCCAACAGCTCAGAAGTTTTTCTAAACTGTGTCTTGCCCTTTCCTTAAATTTGTTCCCTTTGAAGGCTAGAGCAGCTGGTTAGGGTTGGTTTTTAGAAGAGACCTTTTGGAAGAGCCATGGGAGGGGAATTCCACATGCACAGCACCCCTTCCATCTGACCTTTTTAAGAAGAATGGTGCTGGTTGGCACATTGAACCTGTCACAAATGTTTAAAAATCTTGCTTTATCCAGGAAGCCAGAGCCTTCCTTGTCAAAATGATGAAATGCCTCATGAAACTGCCTGGTGTTGAAGGGCTCTTGGAGCTTCAGTTCTTTCTGAACCTCCACAATTAAATCATCCAGGTCCTCCTTGGGGATGCCACTGCAGAAGAAAGGAATAACAGGATTTCATGTAAAAACTCATTTTGGCAGCCTTGCTGTGACACTTGAGTGAAAAAGGAGCATTTCTCTATGTGCTCCACAGTGTCAGAAGCTATGGGAAATCTGAGTTTCAACTAGAGCCATGATATAACTGCCTCCAAACCATGTTCTGAGGTAACAGGGTTGTTACTGGGTCACACAAACTGGGTCCAGACAGCTAAAAGGAGGATGTGGTCTAGGCTTTGATGGGCTGATAAGCAAAGAAGGAATAAATGACCTAAAGAAGACTACCCCCACCACCTGCTGAGCCTGCAACCATCAAGCAGCTCAAGTTGGCAGCATCTGTTACAGTGAACTGATGCCTTTTGGGAAAAGATGTGTCCCCCATCCCTGGAAGTGTTAAAGATCAGGTTGGATGGGGCTTGGAGCAACCTGGGTTAGTGGAAGGTATCCCTGCTCGTGACATGGGTGGACAGCTGATCTTTAAGGTCCTTCCAACCCAAGCCATTTTGTGATTCAATGATTTTGGCTGGCAGTCCAAACACTTCTTGAACTCAGGATTGGTGCTGTGACCACTTCTCTGTCTCTTCTGCTGAGCCAGAGCTGTCCCAGGAGGCTTTGGGGCCAGCAGCTGCCACAACCTTTTACTGTACACACTTCACACCCCCTGAATGTGCCCAAACACAGCCTCTTGGAGCTGAACCACCAGCAGAGCAGGAGGCTGGAGCCCAGGGGGCTGCTGAAAATGCCCTTAGCTGTCAACCCTGAGTTTTATTTAGCCCCACCACCCATTCTTTGTCACCTACCTGCTGGTAGTCTCCACTACCACCTTCCGTGGGAGGAAATGATCCCTTACGGATTGCACTGTTGCTGCAGGAAAACTCTCTGCATTTCTCTCCAAATAATTAAGCACATATTCATCAGCGTCAGTGATAATAAACCTGTGGCCAAACACTGGAGAAGAAGCATTAAAGAATTAGTGTTACCTGTATTTTAGCATGGGTTAAAGTAATTTCTTCATCCAGGAGGGAGCAGGATTCCTCTCCTGTGGCTGGGCTCAGCTTTGAATCAGCTCTGCTACTTGTTTCTCTTCTTGAAGTAAGAATAATTTCACGATACAAAGGTTCAAACATGGACAGTAACAAAGTTGCATCAATGTGCACCAGCTGCTCATCTGGAAACTCAAATGTGACCAAACTAGAAGCAGCAGTTCATTCAAGTGAAGGGAGGGCTATGCACTGTCCATGCAATAAATGACACAGCAGAGCAGAGTATTATAAATCCAGGCTGGTAAAGTCTTACCTTCAATTGTAGAACCGATGGAGAAGTCAGAGGGTTCATAGTATATGGGATTCTCTGGAGTAGACCCTGGCTTGGTAACTTTGGTCCTTTTTAAGTATTTGCCTCCAGGGATGCCAGAGTTTCTGACTGGGGGTTCATAGATGCCGATCGTGTCATCCGAGAGGAAATAAGAGAGGATGAACTGCGGTTTTTGTCCTCAGGCACCGGTGACTCCTAGAGCAAAGGTGCAGGCTTGGAACAGAGCATTTGAACCAGGTTTTCATTTCCTGGGGTGCTTAGGAGCACCTAGTAACCCACTCATAAGCACCCAGAGCCCAGAGCTTTTTTTATAGCTGACTAAACAAAGCATTTGATGTGCTGACAGCGTAACAAAGCACTAGGCAGCACTTAGGATCTGAATTTCAAAAGTTACTTGCTTTACTCAAGCCACAGCAGCAGAATCTGGGCTGAAGTTACCAAGTATATTCAGTGTTTCCACAGCCTGAGTAATCTGAGAGAAAGGAATATCCTATATGGAATGATTCATCCCAGAGAGGCTGTAAAATTCAGGTTTAAATTACATTTTTCATTATGCTGAGTGCCTGAGAGAGGCTGGTGCTGCTTCAGCCCTTAGTCACAGGAAGTCACTCCCCTGACACACCAGTGGGTTTACTTGCTAAGTTTAAAGCTAAGTGGATCTTAACTCCTCAGCTGTGACCTTTAGGGAACTCCTGTACAATAGGGAAAAGAAACCAGCCCTTATCCAGTGTTTGGAGAGGGCAGGCACAAGGCAGCACAGGAAATGCCATCGCTGCTGCTGAATGTGCCAGAGGCTCCTTGCACAAACCAGCTCTAAAGCTGGCACAAAGGCCAGGGCCTGGGTGCTGTTGTGGCTGGAAAACACCATTCTCATGGATTTTCCAGCTTCTACACCAGCACTTGGCTGCTCTGCTAGGACAGCTCCTTGCTGGCTGCTGCATCCAGGACTGGCCTGAGAAGGACAGGGCTGGAGCCAGCAGCAGTGACATCGAGCACTGGCTGGTGGCAGTGGTGGCAGGCAGGCAGAGGCACAGTGCCCAGTGCAGGCTGCTTCAGCTGGGGCCATCTGTTACATAGCAGTGGCAGAGGGAGTTTTTCCATAAATGGTTGTGGGTTTGTAGCAGGTCTGGTTTATACTTTCTGGCCTTTTTTTTTTTTTTTTTTTAAGTTTTTCTAGTTTTGTGAGCTGCCAATTGTCACAGCAAGCACAAAATAAACCCATGGCATCCCCCCAGGGACACTCGTGTTGGCTTGGGGAGGTCTCTTTTCCCACTGGCACAAAGGAGAGTTTGCCAAGAGCCTGGTCTGGGCAGGCTGCTCCTCCCATCCTCCTGGAACTATTCCACCAAGGAGAACACTTACCAGGGCCACCTGGTACCGCAGGACCTTGAGATTATTCTCCAGCATCTTAATGATGTCTTTCCGTGGAGGCTTTGGAAACAGACTAAGGCAGTTCTGGAGAGAGTCTTCAGGGATGCCAAAACCATTATAGGGAGGAATTACCTGCACCCAGAGGAGATATCAACCATAAACAGCTGCAACTCAGAACAAGACAAAGTTTATAAGACTTAGCAAAGCTCATTAGATTTGGAAGGAAATATTCTGCCACCAGGTAGCAAGAGCTGTGACATCCTGTCGAGTAGAGATGGATGATCCCAGCCTGGCCATGTGTTGTATTTAATGAAAATATAAGAGGATTAAGCAAACCTGAAACTTAGAAGCCAGGTAATTTCTCTGAATTAAGAGGTTATGGCTGTGTTAAAGAACCAGAGAATGATTTGTGTTGAAAAGGACCTTAAAATCATCTAGTTCCAAGTAAACCTTCCTGTGTACAGGAACTCAGCCACCACATGGTTACACTGGTAACCCAATCCCCATCATGCCTGTGGTCTAAGCCACAACTCCAAACCATTTCTAGGCTCAGTTTGGGAGGTAGCAAGGGCTGTGACCATCCCCAGTAGGCAGTTTAGACTTGGAAACACTGTCTTGGAGAGTGAGGGAGAGTTCAGTAGTATGAGTGCAGCCAGGCTGTCATTTTTATAATGATTATGAATATTCTTGCTTTGTCTTTTTCAAGTTATTGATTTTTTCCTTGAAGCTGAACTTATTCCTACAGGTTCTTATTAAGCTGAATCTCTGCTTTACTATGAGAGTTTACACCAACTGCTTCCTTTCCTCTCTTCTTTTGAGAAATTGTTTGCAGTACCTGTGGAACTTTTTCAAGTGGTTTCTTATTTACATCCACTGGCTGGAAGTCTGTGATGCCATATTTTTCATGATAGAAGTCTTGGGTGAACTTGTCACAATCATAGATTAAGAAAGTGCGTCCCAGAAGGGTGACAGTTTTGCCAATAGAAAAATCTTTGGGTGAGTACCACTCTTGTACCTCATGGTCAGTGATCTCCAGCACACAACTTGGGAAGTTCTCTAAGGACAAGGGAGCAGAAGGAAAAATAAATCAGTCAGGGAGATGTTAACATTTCCTAGTGGAAAGGATATAAAAGCAAAGTGTATAAACAGCTACAGGGAGATGTTACACTGCTGTCCTGCCACTGTTTCCCAAAATATAAAGAATTTAGTGACCATTGGAAGAAGTTCTTTTTGACCATGAAGTAATGACACCTTAGCAGAGACGGATGTGTTAATCTAAACTTACTGTTCTTGTTCACAAAGATTTTGGGCAAGCGCTGGCGTCTCATCAGTACTGGGAATGGGTCTCTCCCATCATTTCTCTTGTGGACTTCCCGAACCTCCACTGTGTCATCTGCCAAGAAGTAATGGATGATGCAGGGATGGTGATCACCAAAGGCACAGCTGGTGTCATCCCATATGGCATAGAAGCGAAGCACCTGGGGTGGAGAAAAAAAAGCAAATGTGGATCAGAATCATCTTTTGGTGCCACAGAAATCAGACTCATCACATTGAGATGCTCAAGAGTTCCCCAAGGTTCAGCTCCTAAAGAGGCAGGAGAGACTCAGGGAGAATTTAGGCAGAGCAAGGGCATTTGTGTTTTTCTGAAATTGCCTGCTCTGGCATCAATATTTTGGGGGAGGAGAGAACCATTCCTAATAGAACTGCATCTGGCTGCTAAATTCCAGGGGGAGGTGGCTTATCTCATCCCAACGGAAAGCAAGAGAGTAATGGATGATATTGAGCACAGGATCTGCAATCCAAGGAGGAGCTGCTCCCGAGGCACAAAGCCCAGAAAAAATCCATAAAAGGTTTTGTTTCACACTCAAGCCAAGAAAGGAGCAAGTCTGGAGTCTGTTCAGCAGACTGAGACAGCTTAAAATAAGTGAGGTTGCAGACACTCACAAGACCAGGGTTTCAATAGCACATATTCACTGTAATCACAGAATCTTTTAGGTTGGAAGATCATTGAGTCCAACCTCTGACTGATCCCCACTTTGTCACCCAGCCCAGAGCACCGAGTGCCACTTCCAGTCATTCCTTGGACACCACCAGGGATGGGGACTCCACCACCTCCCTGAGCAGCCTGTTTCAATGTCTAATCACCCTTCCTCTGAAGGAATTCTTCCTAATTCAACCCAAACCTCCCCTTGCACAACTTGAGGCCATTTCCAGTCCTGTCTCTGATTGCCTGGGAGAAGATACTGACCCCCCCTGGCTGTCTCCTCCTGTCAGGAGTTGTGCAGAGCCAGAAGGGCCCCCCTGAGCCTTCTTTTCTCCAGGCTGAGCCCCTTTCCCAGCTCCCTCAGCTGCCCCTGATGATCCAGCTCCTTCTCTAGACACACTCCACATCCTCAATATCTTTCTTAAAGCACAGGCCTCAGACCAGGACACAGGACTGGAGGTGCCTCACCAGTGTGGTGTGGGTAATTATACAATAATTTGGGTAATCCCCAGTTCTCTCACCTTTGTGTCATAGGTCAGAAACTGCCTGAAGGGGTTGGGACCTGCAGGCACGATGGGTTTTTGCACAGGTGCCCGACGCTGTTCTGTGTAAGGATCCGCTACCAGTTCCTCTGGAGGGTTCACTACAATTCCTTGGCTCTCCAGGAACACCTAGGAAGGTCATCTGAGGTGTTAGTGCTGCCAGGAGTTCTGAAGGTAAGAGGTGACTAGAGGTTACAGGTGGGCTGGGATGAGTGAGGTCAGAATTCTGCAAGTTCACTCCTCACAGAGAATTCCACAGCAACAGCAAAATACAACAGATGACAAATGTATTTGTTTAAGCTGCTTCTTATCTTTGCTTACCCTTGAATTAATCAGAGCAGTCTTGTCCTGAACATCCTAACTCAGATTTCACTTGAGCACAGTTTTCCCTGGCCTTAGTGCTTTAAATGGAAGAAAACTGTCAGTTGGCCTCTTTTATGTAAATGAAAAATATTAAAGTGCTGTATAAACACAGATGTAGTCAGCCTGAATTTGCAAGAACTTAGGGCTGTGTCAGACAGTTAGAAGAAGCTAGTGTCACCCACACTAGGCACAACAAGACCCTTCAGGCACGAGGATATGCTTCAGTGGCAGTTTCATTCCATCTTTCAGGAGTACTGTGCCCAAAGAAAGAGTTCAATCTGCTTGTTTGTAACGGGATTTTTTTGCTTACCTTTGACCATGAAAAAAATCCAGGGTGTTACTCGTGGACTTGCATCAGTCACCCAAAACAACCTCTGAAGTCAAGAGACTTGTTCCCTTTTTGGCTTTGGGAAGTGGTCCATGAAAATATTCAGCCCAGGAAGCACCTATACAAACATCTCCCACAAGAATATGAGATCCCCCTGGAGGCTCACAAGGCAGGCTCACACTTTTGGACTCACTATTTTCTGGTCTGGAAGATGTCAGTAAATGATAAATACAGTATCGGCCTTGAGATGTAGACCCACATAGTTCATTCCACGTTTCATTCCATGTTTCATTCCATGTTTCCCATCAATATTAACATGAGGACCAGCTCTTCATTTAATGCAGACTGACTTAAACAGTCACCCAGTTCCAGCAGAGCTGGCCCCACAGACACATTTATACCAATATATTATACATGCTTGGAAATACTCCTGGGCACTGAGGCCAACTGACAAGGAAAAGCCTGGACCTAAACTCTCCCAGCCTCCAGGAATAGGGTGACTGCATGTAACTCACCTATTGGGAATGGTCCCTGGAGCAGTCTTAACTCCTAGTCTGGAAGAATAGTATCTGACCAGGGCTGATTTTACTGGGGATGATCTAGCAGGATACCAGTGCACTGGTAATTCTTATTTCTTGTTATTTGATTATTATTATCTCATTTACTGGCACAGAAATAGCCAGAAATAGAAAAGTGGGCAATGAGTAAGCTTTCTTAGAAAGGTCAGTTCATACCATGATTGTCAACCCATGGATCATGGCTTGGCTGTGGATGTGTGCAGTTACTGCTTGTATTCCTTTCCACTGTCCCTAACAGACAAATATTAAATCAGAAAAGAGTCAGGATCATTAATTTCCCTCTCATGTATGCACAATGTTTCATTCAGACTCCAGCAGTTAAACTGCCCAGACATGAACTTAGAATTTGTGTTGTAAAGAGAAGTCCTGAGAACAAAGGATGGACTACTCCCAGCAGTCCTGGGGCAAAAATACTGAGCAGTTAACTTGCCCTCAGCAGATGTCATACCCTGAACTCCCCTTCGGCCTGAAAAAAGAAATCTACACAAAAAGTGTTGTATTACACAAAGTAGTTTTGTTAAATTGTACTAGAAGTTTTGTATTTTCCACACAAATGTAACTTTCCCATGAACCTCTGTGCCCCTTTACCTGACACCACCCTTCCCACCTGTCCTGGAGTCTGCTCCTATTGGTCAGCAGCCCCTCCTTTCTCCCTCCCCTTTCCCAAGGGGGTACAAAACCACCTGGCCACGTGCCCAGGGTCTCTTCCTCTCTCTTCCTCTCTTTCTCTCTTTCTCTCTTTCTCTCTTTTCTCTCTCTTCTCTCTCTTCTCTCTCTTCTCTCTCTCTTTCCTATGGAGTAAGTTCTGAAATAAAGCGACAGGACTGTACCTGGAGAGAAGGAGCGCCTTTTAGTCTTTTATCTTTGTCCTCGCCACATTGTTTCCCCTCTGAGGGACTAGAGCTAGCCTGGCTGGGACCCTTAGAGGGGAATGAACTGTGGCAAAAAAGCAAACCAAAAGACTGCGAGCACCCGTATCACAAAAGCTACAGCTGCAAACTGCTGGACTCTACGAGGTCATTAAAGCCCTGCAATGCCCAGGAGTCTTTCTGTCCATGTTCTCCCTCCAAACACCTTGGTGAAGGGGTCGCAGTTGACCAGGCGGTAGGTCCGGCCGTATACGGTGAGGTCGACGCCCAGGTTCAGATCCTTCCAGTGGTAATAATCCCCTGCTCATTCTTGGGCACGCGGTGCCGTCTCACGAGTTTGCCTTGAAGCAGACCCGAGTTCTTCACCTTAGGCTCGATGATGCACATGCTGTCATCTTCCAGGTAGTAGTAGAGGCCCACCTGGCGGATGCGGTAATGCTCCTCTGCAGAGAGAGGAACTTCCTCCATGAAGTAGGCATCGAACTTCAAAACCTGACCAAGGGATGATGCAGCAAAAGGAGAGAGAAAGAAACAATTTGAACACCGTGATTAGTCTATCAAGGCAAATAATTTATTTGTAATTTGCTTTGGTGGTGTAAAATTACTTCATAAGATTCTAAAAATCCTTGAAGACAACTGTGGCCTAATCTCTGAGTGACAGCAGAGGCACCAGGAGGGCTTTTATCAAGATGTTCCTTTTGCAAATGTGGTGTGCCTGAGACAAGTGTAAAAATACAGTCTTTTCCCTACTTTTTGCTCACCTGCTGTTTCACCTACTGCCAGGTGCTTGGCTGACGACAGTAATCTACTGTACTGACACATGGCTCTTTATTTGTCAGCTTTACAGCCCTGATTAAGGGAAGTTATCCACAGATTTTAGTAAAGAGTTTGACCACGTCTAAGGATTTTAAAATCTGAAAGCAGTCATCATTTTAAGGCCAGGCTGGAGGGGCTCTGAGCAACCTGACCTAGTGGAAGGTGTCCCTACCCATGGCAGGGAGGCTGGAACAAAATGGTCTTTAAGGTAGGTCCTTTTCCATGATCTGAAGTCACATCTATTCAGCACTGACAGCAAAAACTGATTTGTGCTGGGGGAACAAGGAAACTAATCAGCCAGTCCATCTGCCTGGCAGAACTAGGAGGAATACTCCCTCCAAGATAATTCCATGCCCCTAAGAAGGTGCAGGTGGCCAATCAGGCCTTGCATACCCAGCCTACATCAGCCCAGAGGCCTGGATAATTAAGAGATGACAAAGCCAGAAAGTTCCTATAGTCAACAAAGTGCTCCACAAGGGATCGTGACATCCCCAGCAGCACTGGGGCCCCTGCTGCTCTTGTGGCTTGAAGGAAGGGGCAGAGAAGGATCTGACAGATGGAACAGCAACATCTACATTACTCTGAAGGAACAGCCTCAGCAATTAACAGAGCACATCTGTTGCCCAGCCTGCGCCACAGCCCAGCTGAGGCTGGCTGGCTGCACACTGCTCTGGCAGTGTGTGGAGCCTGCACGTGCTGAGCTCCTGAGCCCTGCAGCTCCCACTGCAGCAGCTGCTCCATCCATGGCTGCGGCGTGCAGCTCGGGCCACCGGCACACTGGAAACGAAGGGTCAGCTCAGGACTGCTCCGAGCAGACACAGAGCCACCACCCAGTCTGATATGATCACCAAGATGTAACATGGGAAGCACTAATGGAGCAGTTCAGGTTGTGACACGCTGTGGTGACCAACGCAAGCATGGATAGACCACGGTCAAACAGGCTACCAGGGTTCCCTCTGCAGACTGACTTTTCCAGTTAAAGCTCTATTACAACCTCAGTGGTGTTTTGGAAACACAAAACTCCAAGCTGTGGCTTACAGAGCAATGCTTATAAACTGGAGCTTTCCAGAGCTAATCAAACCTCTATTCCAACATCTGCTGGAAATGCTCGAGTGTAACTTGCAGGGAATGTCTTATATCGTTTACGTACTATAATCCCTCCTGAGCAAAAAAAAGCCTCTTTCAGTCTGGGATTCAGCTGTCTCTGACTAAGGGCTCTGGCATCTGAAAACTGCTGTACGCAGTCCCATGAACCCTGGAGCTGACTGTTTATGTCTCTGAATTTGGCTAGTGATATTCCTGGAATCGGCTTCTTTATACCTTTTTGTCATAAGCCACGTATGCTGGAATGAAGCGGGAAGGTGCAGGTCTCTTGACTTGCCCATAGGTCAGTGTGGTTCCCTTGGTGCATAAATCATCTAATTCATCTTGAGAGAGCTGATTTGCAAAGAGTGTGTCCCCACCAACCCCCTCTCTTGGCAGCCGGGAAAAGGCATATCCATTTTTGAAGTCCAGTGTCTGGGGCCGATGAAAAGATGTTTTCTGTTGGAAGGAAATCCAGCTATCAAAATAGTGCATGAATTTAGCAGATACAGCTACTGGAAGCACAAAAAAGCCCAGTAAGAGAGTGCAATATCAAGAATGGCTCCCCACACACACATCCCCAGTATTTTATTATAAACTACTGCAGAAGTTATTTAAAATCAAATTTTGTACTTAAATCAAGGAAGTGGAAAAAACAGTGAGTGGTGGATGTACAAAGCACGAGAGTGAACTCAGATCCTTGCACTGCCACAGACTCAGTAAGAACTTAAATCACTGAATTTCCTGACTGCCACAATACTCGGTGCCTAGAACAGTGTGTCAGCACTTTATCTGCCCTGGTATTTATCTCGCTGGCTCTTTGCTCCCTACCCTATTTGTCAGCAGTAGAGAGCACCATGGGACCTCAGTTACTGCCTTATGGTGCTCCTTTCACTGTTGTGCACCCTCTGTGCATTCCATTGTTATTTATTTTCTTAACCCTCCCCTGGGCATGATACAGGATTTTCTTTGCTGGGTTAAATCAAGGCATGTTATGCTCACACAACTGCAATATGAAATGTACAAAAGCACATTAGTTGTTTTATCACCTCTCTACAGTGTCATAGACTCATAAAACAGTTTGGGTTGGAAGGGACTAAAGATTATACAGTTCCACCCCCTGCCATGGGCAGGGACACCTTCCACCATCCCAGGCAGCTCCAAGCCCCATCCAACCTGGCTTTGGACATTGGAAAGGATGAAGCAGCCATGGCTTCTCTGGGCAACCTGTGCCAGGCCTCACCACCCTCTTTGTAAGAAACTTCTTTGTATTTAATCTCAATTAAACCTCTTCAAGTTTAAAACCATAATTCCTTTCCTACTGCTAAAGGCCCTGTTAAAAACTTTGTCCCATCTTCCATGAAGCCCCTTAAAGCACTGGAAGGGGCTCTGTGGTCTCTCTGGAGCCCTCTCTTCTCCAGGTGAGCACCCCCAGCTCTCCCAGCCTGGCTCCAGAGCAGAGGGGCTCAGCTCTTGGAGCATTTCCACGGCCTCCTCTGGATTTACTCCAGCAGCTCCATGTCCTATTTATGCTGAGGACCCCAGATCTGGAGGCAGTTCTGCAGGTGGGAGTCTCACCATCTGCAGAATTGTCCCCTCTCCTCTGCTGCCCACACGGGGAGATCAGCCCAGCACATGGTGGGCGTTTCTGGGTCCCAGCCTCTCCTCCATCAGCAGCCCCAAGTCTTTCTCCCAGGGCTGCACCCAATAAGAGCTGTGCACTGATTGGACCTGCTCCCTGTCAGCCAGTCTTGTTCTTCATCACTGAAGAGCAGGGTCAGACCTGAGTGACATCAAAGTACTCCACTTGCTGCACACTCCACCACACGTGGCACCTCACCTGCACTCTGAGAGCCTGCCTGGTCCCACTGGGCTTTCAACACTTAAAGCTCCAGAGAAAACAGGGGAAATTATGAGTCCCTGATAATAAAACCCGTTGACTTTTGCCAAGTAAAACAGAGTTGTAAGCATTTCTAGTGCTGAGGGAACAAGCTCCAGATCCTTTTCCAGCCCCAGGCTTGTAGTTCAACCTCAGGCATGCAAACTGCTTCTTCTCCACCCCCTCCCTCACCCCTCATGGTTAAGCCTCTAATCTTATTTATACCTTCAAGGCCCCACTTGAATTCCACATAATTCTGTTTTCTCTTTAAACTGGTACTATAGATCTTGCAATGGAGAGAGCAGTGAGGAAAACAGGTGAAAACAAGATTTTTCTGAAGACATTTTAGAACATCTTATAAACTGCCACAGAACTGCCACTTCCTTCTGTTAAATAAACACCACGGGAAAGCTGTGGGGAAAATATTCAAGGAAAACCAGGAAGTTTTTCTTTAATTTGAGCAATATCAGTGTTTGTTAGAAGTGTACAGGCTTTTAAGAGCCAACATTTGCCTAAGGAAAGCACTGTTGGTTCATAAGGCTCCTGAGTGGATAAGCACTCCCAAAGTGAGCCTGGATGCCAGATAACATCTCCCAGGATCAGGTAACTAATACAGATTTAAAAGGGAAAGCCCAGGATGTAAACTCCTAATCTCAGCTGCTGCCAGTGTTTGTGTGAAGAAATTCCACTAAATTAAGGCCTTCTTTTTGCTAAGTCTGTAACACTTCACACAAACACCATTCCCTCCCTCAGTGTCTGTTTCCCTGTACTGTGAGCACTAAACAGTAACAACACTTGAACACAGAGGTTTTCCTCCAGAACTTCTCACCATTCACTTGGAAACCCCATATTGTGATGCCAGTTTTATGGACTGGAAAACTGCAGACTTCCAAGATATTATAAATTATTTCAAGGAAATATTATTATCTGATAATAATTCTGAGATAACCTTTATTACTGGATGATTATTTGTTATGAGTAATTTACTCTATTTCCTATTGGAGAACTCGGTTGTCAGTGATTTTAGGCCAGGTTGGATGGGCTTGGAGCAAATTGGACTGTGGAAGATGTCCCTGCTCATGGCAGAGGGTTGGAACAAGATGATCTTTAAGGTCCCTTCCAACCCAAACCATTCCATGATTCTAAAAAGTAATTTTCATATACAAAGCTGAATGCAGCCAGGAATGTTTTCTGTTAAAGATGCTCTCCAGGGAGGATGCAAATCCCTTGTGTGCCCAAACCAGGCATGAAACAACCTCCTTTTTGGCTTTTTTGAGGACTTTTTTAGTATATCAGAGAAAGAAATGGAAGCATCAGCTCTCTGTGGCACCAATTCCTCAAGAGGATGTTGGGAGGACTTGGGGTTATCAGGTCCTTAGGGCCTGGACCATCGGATAGGGAAAATAAGAGGTTGTGTCCTCATTTAGGTATCAGGTACAGAGGATGAGGATGAGACTGCTTCTTCCAGGGAACCTGGGAGCAGCTGAGAGTTTGTCACTTCCTGGGGATGATCCTGGAAGCTGTGATGGCACCAGTTTTGTGGTGGCATACCAGTTCTCTCCTCAGGTTTTCAGGTTCCAGACCTGGACTGTCAAGGATTCAGTTCTCCAGGCAACACCAGGAAAGCAGTTTTGGAAGTATCAGAGCTTTGGAGGAAGGGGTATCAGGATGGTGCTGATTGCCAAGGAGACTGGTGACTTCAAGGTGTATCTACATAACAGATAAATTATGTCCATGAAATAATTATATTGGGATGATTTGGGGGATTAATTGCTAGTGGAGGAATGCTCCAGGTTTGCTCAATACTGCTTCTCCTGGGTATATCCAGTTGAGGAGGTATCAGGAGAATTTAAGGAACTTGGTTCAAGACAGAATCAGTATCAGTTCAGAAGACTTTGCTTTGGGAAAACTCAGATGGTTCAGAGAAACAGTAGTTTTCCTGAGGGAATCCGTAATCAGGACTGTAAAGCGAGTTTGGGGATTTTCCTTGGGGTATCTCATGAACTGTGGGGGAAGTACTGGATATATTCAGGGGAACTGAATATCCAAAGCGGTGTTTGCAGTCTGAAGCTATGGAAAAAGCTTTTGGAATTTCAAATGAGGTTCACAAATGAGGGGGAGGAGGGGGGCGTGTGTTTCTCTCCAAAGCTATCAGGACAAATCCAGGGTTATAAGATAGGTACATGACGCAATGGATTCCTTGGGGAGAAGATTAAAAGTACCAAGTCCCCTTGAAGGTTAGTTCAGGGATACTTGATCCCTTGGGAACAGATTGCAATGTCCAACAACACTGGAAGAATTATGGGAGTACCAGGCCTGCTGTGGGTGGTATCAGGAGATACCAGGTGGGTACAGAGCATTCAGGTCCCCCAGAAGTGAGTTCAGCAGGTATTTGGTGGCTTTGGGAAACACCAAATCTCTGGGGGAGAGTTAAGATATTAAACCTGCTGGGGAGCATCAAGTGAGTTTACAGAGCCTCAGGTTCTTCAGGGATCATGTCCAGGGTCTGGCAAGTTTGAGGTACCCAGGACATGAATTCAAAGGACACTGAGCTTTCTCCTGGATATTTAGGGAGTGCAGAAGGTACCAGGCCTCTTGGGGGAATTACAGAGTGATCTGAGGGAACAGCAGGTTCCTTTGGTTTGGGTTCAGGGGGTAACATATTTCCAGAAGAAATTGTCTCCCCCTCTTGTCTTCATCCAGGTTGAGAATCCAAAGTACATGAAATGCAGGGACCTGTTGGAATGAGTCCAGAGGAGGACACAGCTGCTCCCAGGGCTGGAGCCCCTCTGCTCTGGAGCCAGGCTGGGAGAGCTGGGAGTGGTCCCCTGAAGATGAGAAGGTTCCAGGGACAGCTCAGAGCCCCTTGCAGAGCCTAAAGGGAGAGCTGGAGAGCTGGAGAGGGACTGGGGACAAGGGCTGGAAGGACAGGACACAGGGGATGGCTTCCCTCTGCCAGAGAGCAGAGATACATGGGATATTGGGAAAAATTGTTCCCTGTGACGATGCTGGGGCCCTGGCACAAGGTGCCCAGAGAAGCTTTGGCTGCCCCTGGATCCAAGGCAGGTTGGACAGGGATTGGAGCAACGTGGGGTAGTGGGAGGTGTCCCTGCCCATGGCAGGGGGTGGATTGGGATGAACTTTAAGGTCTTCTAACCCAAACCATTTAATGTCTTCTAACCCAAACCATTCCACGATTCTATGAATATTGTCGAGTTTAGGGGTCCCAAGTCTCCCGTGGATTTAGAGGAAGGTCTGAGGGAGTACCAGATTCCCAGAGAGTGTCTTCAGGGGACACCAGGTACCACCTGGTATCGGTGCGGGGAGGCGCAAGGCCCGTTCCGAGGTCGCTGTCGGGGTGCACCCGCCTGGCACGCCCACCTTCATCCGGGGGGGCCTCCCATGGGAAGGGTCTACAGCGGGGGTACAGTGGGCGGGCGTGCTCACCGTGGGGTCCTTGATAGCGCAGCCGGGGAGAAAGGGCAGCTCCGACCCGAGTGCGATCGGGGACACTGTCCTGTCCCTGTCCCTGTCCCTGTCCCCGGCGCCGAGCTCATGGCGGTGACGGTGGCGGCGCTCCGGGCCCGGCCCGGCCGACGCGTCTCCACGGCAACCGCCGGCGCGCTCAGTGCGCATGCGCGGGACCTTCGCGCCTCTCCGCCCGCGCCTGCGCAGTGCGCGCCGTGGCGGCGGGCAGGGCTCTGAGGGGCCGGAGCGCCCCGCCCGCCCTGTGAGGGAGAGCGGCCCTCGCAACGCGGGAAAAACACTCGTGGGAAGCGTTCATCCTGTTTTATTAGGGATTTTTCCCCTCACAGCCCACTCATATCTCCCTTGTAGCCCCTCATAACTCCGTCCCGTTAAAACATGTTGGCCTCCCCAAACGGGTGGTGGCACCTGGAGTGCTGCTTTTTAGGGATTTTCCCGGCCCTGTGCAATGCCCGGGGTGAGGAGCAGCTGTGAAGGGATAAATCCATACCTGGAGTGATTGAAATATTTTAACAAGAGTGGTTGTGCTGGCTTATGATGTATATGTACATGTATATAAATGTATGTAGTTGTGAAATAGTGTATTTTTCAGATGATACAATTCCTCTCTTTCAAACATGATTTTTATCTCCGGAGGAAGGGGCAAAAAGAACATTAGGGATACCATCAAGGAAAGGTGGCTGTGCAAATGTTACTCCCAAATGCAAGGGAGAAAACAGAACTAAATCCAACACCATGGAAAACAGAAGTTGTTTGTTACCAACGGAAGTTGTGGATTCCCCAAAAGAAGTGGATTTCTCATCCCTGGAAGTGTTCAGGGACAGGTTGGACAGGATTTGGGATAAACCTCTTGTAGTGGAAGGTGTCCCTGCCCATGGCAATGGGGTTGGAACGAGATGATCCTGAATGTCCCTTCCAACCCAAACCTTCTAGGATTCCTTAAAAAAGAAGTTTTTTGTGCATCTTTGCTTTGCTCTCTTTATCACCAGTACACCAGCCAAGCCAGGCTGTGATTCAAGGGCAGGCAGCAGATCCAAGGGTTTTGTAAGCAGAAGTTAAGCAGGGAGAATTGCAGCCAGACCGTCTGTCTGAGCACGGTGTGGGAGAGAGAAAAGAACAGACGGTGGGAGATAAAGAATGAGGCTAATGAGCTTAGAAAAGAAAATAATAGACTGAAGGCCAAGCAGGGCTGAAAGAGCTGAATCTGGAAGACAGCAAAACTGCTGGTGTGAGGGCTGACTTAGACTCAGGTGCAGGACTCTGATCAAACCCTCATTCTGATGTTTCAAGCTGCAATATCCAGGCAGCATTAAACAGGGAAAGGGGCCTGTCTCAGAGGAGGAAACTCGCCTCCCTGTGCCAAGGATCATCCCCAAGGAGAGTGACTGCAAATTTGTGACAAGGCTATGTGGCAGAGTGCCTGGTGCACAGCTTGTAAAGATGACAGGCTAGACATGCTCAGCCTGGAGAAAAAAGGCTCTGGGAAGTCCTTGGAGTCCTTTGCAGTGCCTAAAGGGGCTCCGAGAGAGCCCAAAAGGGATGTTTTACAAGAGAATGCAGTGACAGGACAAGGGGCAGTGGTTTTAAACAGCCAGAGGGCAGGGTTAGATGGGATATTGGGAAGGAATTCATCCCTGTGAGGGTGGGGAGGCCCTGGCACAGGTCGCCCAGAAAAGCTGTGGCTGTGCCATTCCTGAAGGTGTCCAAGGCCAGGTTGAGCAACCTGGTTTAATGAAAGTTTAAAACCTGCTCATAGCAAGGGTTTGGAATGAGATGGTCTTTAAAGTCCCTTCCGACCCAAACCATTCTGGGATTCCACAGAAGGAAGCAGAAGAAAAACCATAGCAGAAGCTGGTGCTTGGGAATAGTGACTGTAAAGCAGGAGAGAGAAATGAGGAATAAGGAATTAAAGTGAAGATCTGGATTAAACTTCACCATTGACAGCTTCTGTACAGACAAGTCTGACTTGCCAAGGTTAAAATGAGCCTTTTTAGCTTCCCATATCCCTGCTATCTACTCATGAAAGGGAAAAGGAATTCTTTATCGGGCTCTGCTTTCGTGGCACTGCAGGACACGGATGGAGACACCTCGCCCTCTGGTGGGTAAACGCAAACCTGCAGAAGCCTCGGTCTGCGTGCTATATTAAGAAATAATTAAAATTACTGGTTATTGGAAGGAAAAATAGAAGATATTCTAGAGCTTTTAAGTTTTGAAATTCAGGAAAAATGATGAATTATGAATGTGATCACACATAACCCTCCTAGATGAGGTTGGTGAGTTGAGGACCTGGAGTGATTACGACAGAAAAGTATCAGCAAATCAACAAAACACCTTGATGGAGAAATCCCTAAAACTGGGATCTGAAAATCTGGGAAGTCAGCATGCTGGGGTGTCTCTCTGGAGTGTGTGAGGAGAACACCAGTAGTTTTGGCCATGAGGAGTCAGAGATGTGTGTGCATCTGCAGGGCCATGATCTTGTGGGATCAGGAAGGTGTGGTGGGATGGCTCCCACGACCTGAGTGTTGCAAAGGAGGGATACAGACAAGCCAGAACGGTGAGGAGAGGGAGCTGCCCTCTGGTGAGAACAGCTGGAGTGCCTGGAATTGTGCGTGGGTGATAAGCCAAGAAAGAATTTGCAGGGGAAGGGTTCAAGGGGTGACCAGTTTGGGTGATGCTGTACTGGACAGTTGCCTCTTTGCAGGCTCTGCTCCTCATGGGGGGGGACTTCAGCCACCCCGATACCTGCTGGAAGGACAACTAAAGAGGGGTGGAGCACCTCTCCTAAGAGGAAATGCCAAGAGAATTGGGATTGTTCATCCTGGAGAAGGCTTCAGGGTAACCTAATTGCAGTCTTCCAGGACCTGAAGGGAGCCTACAGGAAAGATGGAGAGGGACTATTTACAAAACATGTAGTGACAGGACAAAGGGGAATGGCTTCAAAGTGAAGCCAGAGAGCCAGATTACGAAGAAATTATTTAGTGTGAGGTTGGTGATGCCCTGGCACTGGTTGTCCAGAGAAGCTGTGGATGCCGTGTCCGTGGAAACATTCAAGGTCAAGTTGGATGGAGCCCTGAAAAACCTGGTCTAATGGAAGGTGTCCCTGGCCATGACAGGGGGTTGGAACAAGGTGATCTTTAAGGTCTCTTTCAACCCAAACCTTTCTATGATTGTGTGATTCATAGTCCAGCAGGTTTCTGGAATGCAGTGCTGGTAACTCCCTCCTCCCAGTGATGGAGGAGCCGACAAGGAGAGGTGCTTTGCTGGACATCAGACTCACCAGCCGTGGTTCACTGGGAATGTGGGGGTCAAAGGCAGAGTTGGCTGGTGGAGCTCAGGATTCTGAAGGAAGGGAGGAGGGTAAACACCAAACACTAGACTTCAAACTTCAGCCTCTTCAAAGGCTTGTATCCCCTTGGTAGAGGTGCCTTGGGATAAGGAGGCCTGTGAGGAGTCATCTCCAAGCTCAAGAACAGTCCATTCGATGAGCAGGAAGCTGGGCAAAAATGCCAGCAGGCCTGCATGGATAAACAGGGAGCTCCTGGAAAAAATCAGAGAAGCAGCAGAGAGAAGGTGAAAGCAAGGACATGGATAGAAAGGAATACAGAGACATTATTTGAGTGTGCAGGGATGAGGAAAGGCAAAGTCCATCTGGAATCTGTTCGGGAATGTCAAAAGGCAAGCAGAAGGGTTTCTGTAGTGTGACAAAAGTAGGGAAAATGTTGCGGGCCCATTGCTCAGTAAGGTGTGGCAGCTGGATACAGAAAACACCTTGGTCTTGACCAGCCTTCAGGAACCCCTGGTCCCTGAGACCAGGGGGAAGGGCTGGAACCAGGAATATGTACCATGGTGGAAGGGAATATTTAAAGGGTTTTATAGGTGCATATAAATCCCTGAAGGGAGGGTGCAAGTGGACGGGGTGAGGCTCTGTGCCAGGTCCCAGAGCCAGGATGACCAGAGGCCACAGGAACACACTGGGACACAGGAGGTTCCTCTGAGCATCTGGAAAGGCTTTTTTACTGTAAAGGTGGCTGAGCACTGGCACAGGCTGCCCAGAGAGGCGATGGAGTCACCATCCTTGGAGATATTCAGATAATCCATCTGGACATGGACCTGGGCAACCAGCTCTGGGTGGACCTGCTTGAACTGAGGGTTGGAGCAAGTGGCCCCCAGAGATCTTTTCCAAACTGAACCCTTCTGTGATTGTGGATGAGGAACTAAAATTCCTCTAATCAGTGCCAAGGCAGCCATTCTGCACTTCCCTTGTGGAAAGGGAATTAAATCCAAGAGGTATTGTGAAACCTTGAAAGTGCTTTGAGATGCACAGATAAAACCACACACAATGAGTGTTCATTATTGTAATTATCACTCTAATATATCCTCTCTGTAATTGTTATCCCCTTTTCTTTCTAATGACTCATAGCATTCTGTAGCTGTGCATTTGGGAATATCACACCACACCAATTGTTTTGCTTTCACAGACTTTTTTTTTCCACTAAAGTTTTTAAATAAAGATCAGTACAGTACAAAGCTTAAAATATTGTCAATGTTTTCAACAATACAAAGTCAGCAGATGTGAGCTGGGAAGGGGATGGTTAATAAGGAACACTCATATCCTTCCCTGTTTCCCAAGGGAAAAAATAAAATCTCTTCTGTACTTCTGTTTAGTAACAAACAGTGCTTAAAAATAATCTTGTCAGTAAAAGATGTAAATTGCAAGGCACATGAGGAACCCGTCCTTGCCTCGTTACACAAATTAGGCATAAATACAAATTGAAGGCACCTGTCTCCATCCTCTCCTCCTGCTCCCTACACTGAGCAAATCTTGTCAGTGGGAAGTGGCTGTAAAGAGCAACCACGGGCCAGCAGGCAGCAAAGAGGCTGCCCTTGATCCTCAGGTTCCTTCAGGATTAATCCCCAAAAGGAATAGCACAAGGCACATTGGGATGAATTCTCAGTAGCTGTCCTGGTTTGCAAAATCTGAAGGAACACTGCCTCAGGAGCAGAGATTCCTGAGGGAGAGGACTGTGCCCTCGGTCCCTATGGGATCTCAGGTGTGCTCAACCTTTGGTGGTCAGCTCTTCACCAGGCCTGGCCACTGGCACATCCTTCCCAGGCATGCCCCCTTAGGAACACCGGGATGGAGGAGACCCGCTCCAAGCAGTGAGCCCAAGCAGAAGGTCCTGGGGGGCTCAGACAAGCTGAGCATTTATCACAGCAGCACTCTGGCTTTTTCCAGATCCAGCCTGGTTTCCTCTGGATCACAGGCAAAGCTTCCACAGCCACTTCCCAGCTGAGATCCAGCAGACTGCAGCATATGCAGTCTGCCCAGGAAGGCAGCCAGGTGCATAAGGCACAAGGATGGAGTCTGGGGATGAAGGAAAGAAAGAAGCTGGTTGGAGGAAGCAGAGGAGGATGGAGACAGGGATGAAGGAAGCTCCAGTGTTGGTGAGCCCCTTGTGACACAAGGGTGCATCCTCACAGCAGCACAGATCTGTATTGTAGATCCCTGCTCACTCCACCCATCATCGGAACCAGGAGGTCGGCTCCAGGTCGGCTCCAGGTGGGAGTGCAGGGCCACGCAGAGATGGGAGCAGCTTCACCTGAGGGTGAAGGTGAGGGGAAAGGCGGGAGTGTGCAAAAACACCTCCACTCTCACACCACTGCTCCAGAGAAGTGTCACTTCTGCTGTTACTTCTGCTCAGCCAGGGAGGAGAAGATAATGATCAAAAGTACCTGGGAAGAGCCATGTGGGCTCCTCTCCCTGCCCCTGAACGAGATGGAATTACTGTACTCCCCCTCCTTCGACAAGGGCAGGGCATGTCATCTGTTTTCAAACCCTCAGAGAAGGGGACACCTGAGTGAGCCCTTCCTTTGGTACCAGTATAACTGCAGGCAGCAGCAGAGCAGGTTTGCTATTATCAGCCATGCCCAATCCTTCTCCACTTTATCCCAGAAATGAGCTCTGGACCAGCCTGATTTACCTCTGCACAGGAACCCACTGATACCATCCAGCCATTTCCATACCCAGTGCCTTGTTCTGCCTCACCTACCATAAAACCAAGGCAAATTAGGCTGTGAGAAAAAGCTGCTCCCACTGGAAACCTTTCCTCAAACTGGGAGGAGACCCACAAACCAAGCCAGAAGCCATGGAGGGAGCAGTCCATCAGTGCAGCTGAGTGAGTTGAGCAGCCAGCTGCCATGCAAGGAGGAACTGCTGCTGGCCTCCACTCCAGCCCTTCCTTGCCAGCAGCTGCATTGTCCAAGTGAGCTGGCTCAGAGTTAAAACCAGCTGAAAAATTACTGACATTTTTTCAGTAGGATTGGATTCCCAATGGTCCCCTTCCCGGCACTGGCTCGCTCCATGGTGAGATGAGCTTCTGTGCATGGGAAGAGGTTCAGTGAGGTGCAAGTGAGACCACCCCTGCTTGGCATCTCCCCTGAGGCAGATTTTTCTGCTAGGTCAGCATGGCTGTACCATCTGAACCATCAAAAACACCCCACAAAATTAAGTCATTAATTTCTAAGCTGTGACCAGGACTGATGAGAAAGGGTGGACCTAATGACCTCCTGCAGGCTTTCCTATGATTTCTTCTATAGTCCAAACTTAATTCCCTCTCTCTAAAGGGCCATGAGTTCCAAATTTACCTACTAAACACAGGAACAGCACAGTACCTATTTACACAGGTCTGTTTTCCACTGCCTATTAACAAATCTGTTGTCTGGCCCACCTTGCTCCTCCAGCTGGACAGCACTGTTTCCTTCAGGTTAATCTTAACCCAACTAGGAGGCTCTGCAGATATAAAATCCCAAGGCAAAGCCTTTCTGGACAGCAAATCCCATGCACATGCATGAACATAAACACACACACCCCTCAAGAGATAAAACACAGATGAAATGCAGAAATCAGTGCTTGTCCTCACCAACCATATCCCCAACCCTACACTCTGCCTGCTCAGAACCAGCAATCACAATTCATTTGCCTGCCCTTGGGTTCAGTGAGACAAATCAGTGGCTGGAATAGATCCCATGGATTCCTTGGTTTCAGCAAGGATTTAAACCTCTTTGGTGGCTCCATGTTCTATATTCCCCCGAGGCAAGCACAGAATAGATCCTTCTAGTGGGGGACACAGTAATCCAGCCTTTGTTACCTTGGTCAGGAGTGACCCATGGACATTAAGTGACCCTGACCACTATCTTTGCTGCTTCACACAGGAATCACCAAATCCCAAGGACAAACCCATTCCAAGGCTGTGCAGGGCCCTAATGTTGTCACCCTGCTCCTGCCTTTTGCTGTTCCACCTTCACCTAATACTGATAAAAACATGCCAGAGTCACAACACCACAGGTGAAAGAACAGCAACCCTGCAGCTTCAAGGTCAGCTTTCCCCCAGTGCTCACCAAGGACACAAAGCACCATTAAGAGGGAATAAAGACTCCTTCACCTTCACACCCTTTTGGCCATGACCACAGTAGTGCAGTTGGAGGAGCAGAGCCTTTCCTGTGTCAAACAGATCCCATCCAAGTTATTCCACATTTCATGGACATTTCTAGAGGTCGGTCAGACTCCCTAGACAGATGACACAGACCCAGCTTGTCCCAGAGGACCCCAGGTGAAGCCTGGATCTCCAAAGATGTTTTCCCAAAGTCATCTAAGTGACCTGCTATTGACACACTTGACAAAGGGAGCGCAGAGAGAACCTGGCTGGAACAGGAAAAGGATTCTAGCAGCCACTGTGCCAAACATCCCTCACACCTGAACCCTAGAAACACAGACTTCCCAAAACCTTCCTACTGCCTTTGATAGGAACAGTTCCCACATATATGGCAAAACCCAGAGAGGTCATCACATCCAGCTGTGGTCCTCATGGTGTTGTGAGCCCTGGCATACCCTTCTACAGTCCCACAGCCTCCAGGCTGCCCTCCCTGACCTTCAGCAAGGTCTCACCCACAGCTCTACCAGAATGAACAAGGAACCTCTGCCTATTCCAGCATCCTTGTTCAGTGACTTGTTCTGGCTTAAAACACTCCATGTCCCCCCCTGGATGGCAAAAGGCAATCCCTGCTGTGAAAATGCTTCCAGCATGAAGTGTCCAGCCCTCCATCTGAATCCAGGGTCCTGGTTAGTCATGGCATGTTAGGCAAAATAAGACAGTCATGTCTCTAGTATGTTATGCCCCCTTTTCTTGATTTTCTCTGGTGATGTCATGCCTGTCACGTCCGTGACTCTCAGGAATCCTTTTTAGCCAGGCTGGCCTTGATCCTGCGTCGCAGGATGTAAGCTGTGATGGCACTACAGGCCACCAAGCCAAAAAAACGAGATGCAGGAGAGATAAACGGTGAAAGGCCCGTGTCTCTTCAGGAAAATCTCCTGCCTGTTCTTGTAATCCAAAAGAATGGCCTCCAGCTGTGACAGGGTACAGATGGCCAGGAAGGTGTGGAAGATCTGGTGGGCGTGGCCAACAATATCACAGGAGCCAGGGAAGTATTTCTCAGGGACAGGGCAGGAAAAGAAATAAGCACTGATAAGGAAAAAGAGTATCTGGTATGTGTGGTACCAAGCAGCATCTTCCTCACAGCCCCCCAGGTGACACACGACCACCCGGTGAGCCACGGGACTGATATCCAGGATGAAAGCCAGCCCTGCTGGGATCACCTGGCACATCTTCCTCATGATGGGGTAAGGCCGTCGGTACCGGTATTTGGCGTAGCAGCAGCCGCACAGGACAGCCAGCCACAGAAAGCTGCTGCTGGCAGGAAGAAAAGCCAGAACTTGTCGTACCAGGCTTGGTCAGAGCTGTAGTAGAAATGAGCCAGGGCACTGCCATACTGGTAGATGCTGACTCCAACATAGTCCACGAAGTAGAAGGTGTAGTGGTACAGCTCCGACTTGGACTGCAGCAGGTGGGCCAAGAGGCTGCAGGTCAGGTAGGTGACAGAGGAGAGGACGAAGATGAGCAACGGCAAGGACCACGCATCCACAGGCAACTGCTCGGCCTCCACAAACGTCTTGAACCTCAGCAGCACGGCCAGCGCCGCCAGGAGATGAGTCCACACGTTGACCACCTCGTTGTGCTTCTGGAAGAGGCTGAGGAAGTAGTAGCGCCAGTCCTGGCCGGTGGGGCGGTACCCGCTGTGGATGTAGGGCTCGCGGAAGAGCTGCGGCACCTCGCACTCCTTCACCGTGCACGGCATCTTGGGCAGGCCGTCCTCCAGCAGCCGGGGCAGGCGGCTGAGGTGCTGCCCGCTGAGGGACAGCGTGCTGAGGCGCTCCAGGATGGCTGTCATCCCGCTGCCTTCAGCCCCACACCAGGGAACGTCGTCTTCCTGCCCTGCGGGGAGCAGAGAAAGAGGAAATGTTAATGGTGGTGCACGGGGGAGAAGGGCATGCTGCCATTCCCAGTGGGATTAACCATGGCACCATCGAGATGCTGGCCCTTACAGCACCTTCCCGTGCCTAAAGGGGTTCCAAGAGAGCTGGAGAGGGACTTGGGACAAGGGCCTGGAAGGACAGGACAAGGGAGAATGGCTCCCCACAGCCAGAGGGCAGGGATAGATGGGATGTTGGGAAGGAATTCTTCCCTGTGAAGGTGGCAAATCCCTGGCACAGGGTGCCCAGAGAAGCTGTGGTTGCCCCTGAATCCCTGGAAGCATCCAAGGCCAGGTTAGATGGGGCTTGGAGCACCTTGGGATAGTGGAAGGTGTCCCTGCCCATGGCAGGGTGATGGGTCAAGATGGTCTTTTGGGTCCCTTCTAACCCAAACCATTCCATGATTCTATGAATATTGTCATTTAGGGCTACCAGATCTCCTGGAGAGTCAGAGAAGGGTCTGAGGGAGTACCAAATTCTCAGGGGTATCTGTTCCCCGACCTAAATTCTGCACAGAGGAGGATGGCAGAGCCCGGTCCCTGCAGGTCAGCCTGCATCAGATGGGCACAGCAATGTCACAAGGCTGCCCTTCCTCCCCACCTCCTCAGGCAGTCAGCTTGGAGCGTGTTCAGGAGCCACGAGCTGCCAGCAAGGGGCTGCAGGAAGCTGTTAGTTGCCAAGAAAGTGTCTGATGATTTATGAAGGTGATTTTTCACCCCTTACGCCAGAACAAAATGCTCAGGGACAAAACTGGGACATAAATTACCCATCTAAGGGATAACCAGCCTGTCTGCACAGGAGTTAAGAAGGTCCCAACCCAAATCACAGAGGCTGCAAAGAAACTCAAACTTCCCTGTCCCACATCTTGCCCATGGGTTATTGTAATGAGTATGGCTGAGGGAGAAGTGGAGAAATCCACAGTCCCAAACCTGCAGCCCTCATCCCTCGACAAGTAAGAAGCATCAGGATTGAGAGCAACTGAAGAAAAAAGGTGAGGCTTCACATCCAAGCTGGCTGCAGTTTGGGTACAGCATCAGAGTTTTGGGAGCGTCCAAGGAGCCAATGCTGAGGCACTGCCAGAGAAGTCCCTGGATGCTCAGAGCAGCCAAACCCAATGCTGGGCACTCCTCTGCCTGCTGTGCTCCTTAGTAACCTCCAGACTTGCTAAGCTCTGGCTGGAAAGATTCAGATTCAGGGCACAGCAGCATCCTAATGTGTGGAGAACAACTCCTGGCATTAAATTAATTCCCAATACCCCCTGTTTCCCAATAACCTAGATACCTCTCTTCCCTGCTGGTGTTTGTGTCATACAAAATAGACACAAAATAGAGGAGAATTCATCACAAATGCCCATGTTAAACTGATGGGGCCTCACCAGACTGTGCAGGGCTGTGGTTACTTCTGTGAAACCAAAACACACACACACAGGTTTGCAGGAGCAGAATCTCTCTTAAGCTTATATGCACACAACTGGAGCTGCAGGTAGCAAAAAAAAAAAAAAAAAAAAAAAAGGAAACACAAATAAGTATTTTGCCTGAGTGTGGAAAACAGCCAATTTTTCTGCTGTTACATGAGATACCAGCTGTGTCCTTAGGTGAGACACCAAGAGTTTGTGTGGTCACCTGGTCAAGTGAAAGTGTCCTGGCCCATAGCAGGGGGCTGGAACTAGAGTAGTTTAAGATCCATTCAAACTCAAACCAGTCTGTGATTCTGTGATGGGAGACCGCTGCTAGGCTGTGATACAGAGGACAGGACAGTGTTAAAACACCAAGAGAGAGTTTCCTGAAAGCAGGGAGGTGGGACCTGGCAGTCCCAGGCTGAGACTGCGCAAAGAGCAAAGTCACAGCAGACTCTCAACCAGGTAGCAAGTTTCACTTCCTGTAGAAACTCAAAACATCTGATAAGAGACAAAACATTTTCATGTTGCTTCTGTATACTAGCAGAGGGGAGCTGTCATAATTAGGTTTTGTTTTCCAGAAAATTCTTTCTGCCCTACACTGCCTAGGCTTTCTCTCTTAGTATCTCTCAAGGCTGGAGGTTTTTTTCCTGTTTTCCACAGGGGACTTTGCCTACTGTGTTTGCTGGAGCTGCCTTAACCACAGAAGGCAAAATGGTCCCTGGAAATGCTTTTTTGGTTTCACAGATGTGTAATGCTGAAGAGAGCGCACTTGCTGGGAAGTTAATGTTGTACACACTCATAAAGACTTTGTTTCTCTCCTAAGGGTCTGCAGGATCCTGATCCTGCATGAGACATGATGGGACATGCCGTTCATTCAGCAGGTTGTGTATCCCTGTGGAGTTACATGCCAAAATTTAGGGAAGCAAGGCAAGTTTTGACTTTGGGACACTCCTATGAAGGCACGGTGTGAACAGGAGGCAACACTTGCTCTGCCCTGTTCCAATGAAGCCAGTCTGTTCTGGCTTCTTGTGGCCAATGGAGCTCATTCATAAATCATGCAATCGTGGAGCGCTTCGGGATGGAAGAGATGTTAAAGATCATCTCATTCCAACCTCCTGCCATGGGCAGGGACACCTTCCACTGTCCCAAGCTGCTCCAAGCCTCGTCCAATCTTGGACACTTCCAAGGCTGGAGCAACCACAGCTTCTCTTGGACACTTCCAGGGCTGGAGCAACCACAGCTTCTCTGTGCCATGGCCTCACCACCCTCACAGGGAAGAATTCCTTCCTGTCCATGGCAGAGGAGTTGGAACAAAATGATCTTTCTAACCCAGACCATTCTGGGATTCTATGATTCAATGATCATGATGGTGAGGCAGAAGAAGAAAGGACATGCTGAAGTTCCTTACATCTTGGAGAACACAGAGTAATGCCAGAGTGAACCCCATCCCAACGGGAACTGTAAGCCAGCTCCAAGAGAGCACAGACCTGCAGAGAGCAGAGCCAGTGCTCATCTTCTGTGGAGAAACCTGCTGAAAACTGCACTGAAAGAGCATAGGCAACACATGGGATGGTGGCAGTTGAGCCTGGGAATAGGAATGCATGGGAATGCAGTCCATGGCCTGCCTGCTTTGCATGCTGACAGGGTGGGAGAGAGACAGGCAGCTTCTGTCCCAGGCACAGCCTGGCTCCGGCTTGCACCGCTTGTGCTCATGCCAGGATTTTGCCACAGTCTCTCATCCCCAGAGCTCAGGGCATGCAGCGAGCATTGCCTCAGAGAGCCTGGGCACTGCACATCTCCCTGACAGCACAGATTATTCCAGGCAGGCTTTCAGGGCTGGAAAATACCTATTTTAAACAGGCTGTGAGGGGCAGAGATTTTCAAAATAATAGTCCAAAATCACAAGAAACACATCTGATCCTGGGCTGAACAGCACTAAATCAGGAACCTGCTTACTTCAAACCTTGTGATATGAGAACAAGTTGGCCGTTTCCAGCGATCATGTGATGGGACAAAGTGACGAACAATTAACGTTAGAGAGAGAAAGAGAAAAAAAAAAAAACAAACAACAAAAAACACCAACCCAGAAACCCAAGGTCAGCACTGGCTGTTTCACTTTCACAGAGCCCCTATTCTTTTCCCTTCACGGGGGCGTAGGAGCAGCTGAAAGCCACATTCATCGGCGGGGTGTCTCGTTGAGATTCCGTCCTCACTCCCATCTCCGGGGGATTCAGTTATTTTGGCTGCTCCCAATTAACAGCAACCAAGTATCGTTTGTTCAGGGAGGGAGCTGCAAGGCGAGAAGGAGGGCGTGGATGATGGCCAGGCTGGATCATTACATCCACAATAAAAGCTCCCGGCACAGGAGGAGAACGATCCTGTTCCAATTTTTCTCTCCCTTTTGAAGAGGGTAATTGGAAACCCGAACTTTTTCCCAGCTCTTTTGCTTTTTGGTCACAGTCTGATGGAAGGGTTTGAATGAGAAAATTTCCTACAGAGTATGGTTGATTTTCCCACCAGTCTGGCCCCCGAGTTCACTGTCTGGGATTGAGGCTGGACCAATGTGCTAGATTTGCTTGCAGACTGGTATTCAGGCATCAGGGGTTTACACAGGCTTCCAAAAAGGCAGTAATTCCTGGTAAACAAAGCAGGGAGGACCAGGGGTACTCAGCTTTTGGGGAAGTCTTTAATAAATGCATGGAATTTAAAACAGGAAAATAAAAGAAGTGGTTGTGGACAGCATGAAAATAACAGCAGTGGCCAACAGGCTGGTTTGGAGAGCTACAGGTGATTAATGCCTGAATTCCTCTCTTCTGGCAGTTGAGCAAAAGTCCCTGGGGGAACTCCAGGTCATTTTGAAGCTTGGGGTTTTATTGTGACCCCTTCCTACATGGGGTTAACTTTGGAGTCACAGCTCCTACTGCACCAGGATGGCAGGGAGCAGTTCAGCTCTGGGAGAGGCTGCACCCGGGCTGCACCCCGCTCAGATATACTGATTAAGCCCCATCCCAAACCCTGTTGTCTGAAGGCTGGTCCTCCTTGAGCACAAACATCTCCTCCTGTGATTAAACCATTCTGAAATGCTGGAGAAAACTTTGAAAGACCATCCTGGGAGCCATCTCCTCTGTCCCATCCTGCCCAGTGTTTTGGAAAGGCCCCTCCAGAACTGAGAAAATAAGAGACCATGGACTGGCTCAAGCAGCAGTTCCTGTGCAGTCTTGGTATTACCTGCTTCCTTCTCCTGCCATGCATTTAGGTGCCAACATTCCTCCAGACTGCAGCAGGAACACACAGAGCTCAGTTCCCTTCTGCAGGGAGTTACTGGAATTTACATGGGATTTACAACTGACACAGGTCACCCAGAGAAGCTGTGGCTGCCCCTGGATCCCTAAAAGTGTCCAAGGCCAGGCTGGACGGGGCTTGGAGCAACCTGGGATAGGGGAAGGTGTCCTTGCCCATGGCAGGGGGTTGAACTGGATAAACTTTAATGTCCCTCCCAACCCAAACTACTCCGTGATTCCATGATTTGATGGTTTGTGCCAGGGACAAGCCCAGCCAGGGCAGGCAGCAGGGTGTGAAGGACTTATCTACACTCCAGCATCAGAGAAGTGAAAATCCCCACAACCAGAGAGGGGCCAGGTGCTTGGGGCTTCTGTAAACTGGGCTTACACTTCCCATCTATGAAATGAGAGTATCAGTCCACATCTGCCAGATGGAAATGAGATATTGTGCTCCTAATGCACTGGGCAGTGCTGGGACTACTTAACAGTGCATTGCACAGAAGATTTTATTTCCCTCAAGGCACTTAGGTTAGATCTACATCAGCCCAATTCCCATTACTCCTCCAACAGGAACCTCCACAGGTTGGGATGCTCTGGAAGGTAAAAGGTGATGCCATGTAATTTGCTGAAGGGCACGACTTAAACAACCTGATCTGTTAAGAAAAATGATCAAAATAACCTCGTGGAAAATTTCAAATAAAAGAAGAGGCTCAAATTCTCCCCTCCTCTATACACACACACACAGTGTGCAGCCCAGGCAGGGTTTGTGCAAGCTTGTATCCCTCAGGAAACCAATGTCCCGTGATGCTGGGAGACGAGCCATGAAAGCCAGTGGGAGGTGGCAGGAACCCCCACGGAAGCCACGGCAGTGTCAGCTCCCCTGCAATTCCTGGCCTGGAAGCGAGCTGGGCCAGCAGCCAGCTCAGCCGTGCTGAGCAGCAAGTGCCTCTTGACATGGGCTCAGCATTGCCTGAGCTTTGGGATGGGGCCAGGGGATGAGAGCAGCGGAGCCAGCGCAGGGAACGCGGTGCTCGGAGGGCACCGAGCAAAACAAAGCTGCTGGCAAATGCCACGTCCCTGCAGCAAAGCATCCCAACAAGGGGGGCACCCCCGAGGCCCTGTGGTGTTTGGGGGAGCAAAGCAGGGAAATGGAACTCCAAAGTTAGGAAACCAAAGGTTGCATGAGACTGGTGGCTTTATTGTGGGAGTCCAAGCATCACGTGCGAGGCGGGGGTTGATTTTCACAACATCAGGTTCTCAGAGATCAGCTGGGCTGGCTTGGCCATTCCTGTGCTGCTGCACCCTCAGATGGGTGGCCACACACAGACTGTCAGCCAGGAACAACTCCTGGACTGTGCTATCTCCCAAACCATGTCAGGGAATGGCACAGTTCTGCTTTGCTGTGATAGCACAGCTGCAGTTTCCTCATGCCTAACCCGCGTTTAGAGCTTGGTGATGCTACTAATAACACAGCAGAAAGAAGAAAAGAAGAAACCCACCTGCAGCACCATATAATATTCACTAATTTTGCTCACAGACCCTGGCTGAGAATTCCCTCCTCTGGCAAATCCACTCTTTTATGAAAATTTTCTCAAGGGTGAGGTAGTATTCTGTAGCTTTTCTTCCTGATCTCACTAATCCTTTGCTGTTTGTGCTTTCCTGAGCCACTCACCACTTTCTGTTCCCACACACAACTAACACAGCACCCGATGCTTTGGGGCTGGATTTCAGGTGGCTGTGAAATCCCTGGATGAGTACACCAGGAATCAAACTAGATTTATAGTCCCAAACTATAACTGTCAGGTTGCTGAAGTGTCAGCACACTCCTGGGCATAGTTTTGGTCTTGCCACCCCCACCAGTCCCTGCCTGCTGTATTCAGCCGTGCAGGGATCACTGATGGACTGGGAATGACTGTTTCCAGAAACTGGACTTGTGCCAGCAAACTGCCTGGGGGTTTTCGCCCTGCACTGACTGAAAACAGAGCCTGGATTTGTCACAGCGGCATCCCACTTTCACCTCCTAAAGTTCCTTCAGCACTAATCTTCCTTCAGTGTAGATCTAGAACTGGGAACTCCTGCTAGCACAGGGAGACCTCGACAAGCCAGCCAATCTCTCCCTTCTCAGATCCATCTGCTGATGGGACAGCCCTGGAACAATCTGCCTGCGGGCAGAGCGACCAAACAAAACCGGCCGTGTGCTGTTTGTGGGTTCAAATCATCCCCACATGAACCTCTGGGCTGAGGCTGCTCAGCTTTGCTGTCATCCACAAAAACCTCGTGCACAAAAACATAACTTTTTTTTTACAGCTGTGGATTTTAGAGCTTTGGTCACTCGAAAAAAATGTATATAAATCATGCAGAGCCCTGCGGCTGCTGCGGGCAGAGAGGAGGTGCTGCCAGGGAGAGACTGCAGCCCTGTGCCAAGCCCGTGCAGCCACAAGCTCTCCTCTCCCCTGCACTGAAAGCCTTTGTCCCCATCCAGGACCTTGTCCCATTTAACCCCATGGCCTCTCCCAGCCAGGTTCTAGGTTTGCAGTGACAGAAGCGATGCCCTTCCTGGAAGAGCCAGGTGGAAATTCCCTCCACAAAAGGGATGCAGGCTGTGCTGCATTCGCTTGCTTAGAACCTCACCCAATCCCAAGGATTTGGTGGGGCTGAGAGAGTGGGAAGGAGCTGGGAGCAAGCTTCCCCTTCCTACCTGGAAGTGTCCAAGGCCAGGTTGGACAGGGCTTGGAGCAACCTGGGATAGGGGAAGGTGTCCCTGCCCATGGCAAGGAGTTGGAAGTAGATCATCTTTAATGTCCCTTCCAACCTAAACCATTCCATGATTCTGTGAAGGATGGAGCTTATAAGACATAGCATCTGTACAGCTGCAGCCTCCAGCAGCCTCCCTGGGCATTTATTCTTCTGGAATCTACTAATGATTAATTGTTTATGCAATTAAAGGTCTGACCCCATGAGCAAGGGTTACCCCATGAACTGACAGATAAAAAATTAAGCTGGTGCCTGACTCTGGATGTGCAAGTAGCTGCAAGCTCACGCACGTGACTGGTGGGGGCACCTCCCTTGTCCCCAGCCTCGCTGGCACAGCCATCCCTCCCTGCCATCCCTCCCTGCATCCACAAGGACACAGCCCTCTGCTCGGCCACAGGCTGCGGCTGCAGCTTCAGCGTAAACAAATAAAAGCAATTAATGCCCAGGAAACAGAAAATCCAGCAGGGTACAGGGCTGTTAACCCACACCTTCCCCAGCTGCGTGGGAGGAAATGTGCAACCGTGTGGTTCGGCCTGATGAGCCCTGAGTGGGTTTCTAGGAATTGTTTGCAGCACATTTTCACCACAGCACCCCAAGGCAGGAGCACAGTCTGCTGCTAGAATTCAGAATTCATGGCTGCCTGTCCCCTCCCTGCCCTGGCTGAGGGCAAAAACAGACTTCAGACCTGCTGGGTTCATCGTTTTTCATGACCTTTCTAAAATTTGCTTTTTTTCAACGACTGCTGCCAGGGCAGCATTACACTCACCTCATCCTAATGCCCAGCAAGCCAGCTAGAATCCTAAAATGTTTTGGGTTGGAAAGGACCTTAAAGCTCATCTCATTCCAACCCCCCTGCTATGGGCAGGAAGGGACACCTTCCACTCGACCACCCAAAATTTTTCCAACTAGCAATATGTAAATCATTTTCCAGCTCTGAAGCCACAATTCCACAGCATCCCACAACAAGTGCACCTCTCCATCCCAGTAAAAACCTGTGTGCCCCAGTCAAAGCCACCTAGGCACAGCTACTGGGCTGCTCCATACCCAACCCTGTTCACACCAGAGAAGAACTGGTTTGGCACCAAACAACCAACTGTTAAATGTTAACCTGAACTTATATATCTATATATATTTGTGTTCAAGAAAACCAAAACACTGTAAGACTGTCCACAGTATTTCCCTCCCCACCCCTCCAAATAAAAAAAAAAAAAAAAAAAAAAAAAAAAAAAAAAAAAAGTGAGATGCTTGTGGTGTCTTCAGCCAGGAAAAAATCCAGATGGGATACAGGGGGGCCATGACCCCGAAGCGTCCTGGAGAGGATCAGCAGGGAACAACCCTTCGGTGACCCTTTGGAGATGTGCTCCAGCTCGTGTCTGCGCAAGGAGCAGGCAGCAGCTCCAAGGCAAACACCGGGAGCTGGTTCTTCTCCCGGCTGAACTATGCATCTCCTTCCCGTGGCCTCCCCAGCTCCCCGGGTGTCAAAGTCATTCAAGGAAAATCCGCCCACAGCCATTTCAAACAAACACGGAGGAAAACCACTGCCCACCTCTCTCCTTCAGGAAGCCCTTGAGACACCGGTAACGGGGGGATTTAAGGCAAAATCAGTGTCTCCCTACTCATCCCTCCCCTCCTTATGCTCTTCCCAAGCACCCACCTGACCAGCGGACCAACCCCGGCTTGCTGAACCACAACTGTGCGGGGCACAGAGGGAAAGATCCCGCATTCCCCTCACCCCAGGAGTGTCTGCAAGCACCGGACACCGCACACCGAGCACGCTCCGCACCCATCCCGGCATCCCGCTTCCCCGGCAGGCAAAGGATGCTCCCGGCGCCGCGGAGATGCAGGAGCGGCGGTACCGGCGCGGGGCCGCCGGAGCGCACCGGGAGCTCGCTGGAGACCCTCGGCGGGATGTCCCGGGGGGGACAGGAGGGGACGGCGGGGAGGGGATGGCCCGCAGTGTCCGCACTCACCTCCCGCACTCAGTGCCGGCTCTCCCGTGCCGCACTCAGCGCTCCCAGTGCCCGCTCCCGCCGCCCCGTCCCGCCGCCCCGTCCCGCTGCCGCCGCCGCCGCCGCCTCCGGGAGCCCCCGCGGCCGCCCCGCGCATGCGCGGCGCGCCCCGCCCCGGGGTGGCCCCGCGGCCCGAGCCCGGCCCGGGATCGAACCCGCGGCCGCCCGGCCCGGGATCGAACCCGCGGCCCCGCCCGGGATCGAACCCGCGGCCCCCGGCCCGGGATCGAACCCGCGGCCCCGCCCGGGATCGAACCCGCGGCCCGAGCCCGGCCCGGGATCGAACCCGCGACCCCCGCCCGGGATCCAACCCGCGGCCCGAGCCCGGCCCGGGATCGAACCCGCGGCCCGGCCCGGGATCCAACCGCGGCCCGAGCCGGCCGGGATCGAACCCGCGACCCGCCCGGGATCGAACCCGCGGCCCCGCCCGCCTCCCGGCACCCGCCGGTGGGCGCGGAGGACGGGCCGCTGGGACCGCCGGGAGAGGGCTGTAAATTACAGAGTCACAGAATCGTTCAGCCGGTGGTCGGTCCCCAGCCCAGAGCACTGACTGCCGCGTCCTGTCCTGCCTTGGGCACCTCCGGGGGTGGGGACTCCAGCACCTCCTGGGAAGCCCCTGCCAATGCCTGACCACCCTTCCCATGGAAAAGTTCTGCCTCACGTCCAGCCTGAACTTCCTCTGTCCGCAGCTTGAGGTTCTGTCCCTTTGTCCTGTCCCTGTTCCCTGGCAGCAGAGCCTGACCCCCACCTGGCTCCCTGCTCCTGGCAGGCAGTTGTGCAGAGCCAGAAGGTTCCCCCGAGCCTCCTTTTCTCCAGGCAGATCCCTCCAGCTCCCTCAGCTGCTCCTCATAGGATTTACAAGTCACGGCAAGGTAGCTGGGGATGGGAAGGGACCTCCGGAGGTCACCTGGTTCAGCCTCGGAGGTCACTCCATGTTTAAAGTAAAAAATCACAGGACCAGGAGCTGTGGGCACCCACTGAGTCACAGGAGATTCCTCTGAACACCAGGAAACACTTTTTTAACGTGAGGGTGGCTAAGAACTAGCACAGGTCGCCCAGCAAGATATACCTCCATCCTTTGAGATACTTAAAATCCATCTGGACATGCAACCTGCTCCGTGTGGCCCTAAATGAACAAGGAGGCTGGACCAGATGACTTCCACAGAGTGGGGAGGAACCCCCTGATTTCGGTGCTGTGCACATGCAAGTGTGGAGGAAGAGATGATTTTCCACACGATTTCCAGGCTAAAGGCAGTATGGCTTCGAGCCAACTGCCAGCACCAAAATCTTTGGGCTTCAGAAAACAGGCATTGGCACCCAAATGGCCTTTCAGGAGCAGCCTCTGGGCTTCTGAGCTATGCGTGGGAAATGTCTGGGAGCAGCTGATGTGTCCCGAATGGAGCTGTGCCAAAGCCACAGTGGTGGGTTCAGCTGTGGAGTCACCGTGACCCCAGGAGCAGGTTAATTTATGAGCACAGAGCCTGCTCTCTCCAGGCTCTGCCTCAGCTGGTTCATGCGGGTTTTGCTGCTCCAGCCTGTCAGAACTGCTGGTTTTTGATGGGTTTATGAGGAAAACAGAAGGACTGCTTGTTCTGCAGGGAGAGGATCCACAGAGAGGCAGCCCAGGAATGCCACTGTGGCTCTGATAAGATCTCTGCAGCCTGGTTGAAGGTTCGGCACATCCCAGCCCAAATCTCACAGCACATGGGACAGCCAGTGCCCCTAAGTGAGGAGGGAAAACATCCAGGGAGAAGAAGGTGGGATAGAACCTCAATTTTTCCCTGTCATTGCACTCAGGGATGGGACGAGATACAACTGGCAGCTACCAACACCCTCAGTGACATCTTGCATCGTTTTCTGTCCCTCTAAGACATCTTGTGAAAGACCCATCACACTGCACCATCGTCCTCCTCCATTGCTTAAACTGGGAGGGGATTCTGCCCCTCTGCCCTGCTCAGGACCAACAGCAGAAGGAGTGGAGCTGCTGGAGACCAGAGGAGGCCACGGAGCTGCTCCAAGGGCTGGAGCCCCTCTGCTCTGGAGCCAGGCTGGGAGAGCTGGGGGTGCTCCCCTGGAGAAGAGAAGGCTCCAGGGAGAGATCAGAGCCCCTTGCAGAGCCTAAAGGGGCTCCAGGAGAGCGGGAGAGGGCTGGGGACAAGGCATGGAGGGACAGGACACAGGGAAATGGGCAATAGGGGGCAATGGGAGGCGGGACATAAAATACAACCCAGGCATAGATGAGGGTGGTGGGGGTGGCATCCCTTCTCCAACATGGACATTGCAATGCTGCTGGGCCTGTTTTACTTCAGTGGAAGGTTTTTAACTCGTTTAACTTCAAGGATTGCCCCAGGGCAGCCATGGGAAGGGCAAAGGGCAGCTCTGTGTGGGATAAGTGCTCTCCTGGGTGGGTGCTAACAGTCTGTTTTGCCCCTCAGGCCTGGGGGATATTGCACAGCGAGATCTCTCTGATCACTGGCTCTCAGGTGAGTGGTGTCAAGCCAGGCTCTGTAGTTGATCTCAAACTTACCCTGCTGTGCTGCAGTCCCTGTTACTCCCTACCATTGACATTTTAAACCCTGAAATGAATCACCCAGCTCTCTCCAAGTCAAAACCCAGGTGTGGTTGTGTTTGTCCAGGAGATTAGTCCCAGAGTTAAGACTGGGTTGTACCAGGTTGGGCTCTCCCTACCCTCTACAGTCATCTGATAGGATTCAAACATGCTTTGTGCCCTCAAACATGTCCTGAATGCCTTAATTCCCCACCCAAATGTGCTTCATGGAATAGTTTGGGTTGGAAGGTGCCTTGGAAGGGACCTGCAAAAGGTTGTCCTCTTATTTTTAGGTGCTTAGAGTTATTACTCAAAAAAAGGATTTTCTTTTGTGGATCAGGGTCTCCCTTCACCAAGAATATCACACACACCATGTCCACACTGTGCTGCTGAGGAGAAACATAGCAGCTTTGCACCAAAGACAGCTGAGGTATTCCAAGGACCAAATGTAATCCAGAAAGCAGGATGAGTTACTTTTCCCTGTATTTGCCTGTAAAAGAGAATGACTTGTTATTGTAGTTGGGTAAAAGAGAGTATTTTTTCCCTGTCTGTGCCCATATGGAACTCCTTTCCAGTGGGCAAGAATTGATGCTCATCATTTGTTTGGCAAGTTTTAAATAAAAATTCTGCAGATGCAGAATTAGAACATTAAAAACACATTAGAACACTAATGCTTTCTTTAACTAACAATTCAGAAAAAGAATCCAGAAAAGCCCTGGGTTACCAAGTTCAGCCTCTACAATCAAAAAGAAGCACTCAATACAGTTAATTTTGGTGCCATCAGCTGTTCCCCACGTGTTGCACAAGGATTGTGCAGCAATTCAGGGTCGGGACTTTCCTGCTTCCCCGTGGTGTTCATGCAGCAGTGAGAGCCCATTGGGACAGGCTGATAGGGGTTACTAACCACGGAGTGCTGCAGCTTCCCAGCTCCCCATCAGGGCAGGGAATGGATCCAGAGCAGCCCTGGGAGAAGCATTTGGGGGTGCTGGTGGGTGAGAGCTGGATATGACCCATCTCTGAAACTCCCCATGCCCTGGGCTGATCCCCCAGCAGAGGAGAGGGGGGTTTTGCCCCTCTCAGGTGAGATCCCACCTTCAGAGCTGCCTCCAGATCTCGGATCCAACAGCAGGAAGAGTGGAGCTGCTGGAGAGAGACCAGAGGAGGCCACGGAGCTGCTCCAAGGGCTGGAGCCCCTCTGCTCTGGAGCCAGGCTGGGAGAGCTGGGGGTGCTCACCTGGAGAAGGGAAGGCTCCAGGGAGAGCTCAGAGCCCCTTGCAGAGCCTAAAGGGGCTGCAGGAGAGCTGGAGAGGGACTGGGGACAAGGGCTTAGAGTGGCAGGACAAGGGGGAATGGCTGCAAAAGGGCAGGGTTAGATTAGATACTTGGAATAAATTTTTTATAGCAAGCGTGATGTACACTTCCCTGGAAGTGTCCAGGGCCAGGATGGATGGGACTTGGTGTAAGCTGGGATGGTGGAAGGTATCCCTGCCCATGGCAGAAGGTGGAACTAGATGTTATTTTAGATCACTTCCTGTCAAACAGTTCCTTGATTCTGTGACTCTAAAGCTGGACATCACCTGCTGAAGTGACCAGTGGATCCTGCCCCAAGGCTGAAAGCAGCTCCCAAGGTTCTGAGTAAGAGGCAGAGATGTTTTGCATACAGATGGGTGATTCCAGGCTTGAGGGTGAAGAAAATGAGAAAATAGGAAAAAAAAAAAAAAAAAAAGGGAACCAGCTGTCACTGTCTTTAGTAACAGCCAGAAGTCATGAGAGCAGATGAGGAAACCAAAATAGCAACACCAAACCTCAGCTCCGTGTCTGGGCCCTTCAGAATTCCCTGCAAATGTGGTTGGGTTGCCCCATTCTGGAGCTTTGTTGTTGATTCAGCCACTCCTCTGGTTTCATGTGGAATTCAGTTTTCCTTCTGCCCGCAGGCACGGCCGGTGTGGGTTTGTTTTGGTTTTCTGTTAATTTCTGTGTTTTCCTCCTGCACCGCCGGAGAACAGGACAAATCCCCGTGGGATCTGGAGTAGCTGTGCATCAGAAGGACCACAAGAAGATTTTATGTTCCCATCACTGTGCTAGGGACATGCTAGAGGCATCTGGGAGGAAAAACAAATCCATATGCTCTGGGAAGAAAGAAGGTAGTTACAGCCTATCCTAACACACTGAAGGTCAGAGCTTTAACTCTTTACCCACTTTCCTGGGCTCTCCTGGTGAGATGCCAGCAGTGTCCCTGTGCCTTTCAGTAAAGAAATTCCATTTATACACCCTGATAGTAGTTTTCCATGTTTTTCTTCGCCACAACTAGGAAAACAAACAAGAGCTAGAACCGTTTAAAGATTTACCAGAGTGTGTGGGAATAGCAAATACTCAAGAAAGTAATGTTGGAAATGCCTGAGCTGGGTGAAGATGTGATGGGGTGAAATTTTCCAGCCTGTGTTAGGGAAAAGGTCAGGAGAGAGGATTAAGAAGGGCTCCTTCAGCATTAAATGATTTGTGATGAGAGTCAGGACAACACTGCTTTGTGAGAGTGAATTCACCCCCTGGTTAGGGTTCAGCTCCTGCAACTGCAGCTTCAGGAGAGCCCGGTAAGTATAAATCCCTTTAATCCCTTGGAAAACATAAAATTTACCCTGATAAAAACATCTCGTAGGTGGTCTCACTTCTCCACATAATTTCAGTTCTAAAAAGTGACTTTTTTCCCATTCCAAACATTGTATTCCATGTTATTATCCTTCTATTTTATTATAAATAGATTTGAAACCTCCACTCCACTGTGTTGCCTGATGATCAGGTGACACTTCATCGAATTTGGGGTACTCTGCCCCAGTTTTTGGAACTGTGAGAGAACACAAGCCTCTCCCTTGCCCATCATGGGTGAGGCAAAGCTACTCAGCAGCCAGGAAAGCAAATAGATGGCAACTTGATAATTGAACTGTGGCTTGAAAATTGACATTTAGTTGAACTAAGAGGAAAAATAACAAAAATTACAGCAACAACAACAAAACCCCACAACATCCCAGAATCTTAAAAGGATCACAGGGAGCCCTTAAACTGCAGAAACCCAGTAGAGGTGGATGCTGACACACAGAGGTGTGAGGAAGGGATGAGAAAATCTGTGCTGAGCGCTGTTGAGGTGCTCTGGCCAGCACCCCTGGTGTGCAATTCACCCATGGAAACGGCTCCTGCATCCACCCTTGATCCTTCTGTTTCCCTGCCAGCCCTGCAGACCGGGCCCTCAGTGTGCTAAGTTCTTCATTCCTGTTTTTTTCCACAGGATAGGAAGCGCTGAATGTCCCCGTGAGCTTGTGCTGCCTTTTCAGAACGCGCAGGGAGGTGAAGCCAGGGAGCCCCAAATCCCGAGGAGTCCCAAAAGGCAGGGAAGGCTCCTGCCTTCTTTCCCAGCCTTCTCCACCGCTCTCCGTGGCTCCGTCCTGCTCGCCTGCCCTGCTCCCATGAATTATTCAGGCACGCAGCAGTTGCTATAGGGCGCTGTCATGAATAACAACAGCAGCTATTTTTATCCCGAACTCCTGTTACCTTGCCTGTTACCAGCTCCTGGAGGAAAACCGCGGCTGTTCACAGCGGCTCCGGGGCTGGGACCCCTCCTGACCGCCCAAATGGGGGTGGGAGTTTGTGCAATCCGCACAGAGCTGCCTGAAGCCCACCCTGGGACCCGCTCACGGGCTGCTTGGCACCCAAATTTTATTTTTTTCCACCCATATTTTATCTGCGGTGGAGCACGCAGACTGTCCATTGCTGGATTTAATATTCTGCCTGCTGCAGAGGGAGAAAAAGCATCTCAGAGGTGAAATCTCGCATCGGGTTCTGGCAATTTATGTGGGATAAATCATATTTCCTTTGGGGACTTACACAGATTCCTCCAGCCAATTTAGATCCTCAGTGAATGATGTGCCCGCTTAAAAACAAAAACAAACAAACAAACAAACAAACAAACAAACAAACAAAAAAAAGAGTATACGTCAATATAAATTAATAAAAATAAGAAATTAATAAATAAATAAATAAATTAAAATAAATAAAAATAAAATAAAAATAAAAATTAAAAAAAAACAAAAATAAAAATAAAAATAATAACAAAACCCAAATAAAAATAAAATTAACAATATAAGTAGAAATAGAAATAGAAATAGAAATAGAAGTTCCAGGGGTACACCAAAGGTTTCTCTGCTCATTCTTTGTGCTTTCTCCACTCATGAAAACAAGAAATTAAAACATCAAATCAGAGGGAAGGGGTGGATTTGAGGAGCAGCTGGAGAAAAAGGGTGCTGCTGAGTGTGCAGAAGCAAGGAGAGTATTCCAGCTGCAGGGAACATCTCTGGAGCTAGGAGGGCAACCTGGAAGATTAAAGGAAAAATTAAAAAAAAAGCAGAAGAATGGAAATGAAAAAGTAAAGAAAGGAAAAGAAAAGAGAAAGGAAAAGAAGAAAAGGAGAAAGGAAGAAAAAAAACCCCAGAGTGTAAGATCCTCTTTTGTCTGCCAACCTGCCAAACTGAACACTGCCTCAAATTATTCCAGAGGAGGGCTGAGAGGTCTAAAAAGGAAATTCCAAACTTTCACTTTGACACGGAGCAATGTGAAAAAATTCTCGGAGGAGCAGGACAAATATCCAGGAGTTGTGCTGCACCAAGGCGGAGTTACCAGGCTTTTCCAGCGAGTAATCTGATCCAGGCACACAAACAGAAAATGGGAAACGGGGCAAAGGCTGTTTCCTGCTGCTCTTCCGAAACACGGATCGCAGCTGCTCCCTCTGGAGACGTCGGGCCGCGGGAATTCTGTGTCTCAGCGGCTGCACAGCCCTGCAAACCTCGAGGGGAATATTTTATTCCCAGGATCACCCTGGAAAAACTGCTGCGAGCAGCGATATCCAGGGGTCACGGCCAAGTTTGTGTGCCAGTATGCCTTGCTGATCAAAATAGATTTTGTTATTATTTTTATTCTTTATCTATTTTTAAACAGAGTTTAGATAAAGGTTTTTAAGGGATGATTTTTTAAGGGATAGCAGCAGGTTTCAAACCCTGTAAGCAGCGGCACCTTTAGATTCCTGCCTACAACAGCCACCTAGGAGACTTAAAGGAGGCTTGGAAAAAAAGAGGGAAAGGGAGATTTTACTGAAGCAGATAGTGATAGGACAAGGGGGACTGGTTTTGAACTTGCCAAAGGGCAGAGTTAAGTTGAATATTGGCGGAAAAATCCTTCCCTGTGAGGGTGGGGAGGCCCTGGCACAGGGTTCCCAGAGAAGCTGTGGCTGCCCTGGATCCCTGGCAGTGCCCAAGGCCAGGCTGGACAGGACTCGGAACACCCTGGGATGGTGGAAGGTGTCCCTGCCCAGGGCAGGGTATTGGAATGAGACGAGCTTTAAGGTCCCTTCCAACCCAACCCCTTCTGGGATTCTAACACAAATCCAAAATCGCCTTTTCCATTCCAGATACCGCGGGACCTGTCGGGTTTGTGTGTTCACCCCCAAACTGCTGGAGTCGCACCGGGGCCATGTTAAAGGAAAAAGCAACGCCCACCCAGCCTGTACGGGTGAAAACACCCGGAACCGGGGCTCCCCGAAATATAATGTAAAAAACAAAACCCCAAATTAGTTTTTAATTAGTTTTTTTGTTGGGTTTTTCTTGCTTTGGGATTCTATCTGGCTGTTCTTGTTGTTTTCGTGTTTGCTTTTTAAAAATATTTTTTCTCCCTAACGCGGCATTTTCAGCCGCTCGGCGACTTCCAAGAGCCGGAGCCGGCATCAAATCCGGTCCCCGCTACCCCTGGCCCCGCCCTCTGCACCGCCCCCCGAGTCTTGATAGGCTGAAGCGCTTGTCCATCACTTTATCGCCGTACCATTGGCTGGCGCTGAGCGCTGCTAACCAATCAGCAGCGCCAGTGGGCGGGCCGGGGGCGGGTTTCCCGCGTGGTGGCGGGAAAGGAGCCGCGTTTGGCGCGAACGGAGCGCGCGGGGGATCGGGGTGCTGAGCGGATCGGGTTCTGAGCGGATCGGGGTTCTGAGCGGATCGGGGTTCTGAGCGGATCGCGGGCCCTGAGCGGATCGGGGTTGACGATCGGTTCTGAGCGGATCGGGGCCCTGAGCGGATCGGGGTCTGAGCGGATCGGGTGCTGAGCGGATCGGGGTGCTGAGCGATCGCGGGCCTTGAGCGGATCGCGGACCTGAGCGGACGCGGCCTTGAGCGGATCGCGGACCTGAGCGGATCGCGGGCCCTGAGCGGATCGCGGGCCAGCTCGGCTCCTCGGCTCTCACCGCCTTCCCCGGCAGCAGGAGCGGCGGCAGCGGAGGGATCCGTCCAGCGCGGCCGGGAGAATGGCGGCGCCGGCGGGCGGCTGGAGGATGCGGAGCTGCGGAGGCGCAGCGCGATTACTCGATTTCCTGGACGATGAGTGAGACGACTGGGAGGCGCGGGTGCTGCGTCCCTTCCATCCCCCCAGCGGTTTGTGGACACCTGAGCTATGTCCCCATGTCCTCTCCCCCCTGTGTCCTCGGGGTCTGGGGAGCATCTCATCCCTGTGCGCCCCCGCCCCATGTCTGCTCCCGAAGTTCGGGAACACCTGGTCCCTGCGCCCGTCCGCTCCCCTAATCCATGCCTCCGGGAGTTGGGTACCTCCTGATCCTCCCCGCCATGTACCCCAGGGGGTGGGAGACCGTGGTCCCTGTGTCCCCTCATTCCTGCCAGGGGTTAGGGAGCACCCGGTCCCTGTGTTGTCGCTTCCTGCTTAGCCGGTGGGATAAAGGGGATCCAGCTTTGCAGGAATGGGCTCCTGGGGTTTTTTTCCCCACAGGCGGATATGCAAAGTGAGTTGCTTTTTGGGTGTCTTTCCCCCACTCCCACTTGCAGGAAGACCAAGGGATTTACCAGAGCAAGGTCCGGGACATGATCAGTGACAACCAGTATCGGCTCGTCGTCAACATCAACGACCTGCGGCGCAAGAACGAGAAGAGAGCCAGCAGGTGGGCCTGGGGCACCGGGGGCGCTGGGCCTGGGAGGGATTTCAAAGGTCTAGCCCTGGTTCTGCAGGTCATTTGTCTCAAGAAAGCACCAGACCTTGTCCTCCGGTGAGGACACACAGGGAACAATTCCTTTCCATCCCAATGGCAGCATGAAGCCATTCCCCCTTGTCCTCTCCCTCCATCCCTGTCCCAGGTCCCTCTCCAGCTGTCCTTAGAAGGGGCTCTAAGGTCTTCTCAGAGTCTTCTCCAGGCTGAACAACCCCACCTCTCTCAGCCTTTTTGAGGATGCTCAGGGATATTTTGGACCAGCCTTGCCAATCTGGCCAGGATCATGTGATGCTTTCTAGAGATGCTTGGAATTGTTCTTCTCCTGGGTATTGGTGCCAGTGCACCTCACACTGAGCTGTGATGGGCTTTGTTTTTTTTTTTTTCACCTCCTGCTCTGGGTAAACTTGTGGAGCAAGTCGGGGTGTCAGAAAAGTGTTGAGGAAGAAGGGGTTGACCTGTCTGCTTTGTTACCTCCCTGTGCTGCAGGCTCCTGAGCAATGCCTTTGAGGAGCTGATTGCCTTCCAGCGTGCCCTGAAGGATTTCGTCGCCTCTGTCGATGCCACCTATGCCAAGCAGTACGAGGACTTCTACATCGGGCTGGAGGGCAGCTTTGGCTCCAAGCACGTGTCCCCACGGACACTGACAGCCTGTTTCCTCAGCTGCATTGTCTGTGTGGAGGGCATCGTGACAAAGTGTGAGACTGGGAGACGCCCAGGGGCTGTGGTGTGGAGGGGCCAGGGGTTTGCTGTGGAGGAGCTGGAGCCCTCCAGGAGCTGTGGAGTGGAGAGGGACTTGGGACAAGGGTCTGGATGGACAGGACAAGGGGGAATGGCTTTACACTGCCAGAGGGTAGGATTAGATGGGATATTGGGAAGGAGTTCTTGGCTGTGAGGGTGGTGAGGCCCTGGCACAGGGTGCCCAGAGAAGCTGTGGCTGCCCTTGAATCCCTGGAAGTGTCCAGGGACAGGTTGGTCAGGGCTTGAAGCTACCTGGGATGGTGGAAGGTGTCCCTGCCCGTGGCGGTGAGTGAAACTGGATGGTCTTTAATGTTCTTTCCAACCCAAACCATCCCATGATTCTGTGTCCTGGCAATTTGGGCCAGGTAGCTTGACTGAAGGTCTTGAGTGTTGGGATGGTCTTTAAAATCAGCAAATCCTATCAGTGTTTGACAGTGAGTTGTAACCCAAGTAATTTTAATGTTGGAGACCCTTTTGGGGGCTGTCTGCTGACAGGGATGGGATATCCCAGCCCTTGACTCCTCTCTTTTCCACCCCCAGGCTCTCTGGTGCGTCCGAAAGTCGTCCGGAGTGTCCATTATTGCCCAGCTACCAAGAAAACCATTGAGCGCCGATACACAGACATGACCTCCCTGGATGCTTTCCCATCCAGCTCCATCTACCCTACAAAGGTGAGGTGAAGCAGCAGCAGGTTCCTCTAGGGAGAATGTGCCAGCTTCGGTATGGAGCTGGTGAGCCCTAGCCTGCAGTCTTGCTTAAACAACCCTTTCCAGCAGCCTTGTGCAGGTTGGGTGATGCAGCCTGTGTTCCCCATGCTCAGCTGCCCCCATCTCTCCTCCCTGCTCTCCTGAAAAACCCTGTTCATCTTTTCATTTGTGTTCCTGCTTTAGGATGAAGAGAACAACCCACTGGAGACAGAGTTTGGCCTCTCAGTCTACAAGGACCACCAGACCATCACCATCCAGGAGATGCCTGAGAAGGCCCCGGCAGGGCAGCTGCCACGCTCGGTGGATGTGGTTCTGGATGATGACCTGGTGGACAGGGTGAAGCCTGGGGACCGCATCCAGGTGGTGGGGACGTACCGCTGCCTGCCAGGGAAGAAAGGGGGCTATACCTCAGGCACATTCAGGTGGGTCTTCTTGGGCTTCAGCCCTCTCACCCTGTTTGGCTGGGTCTCTGGTAGGTGAGATCTGGCAGGTGGCCATCAGAGAGTTGGGTCAAACAGTGGCTTAAATCACTTGGAAGTGGTTTGCACCCTGATTCTGTTTACCAGATATGTTGAGCTGGCAGGGACCCACAAGGATCATCAAATCCAATTCCTGGCCCTGCACAGACATCCCAACAATCCCACCCTGTGCAGCCCTGAGAGCGTTGTCCAAACTCTTCTGGAGCTCTGGCAGCCTTGGGGCTGTGCCCATTCCTTGGGGAGCCTGTTCAGTGCCTGACCACCCTCTGGGGGAAAAACCTTTCCCTGATATCCAACCCAAATCTCCCCTGACCCAGCTCCAGCCTTTCCCTTGCGTCCTGTCACTGGTCACCAGAGAGAGATTGGTGCCACTTCTCCACTTCCCCTGGTGAGGAAGCTGTAGACTGTGGTGAGGTCTCCCCTCACAATGTGCAGCTGTGACTTCCAGCTGTGCCCAGAAGCGTTTGGATGCTTTTAAAAGATGCTCCACTGATGGTCCAGCACAGTCAGCTCGAGGGTGCTGCAGCTGTCAAAGCTTCCCACCCCCTTCCAGGGCTTCCTAGAGTAAATGATGGCCCTGTGGAGGGTTCTGCTGAGTCTCTGTGGGGTTTGCAGACCTAACCACAGCTGTGTCCCTTCTCCAGGACCATCCTCATTGCCTGCCACGTGAAGCAGATGAGCAAAGACCTCCGGCCTCTCTACTCTGCTTCAGACGTGGCCAAGATCAAGAGATTCAGCAAGAGCCGCTCCAAGGTATCTAAGTCTTGTGTCCAGGAAGGAAGTTTCAGCTTGACATGTGGCTAAGGAGGTTCTTGTTGGGTTGCAAGTAACTCTTCAACCCTCTTAGCAGGTTGTTGGATTTTCTAACTCATTTCCTTTGAATTTTCTGCTTAGATGGTGATCAGGCCCTGTTGTTGCTGCTTCTGTACTGCTTGCAGAGCATCCTTCCTGCTGTCAGCTCTGCTGTGTCTTGATCCTACCAGCAGGTTTCTAGGGAATTTCCTCTGCAGGAGAAACACCTCTTCCCTCATCCCAGACTGAGATAATGGGGTTCTGCCCCAGCCTGTCATGCTCAGAGCGTTCCTTTGGAGCACAGAGAAGAGCAAGCCTTGCTCTCACTGCTTCCAGTGCTTGTTTGGGTCACAGTGGCAAGATGCTCCTGGGCTTCAGATAAATTCCACTGTGAAAGAAAACTCTGGCCAACAGTCTTTTCCTTTCCAACTAATTTTCAGCTGTGTGCTCTGTGATAGGAATAAGCTGAAATTTGGGCTGAAATGGTCTTTTGAAGGATTGCTTGTTCTTGCTTGCTCCAACCCACGTGACGTGCCACACTCTGCCTCTTCTGCCTTAGGATATCTTTGACCAGCTGGCCAGATCCCTGGCTCCCAGCATCCATGGGCACGAGTACATCAAGAAGGCCATTCTCTGCATGCTGCTGGGAGGGGTGGAGAAGATCCTGGAGAACGGGAGCCGCATCCGAGGAGACATCAACATCTTGCTGATAGGTCTGGGAGGGCTGGGCAGAGGCACCCTTACTTTGGGTTGATGGGGGTGAGGTGAAGGATTCTGGATTTAGTTTTGTGGAGTGACTGAAGTTAGAAAGGACATCTGGAGGTCCAGGGATGTGCACAGGGCTGAGCTGGTGTTACTGGTAGGTCGGGTTGCTTTGGGACTTGTGCTCTTGGTTTTGAACATACCCAGGGATGGAGATGTGTCCAGATGTGGAGTCATCAGCACAAGAAAGATGTGGACCTGTTGGGGTTAGTGCAGAGGAAACCTTGGAGAGGGGTTCAAGGACTGGACCCCCCTGCTCTGCAGCCAGGCTGAGAGAGCTGGGGTTGTTCAGCCTGGAGAAGTCTCCAGGCACACCTTGGAGCCCCTTCCAGTGCCTAAAAGGGCTCCAGGAGAGCTGGAGAGGGACTTGGGACAAGGGACTGGAAGGACAAGACAAGAGGCAATGGCTTCCCACTGCCAGAGAGCAGGAATAGATGGATATTGGGAAGAAATCCTTCCCTATGAGGGTGGGGAGGCCCTGGCACAGGTTGCCCAGAGAAGCTGTGGCTGCCCTTGAATCCCTGGAAGTATCCAAGGCCAGGGTGGACAGGGCTTGGAGCACCTTGGGATAGTGGGAGTTGTCCCTGTCCATGGCAGGGGGTTGGAATGTGGTGGCCTTTAATGTCATTTCTAACCCAAACCATTCCATGGTTCTAGGGGATCCATTATCACAGTGTTTGCCCATGGTCAAGGAGACTTTATTTTTGTTCTGCTGTCTCATTGGGGTTTCTTATATTCTGAATTGTCCCCATTGCCTCTTGTCCCATCCCATCACCTCAAATCTCCTATCTCCATCTTCTCTATTTTCTCCCATGGGATTATTGATGATGGTGGTGAGATCATCTGCTTTCCTTATTTTATGAAGTCTAAACAAAACCCTTCTGTCCTCTTTCCCCTCCACCTGCCCTTGCTCTGAACACCCTCAAACCAGACACAGGGTGATGGTGCACGTGGCATCAAGGGGATGAGTTATTCCTAAACGTGCCATTCTCCATCCCAGGAGACCCTTCTGTGGCCAAGTCCCAGCTGCTGAGGTACGTGCTGAGCACGGCACCCCGGGCCATCCCCACCACCGGCAGGGGCTCCTCCGGCGTCGGCCTCACTGCAGCCGTCACCACGGACCAGGAGACAGGTGAGGAGCAGGGGGGTGATGACTGTTAATTCCTGGGAGGCACTCTAGCATCCAGGGCTGCTGATCTCAATGATCTGGGAGATCTTTTCCAACCTTAGTGATTTTATGGTGTTCGTTCTGCAGTGACACTTGCAGGACTTGCTCCAGCAGAAGCTTTATGGTAATGATCATTCAGGATCAATGGAACCCATGTTTTGTGATATTTTCTCCACCTCTCTTAGGTAGTGGTCTTCTTTATTCCTCTTCCACATCTGAGGGCTAGCAGCAGCCTTCCTCGTGGGAAGACATTGCTAACCCTGATCCTTACCCTAAGCATTCTCTCTGCTGCAGAGTTGGAGAGCAGCCCAGAAGGATGCTGCTGCTCCTAGAGCTTCACCCTCATCCCAGGGGGGATGGCTGTGGCAGGGCAGATGTTTAGGGCCAGTGGGTGGTGGTTGACCCTGTTTCCCCCCACCCCATCCCAGGGGAGCGGCGCCTGGAAGCGGGAGCCATGGTGTTGGCCGACCGGGGCGTGGTGTGCATCGACGAGTTCGACAAGATGTCTGACATCGACCGCACGGCCATCCACGAGGTGATGGAGCAGGGACGCGTCACCATCGCCAAGGCTGGCATCCAGGCGCGCCTCAACTCCCGCTGCAGCGTCCTGGCCGCCGCCAACCCGTCTACGGCCGGGTGAGTGCTGCTCTTCCTTTGTGCCAGGAGCAGCGTGGCCAGCAGGAGCAGGGAGAGCATTCTTCCCCTGTACTCGGCACTGGTGAGGCCACACCTCAAGTGCTGTGTCCAGTTCTGGTTCAGGAAGGACGTGGAGATGCTTGAGCACATCCAGAGGAGGCAGCGAGGCTGGGGAGGGGCTGGGAACACAAGCCCTGTGAGGATCAGCTGAGGGTGTTTAGCCTGGAGAAAAGAAGACTCAGGGGCGACCTTACCACCTTCTACAACTCCCTGAAAGGTGGCTGTGGTCAGGTGGGGGTTGGTCTCTTTTACCAGTCAGAAGCTGACAGAGCCAGAGGACAGTCATAAGCTGTGCCAAGGGAAATATAGGCTGCATATTAGGAAAACATTTTTCACAGAAAGAGTAATGAAGTATTGGAATGTTCTGCCTGGGGAGGTGGTGGAGTCACCATCCCTGGATGTGGCACTTGGTGCCATGGTCTAGTTGAGGTGTTAGGGCTGGGTTGGACTCAGTGATCCTGGAGGTCTCTTCCAACCTGGTGATTCTGTGATTCCCTGGAGAAGGGAGGATGCTGGGAGGAGGCAGCTGGTGCATTCCAAAAGATGCCCCCCAAATCAGTGACTGGGATGCAATGCACAGCAAACACCTTGTTGGTTTGGTGTCTCCTGTGGTCATGGCTTTCCTGGAGGAGAGAGGAGCTCCTGGTGTTTTTCACCCCAGGTTTTGGTTCTGCCTGTGTGTTAGGGCAGCCCAGTGGACCCTGGTGCTGGTGATGAGCCTCAGTCTTGGTGTCTGCTCAGGGATTGCACAAAATATTTGTTTTCTTTGGAAATAAGAGCCTTGCAGGATGGGGAAAAGTGGCTGTACTGCTGCAGCAGGCTGGGTTTGGTGTGGTGTCCATCCTCATCATCCATCCATCCAACTCCATCATCCATCCATCATCCATTCCATCCATCCATCCATCCATCCATCCATCCATCATCCATCCATCCATCCATCCATCCATCCATCATCCCCATCCATCCATCCATCCATCCATCCATCCATCCATCCATCCATCCTCCATCATCCATCCATCCATCCATCCATCCATCATCCATCCATCCATCCATCCATCCATCCATCCATCCATCCATCCATCCATCCATCACCATCCATCCATCCATCCATCCATCCATCCATCCATCCATCCATCCATCCATCCATCCATCCATCCATCCATCCATCCATCCATCCTCCATCCATCCATCCATCCATCCATCCATCCATCCATCCATCCATCCATCCATCCATCCATCCATCCCACCCATCCTCATCCATCCATCCATCCATCCTCCCTCCCTCCATCCATCCCTCTGGGAGGACCCCCCTCTCCCTGGCAGCCAGGACTGACCTGTGAGGCTCTCCTGTAACCCCTCTCTCCGGCTGGCCTTCCCCAGTATGACCAGTACAAGACGCCCATGGAGAACATCGGCCTGCAGGACTCGCTGCTCTCCCGTTTTGACCTGCTCTTCATCGTGCTGGACCAGATGGACTCCGAGCAGGACAGGGAGATCTCAGACCACGTCCTGCGGATGCACCGCTACCGCAACCCCAACGAGCAGGATGGGGATGGTGAGTCCCACCTCTCCTCAGCCAGGCGTCACCCCTTGGTGGCAGCTCGTGGGGACGTCTTCTGGGGAAGAAAGTCACTCCAGAGGCTAAAAGCCTGTTTGTTATCTGTGACATTCCCCTTTCCAGCCATGCCCCTGGGCAGTGCTGTGGAGATGCTGGCTACAGATGACCCTGACTTCATGCAGGAGGAGGAGCAGGAGCTGCAGGTCTATGAGAAGCACGATGACCTCCTGCACGGCCCCAACCGCCGCAAGTGAGTCCTGCATCCCCTGGAGCTCCCTGGGGGTCCTGGGCCTGGCCTGAGTATCCAGACAGTGCCAGCAGTGCTCCAGCTGAGCCATGGTTGATTGAGGGTCATGACTGAGAAAGGTCTAAATCAGCATAAGGAGTATTTTCATATCCTTCAACTAATTTACAAAGTTGTTTTTTCATTCTAACTCTCATAAAAGATATTGAGAACGTGATACTATTAAAGAGGCCACATTCTGACAATCTGTGGGTGCCAACTCATATGAATTAAATATACTCTTTAAAGCATTATTAAGATAAGGAAAAGCCAGCCCACTATCTTTCATTGCCTGCCTAAGGTCTTTGATATCAAGATGTGAAAGAGTCTCATAATGTGGATTGATATCATTGCATCCATACCTTACAGGTAGGGCAAGAATTTGTTCCTTTACTTATGAATTTTTACCTAAATTTCATTTAACATTAGACCACTTTTTGTGAGTCCACATATTTTGTTGAAGTGCAGTACTGCTAAAACCACTAAAATACAGGTAAATGTGTTCTGTAGTCAAAAGTTCAACTATTGCTTGAATGTGTTTGTTTCAATTTTAAGTTAATTTTTCATGGCATTTGCTTTCTGGAGTGTTAGAAATTATTTTTAAAACGTTTCAATTCGCCAAAAATATTTTGAATTACTGTATTCTGATCAATATGATACAGAATGTGCTAGACTAACAATAAATATTTGTTGCAATTTGTGCAACTCTTATGCCAGGGTGGGGAACAACATCTGGAGCTGAATTCCCTATGCACCTGGGTGCCCCTGAAGGGGTATAAGTGGAAAGGAAGCCCATCCCCACTGTGGATAATGTGGGGATGTGTACATTCCTGCAGGGAGAAGGTTGTCAGCATGGAGTTCATGAGGAAATACATCCACGTAGCAAAGATGATCAAGCCCGTGCTGACCGAGGAGTCGGCGAGCTACATCGCCGAGGAGTATTCCCGCCTGCGCAGCCAGAGCCAGACCGACTCGGACATGGCCAGGGTGAGCCCTGGCAGCTGCTCCCTCTTGGGCCAGGAGGAGGGAAGCTGAGGCACGAGCCTCTCCTTGTGGGTGTTTTCCACCTTGTGGGTGAGGGTCACACAGACAGCTGTCTCTGTTCCCCCAGACCTCCCCCATCACCGCCCGCACACTGGAGACCCTGATCCGCCTCTCCACGGCCCACGCCAAGGCCAGGATGAACAAGACCGTGGATATGCAGGATGCTGAGGCAGCTCTGGAGCTGGTGCAGTTTGCCTACTTCAAAAAGGTGGGGGGAAGGTGTCCCTCTGTTCCCAGGGGTCCTGAGGTTGTCATTGCAAAGGCTGGACTTGGTGGAAGCTGGGCACCCTGGGCTCTTGGTGTGAAGTTTCCTGGACACAGTGTGGGATCAGGCCACTGCTTCGGGGTTTTGGGTGCTTAGGGTTGGTCCCTAAAAGCAGCTTGAGTGAAAATGAGGTGTGATTCCATCCTGCCTTTGCCACACAGGTGCTGGAGAAGGAGAAAAAGCGCAGGAAGCCAGTGGAGGATGACTCGGAGACTGAGAAAGAGGAAGACCAGGAGTTGCAGGACAAGGAGGAGCGCAGGACAAGGAGGTAGGAGCCACAGCAAGGGAGTGGAAGGAACATAGCGCAAAGGGCACTGAGGTTGCCACAGGCCTTGGGGAAATACTCCGCGTTTTGCACATCCAGGTGGTGTGTCCCACCCCATTTGTATTAAAGGGACATCATAATTTCATGGAAAAAGAGCTCGTTGGATAGCCCTGGCACAGGTCACCCAGAGAAGCTGTGGCTGTCCCTGGATCCCTGGAAGTGTCCAAGGCCAGGCTGGACAGGGCTTGGAGCAACCTGGGATAATGGAAGGTGTCCTTGCCCATGGCAGGGGGTGGAACAGGCTGATCCTTAAGGTCCCTTCCCACCCAAACCCTTGGGTGACCTCTCCTCCCCTCCCAGAAGGAAGAAGGCACGCACGGACGGTGAGCAGGGCTCCTACGACCCGTACGACTTCAGTGACGCCGAGGAGGAGATGCCACAGGGTGAGTCCCTGGGTTTGGTGACTCCTGGCTCCTGAGGGTGCTGCTGGGTCTGCACAGCCTGGGCAGCAGCAGTGCTGCTGTTACCTGTGGTCCCCACTGTGGTACAGTACCATTCAGAGTCACAAGTCCATACAGGACACAGTTGGATGGGATGTTAGGAAGGAATTATTGTCTGTGAGGGTGGGGATGCCCTGGCACAGGTTCCCAAAGAAGCTGTGGCTGCCCTGGATCCCTGGAAGTGTCCAAGACCAGGTTGGAGGGGGTTGGAGCAACCTGAGATAGTGGAAGATGTCCCTGCCCATGGCAGGGGATGAAACTGGATGGTGTTTAAGGTCCCTTCCCACCCAAACCATTTTGTGATTCTGTGGCTAATCAATTTTTTTCTGTCCACCTACAAACTGCAGCATAAATAACAGTATTGGGAAGCAGTTTGGCATCACCCCCTGTCCTGAGCCCAGTACTTTTGCTCTATGGGTATTTGGTCACCAGGCACACGGTGAAGGTAACTCTTCCTTCTGCTCCAGTTCAGGCACACCCTTCGAAAACACCTGAAGCCTCAGGAGCTGGTGAAGGGAAGAAGCTGGATTTGGCTGAGCCAAGGTGAGTGGAGGCTGTCCCTGTGTGTCCACCTCCCCCAGTGGCTCCAGGTCCCTGCTGTGATGCTCCCAGCTCTGGTTTTTTGCTTTCCTGCTTAGTGCCGCTGATGGAGCAGGGAAGGGCTGATGCATCCTGGGCTGGGAACAAGGGGAAGGATTAGTGTGTATTCTCCAAGGGTGATTCCCTCTCCCCTGCCCAGGTTGAAAGCATTCAAGGCTGCTCTCCTGGAGGTGTTCAAAGCTTCCCATGCCCAGTCTGTGGGCCTGAAGAACGTGATGGAATCCATCAACCGTGACAACGCCGAGCCCTTCTCGGTGGCCGAGGTGAAGGTGGCCCTGGCCCACATGCAGGATGACAACCAGGTCATGGTGTCTGATGACATTATCTTCTTAATCTGAGCCTCTGGGTGGAGCTGCTCAAGTTTTTCATGGACTCTCAGCTTGGAGACTCTTCGTGTTTGAATGCTTTGTGTGACTGAGCTGGACTTTGGGGAGCTCAAGTTTCTGCACTTCCTTGCTGTGCATTGCTGGCACCAAAAAAAAAGAGCCAAGAGCTCTGGAAGTTCTTGCTGTCTTCAAAGTGGGGTCTTTGGGAAGGTATTTCTGAAAGGAGACAAAAAGAGAAACCTAGGAGCAAATTTGTTAGTGTTTTTAATGTATTGTTTTTTAGCTTTGGTGTTAACAGTTCCAGCTTTTAAATAAAAAAAAAATCTGAATTTATAAATCCAGCATTCAGTAGTGGTGATGGGAAGCAATATGAGAGCTCCACTGTTAGTGAAGCTTTTATTTCCCTCTTTTCTTTCCATTTTGCCCCTATTCTATAGCCTAGATCTGCTTGTCTCACAGGGAGAGGTGCCTAAAGCCTGTCCTCTTGGTTCTGCTCTTCCCACCCATCCTGTGCAGGATGATTCCTGGCAGTGGAGGGCCAGGTGTGGTCTGACCTGTTCCACTGCCCATGGGTCATCTTGAATTTCCAGATTTCACACCTCTGGTGGGGGTTTTGCTGGCGGAGAAGGACCCTGGGAGGTCTCAGAGCTGCCCAGGGAATGTGTCCCTGGCACAGATGGATTCCATCTCTTGTTCCTGCCTTTATCCTGGGATTGTGTCCTGGGGATGGCAAACTTCCAAGAAAAGCTCTAACACACAATCAGACCAATTCTGGCTGCTTGTGGTCCAGAGCTGCTGACGGTTTGGGGTTTTCTTTAATTTCCTTTTCTTTTGTCCTGGTGAATTTGAGCTTTGGAGAAACCCTTGAATGGCTTTGCTGTTCTCACTGCCCATCTTATCTCCAGACACTTGCACAGCTCCTGCTCCCTTCTCTCTGGGTGCCATAAGTCTTTATTTGGGTTATAAAAATGTTGATACTGTTCACCCCATGACTGGCAGTTCAGGGGGATGTGGAATTCCCACTTGTGGGTTACAGCTGCAGTCACACAGGTGGGATTTGTGCTGCTGTGGAAGGACTTCAGCTGCCTGGTGAGCTCTAAGCCAAATTTTGAAGCTCTTCTCAGCCATGACAGCAGGGTTGGAAGGGGTTTTGCATGTTTGCAGCCTCCTAAAGATCTCTGGGTGGGTGTATTGTGCTGGTACAGAGCAACCTTGGACCTTCAGGCAGAGTCTGGCTCAAAACTGCAAGAACTGCAGAGACTGGTGAAAGTTAAACACAGATCCTCCTGTCTGGAGATGGGATGGGAGAGCTGGGGGTGTTCACCTGGAGAAGGCTCTGGAGAGGCTTAAGAGCCCCTTCCAGTGCTTAAAGGGACTCCAAGAGAGCTGGAGAGGCACTTGGGACAAGGGATGAAGGGACATGGGGGAATGGCTTCCCACAGCCAGAGGACAGGGATAGATGGGATATTGGGAAAGAAATTCTTTCCTGTCAGGGTGGGGAGGCTCCTGAATCCCTGGAAGTATCCAAGGCCAGGCTGGATGGGACTTGGAGCACCCTGGGATAGTGGAAAGTGTCCCGGCCCATTCCATAATTCCTTATTTTGTATTTTCCCTGCCCTTACAGCTGGGCAACCGCTAATACTGAATTTCCCGTGAGAGGACGCCAGGAGGAGCTCCAGGGTAGAGAAACTGGTTATTTCCCTATCCTGTAGCCCGGGGCTGTAGGCTGTGGGTGACTACAACCCCTGTGCTGGTGGCCACCTCGGTACATCCTGTGAAACTGGGAGAGGGGTCTTTGTGGACAAGGGAAAAACTGCCAAAGGTGACTGGAGAGGCAGGAGCAAGCTGCTGGAAGTACCAAGCCGCGTCCTCTGCTGCAGCTGAAATTTTTATTTGACCCTGTCACCTGGAGATTTCAGAGGCTGCAATTTCAACCCTGAGCTGCTGCAGGCTGTGGAAGGCCCTCTGAGCACCTGCTCTGGTGGAAGGTGTCCCTGCCCAGGGCAGGGGGTGGGACTGAGTAGTCTTAAAGGTTCTTTCCAATCCATACTATTCTGTGATTCTATCATCCATGAAACCCTGAGCCTAAGTGTGTAGCATATCCTGCAGTGCAAACAGTGCTGTTGCCTTTTAGGAACTCAAGATCGTGTGAAGAAGAGTTCTTGTAAGTGGAATTAAAATACTCTTTTATCTCCAAGTCCCCATCCCTGCTCCAAGACCTTGATGTGTGGGAGGGAAAAGCTTGTTGAGATAACTTTGTGTTCCTATACATAAGGAAAAAAATCTCTGTGAGGGTGGGGAGGCCCTGGCACAGGGCAGCTGCCCCTGGATCCCTGGAAGTGTCCAAGGCCAGTGTTTGGAGCAACCTGAGATAGTGGAAGGTGTCCCTGCCTGCCCATGGCAGGGGATTGGAACTGTATGAACTTTAATGTCCCTTCCCACCAGAGCCATTCTGTGATTCTATGAATAAAAGTATTTTTCATCCTTTGCGATGATTCATGTTTGGTGGCCTCTTTTTGATTAAATTTTTTTAGTGAACTTCGACTCAAGACAAGTTCAGTTGTAGGAAATTGTGGGTTTTTCCCAGAAGAAAAAAAGAGGGAATCCCTGCTGAAGTTACAAGCTGCTGAGGACACAAGAAGTGAGTGGAAAGGGTGGTGGGGGTTCCACAACGCAGTGTTCAGGTGATAACGTCATTACTGCATCACATGTAACCATTTCCACTCCGCCCCGTTCCTACACAATCCAACCCATTTTCATGGCAGTGCCCTTTCCTTTCACGGTGAACATTCAGGGGGAAAAAAAGGAGGTCAGCTTCTGGGCTAAAAAAGTGTATTTCTGGTAATTCTACCCTCTGCTCTTCCACGCTGTGTCGTGTCTCCGTAGATGCGCTGGTGAATAAACGGGACAGTCAGAATAGGAATGTGTGTCACAGCACTGCTGTTGCCTCAGGTGGACTTGGTAACCTGAAATGTGACAAATGCACATGAGGAGAGCCTCTGGGCTCTGAGCTGTCGGTTGAACCAGACCACAAAGCCACGACAACATCCTGCAGTGATGTAAAGCATCAGTTGATGGAGATTTCTGCTGCTGTGATTCAAGAGGGTGACAGAGCAGGGACCATTAGTCCCTTCTCGTTGGAAAGTTCTGTGAATTTGTAAGAGGTTTCTGATCTTCTTGTAGGACTGAAAATGTAATGAATCTGTCGATTTCCTGGATGACTGAAGATGAATTTGTGTGGAGAGTCCGACACTTCAGCCCTTTGCTTCCAGCTTGGCTACCTAGCTTTGGGAAAGGATTCCCTGAGGGCTTTTCTCCACAAATAAGCTCCATAAAGCTGTTATGTGGGGGCATTTTTTCTGCCATAAAAATAGCTTTTACTCCCAAATAGACCTGCTGGTGCTCCAGGGAAATACCACATGCACTTGTCTTTCCAGCTGGTGGCTGGTCCTTTCTGGATCACAGTATGCAGAATCCTGTTTCCACTTCTATTTTCATGCCTCCTTCTCCTATTAATTATTAAGTGAGGATTCTGTGATTAAGAGGGATTGAACCTTCCATGAACACAAAGGAACAGGACTAGGTGGAGGAATTCAAATGAAGCTCCTAACCCAGCTCTTTCAGGGCTGTTCAAGGGTGATGGTCAACATGAGCCTCACCATTTCCCATGTGAGTCCCACCAGACAAGTCAGGAGAGGCTTTCCTCACACCACCTTGCTGGCTGCAGGGCCATGGGACTTAGAGTGTTTTGGGATTGTGCAAGATTTAGGGGATGCGCAGGAACAAAAAGTGCAAAGAAAAGGATAAATGTGGATAGGTAAGAAACTGTGTGTGGGAGTGCTGAAGATATCAAGATGGACTAGCTCTAGATTATTCCATAAGTCTGGGCCCCTCCTGATGCTCCAGCCCTTCCCCAGCTCCATTCACTACCACGTGTGTCCAAGGAGCCCATCCAGGAGAAATGCTGCTCCTAGGTGCACCCAGTTTGCACCCAGAGAAGGCACAGGAGACCAACAGCACAGCTCAGGCAGGGATTGGGAGTCAAAGCTGAGCTGGAGTGGGGCTCCTGGTGGTGGTGGTCAGGGCCAGTGAAGGTGGCCAGGGCCCTAACAGGGCATGTATGAGTTTTCAGAATTCTTCACAGTGTGTCACCACAGTGGGGAAGGCATCCCAGCTCCTGGTGCCCTGATATCCCTCAGCAGGAATTCCCCATGGCACTTACTCCTCCCCTGCCCAGTCCCTGCAGGACACAGGGGGCCCTAAGACAAGGGATTGTGCTGGTGAAGGGAGGTTAAATGGTGGAGTTCCATGTCCTGCCCTAGTTTTGGAACCCCTGCTGGGTGCCTGACTTTGCAGCTCGCTGATCTCTGTGTTGGGTTTGTTCGAGGCACGTGGAAGTGCATCCACACGTGTTTGTGGTGAAAGGACGCTATTATTAGAAAGAGGGGGTGGGAAGGAGTAAAAAAACCACATCTGCCTGAAGAGTGTGGGGTTTTTTTTAGTTTTTCGTTCCTTATCTCTTGATCTGCCTGAATAAATGGTATTGGCTGATTTGGGATGCTGGTACTAGTATCTGCCCTTCCCTTTTTTGGAGGTTGATGGGAGGAAGTGGGCTAAAAATTGCAATATCAGCTCCTAACCTAGGGTCAGGTAAGCCAGCTGTGCTGCAATGGAAAAGGTGGCAGTGCCTCAGCTTTGCTATAAAATGGAGAGCACAACTGGCTCTGAGACACGAGCAGGGTTGAAAGGGTCTCAGAGGAGAATTCTCTTGTCCTGTCACCCTAAAATCCACCCAAAGCAGCAGGGAGGTTACCATGGCTTTCATCAGCTCTGCTGGGGTAAGTTCTTATATTTAAAATAAAGGATAAGATGTACTTGCTGCAAGAGAGAAAGCAGAGTGCAGATCCCCTGATTCGTGCAGAAAACGTTTTTAGACTTGCAGGGAGCTGAGTGGGATGCTGGGTGTGTCTGATGCAGCTGCTTGGTGATTGAGTGACAAGGGTGTGGTGTTCTACCCATTATTTATTTATCTCTTACTCATTGGCACTGCTGGTGTAGGATTGGCAGAGTCCTTTTTGCAGACATGTTATCAAAATTGCTGAAATTTCACTGTGGATACCTTTGCATTTGATCTTCCACCTAGGTAATGTTTGCAGCACTGTCAGCTTCTCTGATTTTCTCAAAAGCCCTGCATTCATTTTGTCTTCTTTTTAGGAACTGGACACAATGATGCTTGTGGTTCCATTTCAGTTTAGGATATTCTATGATTCTATTACTTACTAAAACTCTGCCTACTGGAAACGGCCCGAGAATCCCAGATTTTTTTAGGAAAAGGGGTATTTCTAGCCAATGGCTGTGGGTGGCCAATTTTTACTGTCCTGAGAAAGCCACAGCTGGGCAAGGTTTTAGGCTTAGGCACAGCGTCAGCTGAGTCCTTACCCCAATTTTTAGATGAGAAGAGGGTGCCGTGTGACTGCATAGCAGAAACTTCATGGCTTGTTCTTCTTGGTGCAGAATCAACTATGAACCAGAATGTAAATCAGAGTTAAGCCTCAGTTGTGATGAATTTTATTAATAACATTTTTCTATTTGCTCATCTTGGCCCATTTCACACAAATATAAGTATGAAGGTGGTCCAGGGCTGGTCCAGTCTGACCAAGATTTGTCCCTTTCTGCTCTCTCTTTCCTGACTGGGCAAAGCTAATGACACCTTTCTCTCTCCCAGTTCAGATCACTGGTTTTGGTGCTGGTTTTAGCCCTCACTGTGAGGAGCTCACCCCACAGGAAGGCTGGTGCCTCTGCGAGGCTGAGGGAAGGGTGCCTGAATCAAAAGGATCCCAAATTCCCCACAACAGTGGAAGTTGACATTCGGATCAGCAACTCAGATCATGCCTTTGGGATGGTCCATGATGTCAGGAACAGGTCTCTTGCTCCTTGGGATTACAGGTAACTGTTCAGTTGTTCTCTACACTGTGAGGGCTGTGTCACAGATGGGTTTTTGTGGTGGCTGTGGTTCACTCTCAGCATATGCCCAGAGTCCCATGAATAGTGCAAACACTTCTTGAGGCACCCTGACGTTCTGATGTTGGGTGAGATTTCTTCAAGAGAAACTGTTTGCAGTGCAAGGGGATATCTCTGGAATGGTTTCTAATCATCTTGTCAGTCTTTATCAATCACAGACTCATTTAGGTTGGAAAAGCCCTCTGAGGTCTTTGAGTCCAACCATTCCCAGCACTGCCAAGGCCACCACTGCCCCGTGTCCCCAAGTGTCTCATCCACAGGGCTTTTAAAGCCCTCCAGGGATGATGATTCTACCAATTCCCTGGGCAGCTGTGCCAGGCCTTAGCAACCCTTTCAGGGGAGAAATTTTTCTTAATATCCAAGCTAAACCTCCCCTGGAGCAACTTGAGGCTGTTTCCCCTTGTCCTGTCCCTGTTCCCTGGGAGCAGAGCCCAACACCCCCTGGCTGTCCCCTCCTGTCAGGAGTTGTGCAGAGCCAGAAGGGCCCCCTGAGCCTCCTCTGCTCCAGGCTGAGCCCCTTCCAGCTCCCTCAGCCTCTCCTGGGGCTCCAGACCCTTCCCAGCTCCTCTGAGCAGCTTTCTAACCTCTCTACCCCAAGCCTTTAGAGCTGCATGGGGTTGAAATAATGATGAAATTAATTATTCCTCTAGAAAAAAAAGATGTGAGTACATTGACATTTCACATTTTCCTAACAGAAAGGAACATCCAAATGCTGAAATTAAAACCAAACAAAAATTAATAGGCCAGTTGCGAGTTCTTTATTATTTAACCCAGCCCCACTCCATTCATCAGCTCCTAAAGAATAATACAGCAATATTACCCTCCCAATGCTGACTCCATTCCTAGGAAACCATTGTGAAAAATGAGGGCAAGGAAATCCTTTGTGTCTCACAGTGAGGACACCCAGGCGAGCAGGATGGTGGAGACAAGCAGGATGATCCTGCCAAGCCGTGATGCCCGGGTGCATAAATGAGATTTTTGTCCCCATCCAGGCTGGATGAGGATCCCGACCGCTTCCCGCGGGTGCTGGCCGACGCCCGGTGCCGCCTGTCGGGCTGTGTGAGCCCCCTGGGGCAGGAGGACCACGGCCTCAACTCGGTGCCCATCCGGCAGGAGATCCTGGTGCTGCGGCGGGAGCGGCGCGGCTGCGTCCCCTCCTACCGCCTGGAGAAGAGGCTCATCACCGTGGGCTGCACCTGTGTCACGCCCGTCATCCAGCACCACTCCTAGAGCAGCCATCCCGGCGGGCAGCACAGGCAGGAGGAAGCATTTCCCATAAAAATCCCCCTGGTGAAATCCCACAGCCGTCCGCCGCACGTCCCAGGAGTTCGACGCGTCGTGCCCCTTCCAAACCTGAGCAAATTGTCTGCTGAAAGCCACGGTTCTTGCTGTTTGTTTATGGATTATATTCAACACATCATGCCCCTTCCAAACCCGAGCAAAATTATCTCCTGAAAGCCACGGTTCTTGCTGTTTGTTTATGGATCTCAGGATGGGAGTCGTTGGTAGCTTGTGTTGGAGGGAAGAGTTTTGTTTGTGGCCCCAAGCAGTGGAAGGGGAAAGCAGTGCTTTTTAAAAATTTATTTTTCATTGTGGTTTATATCAGTTTGGTGAATCAAATTAATTGCGGTTTCCAAAGTTGTCCTTGGCACTAAATTGCTCAAATTGAATACGTGGCCACCAGCACTGCCACAAAAAAATCCTCATCCTGCACCTTCTCCCTCCCTTCTTCATCCCTGTCCCTTTTCCCTGCTCTGGCCATCCCTGCTCGCTGGGATATTACTGGTGTCAGTCAGACATTCTGGGTTAATGGCACTGCTGTAACTGATTTTTTGCAAAACATTTTGGGAGGTAATTGATTCCACTCGTTGAGTGCTAAAATGGTAAAGAACCAACAAATACCTGTGTTTCTATTTATGTCTCCTATTTATGGCTGTATTTATGGCTCTGTGTGTGCTCAGAGTATAAAATCTTTAATAAATTTAATCTGTATTTATTCGATAACTTATCTGCTGAATAAAAATCATATTTTATTTTAAAAAGTGGTTTTTCATGGTAGTTCAGAATGACAACAGACACTGAGAATGGGTTTGTGCTGCAGTAGCACTGAGAGATTTCAGCACAGATTGGTCATTTTCCTGTGCAATGAGATGAGTAAGAGGCAGCAGAAGAGAACTTGCAGCTTAAAAAAAAGAAAAGATGCAAAGAAGAGGCTGAAAGGAGTGAAGGGAGGTTCTGCAGGCAGTGGAATGAGGTTTTTTAGACCTCTGGGATGGTCTCTAGGGGTGGTAGGAAAAAAGATGGGAGGTGTCACATCCCAGGCCTGCAGCCAGAATCTGGGATGGTTCATTAGAGCTGGGAAATGCCTGTCCTATCTTCTTCCAGGCAAGCTTTCATCCCTATAATCAACTTTCTCCTGCCCCAGCTGAATGGCTGGGCTGAGCAGGAGTGCAGGGAGATGTCAGATGGCTTCATCTCCCTGCTCCTCAGACAGGTGACTCACAAGTGCTGGGATTGAAGTGCTGGATGAGGATCCCTCACATCAAAGAACCAGGAATTGTACCTGCAGGGTGTGGTTTCCTGCTGAGCTGAGGTGTCCTGCCTCAGGAAATGAGGAATTGCCCTTTCTTTCCCTGAGCTGCCCAGAGAGCTCAGCCTGGCACAGCTCACTTGTCAGGAGTTGGACTGGATGATCCTTGTGTGTCCCCCAGGATATTCCACAATCCTATAACCTAACCACCTTTTTATCAAATTACTGCAGTGTTGCTTTTTTTTGGCATTGCTCCTCTTTCATCCAGAGGAACCAGGCTCTCAGACCTCTGACTGTTGTTTGTGCTGCTGGAGGTTTTAAGCCTGTATTTCGTTTCTCATTTAAATCAGGACAAACCTATGCAAACATTCTTATATTTCATTTTGACTGCACAGAAACCACTTTAGTCAGATCCACGTGGTGCAGACAGACCCCTGGGTTTCCTCCTCAGGATGGGCCAGGTGAGTTGTTGGGTCTAAATGACTCAAGGTCAGGTAGGATGGGGCTTTGGGCCACCTGGGATAGTGGAAGGTGTCCCTGCCCATGGCAGGGGGTGGAATGAAATGGTCTTTGAGGTCCCTTCCAACCCAGAACATTCCATGATTCTGTGATTCCACAATTCTATGATTCTGTGATTTTGTGATTCTATAATTCTGCGATTCTACGATTCTGTGATTCTATGATTCTATGATTCTACAATTCTATAATTCTGTGTTACTACGATTTTGTGATTGTGTGATTCTACAATGCTATAATTCTGTGATTCTATGATTCTATGATTCTACAATTCTACAATTCTCTGATGTCTCCTTTGGTGCTTTTTGTTGCGTCGGGTGTGTTCTGTGCCCCGTGGGTCACTGGGAGCCACTTTAACAATCCAAGGATGCCCTTCTCATCCAGTTCCCAGCATCTGCACCCATTTGTGGCAGCTGCTGTTTCATTATGACCACCGAGCTCTTCATGTGGTGCAGAGCCAGCCCAGGGAGGCCTCTCCTGCCCCCTCTGTCAGTAACCGCTGACCAGGAAATCGCAACCACTTCTTACTCCTGACCTACTTCTCTCCACAAACCTGCCTGTGGGGTTGCCCTCTCTTGTTTTTCGGGGAGAACACTACCCTACATCTCTCCTCCCAGTCATAATTACTTTGGCACTGGGTTCATGGCATCGTGCTGTGCTGATGCTCCTCAACACCCACCAGCTTACTCTAAGAGTGGTTCTAACTGGATGGATAATGAAGTAGCTAATTAGGAAAATACATAGATGGCTAATTAAGGAAGTCTCACCCATAGGTCATGAGGTTTTGCAGGCAGAACTCTCAACTGCAAACCACACGCTACTCAGGGAGGCATTGCTTGTACGGGGTTTGTTTCCTCCTAATGGCATCATTCTTAGAGTGCAGCAGCTTGTAAATACAAGCCTGGTTATTTTTTGGGTGCTGGTTTTTGCTGCCAGCAATCTATTAATTTGGGGCTTGGAACTAGATGTGCTTTAAGGTCCCTTCCAACCTAAACCACCCTGTGATTCTGTGAATCAGAGAACACGGCAAACAAATTTATGCTTCTTATAAACAGCACAGTCATATCAGCACCGAGAGCAAGTGCAATTCACAGCTTTGCTAAAGGCTTTGCTCACTTTGTTCCCTTTGCAGCAGTGGACCCAGACCCTGGGTGCCCCACTGGGCATCTCTGGGTCAGGAATGGGGCTTGGAGCAGCCTCCAGGGACTGGGTTGTTTTAGCAGGAGGGGCAGACACAGCTGGAGGAGCAGCAGCAGTGCCAGTGTCTTCTTGTATTCTGCTGGGCTAAGCAGCCTCCAGTCACAGGTGGGTTTCTGTGCCTCGTGGCCTTTCCTATTCCTTTTCTCTTCTGATTTGCTCTCCCTAACCTCCTACCTTTGTTTTTTTTGATCACTGCTCCCCTTGGCTGTGTGTTCTGGCAGCTGATCCTGGTGTAGAAGCTCCTGTGGGATGCTGGATGGAGCACAGTGCAGAGCCCCCAGCATTGCCATGGGCTGGGGGGCACAGCAGTGATGCCTCCTCCCAGACCTGAGCTGTGACCTGTGAATGTGTTGACCAGAAAGTATCTCAGGCCTCTTTAGACCCCTGGCCACAGGCAGGTGCTCCTGGGAGTGTTCAAAGGGACTAGGCAAGGCAACCTATTCCACAAAAGTCATTGCTTTGGAAAGTGTTACAAAATTAAATATGTGAAGAATGCAAAGGTTGCAAGTTAAAATATTGAAAGAACCCAAGAATTATCTGTTTGGTAAGACAGAGGGTTAAGGGCTGGAAAGCCATCATGATTTATTGGGAGCTGGACGTTACAGGCAAAATTTTAAGGCTATGAGCAATTTTATGATCAGTCCAGAAATTCTCTGGATCAGCAATTTTCTGGTCAGTCCTGTAGGATCTGTGGGTTGGTGCCAACATGATGGGTACAGATGACAGGATGAGTTTCTGTATGAGCTGCAGGTTCTGGAGATGGCCTGAGAGACTAGACCAGAAACCTGCTCCCATGTCACCATCACCTCCAAAGCAGGAGACTTTCCTTGACCTTCCCTGTGAGGGCAATGAGACAGTGGCAGAGAGAATCTGTGGCTCTTTCCTCCTTGGAAATGTTCCAGGTTGGATGGGGCTTGGAGCACCTGGGATAGTGGAAGCTGTCCCTGCCCATGACAGGGGGCTGGAACTGGATGATATTTAAGGTCCCTTCCAACCCAAACCATTTATAATACCACAATCTCCTTTTGTCTCCATCTCCTTCTCCCTTTTCTGTCTTTGATATTATTTTTAACCTTGTGCTCAAGAAGAGTGAGTGAGCTGATTCTGCATTTTCTACAGCACTGTTGCAAGGCAGTGACAAAAATATCCCAAACCTGTTTAAAATGTTTGTGATTGTCTGGTACCACCTGGCAGAGCCAGAGCTGTTGGTGGGGATGGGACATGTGCTGGTGTCAGGAGCTGAGGAGATGCCAGCCAGGCTCAGCACCAGACACAAACTACACTTTCTGCCTTTTCTGCTCACAAAGAGGAGTTCCAGGAGCTGGATTTCAGTGGTCTTTGTGAGTCCCTTCCAACTCAGGATATTCTAGGGTTAAAAACATTTTTCATATTTTCTAATTATTCTCCATACTTCCAGGGTTAGATAGTGGCAGCATGTTCAGGTCCTCAGCTCTTCAGAGAAATCCCTTCTTGCTTTTGGTCTAACTGTTTATTTATTCTTCCTTCAGAAAAGTGGCTCAACTTTTCTATCTTTTTCTATAACTTCAACAAAATTTTAAAAATATGTTTGAAGCTCTTTGAGGCTCATAGACTGACAAAATATTCTTTTCTGGGCACAGCTTTCTATGAGTCAGTAAAATCAGTACAAACCATTATGTTTCTGTTTTATCTGCATTCTCAGTAAGCACAATATATTTGTATCATGATTGAGGTTCCCAGTTCTGGTAAATGGATAGAGATGGTTTATCTCCTCTCTAACCTGACCCCATAACTTTTCAGGGTGGCTTTTTATTTCAGTCTTCTGAAACTTGTGTTCTTGGCTTTGTTACAGCTGAATCTGCAGCACCTTGTACAAGCATCTGTTTTTTATTCAGATTACTTTGATAAGTGGCAATGATAAGCGTGATTATCTGCAAAAATCCAGTCACACAAACTTCCCTTTCTAGTGGGTTTTACTCACAGGTTGCCAAGACACTGCTGCTCAGATTTTGCAAACTGACACAAAACTGAGATGGGGAGCAGTGCTGGACTGGAAACTTTTATGTTGGAGAGGATTTTGCAGCAATTCCACCTCCGTCCCTCCAATGGCAATATCATTTAAGAGCATCAAGTTAGCAGAAATTTGCACAGAAACTCTTGAAAACAAGGAGGAACAATCTTTCCCTCTTGAACCTGATAAGAGCTGTGCATGGGTGAAAGAGGAGCTGTACTCCTCTTATTATTGACTGTAGAAGAGTAAGGACTCTGATGAAGTCACCCTTGTCAGGATGCTTAGTTTGGGATTATTCTGCTCCTTTCCAACTGAACACAGCAAGGGAGGAAATCAGTGAAGGAAAATCTCTTGGTTCATGGTTCTCCAGGAGTTAGGAGAGAACTTGCACTAGGGGAGAAAAGTCCTCTGGCCCTATGAATCCAGATTATTAATTAACCCATTAAACACTTCTGCAGCAGCATGAAGAATACCCAAGCAGTCTGTAGGTGTGAGCTCAGAGTTGTCCAAATAAATGAAAAGTGGTTCTGTCCTTAGGCTCAGATTTAGCTGGGTTGATAAATGGTTCAATAAAAATCATGCTGGTGAAAGGGAGACTGGGTTATCTTCACTAGGGCCAGGTAGGACAGGGCTTGGAGCAACCTGGGGTAGTGGAAACTGTCCCTGTCCATGGCAGGGGGTGGAACTAAATGATCTCTAAAGTCCTTCCAGCCCAAACCATCCCGTGATGGTGATGCTGATTTCTGAAGTCTGTCAGCAGAAAGCTGCTGGCTTTCCAATGCTCCAGCTGTGTCATCTCTTTCTGACCTGGTTCTGAGTGTTTCCACCTCAGCACAGCTCTCTCAGCATTTTCCAGTCCCCACTACACATATGCCAACTCCAGCTAATGGCACATGACTTTCAGGGAAGGAAGGGTTGGACTTTCTGTGATTTTAACTGTCAGAAGTTACTTGGGCTAGTTGTAGACAATTTGACAAAACTGCTTCTAGTAGTGGTAGGACATTAAGAGATTATCTAAACAAAAAGGAAGTCAGTTCTGTTTCAATCTTTCTGGACTAATATTCTTGGATATTAATATAAATCTTTGAAAACCTTGAAAGATGAGTGTTTCTTGATTTTTTTTGGTTTAGTGTTTGTTTTCTTTTTTTTGTCCCTTCATGCTTAATACTTGGGGGATGGTCAGCTGGGTTAAACTTCAGGACCTGCAGGACACCTCATGGAAGAACAACTAGAGACAAGGTCAGAAACTAGCTAAGCTAGGATCACACACCCTCCTAGATTCCTATGTTTAGGTAAATTTATATCAATGTTTGTAGGTAACTGAAGGTGTGGGCAGGAGTTTATTGTGGTGATTGCAGGTACTGTGGTCAGCCTGAGTTAATCAATGTTTCTTTGGCCCAGTGTTCATCTGCCAGGTCAGGGAATAGTGTGGCTGTGCTGTGGGTTTAGGTTACAGGCTGACCCACCTGGAGCAGGTTAGGGAGGGTCTGGGCTCACTGGAACAGCTGGAGGGAATAACCCCCAGTAGCAAAAGTTGGGATGATCACAGCAGGATCTGGAGAAGATGCTCTCACCTGATAGGACCTTCCCTCTCCTTAGAGACTCCCAGCCCCGAGCTCTGAGTCTCTACAAGTTCTGTGTTTGCTGCTGCATTTGCCAGTGCCTCGGCAGGGCCACTCCTCCCCGAGACAGCAGCAAACAAAACATCCACATCTTCCCCAGCCAGCCTCGCCCTCTGAAACACGGAACACATTCACGGGGGCGCTTTTCACCCAAGTGTGCTCGAAATAAACCCACCTGCTGTGCCAGACACCCACCCACACAGGCCCCACTGCCCGCAGCTGAACTGCTGCCTCAGGGTGCGACACATTTGAAGCGCTGAGAACGCACTGGAAGGACACGACAGAGAAAATCACGATTGCAATCAGCCAGACGTGGCTAACTGCTTCACCTGACCCTCGTGAGCTTCTCTGAGTGTACCCAGGTGGTGCCCCTGCTCCATGGAAGGTGGGCTGAAATGGGGTGGGCTAGATTCACAGATAATGTTGGAGTGAAGCTGAAGCCCAGCAGTGGAAATGCACTTGCTGTTTCGGGGGAGGGTGTTTCTTTCCCCCAAAGAAGTATTCAAAGTGTTGTGTTGAAACCATCTTTGCAAATCCTTTTCCAATTGGATAATTAGGTGAATAACTGGTTAATTACCCAGCAGGAGTTTTTTTTTGTCTGTCTTTAACGTGAATCTCTTTATAAATAATTTTATAAATAATTTTCCTCCAGATATCTTAGCTTCTCTATCGGTAAAATGTTTTCCCTATTTTTTTTTTCTCCATGGGCTTTACGTTCTACTGCTGCAGAGGTAGATGTTATCAAGAGAATTTGAGGCTTTAGCATCATGTAAATCTCTTTCTTGGTCATGATTGAGTGATTTCTTGCTTTATCAGGAACACTTCTTTAGAAAGAAAGGAGAATACCAAATAATTTTTCACTGACATTTTATTACACAAAGATAAATAAACATTACCTTAATACTTAAAAATATATATTAGGATAATACATTATTAACATCTTTCCCACCAGCATAAATAGATTTACATAAATAGACATTTCAAAGTGTAAACTAAGGATGGGTAAAATCCCCATTCCTTTTCAGCCTGGCACATTAAGGTGTCCGGATTCTGAACTTGCGGAGTTCAAGATTTTGAAAAAACATCATTTTTTAACTGAGACACTTAATTTTCAATATATCCTGATTAATTCTAGCTAATTTTTATGGCTTCATTCAGCTCCTTGGGGGCTGCACCAGGCCCCTTCCCTGCGAGGGAGTTCTCTGTGGCTCCTTGCTCTTGCTCCTGCAGCTCCCTTCAGGCCTGGTGCTGCACCAAGGGGGTGACACACGTGCAGCCCACGGTGATGATCTTCTTCTCCAGCCTGTAGGATTGCTGGCAGCCCCTCTGCTCCCTGCGCAGCACCAGGATCTCCTGCATGATGGGCACGGCGTTGAGGCTGTGGTCCAGCTGCCCCTCCGGGGTCAGGCAGCGCTGGTGGCGGCACTCGGCGTCCGCGATCAGCCGCGGGAAGCGGTCGTGGTCCTCGTCGATCCTGGGGATGGCAGGACAGGGAATGTTAGAGTCCAAAGCCATGATAATCTGGGTGCTGTGTGCTCCCTGCTAGGGAGCCTGTGCTTCCTGGGGTGTGTTGCCTATGGAGGGACAGTGTATTGTCCAAGACCGCAGGTTTTTCCAAAATGAAATGTAAGTAACTGAATACTGGATATTTTTAAATGTATGGCTGCCTGCAACTGCCTTTGCAAAGGACTTGCTTCAAGGAGGCACTGACTGAAAGACTGATCAGATTTGAGCTTTCCAGCATGTCACTCCAGCTAATAGACCCCAAAATCTTCAGCTCCTCCCCAAAATGTGAAATGTTGGTGTTAAACCACTGTTGGATTTGGTGCAATATTAATCCTCTAAGGTATTTTAAATGATGCTTTAAATCATCATAGAGACTACTTTAGAAGATAATGCTTGCCCCAGTACACAAATTAATTAATTAAATTATAAAAGCCACTTGCTTTGCCTCCTGTACATTGCCTAGGCCATGTGTTTCTTTTGTGCTGCTTTCTGTACTGGTTCTCTTTCAAAGAGGATTATAGGATACCCTCATATTTCCAAAATCTCTCAACTGTGAAGCACTGAAAATAGAGATGAAAGCATTTTTCTCAGCCAGGGCATCCAGTGTTTTTCCAGGCCCTAGGGGCAGGGATTGTACCTGTAATCCCACGGAGCCAGAGAGCGGTTGCTGATATTCACAGTGCCTTTGCTCTCCCGGTTTGTGTTGCTGATGCTGAGGTTGACTCTCACAGTTTGGGGGAATTTTGAGTCTTCTGGGGTCAGGCACCCAGCAGATGCTTGCTTGAAGAGATTCTCTGGCTTGAGCCCAGGCTTGATCACCTTCCCCTGGGCAGGACTGCTGGCTGACAGCACGGCCAGCAGCACGAGGAGCAGGAGGCTGAGCTGGAGAGAATTGGTACATTTAGGACACAAGACAGGTGTGAAATTCATCCACAGTCAGCCTCACTGGTGCTTAAATCCCCTTCTGCAGGTTGGAGTAATTGTGGAAGAATGTCCCATACGTCACATCCACTTTTGTTCTCATTAACTGATTCTCACAGTGCCGACAGTTAAAGATACACCTGGTTGTAATCTGGTTGTAATGCTAAATTATAGAAAACAATATAATACAGGAGATAGCAGAAAGAGTATAGCAAAAAGAAAGGCACTCTGAGGTTGAGTTTTCAACGTATTTCTTGCCTCAGAGAATGTTCTGGGAGCCCATGTCACTAATGCACATTCTCATTGCTGCACCATGAGCATTCTCACATTTTAGCTATTTTTAATTATTGACTTAAACAAACATTTTAAAGGTGGCTGCAGATCCCTAGTCCATCTATTAGAATTTAAATACATCTCTGTAAAACTGGGGGAAAATAGACTCAGAATTCAAGTTCTTACCAGAGAAGCACAAGAAGCTGGAGACATTTTCCTTCCTTCTCTTGCTGGTTCTGATGCTTGTGCTGGGCTCTGCTGAGCTGAAGGTGTCTGGGCACATCTGCTGCTGGACCTTTTATAAGGGTTTCTGAGCTGTGCTAAATAATTTGGAGTAGGTGTTTTTTCCCCCCAACCTTAACTGTGGTTTCTGACCATAACCTAAATTAAGAAGTGTATGTCTATAGGTTCCATTAACACAGGTGGAATACAGGATATATCTTAGATCTGTAGATGATGTCATTCCTTCAGCCATGTCACTCAAACGGTGACAAAGCCACAAACGTTGGAAATTTGTGGGTGCAAAGTACTCAATTTTAAATTGGGATGCCGTAGGTATCAAACCCAAATGTTGCTGGCACAGGTTTGGAGCTGTTCACTCCTTGGTCGGTCTGATGTCTTTTCACCCCAGACTGAGCAGATGTTGGAGAGCTGGCCACCATCAAATTGCTCTCATATTCTTCCCATGGGCTGTAATTTTCCTGATGTCTGAGGAGCAATGTCCCTGCTCAAGCTCAATTCTTCTCTTAACTGGGCTACTTTCATTCAGCCTCAGGTGTGATGTCTCAGTGTTGGTCAGAGTTCTTGGTGATAGTGACTTCCCAAAAGTCAGTCACTCTCCACATGTGAAAAATAAAAGAGTGAACTTTGTTTTGAGCCTGCCACCTTTTCATTTTGCTTTCATTTTCCTTCTCTCGTGCTATGAGATGGCGTTTTGTTCCTAAGGACAGGAGTTTGGGAATTGTGATGATGTAGTTAAACTTCCAGTTCCTAAGTTAGGGAGAGGACAGAGATGTTCCAAAGAAACTTTGTGAAGGCTGAGTGATGCAAAATAACACAAGACACAGATTACCCAGTGGAGCTGTGGCTGCCCCTGGATCCCGGGAAGTGTCCAAGGCCAGGTTGGACAGGGCTGGGAGCAACCTGGGATAGTGGAAGATGTTCCTGCCCATGGCAGGGGTGGGAGTGGGTTATATTCAAGGTCCCTTCCAACCCAGACCATTCTGTGATTCTAGGATTCTTGATATTCTATCAAGTCTATTCTCCAATATTTAATTTTTTTTTTTTTTTAGGAAATACTCCCCTCATTTTGCTCGAGTAGCTCAGATGTGCCCCGTAAAGTGACACTCAGTGTAACAGCCTTGAGCTGCTGATCAGAACTTTTCCCAGGTCTAATTTTAGTGTGCTTTTTAATAAAAATGATGCAGAGAAGGTATAGATATTTTATATTTGCTTGATATTTACACCTAAGTCCAAATTTTACTCCCCTTGTGCCATCCAAAGGAGGATGCAAATAAGGGTAGAATTTAGTTTACAGTGTTCTGGGATACCCGTGACCTACATCCGCTTGTTTAAAAGATGCTGATGTTTCAGAAATTAAATGTATATTTCAGTTTCCTTCTTCAAGTTAAAGGTGTACAGGTTAAAGGAAACGGTCCCCTCAGAAGGGGTTTTCTCTTATGCCATTTACTGAAATATCCTTTCAAAGTGGGTCAGTTAAATTGCTAATTTTAGAAGCAAAATACGTTTTCGTAAGCCTACGAGGCAGCGGAAGGTCAGGTTCAACCAGCCTGACCCTAAATTGTCTACCTTAAATGCGTCAGTGGTTTGGGTTACCTAGGTAGTTGAAAGGTGAATAGTTTAGCTTTTGAACATGGCTGTTGCAACACAACATTGCAATGGCAAAAATAAAAAATTCCATGGTTTATATCGAGGCATGAACGCATTTGTTGGCAGCTGTAATAGGCAAGATGCAAAGGCCAGAGGAGAAAATGTGCCTCCTGAAATTTCTGATTTCAAGATTTTTTCCAAATTCCAAATAATTATTTTGTAATTCTTAATGCTCTGAAAAAAAAAAAAATTCCCATGAAATTAGAAGTTACCCAATAGGATTTATCTTATTCTGACACATAGCTTTCTCTTAGCTAGAGATCTGGGACACTAAAAAAGGCTTACTGAAACAAAAGAAAGAAAAAAGAAAGTTTATCAAAAGCCCTTTGAAATGAAACCTACCCCTTCTTTCATTGACAAATGGGGTCAGAGCAATGAGATTTTGGAGGATAGAAAAGCTATGGCTGATGAGAGGTTGATATTCTGATTTCTCTTCACATTACCTGTGAAAGCCACCCTGTGCTGAGCAGTGGGAAGATTGTATAAATTTACAGGACTGACACGTGCAACTACAAGCAAACTGTTTTCCTTTTAATCAGTTAAGGAATTGCTAAAAGCTCTTCCATTATAGTAGCTGAATTTACTCTCTCTTTTTTTTACATTTCCCTTTATTTTTTTTTTTTTTTTACTGACAAGACTGAAATGCTAAAATGAAATGTGCCTACACTTCCACCACAGAGAAATCCTCTTGCTGCTTCCTACACTGACAGCTTCCAAAGCCTGTGAAACCTTCACACCATCCCTTCAGAGACACATGCCCACTGCCCTCAGCTCTGCTGCCTCCCCTGGTACCCAGGTGGTTCCCCTGGCACAGCAGCAGGGAGGGAGGTGCCAGATATCACAGGGCTTCTGTGGTGCACAACGTCTGATGGCTGATAAGCAGCTAATATGAGAAACACGGAAGGCAAAGTACCCAAATGTCTCATCATCCCAGCCTGAAGTTGGTTTGCAAAGGATTCAAGCAGGGCTTTACCATATAAAATTGCATCAGGCAAAGTTAATCAGGTGATGGGGTGAATGCTAATCAGAATGTTTATCGGGGTGATTGCTTGTCTGCCCTGTTTTCTTTCTTTCCTTGCAGCAAAGGGAAGATTGGCAGAGGCTTTCTGCATGTTTGTAGGACACCTTTGCTCCTTCGGGGGAGAATTAATGGGGTTTTGAACTGGATTAAATACCCTCATACCTGAGAGAGCCTGGATATAGCTGGTGGAGGAGCAGGTAAATGGCAGAGGGTCAAGAGGTGGCTCTTGGTCCTCTCAGGAAATAATTATGGAGAGGGGAGCACAGTGTTGCTCTTAGGGTGCTCAGTAATCACCAGAGATCACCCTTGATAATGATGCCCAAAGTATTTTGTGTGGTCAGTGTCTGCTTTTGAAAGACTGAAATAACAAAGTGGGTTATATCAAGTTTACAGAAGTCTTCCATTTTGAATCTTTTCAATGTAAATATGCAGGTGTATATATTTATTTCATATGAGAAAAAACGGCTTCTGGGATGAATGCAGTGCTTCCTGAAAACTGATGGTTGTGGCAATTAATGCCCAATAAAATTGCACTTTATTTCACACCCATAAATACTCTGCAGAATGTTCTGAAGGTGGATTTGATTTGCACCCTTGTTTTTATTTACTGTGAGCAGGGGCTTTGCTCAATGCAGAACTGCTGAAAGGCTGTTTCCAAGGTGGTTTGGACTTTTGGTCAGAAATTGCATCAATTTTTTTACTTCTTGAAGACAGAGGGACTTGGTCATTTCTAAGAATGATTTCTTTCCTGAATGTAGTAATTTCTGATCCTGATTATCTCATAATTGTTTGGCTAATAATATTCAATGGAAGAATGTGATTTTTTTCAATTAACCAGTGTAAAAAAATCACATTAGCAGTGATGAAGGGAAATGAGAGAAGGTGATAGACAATTGCTGAGTGTGACATATTAAAAATGCTGCTGTCTACACTCCCTCTCATTCCTGCTGTACCAGGACTAAATCCTATGGATGCTCTTGTCTTACAGAGCTTGGCAAAGGAAGGAGTGAGATTGTCCTGCTGGGCTCATTCCATGGCAGAGGAAGCTGAACCATGGTAATTTCAACATTCTGTGCTATTTGTTGCTTTCCAAAACATCTTTGGTGCACCAAAATGGTTCATAAATTCACCAGAAAATAAAACATTTTTCAGTCTTTTTATAAGATAATTGAACAGAGAAAGAAACTGGATTTTTGGTCCTTATTGATGCAAGATGGTTCATTCCAAATCATCATCAAACATAATTACGAGTTTTGAGTACTCAAAAGACCTTTCTTTTTAACAGCTGTTGGTGTTTTCTATTATTTCTCATTTATGGCAGTGTAAGAAATCTCTGTCTGGAATATCTGGGTTTAATAATTGCTGAAATGCAGGAGGGACAGGAGATGGGAAGAATATCCTTTGCCAAGCTACTCTAATGTAAAGGATGCTTACTGAGAGGGAACACCACATAAAGATGCAAAATTTTAATTTCTCTCTTGTTCTGCACATTTTATTTTCCTCATGTTATTGAGCAAATAGACACTTCTTCCCCACTCATATTTTTGCCAAGATTTATCTGGGGTACTTGGCAGGACAGTTGGCTGAAATATCTTTTACTTTTTAAGTTGTGGGACTATTTCCATTTATGTCCTGGTTCTCCAGGGTTTTCTTTTTATTCTGGGGCTTGCTCTGCCTGCTCTTGGGAGGCTCTGGGTATCCACAGCCCAGTGCTGTGCTCTTGCAGGTGTCCTTTGCAC